>CM055961.1:85257500-85857500 GCA_029531755.1 Holothuria leucospilota
GGTTTCTCGACACCGAGGATGTGGCGATCGCCCTTTCGAGAGCTTTTGCTCCCGCTCCAGTTCTTGGACTGCTTGCTCTTGTTTAGCAAGGACATCTCTGTGGAGCCGGACCTGGGCATTTGTAGCCTCTTGCAAGTGGATGTGACCATCATTCTTGATTTTCTTCGGGGGTGTTTTCTTCTGGCTCTCTAGGAATGCTACGTCCATCACAGTGTTATTCTCTTCTTCAGAGGAAAAAAAGATGATCTTTCCCTGCGGTCTCAGGTAATAGAGGGGGAACTTCCAACGTCGAGTCGCTTTGAAGAGCCATATCGGAATGAGCCCTCTTACAATCAATCAATCATTCGACTCGAAAGTTATAGCTGATCCACCCGAAGGTGCTGCAGCAGGCTAAAATCCGGAAAATTTGAGTCTCAAAAAGTAAATGATGGACGTAATATGTAAGCCGGTCAGGGTGAAACATAAAAGATAATTGAACTTCCTTGCTGTCGATGACTTCTGTTACTGGTTTAGATTTATCAGTCTGGGTTCTTAAGGATTTTCTTTTGATTTAATGTTCCGATGTATTGTGTCGAGCGTTGGTTGTTAGTTTTCATTTCCGTTCCATTGTTGATACAGTATCTTCTAATGGTGTGTATTGCAGTAAAAATCTTCGTTGTTGTAGCTGATGGTCCATGAAGTTGTGAAGGATGTGGTTGTCGTCTTGGCATTACCGTATGAATTTCTGATGTAAATCCTTAAAACGTTGTTTTATCGTTGGTGTGTTGGCAATTGTAAGTACTTCGTTGGATGGATATTGTTCGAGTTTGTAGATTAAAAGTTATACGGCGGGCTCAACGTTGTATTTTCTCGAAGTATTGAAGATGTCTATAGTCGATGTGGATGAATTCTGGGGGAGCATATTCCATGATGGAGTGGACCATAGTGTTCAAAATTTTCATCGTGGTCTAAGGTGATGTCAGGTGGTGTTCGTGGTTGCCTGCAAGTCGGTAGAGTAAAGTAACGGTTTCGTGGGCTCCTTTTGCTGTGATTTTGTGTTGATGTTTCAGTTGAAGTTTATTATCGATGTTAATTCCAAGATATCTGACTTGTCGATGTACAGGAATTACGTTGTTATCGAAGATGATATGTGGTTGTCTTTGTAGTCCTCTTCCTGCCTTGATGTAAAGTACTTGCGACTTCTGTGGATTTAGGGTGATTCTCCAATCGTTGCACCAGGATTGTAGATGATTGATGTACGCTAGTATGTGTTCTTCGGCTCTTTTTGGTATATTCGATGAAATCCACACCGCGATGTCATCAGCAAATTGAGATAGGTGACTATTTCTAAGGTTGGGAATAGTCTCTTGTTAAGAAATATCTGCCACTTACAGGATAAATAGAATCGGGCTGATTGTGCTTCCTTGAGGTGTCCCTGTTTCGATGTTGAGTGGAGCTGAGAGTGCTGTTCCTATTCTGTATAATTGAGTCTGTCTATTTCTGAGAAAGTTGAATCCATCTCGTGTATGTTGTCGGGATGTTCAAGTTCCTCAGTTTTAGCAGAAGGCCTTCATGCCACATCCTGTCGAAGGCTTTGTCTGCTTCAAAGAAGGTTGCTATGATTTGTTGACGTTTCTTTTGTATTGTTGATGTACTTTGTATTATTTTGAAGAGTTGGTCTGTTGTGCTTTTCTTTCTTCTGAATCTGGCTTGCGATGGTGGGAGCCCTCTTACCAAGAGACCGTCCTTTTTAAAGGTTCCGTAATATAGGAGACAAGCCTTTTAGGCGGGAAAATAACACCGTGAGGAGAGACTTGGATGAAAAAACAAAGATTTTTTAGAATAATCTCTACAATATATATGTACACAATGCAAGAGCACTCTAAATCCCGCTGAACAGAAAGTTTTCTACGTGGAATGCTCCACACTGAAATGTACGGAAATTTGGATTGAGATGTGGCAAAATTAGCCAATCAGAAACCAAGGAGAGTACACTGGCGTTTTTTTTTTTTGTTTTGTTTTGTTTTGTTTTGTTTTTTTGCAGGAAAATGGCAATTTTTACGTTATACCTCGCAAACTGTGTAAAACTCGGATCCCGGGTGATCCAAAACCCCCGTATGTTTTGAACGTGTTTGGTCACACACTGAGAGATTCATTTCATTTCATTTTATTTCATTTATTTTCCACAAACATCATAAAATATAGACAGATATGAATTTACAGAAAGCGGTGAAGGAAGCCTGCAAAAAGCAAATGCTTGTACAAAGCAGGCCACCTTTATAAAAAAGTCAACAAGAAATACGGACACAATAGAGAAATCAAATAACACACACATAGTAACAGCCCCCTTCCCTCCCACTAAACCCCAACCACCCACCATCCATGATAGAGTAAAATAAAAAAGATCATAGGTAACTAAAGACATCAATACTTATCAATTAAACATAATTTGAACTTCTTGGTAAATAAGGGAAGTGAGGAGATGCGTTTTAGCTGGGGATCAAGGTTATTCCAGAGTTGAGAGCCAGAAGTAACAAATAACTTTTTACTGACATCAGTATTAACTCTATATAAGTGATAGTTTTCCGAATGCGTGGTACAATAGTTGTGGACAGTATTATTAAGATGAAAGATATTCTGAAACATAGGAGGTAATAACTCGTGACTAATTTTAAACATAAAGATACCCATCTGGTGCTTATAAATGTCGAAAATATTCAAAATATTTAATTCTTTAAAAAGGTCAGCTGTGTTAGCCCTATAGTGAGAGGAAGTAATTAAAGGTTCGGCAAAGGTAATTTAAGGTTCGGCAATTTGGATTGAGAAGTAACCAAGTAAGCCAGTCCAGGACGGGGAGAGCTGTACTGTCAGTTTGTCAAGGCTACATGTAGCAGTAGGAGAAATCTAGAATAGATATCTTAGATTTAAATTTTGGTAAACACTTTTAGTGCATTAGAAAGAGACTGGTAATTTAATTTTTTAATGAAGGAATATCCAGGTATTTTGTTCCGTTATATACCAAAGATTTCCGAGGAAATTCACAATGCAATTAAACCTACGTCTCAAATTCCGAAGAAAAGAGAGGCATATGAATCAATTAAAAAAGGTAGGGGGGAGCATTATCTGATACTACGTAGGCAGTCTCTTGTTTCAAAAGTTTTCTAAAACCTTAAACTAGACATGTTTCTGCTCTTGGTTTTAGATGTTGAGCTTCATCAGTAGTCGGACTTTTTAGTTCGTCCTGTTCTTAATTCAATAACTAGGAAATTTGCTCTTTTAGAGGGCCTCGATATTAAGAGCATCGAGGTAATGGTCTTCTTCTTTTAATAGGGTAGGCGGTAGCATTATCTGATACTACGTAGGCAGTCCCTTGTTTCAAAAGTTTTTAATTTATGCGTTCTTAACCTACATTGTGTCTGATAGTTAGACAAAAAGCATCTTTGTGCTGTATGGTGGGATTAAAGACCGCAGGTACTTTGTAGTACAGACTGCTCTATTACGTTTCTCAAACCTAACATAGCAGTACTATAAATTATCTGCGGTCATTTACTCAATACAAAGCACAAAGATGTCATTGGTCTATTAAAAGACACACTGTCCGTTAGGAACATTAGTTTTGAAAAACCTCAACACAAGAGACTGCCTACGTACAATCAGATAATGCTACCGCCTACCTATTTTAATAAGATAAGGTTCTAGAAACCTAACAACAGGGCAGTACTACAAATTATCTGCGGTCTTTAATCCCACCAAACAGCACAAAGATGCTATTTTTCTAACTATAAGACACAATGTCCGTTAGGAACGCATAAAATTAAAAGCTTTTGAAACAAGGGACTGCCTACGAAGTATCAGATTATGCTACCGCCTACCTATTTTATTTAAAAGCATTCTCGTTCAAAATGATTTTGTAAAGTGCTTGCAGTGCCCCTTTAGTAGTGTCATCTAGACGTCAGTTAAAACCATCATGCTTGTTTAATTACCCCAAAGCTTCAATAAGAACCTATGCTGGTCTGTAGCAATCTTGGAGGGGGTGCCTTACCGCAGCTAAAGTATCAGTAAATAATGAGTATTTATTAGCATGTAATTAAATCAAAGATTCAATAAAACAGCACCATTTCGCATGACGGCAGCCAGGCTAACCATAAACAAAGAGGGGAGGAGTTGTCACTCCTCCACTCAGACAAAACACCCGTCTCTTAAACTCAACTAAAAATAAGAATTCACTAAACTATGAGAATTTTTTAAATTAGGATTACTTCGAACATTTGCCAAAGATAGCTCCATTTTGCATCCTTGCCACCCTAAATTAACAAAAACAAAACTGGAAAAGGAGATAAGGGATAAACCAAAACGTAGTCATAGACCCTTATTCAAGGATGTTAAAGCCTGGTGGCAACTATCGTAAGTGTACTTCTGTATTCATGAGACTCAAGACTCTGGAGCAGATCCTGATTTTATATGAAACAATAAAATAATGTCCTCTCTCCCTCGGGGACACGCATGCACACGTCGGAATTCCTGGGTTGATCTAGGGGATCTTATGCAATGCCCACCAATTACGAACCCCTCTCGGAGCCACTGATTGCAAGGCTCTTTTTAGCAAATGCGATGCGTCAAGGTGCTATCTTTGCAAATTAGCTCAAGATTTGATGTAAAGGGAATATTGTTCTAACCTACCCCTCCCGATATTCACCTGGTAACGGCATGGCTATGCAGCTTGAAGTAATTGTTTATGACAAACTCAACTTACCAATTGTTTCAGCAAAGTTGCAAACAGGCCCATTATTTATAGTAGAGCAGGAACATAAATTACTAAAAGCGCCATTTCCGCTGCAGTCATGCTCAGCATCTATTAAAGACAAGTTGTAAATTGTAGTGATAATCGGTTTAAACACTTCTTGCTGAAGTCCTGCTCAGCGGGAGTCCATTCCTTTTAGGTAAATAGGAACTTACAAAGTAACGGAACTTTCCCCCAAAACTTCTCTTTTAAATTATTAGTACTTCTGAGCAAGAAACTTATCTGTCCATGCTTTTATGCCTTTATATTACTGACAGGGATATGTTTTCAGATTCCAAGCTCGTCTGTATCCAATAAATTATCAATGTTATCCGAAGCATTTGCGTAGAGAACTGAAGCTAAAGCTACAGTTTCACGGAGAAATAGTATAGATGCAAAAGTAGGTGTGGCTTATTTAACGAAGACACACATATTTAAATAGAAGAGATTAAGTGAGTGGTTCTTACCTTCAAAGCTAACTCGCAGGAAAAAACCTCTTTCTGTGGTTGACAAGTTATCTTTAAAAGCGATTTGGACACTATTTGTCTTGGTTTTGATTAGCGAAAATGCCATCAAATTAGTATCGGAAACGATACGTAAAAGTTGTGGTTGAGCTGGGACAAAGCTGTCATAAATAAAAGTGAAATCTTCAAATTCTTCAACGTTAAATCTTCCGATGAATTCAATATTAATATGTGTTCCAGCAGGACTGGTAACTGCGTAGTAGCATTCCGAATTCGTTGGGTATCTGTTCGGATACCCCGGAGAATTCAGTGCTGCAGATGGATGAATTGCGGATAAAGCAAGAGTCTGTATTGCGCTACATGCATCGGTAGAGGCTGCAACAGATGAAAACAGGACTTTTAAGCTTCTTTGGACTCTTACGTTAGCATCAGGAGTTAAACGATTTCATCTCAAAACTTTCTTAACGGGGTACTTCCACCGTGACTGTATCTTACGCGAAGAGTAAGTATATGAACAGGATAACCATGCAGTGTAGTGTGAGCAATTTCCCTTTATGTAGATCCAATCTGAGGGCCGACTATGTTTTCAGTACCTCCCAAAACGAATGTCACTTAAAATATTTTCAGTACATATTAAAATTTAACAAAGTGGACTTAACCTTGTAGCCACAAAGGAATAATTTTTTCACTCACCACGTACTGAAAACATTATCCTTATGCGGAACCCTCTTTTATCGAAACGTGTCGCTGACGGCATGAATTGCACATTCATTGTAGTAACGTATCTTCGTATGTGTCCAGTACTTGGTACTGCGGTGGCATCACCGTTGAAGATGACGAAGGTAGGATTACTCCTTCTGGCACCTTGTATGAGTAGGTTGTCATTAGCTCCACCATCAAAGTCAATGAAGGTTATGACGATGCTCGTGAAAATGTCACCAATCATGTTAAACTCCCAACCGCATGAAGTGTCCAGGTAGCCGTTTGGATACCCTGGGGATTCTATAATCACTTCCTGACAGGAAGATGGTGGCCCAGTAGGGTCGACCACATGACTGAAGGTACCGAACACTGGGCAAGGTGCTCCGGAACATACTATTGGACCTATTAGACACATATGCAAATATACACATAAACATTATAAGTAAAAAGCAGCATTTTAAAAGAACAAATGAATTAATAATTTAGTGTATCTTTTGTTTTTGACTGTCAGCATTAAATTGGATAAACTTAAAAATCGTCAACTCACATTTGGAAGTCTCACATTTCCCCATTAGCACAATCCACGCAAATGAAGATTGTAGTAAAGCTGCAAGAAAAGGCCTCATTGTGGACATTCGATTTACTCTCCAACACTTCCAATCAAGTGTTACCTCTTACCTACAATACCTTCCTGGTTGCCATTTTTTCTAACATACTAAATTATATTTGTTGTAATCAGCGATATTTCTAATATAGTAAATTATTTTTGTTGTAATTACTGGGGAGAAACGTTAAGGTGGAGTGACCTTTGTTACGCTCTGTTTAATTGACGTTTTGTATTCTCCGCTAACAAAAGTAAAAAATACAAGTGGATTTTCCCCTGTTGAAAAATCAAGATTAAGTTTTTGGCCGAAAACGGTTGGTTGACTTACAACAATTTGTATTGCTGTGCAACGTGTAAGTTTTACACTTGAATGGCAGCAAATTGTTTTTCAATTCTAAAAGTTGACAGTGTTATGTACAAGACAGTCCGTCCTTTTTCACCATCTTCATGCATTGTACATAAAGCGGCATTCACTCACTACAGAAATCATATAGCAGGCAATATAAAGGGTGGTCACCATGAAACCTGTACCATGCCGGTACAATCGTTCACATGTCTGAACACAGTAATTTTCATTTTTATGCGAAATAGAGGCGTTAGGTAAGGGAAATGGTGAAATGTAAACTTATAAGGATCCGTGTCTAGCCGTGTGTGTCTCTTATGGGGGATGGACGTCGCGGGATTCAAGGGCCCAATATTTGAAAGTTCTTATTAGAGAGCACCAGCTGCAGTGTAAAGCAGGGGTCGGCAAACTAGGGGTCGCGAAAATATTTCGAAGGGTCGCGAAAAGGAGCGAAAAATACCTGTCAAATTTCTCATTAAAAATAAACAATGGGATTGATTCTAATCTAAGAACCAGTGATCTGCTTTATTAACACTGCATAACCAAGTAAAGTCAAACTCCTCTCACCGACCCGTCAATTTGAGGGCCACCAAGATTCCGGAGTAGAAAATTGGGGCCACCGAGCAAAAAAGTTTCGAGATCCCTGGTGTAAAGTACGCTGTCCCCCAAATGATCACATTGTGCGTGACTCTGTTATGAGTTGCACAATCAACTTAACTGTTTTGAAGATAGAAACCTGAAGTGTTGTGTCAAATACATCAACTTGATTAAGTTTCAAATCATTATATTCTTGGTAAAAGAGCCACACTGGTGGTGCTGCCCCTCAGTGTCAACTATTTTCCCATACACGTGCCTCACAGAGCAGAAAACAGAATACAAGTAACAAATCTTTGTTGAAAATAAAACTATTAAGCCCAAACTGATGATAGTAAAACTCTTGATTTTAAGGGACTGTTCAATTAGCCGATTTTGGCAAGATTTCAGCTATGGGACTATTACCATTCGGGTACTACAGACAATTTGCCCTATTTCGGGCAATATTGTGATCATCACTAAGATTTTGTATAAAATGGTTTGAGCACCCTTCATCTGGGAGCAGTACCATACGCTTGTGGTCAAACTTCCCACGGAGAGTATTTTCATGGGGGACACTTCCCTTGGAGCAAACTTCCCTTTGGGTTTTTTATGCGGAGTTTTTTTTTTAATGAAAGAACATTATTCAATATACCTTGAATATAAGCTATACTGTAGGTACATTGTCTTGGAGGTAATGGGTCAACACATTGGAAACCTTGGTT
Organism: Holothuria leucospilota; assembly: GCA_029531755.1. NCBI lineage: Eukaryota > Metazoa > Echinodermata > Holothuroidea > Aspidochirotida > Holothuriidae > Holothuria > Holothuria leucospilota. The sequence goes on from CM055961.1 coordinate 85,265,671, forward strand.
ATTCTGTAAGAACTTAGCTATGAATGAGCTTCTTTCAAGTTCTGTGGCAGCTAAGGAACATAGCCTGCTAACAACCAAGACAAAATGAATAGTTTCGGAACAGGCAACATTAATCACTTCACTGACGCCATAGGTTTAAGGTGTGACGTCCAAAAGAAAATGTCCTCTTCCATCAATAGTATCATGCTTTAAAAGAATATATTTATCAGTTTACTCTATAACTGGAGCCCACAAACCACCTAAACAAAGCGCATTAACTAGAACTTAAAAGATGTGCTAATACAGCAATACTTTATACACACAGACTTATGCTCAACCAATTCCATGGTGGATTGAAAAGCAGTATGTTGATTGTTCAAGTGATTTAGAAATTTGTCTGAACTGGAAAACCATGGCGTTATTCCTTTTCTGGATGTCAAGGTACAAAAAACTGATTAAAGCTATCTCTTACAGTGTACAGGAAACCTACACAAACTGATCAATACCTTCACTTCCTCTCCAATCACTATGTCTGTGCCAAACATAGTGTGGTAAATACTCTAGTACATAGAGCTGTAACACTTTGTGATGAGGATAAATTATCCAATGAACTTGGTCACATCACTAAACCCTTACATAAAAACCCACCCACTATGTGCACAGAGCTGTGAAGAAACAAACCCAACAAATAACAAAAAAGAAGGCAAGTGAAGAGTATAACAAAGGCCTCACCTTCATGCCCTACGTCAATGCCCTACGTCAAAGGAGTGTCTGAGAGGATAACCAGAATCTTGAATAGCGCAGGAGTTAAAACCTTCTATTCCCGATCTCAAAAACTACGGGATATCCTCAGTCAGCCCAAAGACCCCTTGCCCAAAAACCAACTGCTTGTGTTTACTCAATTCCATGTAGCTCCGGACAACAGTACATTGATCAAACAAAACGCCCACTCAGAGTAAGAGTAGCTGAGCATACGAGAGATACAGAACAAGGTAAAGTGGAAGGCTCTGCTTTGGCTGAACATGCTCACTGCAATAACCACACACCTCTATGGGCAGATGCCAAAAGCATTGTTAAAGTTCAAACGTTAGGTATTCGGCTAATTAGAGAGGCTCTAGAGATTATGGTCAATGAAAAAAAAGAAAACAAAAAATGTGCTAATTGTGGTGGCGACCATGTCGCGCTCTGCAAAGGGTGCCCAAAATTCCGTGAAGCAAGGGTGGAAGCCCAAAAGGCAAAGGTAGCCACCCAGCAAAAAACCTATGCTCAAGCAACTCAGGGTGCTAAGATTGAAGTAGATGCAAAAATTACTAGAAAAGAAAAAATCGACATTGCCCTGTTTTGTAGTGAACTTATACGTGTCTGTTTGGCCAAACTAGAATTACATATCAGAACATCTGATGTACTCTCGTACGCTTCAATGATGGCTCTCAACCACTTAAATCTTACTGTTTCTGGCAAGCAACTCTTTGATGCCCTGAAAACTGTACAAATGGGCGAGAAAGTGGAAACGATGGTTAGAAAACTCTCGGGTGAAGAAAGGGATGGATAAAGATCAAAAAATCCTCCACCTAAATATTAATGGGGCACGTCAAAAATAGACCTTCTTCGTACACATATCAATGACATAAACCCTCATATCATCCTACTAAATGAAACCAAACTAGATGATTACATCCCATTGGAAATAGAAAATTTTAAAATTCATAGGAAAGATGTCAAAAATGGTAAGGGAGGTGTCGCTATTGGGATTAATATAAACATCATAGCAAATATAAATGAAATTAATATGAATGAGACCCAAGCTCTAAGAGCTACTGTTCCTGTAAGGAACCATACACACCCTGTTCAAATTATCTCTTACTATAATCCACCAAACACACCTCTAGATGAAAACATTTTTAACCTCTGTAAACGTAACACATTATTGATAGGAGACTTAAATTCCCCTCACACTTACTTTGGTTGTAATCGTACCAATACAAATGGAAGAAAACTTCGCAGATTGATGGATGAGCTAAACCTTACCCTCCTAAACTCCTATACTCATACTCGCAGGAATCCAATCAATGATTCAGCTGAACTTCTCGACCTTGTAATCTGTACTCATGACTTAACCCAAAATCATATTTCAACGTTTACTGTTGAAGACCCCCTTATTAGCGACCACTTTCTGTTATGTACCGCTTTTGACCTTGATCATGTCCCAAATTCCCCCGTAGAATTAGGAAGACACCCAAAAAAATGTAACTGGGAAATATTCAAAGATGATATTGAATCAAATATTCCAAATTTAAATGACCAAATTAACTCAAATAGACATGACAGTTCAACTCTGGACAATATAGCTGACAATATCTCTAATATAATCTCAAGTAGTTACAATAAGAACTGCCCCTTAAACCCAATCCCAGAGGTAAATTGGATATGACTAGAGAAATCATGAATATGATTAAAGTAAAGAGAAAACTAAGAAGGGATTACCTGAAAAATCATAACCATAACATTAAAAGACAAATTAATATTCTTAAATACGAAATTAAAAAAGAGATTAAACTTCAGATTATTAGGAAATAGAATACAACTTGTAAAAATATTAATAATGAAACCAATACCCGTAAATTTTGGAAGAAAATAACAACTACCATAAATCCCAGTTCTAAATCTAATACTACCTACCCCAACTTGGTCAATGACAGAGGTGAGGATATTATTACCCCCCATGATCAAGCAAACCTCTTTGCCAATTATGACTCCAACATTTTTAACACCCCAACTCATGAAAATTTTGATAATGACTTTAAGAATCATACTGACTCTTTTATCCAGGACCATATCTCTTCCTTTACACCTGAATTTATCTCTAAGAAGTCTGACAATCCTCTTACTAGTAATGTCTCTGTAAATGATGTAATGGATGCACTTAAACTTACTCCTAATCATTCAGCTCCTGGTCTAGACAATGTCACTTATCTTATGATTAAACACTGCCCTCATTCCTTCCTAAAACTTTTAGCTGCCCTCTTTTCTCTCTTGATCAGCTACGGCTATTTCCCAAAGCCCTGGAAATGTTCTAAAACTATAGTCATTCCAAAACCAAATAAAAATTCTTCAAAACCTGACTATTATAGACCGATTAGTAAATTGTCTTGTGTAGGGAAACTTTTCGAAAAAAATACCACATAAAAAATTATCTCGAAGAACTAAATTTCTTCTCCGAAAATCAATGTGGCTTTAGAAAAGGAAAAAGTACCATAAACCATCTCTTTAATCTAACTCAACAAATTAAAACTGGTTTTAAGAATAAAAAATCGACCTCTGCTGCTTTCCTTGATGCCGAAAAAGCTTTCGACCAAACCTGGCACAATGGGTTAAAATATAAACTTTATCATCTCCAAGTAGGCCTTCCTCTTGATACCCTTAAAACTCTTTCATCCTTTTTAGACAATAGAGAAATGATTATCTACCATAGAGGCAATTATTCTAATACAATTCAACTTAAAGAGGGAACTCCTCAAGGTTCTGTCTTAAGTCCCCTCCTTTATATTATTTATGTAAATGATCTTCCCACAAGCCCCGAATTTAGTTGCAATATAGCCCAATTCGCTGATGATATTGCCGTTTGGAAGACATCTTTTACCAGTAAAACTAATGTAAACAACCTCCAAAAAAACCCTCAACGAGATCAAAAAATGGTGTTATAGATGGAGAATTAAGATAAACCTAGCGAAGTCAAACTATATTACCTTTAAATGTACCTCCAGGACTACTGACCCTCCCCCTCCTACTGTCGAACTTTTTAATCATGTTATTCCACCTGCTAAAAAGACCAAATTCCTAGGCATCACATTAGATGAAAACCTAACTCTGAACTCCCATATTGACGATATTACCAAAAATGCCTGGTGGAAACTTAAGAAACTACAAAATCTCTTCTTAAATACAAATATGTCCCCCGAAATAATATTCTCATTTATAATACCCTCTTACGCCCTATATTGGAATATGGAAGCATTGCCTTCCTCTCAACCTCAAAATCCAATTTAGTTAAACTTGAAAATATCCAGGTTAAAGACCTTCGTCTTGCCCTCAGGATTCCTAGCAAAATTTCCAAAAAGCACGGCCTTGAGGCTGCAAATTCCCCCACTATCTTTGAAAGATTCACCCAGCTTAATACTAAGAGGATTAAAGAAATCATTGTCAGTGACAAAAATGCCGTAAATACTGTCCTAAACTTCCTCACCTCCGTCACGACCAGAAACAATTTAAAAACACATCTTGATGTATTAAATTGTACTGAATGGACTAAAGTAAGTACTCTGGTTGAGGGAGGGGGGAGGGGGACCTATAATATAGGTTAGGCCTAAGTACCCTTAGACTAGAGCCGTTGTGAGTTCATACCTGGGCAACTGGGGAAACAGGGCAGTCTAAGGGAGTAAATCCCCAACTAGGCTTCTTTTTAGGGCTTTCAGGAATCCACTTTTTATTCAAACCAGAGTCCTTCTTCGGTTCCGCATAGACTCCCCCCATTTTGTTCTTGGACCATGCCTCCCTGGTTCTTTATTTCGGTTTCCCATTCCTACAATTGCTTATCCAATTACTCTCCCAGTTTTTTTCTCTCTTAAATTAACCCTTTAGACTCAACTAAATTTTTTTGTAATGGCCACAGAAAAAAACTCTCTTTTTTGGCTGAAGGGGCTGCCCGGAGCAGCCTGAGCAGCATACACACCCATCAAACAGAGTCCTTGCATCAGTCCTGAAAAAGTCAGAGCCACTTCTGACGAAAGCTTGACTACTTCAAGTCCTTTGACGGCAAACTCGTTGAAATCATCTTACTAATCTAGTGACATAACATTAAACAAGGTATATATATATATATATATATATATATATATATATATATATATATATATATATATATATAGCTGTGCGACTATTTAATATAGCGTTTATTGACTCATTCATATAAAGTCGCTAAAGTCGCTACGTCACTCTACATACTCAGTACTACATGGGACTCGTTCCTGTGACGTACCACATGGGCCTCAATGGCTCAGTGGTCAGAGCATCCGCCTTTTATGCGGGAGGTCGCTGGTTCGAATCCTGCTTGAAGCTAAGGTTTCCTTCCACAAATAAATATTCTCCTTCAGAATAAGGCAAGTGCCTATGTTTGAGGAAATATGGCCTAAGGTCCCTGTGCGACTAAAGCGTGGATTGATTCATTCATATAAAGTCGCTACGTCACTCTACCTACTATATATATATATATATATATATATATATATATATATATATATATATATATATATATATATATATATATATATATATATATATATATATATATAACGCTAATTCCCACCTTAAGGGGAAATTGTTATATCTGCTTGTACATAGGGCGAAAAAAAGATAATAAAATACAAAAGAAATAAATTCGCCCTAACGTCTAAACATATAATTTAACGTTATTTCAATGGCCAGCCATGCGTTCGTGTTAACAGCTAGGTGTCCGTAAATTTGACAACTTTGAAGTAATGGCATCTAGTTTGTAAATCTAAGAGGGCGTCCTTGTAAGTTTACGTATTCCTATAGAAAAAGTGTGTGGAAACGTTAAGGCGAAACTTATATTTCACCCGAAAATTTTTTTCCCCTTAAGGTCGACTTTTCAACAACAACTTTCCCCCTAAGTGCCGAATTAGAGAAATATATATATATATTCAGTCTTGAAACCTACTCTGAGCTGCACTGATGAGATCTAACAAGATCGAAACAGTTCTGTCTGCAGATTGAGTTATTTACGCTCCTTAACATGGTAGTGCTACGGTAAGACCTTGTTTTGTTGAGCACTTTCTCGTTTCAAGATGGCACACTGCTTGTGTAGTCTTGGCATTTTCGTCAAGACGTAATACTGTTGCTTTATGCTAGCACGCTCCTTAGAGCTTGTGCACTTTGGTATTCATAGGCAGTGTACCGTGAAAGGCCGGACTGACGCAGGTTATGCTTGTGTCAGCCTTGCCATTCAGTCTTGAAACCTACTCTGAGCTGCACTGATGAGATCTAACAAGATCGAAACAGTTCTGTCTGCAGATTGAGTTATTTACGCTCCTTAACATGGTAGTGCTACGGTAAGACCTTGTTTTGTTGAGCACTTTCTCGTTTCAAGATGGCACACTGCTTGTGTAGTCTTGGCATTTCGTCAAGACGTAATACTGTTGCTTTATGCTAGCACGCTCCTTAGAGCTTGTGCACTTTGGTATTCATAGGCAGTGTACCGTGAAAGGTCGGACTGACGCAGGTTATGCTTGTGTCAGCCTTGCCATTCAGTCTTGAAACCTACTCTGAGCTGCACTGATGAGATCTAACAAGATCGAAACAGTTCTGTCTGCAGATTGAGTTATATATATATATATATATATATATATATATATATATATATATATATATATATATATATATATATATATATATATATATATATATATATATATATATATATATATATATATATATATATATATATATATATATATATATATATATATATATATATATATATATAACGCTAATTCCCACCTTAAGGGGAAATTGTTATATCTGCTTGTACATAGGGCGAAAAAATGATAATAAAATACATAAGAAATAAATTCGCCCTAACGTCTAAAAATATAATTAACGTTATTTCAATGGCCAGCCATCCGTTCGTGTTAACAGCTAGGTGTCCGTAAATTTGACAACTTTGAAGTAATGGCATCTAGTTTTTAAATCTAAGAGGGCGCCCTTGTGAGTTTACGGATTCCTATAGAAAAAGTGTGTGGAAACGTTAAGGCGAAACTTATACTTCACCCGAAAATTTTTTTCCCCTTAAGGTCGACTTTTCAACAACAATTTTCCCCCTAAGTGCCGAATTAGAGAAATATATATTTATATATTATATTATATTATATTATATTGTATTGTATTGTATTGTATTGTATTGTATTGTATTGTATTGTATTGTATTGTATTGTATTGTATTGTATTGTATTGTATTGTATTGTATTGTATTGTATTGTATTGTATTGTATTGTATTGTATTGTATTGTATTGTATTGTATTGTATTGTATTGTATTGTATTGTATTGTATTGTATTGTATTGTATTGTATTGTATTGTATTGTATTGTATTGTATTGTATTGTATTGTATTGTATTGTATTGTATTGTATTGTATTGTATTGTATTGTATTGTATTGTATTGTATTGTATTGTATTGTATTGTATTGTATTGTATTGTATTGTATTGTATTGTATTGTATTGTATTGTATTGTATTGTATTGTATTGTATTGTATTGTATTGTATTGTATTGTATTGTATTGTATTATATTATATTATATTATATTATATTATATTATATTATACAAATAATGAATGTTTATGAGTGCGATAGTATGAATAATTTCATGAGTTGAAAGATTGATCGTTCTATTCAACGAGGCGAAGCCGAGTTGAATAGAACGTTAAAGCTTTCAACGAATGAAATTATTCATACTATCGCTCGAATGAAAAACATTCATTATTTGTTTTATATAACACCTTATAATTTTGCTAGTAGTTCATTGGTTAATTTTGTGTTTTGGCGGTCACTATGGATTCGTGTTTGTCCGTGTAGTAGCTCCATGGTTTGTCGTTTTCTAACTGCGCGTTTATGTAGGCCTTCCTGATATATAGAGAGATTCTTTGTGACGTCAAGCGCGTTGGAATCTCAGGCACTGAAGGGCAAAACACACATACGCAGTAAGCGTATTTACAGCACACGCGCACGGCATTACCAGAGATACTTCTGTGACACAATGGACGCTTGTCCTTCAAAACCAAAGAGACGCGCGATCACTTGACGTCGGTGAAACAATGCACGATCCCCAGTGTTGCATTGATTTATTGAGACGCGGCATAGCTTGTACGTAGCGCGCTCAATGCATCTCTGACTCATTGCCGTGGGTTAGTATTTACTAACCAACGACCGTGGGTTAGTATATACTAACCAACGGTCGAGCACCGCAATCTTGATGATAGTGCCGAATCACGCATGGCATGTGACCACCAATCTTCCAATCAGATGTAGAGAAATTAAGAAGGTGTTATATAATATACAAATAATGAATGTTTATGAGTGCGATAGTATGAATAATTTCATGAGTTGAAAGATTGAACGTTCTATTCAACGAGGCGAAGCCGAGTTGAATAGAACGTTAAAGCTTTCAACGAATGAAATTATAAATACTATCGCACAAATGAAAAACATTCATTATTTGTTTTATATAACACCTTATAATTTTGCTAGTTGTTGGTTAAATTTGTGTTTTGGCGGTCACTATGGATTCGTGTTTGTCCTTGTAGTAGCTCCATGGTTTGTCGTTTTCTAACTGCGCGTTTATGTAGGCCTGCCTGATATAAAGGGATTCTTTGTGACGTCAAGCGCTTTGGATTCTCAGGCACTGAAGGGCAAAACACACATACGCAGAAAGCGTATTTACAGCACACGCGCACGGCATTACCATAGATACTTCTGTGCCACAATGGACGATTGTCCTTCAAAACCAAAGAGACGCGCGATCACTTGACGTTGGTGAAACAATGTACGATCCCCAGTGCTGCAGTGATTTATTGAGACGCGGCATAGCTTGTACGTAGCGCGTGCAATGCATCACTGACTCATTGCCGTGGGTTAGTATATACTAACCAACGACCGTGGGTTAGTATATACTAACCAACGGTCGAGCACCGCTATCTTGATGATAGTGCCGAATCACGCATGGCATGTGACCACCAATCTTCCAATCAGATGTAGAGAAATTAATAAGGTGTTATATATTATATTATATTATATTATATTATATTATATTATATTATATTATATTATATTATATTATATTATATTATATTATATTATATTATATTATATTATATTATATTATATTATATTATATTGTATTACATTATATTACATTACATTATATTACATTATATTATATATTATATTATATATTATATTATATTATATTATATTATATATATTATATTATATTATATTATATTATATAAAATTATATAATATTATATTATATTATATTATATTATATTATATTATATTATATTATATTATATTATATTATATAATATAATATTATATTATATTATATTATATTATATTATATTATATTATATTATATTATATTATATTATATTATATTATATTATATTATATTATATTATATTATATTATATTATATTATATTATATTATATTATATTATATTATATTATATTATATTATATTATATTATATTATATTATATTATATTATATTATATTATATGATATGAACTCCTATCCATGAGTGTTTCACATAATGAGGAAATAAAAGGTATCTGTGTGGGAAGCTCTACTTATAAAATTTTACAATATGCCGATGATATGGTTTTTCTTCTGGATAGTTCTATTAGTTCCTTACGAGGAACAGTAAAAACTCTGGCTGATTTTTCAGAAGTGTCAGGGTTGACTCTTAATTATACCAAATCTGTCCTGTTTCCTCTGGGTCCCTATGTAATCGATTGTCCGTTTACTTCCTTTCGTGACATTGTTGTAAGCAGTGGTCCTGTTACTTACTTGGGAATTACCTTTACCAATAACAGATACGACCTTTTTGAACTTAACTACACTCCGAAGTTATCTCGACTAAAATCATGTTTACGTGCGTGGTCTTTTAGAGATATGACTCCAATTGGTCGTAATGTTATAGTTAAGTCGTTTGCCCTTTCCCAACTTGTTTATTTATTCCTGGTCCTTCCTAATCCCCCACCACATTTTGTCAAAGAACTGGAAAGAATTATTTTTGATTTTATTTGGAATGGACGCCCTGATAAAATTAAGAGAAGTACAATGGTAAATCATATTGGAGATGGTGGCTTAAAGGTAACGCATGTAAATAGCTTTATAAAGTCTTTAAAATGTTCTTGGGTGCGTCGTTACCTTTCTGAAAATGCGAGTCCATGGAAATTATTTTTTGAGATATCTTTAAGGTCTTATGGATCTCGTTTCTTTTTTAAATGTAATTGTGCTAAGACCGATGTTAAATATATCAAGAACATCTTTTTTCGTCAAGTCGTAGAAGCGTGGTGTGATGCTACTTTTTCTACACCTGAACTAAATTTTGGAAATGAGTACATTTGGAATAACTCTTATATAAAAATTGATGGAAAAACTGTATTTTATGATAATTTGTATGACAAAGGAGTTACGAAAATCATTGACCTGTTTAATGCTAATAATGTACCGTTGGACTACTTAACTTTTACTATAAAATATAATGTTGTGAATTTTCCATTTACATCATACTGGGGTTTAATAAAAGCTATACCTAGACATTGGAGATCCACCTTAATAGATACAGTTATTGAGCCCACTTCGAATAAACGGTTATTAGAGAAGATTATGGAGCATAAGTTTTCAGTTTCTTACGTAATTTACCCTATCTTATTGATGAGGGTGACGACATTGCCCACTTCGCGTGCTAAGTGGAATAATATCTATCCCGTTGATGAAGATCAGTGGGTTCCTCGTTTTAGGATGCCTTTTAAAAGTATTTCAGAAGCACGTTTACAGTATTTTCAGTTTCAGTTCTTACATAGAATTATCCCAACTAATAAATTACTATTTTATATGAAAAAGGTGGAATCTCCATTGTGTTCATTTTGTAATATATATGATGAATCCATTGAACATTTATTCTGGGAATGTAGTTTCGTATCAAATTTTCTCTTAGAGATGGAAAGAAGATTCCTCAACAAGCAATTCTTTTTCTCAAAAGAAGATATCTTTTTTGGTTATCATCAAAAAGAATACAGCCCGTATAATTTTTTAATTTTACACTTCAAGTACTATGTTTATGTTTGCTCAAGGAAAAACATTCAGTTAGATAAGGAAATGTTCTTTTATAAATTTAAGGGATATGGGGGATATGATATGATATGATATGATATGATATGATATGATATGATATGATATGATATGATATTATATTATATTATATTATATTATATTATATTATATTATATTATATTATATTATATGATATGATATGATATGATATGATATGATATGATATGATATGATATGATATGATATGATATGATATGATATGATATGATATGATATGATATGATATGATATGATATGATATGATATGATATGATATGATATGATATGATATGATATGATATGATATGATATGATATGATATGATATGATATGATATGATATGATATGATATGATATGATATGATATGATATGATATGATATGATATGATATGATATGATATGATATGATATGATATGATATGATATTATATTATATTATATTATATATTATTCTATATATTTATATATTATATATTATAAAATTTACTTATATACTCGTTACTCGTTTTTCGCTAACTATCTTGCCTTTTAACTTTTATTCGTGGAGTGATCTTTGATATTATTTGGACTAACAACTAACTGACCAGCACTTTGAATGTATGTTTCGAGGATGAAGCTGTATCTAAATGTTTACTTTTTGTGCCAGCTCTGTCTAAGGATTGCCATAGGCCTAACCACTAGGCCTATACACTGGAACTTATATTCACCGTACAAACCATATGTGGGCGATATCATGGAGAACGGATCTAGTCGTAAACACTTACAACAGTATGAGCCTAGTACTCTTTACAGCGTAAAAGCCCGCATGACAGAGTTTTTGTTAGAGCCACGGACGCTGAGCAAACTAAAAGAACTTTCTATTGTTCGTCGACGGAGAGGCAAACGAGCGGGTATACAAAAGAGAATAAGAAAAACGAAGCCTGCTAATTTCAGCTTTCCTTATGGAATTTCCTCCAACGTTAACAGTATTCAAGGTAAATTCACACATTTAGAGCAGACTATTGCTAATAAACCAAACGTTTGTTTCATAGCTCTACAAGAGACAAAAATTCAAAATTATGGATCATGGAATGACTGCAGCATTGCACAACTCCTAGTAACAGACGAGGCCCTACAACTCGAACAGTTTTACATGTTTCGGCTTGATCGGGAGTTCTCGGCGAATGGTGGGGGCTTAATAACTTATATTTCTAAGGAATGGTCTATTTGTTGCCCTAAGGTATGTTTAACTTTGTCTATGCCGGATATTGAACTACTCTCCGTGAGTGCCCGTCCCCGTTTTCTGCCAAATCCAAAGAAATCGAAAGAAGTCGTGTTTGAAAATATTAATGTTAGGCATAAAGGTTTATTGGATATTAAAGAAGAGAGAACTGTACTCCAGGGCTCGTGTGTTGAACGTACCTCTTATACTATGTATTTAGGAGTCTGTATAGACAATAGGTTAACTTTTACCAACCATATTTCGAGGGTTTTATCAAAAGTGTATTGCATTGTTTCGACGTTAGCTTACACTGTACCATGCTTTTCGAGTGAGACAAAAGAAAGAGTGTTTACGGCGTCCATCTTGCCTACCCTAGTATATGCAGTTCCAGTATGGTATCATTTTGTGTAAGTTAAAGATAAGAATAGAATTAGAAGTTTTCTAAAATTTTGTGCAAAAATTTTTAGGCTTAATTATGAAAACCTTGTATATAAGGTTAATGAAGCTGCCAGGAATGAATTTATAAGACTTGCAAAAAGTATCCAAGCTAATAAGAGTCATCCTCTACACCTTGAACTTAATTCTCTGTGCAATAAAACAAACTATAATTTAAGAAATAGAAACATAACCCCATGCTTTAGAATATTACCTTTTAAGAATTCTTTTATTTACAGAGCAGCTCTTTTTATTCAAAATGGTTTATTGGACAAATTTTTGTAGTTTCTTATAACGACTTTTATGGTGCACTTTGTATTTTTATGTTTTTCTTTACTTGTTTAATCTTTTGAATTTTTTACGTGTCTTAACCTTTTGTTCCTTTGAATGTTATAATTTTGTATCCTATTTATAAATTTTTCAAAATTTATACTGGAATAAAGGATGAATGAATGAATATACATTTGTATACTAATACTATACTGTTGCTTTGCAGGGAACTGCCTTATTGATTCCTTCAACCGTTCAAACATTCAGACTACGTGTTGTTTTGTAGAGCCATTCGAAAAGCTGGTAGTAAATAACTTCACAGTATAAAATAGTTTTAACTGCAAAGCAACATGTAAACGGATTAGACCAGTTCCATACAAAGTCCGATAGAATATCCTAACTTAAAGACTAAAGATATGTTACGTATAGACTCATTAGATTTTAAAGCGATGATATTTGCAGCAGCGTCTTTCTAATTATATCCTGTTTTTACCTCTATCAATTTCCCCGTATACCCCATTTGGTGGCAGTTTCGTTCAGCGTATACCATTGCGCACTGTAACGATAAAGTCACCATTCACGGAAAGCTCGCTAATTTCTACCACCTGACTCTCTTTCAACTGATTCTAGCTGTAGCGGATCTGGAAAAATTTCAAAACGTCTTTTACCATTGACAATATTTTTTTCACTCTCGGTTTTTCATGGGCCGGAAAAGATTACAGTTCATCCATGGCCTTGTTTTTAGTAAGGGTTTCAGGCTGGGTAAAGTTACCATGGCCCTTCTCTGTTTGGTTGGTCTCTCGAGTAGTTTATTATCATTGCCTAGATTTGGGTAGAGGCACTGGAATCCCTCTTAAATAATGAATGCTCGATATGTGAATTTCATATCTGAAAACAGACAATCATATTCATGTAGCCAGGGGCGGCGCCACAGGAGGGCAGGGCAGGCATTTGCCCCCCCCCCCCATGGCTTTTCAACCCCAAAAATAAGATCGTCTAAAAACGTTTTAAGACACATAATTTTGTAGGGGTGGGTGAGGTGTTACATTATGTCACCCACCTATCACAATATTAGTTAAATCGTTCGTTACAAAATACATGAAACTTGTAATTCCGGCACGCATAACGTTTCCTTTTTTCTCCATTGTTTACGTAAATGCAGTTTTAGTGTTACATAAACACTAAGGACATTATACATAACGCGCAAACAAAAAGGGAACAGGAACCGAGAGTAAAGCTAAAACAATACAGTAGTATACCCTAACGCCAACTTATTGTGAGACTTACGCATATGGTGTCACAGAGCAAAACGTTCTCCCTCTCTTGGAGGAAAGGTGCGTATCATTGCAAGTTACACCAAAAAATACAGACAGCTAATTTGTGCATCAGGGGATACGCCTGATCCATGAATCTCTAACTAAAACCCCAGCCCTACCCCTAACTCGGAATTTATTTTCGTCTGGGGGAATCTTCGGTCTTTAGTAAACCTTCGACCAAGTGAACCTTTCGTCTATGAGTATTCCCCCTGTCCGGATTATGTAATGTTTGACAATCTCAAACATTTACTGTACGTCTCTCCATTCCCAGCATGTGACCATTTAAAGTTTAAAACGTGAACATATATATTGGGGGTATCATTAGTCAATTACTTAACGAACAATTTGAGAATAAAAATATAAAAAAAACATGTAATAAAATAAATTAAACTTTGAAGTAATATTATATGCCTCCCTTATTGCATAAGCGTAGGAAGCGGGGGCTGGGCCTAAAGCCCCCCAGTCAAAAATCTGGGGGCTGAAGTATGCTTCTGCCACCAACATCCAAGGCCAAAACCACTATATTTGTCTCTTCAGTAAAAACTGTAAAAATTTGCAGTAATCGTCCTTACAATTTGCCCAAAATGTTGCACCAAATTGCATCTGAGGACCCTGAAATACTCACAAATTTTCCCCTTAGACCCCTCTCCAGGGCGGCGATCCGAAACAACGTTCAGCCCCCAGTCTTCAAAAGCTACCTACGCCTATGCCTTATTGTGCTTTATTTTGGAGTTGTCTTGACTGAGTAATCCATAGAAAACGAATTTTAAATAGTAGGTCCATGGCCGTACACAGCACAATCTTTAATGTATGAAGAAATCTTGAGTCAATCAGAAAAGGAAAAAAAGAAAAACAGGGCGATGCCACATGGGGTAGGGGGAAACCACCTCCTATCATTTGCAAAGACTAGGAGAAAGAGAGAAGGAAAAGAACAGGAAAAAAGAAAAGGAGAAAACGAAACAGAAGAAGGGGAAGGGAAGGAGAACGAAGAAAGGGGGAGGGTGGGGTAGGCATATATTTGACTCAACGCACGTATTTTTGAGTGAAAACATACCCATACATAAAAGGGGAATGGCTTCAGGAGATTTGTTGACTGCAAACCCTTCTCTTAGACAACAAAGGTTACTGTCCTCTTTCACTAAACCAAAACTTAAAATTCAATAAATTATTCACACTTTTCAGCCATATATGATCAGGTCAAAAAATACCAAAGACATCACCATTTTGCACCTAAGCAATCTTAAATTGATAAAAAATTTTCCTTAGACCCCTCCCCAGAAAAGCATCTTTCCCCCAAGCAAAAATTAAAATTCAATAAATTATTAACACTTTCTTCCACATATGATCAGTTCAAAAAATATACCAAAGATATCACCATTTTGCATCTAAGCAGTCTTAAATTAATGAAAAATTTCTCAAAGTAGAGGTTTCACCCCTCCCCAGAAAAGCATCTTTCCCAAAACAACAATTAAAATTACTAAATTATAAACTTTCCAGCCATATATGATCAGTTCAAAATATGTACCAAAGACATCATCATTTTGCATCTAAGCAACCTTAAATTAAATAAAAATTTCCGAATGGGGAGGGGGACATCCCTCCCTTTAGCCCCTTCCCCATGACAGCGATCACTCATCTCATGCTTCCCCCCATCGAAATACCCTCGCTCCGCCCCTGCATGTAGCTCAAACTCATGTGTTCAAAAGTCGTTTCCATCGAGGTGACCTCTTTTAGTGCGGAATAGAAAAAATATTTAAGGCTTTTAGCCTGTAGTTATTTGTTTACGGGTGTGTCTGGTAACTGCCAAACTTGTATGATCTAACAGGTTCTTGCATTTCAATTTCCTCTCTCGTAGCACCTGTAGTAAGGCAAAATCTACGGCGATTGAATTTCATGAAAGATGTCTAATTGACTGTACTAGCTATGTCATTTACTGTGAAACGTAACATATTTCATCAATGAACTGTACTTTTGCCATTATTACACTGGCTTTAAACGCTCAAAGTTAATGGTGAAGTGATGATTTAGCCGAACCTCATCATCAGAAGACGTATGCAACAAATATTTGCCTTCAAATCTACATCGTATGGGGCGTGAACGGGGGTCACCACCATTGCAGAACACTTTACCTGGTATTTTATTTCCATGGAAAAATTTGTCAGGACTGTTGAACACTCGAGACAATGTTCGTGGTAAAAGTTTGCCCCATCCCCTCCTCTGTCGAATGGATCCACACACGCTTATGAAAGTCAATCAGTTGTGTGTTTGTACTATATACCTCAGCTGATACTAAATTGCGTGCAACTCCCCCCCCCCCCCTTTCCAGAATCATTATAAAAGTCCACCACCATATGAAAACATATGTGTTCCACTGTGATATTTATGTTTGATGTATTATACGTTTAAAGCTTTTGTAGTCAAATTTAATATGGTGAAATATCCAACCAAAACACCGCAGGATACTAGTGATGCATGAAAAATGCTGGTCCGTTTACCACAATAGAAACTGGGAACAATCCTTATTCCATCCAATCCTACTCCTGGTTGAACAAACCAATGGGGGTGCTTTAATATATTAATATGTAAAAGGCAGCACGACGACAGGTGCCCACGTATATGCCAGCAAATAAACGCTGAACACATTATATTCACGCTGTAGTCTAACTACGTTCTTGAAAACTGACTGTGTAGTACCACGGGGCTAATATTCGAAAGGTTTTATTGACTCCATGATAGTAATTCGAAATTTTCGTTCGATCCCATTCGACCAATTTCGGAGCAAACTACAGCCCTCGTGACCTGGTCGATAACACCACAACTTGGGACCAGGTATCAGCAAGAGCAAAATTTGTGCAGTTATGGAGCTCTCGTGATCAACAAAGAGTGTTCTTTGCATGATTATGAATGCAGATTCGAAGAAAACACAAAATTATTTGTAATCAATCCAGGACACTGGTCATCGATATAATATATGAGTTACCCCGAAGAATAATATTGGGTCATTCAAATCCTAAATGGTCAACGGTATCAGCTTAGAGTCTGACATCTGAGATGCTAACCCTCCGTCGCAAGCTCATACCACGGGGCTAGTACCTCAGGGGTGAGGAACCTTTTTCCTCTGACGGACCGTTTTCAAAGTCATAATCCACTCGTGGGCCGCACACAGAAAGGACGCAACAAGCATTCTCCATAGGCGCGGGCTAAGGGACCCCAAAAGGCCCGAGTTGGGTCTAGGGGAAAGTCCAGGTTATAACTGGGGCCAAGGTCCAGCAGCCCTGGTATTTGTGCAAATTTGTAGACAATGGAATGTCCATCCACTACCTTTACATGAAGTGGAATGGCTACACAGACCAGGGTCCTGTTTCATACAGACTTAAGATTGATCTTACATTTGATCTATCATGCAATCGTGCTACTGAAAGTAAACTTAAGATCAGTCTCAACTCTTTCTGAAACAGAACCAAAAGTATCACAGTATTGCCATTTGTCTTTTTATTATGTATGGGGTAACAATGAATAAGCAAAAATAAGTGCCCACGAAGTGCGCCGAAAAAAATGCGAATTTTTAAACCAACTTTATTTTTGGCCTTACTTTACATTGCAAATCTGTACCATTTCTTGCGTTTATTTCACTGTTGGGGGGGGGGGGGGAGGGACAGTTCTACTCCCTCCCGAATGTAGTGGAATAGATACAATGCCCGCTAGGTTTCATACTGTAATAGAAAGACCTGCACCTGCACGTGTGGTTACGCAAGTCTATACAATGCTACGTAGGCTATCTGCCACGCAAAGCTCCCTTACCTGCAGAAGTACAAGGATTTCGCACGAGACGGTTGGCATGTAACCGTTCATTGTGCAACAAGGGTTTTAGTCAAATAAGGCCTACTGGTGGTGTTTCGCAGCAGATTTTCGTGAAACGCACGGAAAGTGGTATAGCCTAAGCAGGATAAACGGTTGGCACATGTGATTTTGAATTAACATTTATGAATTGCCTCGCGGGCAGGATGAAATAATCTCGCGTGCCCGCGGGCCGGAGATTCCCCACCACCCCTGTACTACCTAGACATACTTTCCCTGTTATGTTTGCCAACTGAAATGTACACAGTTGCATTGATTCAATCAGGGACAGGGAATTCTGATACAACAGACACAAATTCTTGGAGACTTTTGGAGAAACCATCTACAACAATCGAAAATTACCGAGGGAAAAACACATTGCTCACAGAGGAAATCGGATCGAACCTTACGATTTTACGACTACGTAGGTAAGGATTTGGACTTATCTTAGTTTGGAGTGTCATACGCCAGGTTAGTGCCCCTTTCTAGTGATCGACATCTATACACGTAACACATTTTTCGTCAATTAGTGTATCGTTGTCCTTTTTACGTCTATTATTTAATATTTAGGCATAGCTGCATGTACCGCTGAAGGACAAAGACTTGTGATGCGCGGAAGTACACAAGTGTACAGGTGTAACTGGTTACTGTTACTAGCGTTAGTATGCAAGTGTCGTCTTGAATAGTGTAAAGGGGAAAAGTCTAGCAACACGGGTATTATGATGAACACTCGTTTCAAAACCTCAAGTGTACTGTTCAGTATACAATTTTTAAAGTAAAACTATTCCCAGTTAATATATGAATAACCGCGGCAATAGGGACAATAGCTGATTGGATTTGTGTACCCTCAATGGTTAGGGAGGCCCTTCAATTGAAACTTTCAGAAACCAATTTAAAAAATTGAACCTGTCGTCCTTGAAGAGATCCCACATTAACTAATTCCCGTCCGCTAGCCGTTTCACACCTACAACCGTATATCCCGTCTGAGGAGAACTGCTTTTAGTAAGCAACCAGAACCAGAACCAATATAACCCCACTAAATGTACGGTACCTCGGTCGTCGGCACATGCAGCTTTTTGACCCATTGAATATTCCTATAGTGTTCTGAAAGTAGTGATTTAAACTAGTTGTAATGACAACGGCTTTTTTTCAAAATAGCCTGCAGATTAGAATGTTTTTGATTGGCATGATTAGTTTTAGTGTATTGACAAATAAAGAAAACATTGGGCCTTATGTATTTTCCCTTCTTCAACAGGTAATATCACTTCCAGAAGCAGCTTATGTTATGCAACATGAGGTGATCACGCAAAGCTCACTGGATTATTCTGTGATGTCCCAAGTCCGATGGCAACATGGCGGACTAGCGCTACTCTATGGCTTCTATAATAAGATACAGCCGGGAAGTCATTTTACCCTGTGAACAGAATTCTGATCACCTCTCATCTCCTATCACAAGTTTCTCTGACAGTAATTCACATCCACGTTATGTTAAATCATCATGGCTTCTTCACCATTGAAATCCATCCTTTGCTCCTCCTTGTGGAATTTAAGACAATGATCCCCCTTATATTCACATCCACTTTCCCGTGGATTGTGTGGATTTCTAAAGCTTTGGCTTAGGACCCGTTTTACGGTTTTCACTGCCCATGTCCCGGTGCCCTCTAGTTACCATCTCACTTCAACGTTACTCCTATAGAGGGATTTCAGTCACGTGACTTTAACCAACTAGACACAATTTTGAAGGGCAAAAACTCGCGTCTTTTTTTGTTTTGACGGGCACGTGTCCATTGTGTCACAGTAGTATCGATGGTTATGCCGTGCGCGTTTGTTGCAAATACGCTTACTGCGTGTGTGTTTTGCCCTTCAGTGCTTGGGAATCCATTGCGCGTGACGTCACATGAAATCCCTCTATACGTGTACTGTCAATTGTATATCCACCAGTCCTTTCGACATGTTATGTTACTCATCTTAGAGACTCTCCCACTATTGTGGATATCGTCATAATCATTCCTGGACTGTCGATGGACGTTGTTTGATTCCCTCCCTCTCTAATTCGAGACCCGCCTTCCGGGGTCTCTATAATTGTCCCGAGGGTCCCACAAAGTATTCTACACCATCGAAAACTATCACATTGTAGTTTGCTGTTATTTTTGTATACATTCACATCATTTATATGTAAGGTAGATATAGGCAAACACATTGTTAATTATAATTCAATTCTGATTCTCTTCCTAAAAATGTCTCACATGTTGACAACCTCGAGATCTTACTGCCAGAATTGAATTTATTTTGCTTCAATCCCATAAGAATGTAAATATTTAGTCCAACCTTGCGTATTGATATTTTATCCGCACTGTGACATTGAATAGGGGTGCGTGTATTGGCAATTCAGACAATGGGGTTGTGTGCACAATTTGGAAAACTTAAAATTTCCATGTCCCGCGGAACAATCACATTTGACTTCTGTTAAGTGTCCATGGCACGTCTGGACCATTTCAAACTGTACTTCCCTTTCGGTTATCGTTTGTACATATTACTCTTCTTGCATATCATTTAAGAACTGCTTTCAAATAAAAACCATTGAGACGTTTAGGAATGATTTCGGCAGTTGTAAATATACGTTCTATTTCCAGCAATATTCCATCAGTGACTTTTATTCATATACTCTACTTAAGTTTGATGACGTTAGCCATTACGACGAGGAAATAGAGATTCCCAAACGAATCTGTAAACTTAACGTACATAGTTTTTAAGTTCCTAGGGACGTTAAAGGGCAATAGTGTATTTTGAATGGTTTACTGTCTTGACTTACCATGGAGATTTACTGTTCAGGTCACATGGAATTCCCTTGCGGATTGTAACATTACCACCGAAGGTAAACCTTTTCCCGTGTAAATCTCTCTTTTTTTGGTGAGGACTTTAAGTTGCATTTATGTCCAGACTTTCCACTAGCTGTTATAATTAACTTAAACTCTTACTTTTACCTTCACTACTCTTCAGCGATATTGTATTTTATTATTAAATGCAAATCAGCCGGCGATGTTATGTATCCATTGTGTAGATCAAGCAGGGGTTTAGGGTTACATCATCCCCAAACGTTTATGAGCAATGTTTTATTTTCTTTCTTTTTTAATCTGGTGTTTTTACCTTGTAGGCAATAAGGGATATGAGTTTCTTATAGGGAATTTGAAGTTTATCAATCCCACTCCTTTTAAACATTCACAATTCAGTCACTTGATATTATGGTAAATTTGTTCTATCCTTTGAAATAAAACAGGGTTCTAGCTGCTTCAATAAGGCTGCAAATTCTCTAACGCTGTGGCTCCGTCAACCACTGCGTTCACTGTTTTGTACAAGTTTTTCTTCTCTTACCTTGTAATGATCATTCACTTCCCCTAATAAAATACATGAAGTTGAAAAATGAGTTCACACATTTTATTGGACTTTATAACTTCACAGAAATGTAGTTCTCTTGAGGTAAGCCCCACGGGGGTGCTTTTCAGCCAGTATATACCAATACTAATAATATGTGACAAGGAGTGGTACTGCTTTAAGATAATGGAAAGCTGAGGGAATTACTGCGCATTTTTTTTTGAATGTTTGCTCTTTATGACTAACGTATATGTCATGCATTTACCTTGTTCTGATAAGAATTTCCTGTTAATGGCCAGGAAAGCTATGTCTTGATGAAATTAGACTGCTTTATTTCCTCAACCAGTAAACTTATGATGGAAGTGTTTCGCTCTTTTATTGGTACATAAGCGTCAGTGGAACGCGGTTTGGCTACAATTGTTTTGAAGAGTTTAAAATCAATGAAAAATCTTTCCTTTACCATTTCCGTATTCCTAACAGCAGCGTAGTAGTTCTTAGGAGACATGTCCTATAATTTACCCGGACAATTTTAGAAAAAATGAACTGTAGCCTACTAGCAAATTGGCAACCCTAGAAAATCTGGTAGATGAATTTTAAATGAATGGTGCTCAGTGATTCTATCAGCTAATCTACGTTTAGTGTCACCAACATAGAAAATATTTCGGTGCTTACAGCATACAAAATAACATTGGTAGAAATGCAAGGAAAGAGAAAAGTGACTTTGAAACAATAACAAAGTCCCTGGATGGATAAAAGTTGATGGCCGAAAAATAACCGGACAGGTGTTACAGCGCTGAAAATTACCAAGGAACTTTCCAGGGGTTGGAAAGTTGACCAAATGGTAATCCATGTTACACTCTCCCGTATAGGGAACTATGTGTAAACGTTTAAAGACAGACCTAATGCGAAGGTCAGACTTGAAAATTTTGATGATCAGAGATTCCGCCAGAAACTCAAAAAGGCGGGGGTGGGGGATTTACTACTGCTAAAGCCTGAGTCCGAATTGATTCTGTCCTTAGCCAAAGTTGCAAGTGGGTTGAGGGGGGGGGGGGGTTAGCAAAGCTTGCCCCAAGGCCCATATAAGGTGCAATTTGAAGGGTTTTAAAGTCCATTTATGTATTAAGTTCAAACGTTGCTGCAAAAGTGCCCTCTTTTAAGTAAAAAACCAAGATATTGACATTTTTTATTATATTATGGAAATGAAAAGAAGGGATTTTACCCTCCTTTTTCAGGAAAGGGGGATAAATCCCCCTTTCCTACCTTTGACGGAAACCTGATACTTTTCAAGTACAGCGCTTTATGGGTTGAAGAGGGGTACAAGGGAGCACAAGAGTCATGGGATCCACATTACTGTTCAAAACTCACTTCAAAGGTAGAAGACTTTCTGATATTTCTGATAACATTCTTACGATTATTGACAGCCTCCACGACTTCACTGAGGTAACTCGGGGTAACAAAATATTTGAGAACTGCACTGGAACTGTTTGCAAAATGAGCGTTTTCTGAGCGAATGCTCGTATTTCGAAGTAACTGAAGAAAGGAATGGAGTCTTTTCATGCTGAAGGGGAGGGGACAGGGGAGGGTAAGAAGGACGAATACAATAAGTAAACATAAATATCAATGTCCTCAAAATGAAGACTGGATTTGATGGAATGATTAACGATCTAAGAAGGAGATACCCGAGGTGAAGCTAGTACGTAAATTTTAAGTAAGTGAAACAAAATTGAAAAAAAAAAACCAACTGTATACCGGCACATAATATTTAAGTGTATTTGGATAACGTTGCTAGCACTGACTCTTTTAATGTCTCAACACAGCTTTCATTGTTGTTCATGTTTTCCAATTTTTCCCTCAAAGGTTGGATGAGTCCTTCAAAAATAGAAGATCCAAACTTATACTGTAGGAAAAAAAAATGTAAAACATCAGACGAATAAAACTAGGGTTTATTACAGCCGCCTTTCATGAGGACAAATAGTAAGGCATTTAGACGTTTTGCCTAAAAGAAACAAAACTCTACTCATAAATCCAAGGATTGCAAGTTCCTAACAACAGTGGGTTTGCTTGAAATGCACGTATGTTCTTATTTAAAGCACAAGAGATGTAAGGGATTCCCACACATTGTAGAATTTACTCATGCCTCAAAATTATCCTACTTTCTGCCTTATCCTCACAAGTGAAACGATTTCATATTAAAACTTTAACATTCCAAACCTAACCGGTAGTTCCCACGTACTCACTGTATGGAAATCCGAGCAACGGTATTGCGTTTGCTAATTTGTTAGTAACGTTTTCGACTGTGCATCTATACCTATGACAAGTTCAGCCCATGGAAATTCGATAACATTGATATTACACAATATCAGTTTTCCTAGAATTAGCCAGAGATAACGAATATATAAGTAAAATCGTAGTGAGAGTTTTCCAGAGTTATACAATACAGAAAACTACTCTATTATTAATTGCATACCAACTATGCACTTTTCAGTTCCTTTGAGTTTGACGATAAATATTACAAACCTCGGGATGCCAGTCAAAGAACTATGGACAATGTAAGTTACTGGTTGCTTTGTGGATTTAAACCTGCATATTTGTTTCCAGAATCCTTGCAATATTATTTATGGTCATGCACAACAAGTAGGCAACCAGGTGAATGTTGCATTATGTGTTTCATTGTATCATATACAATTATCTGGTACTTGTTTTATACCCTTTCGAGGGACCTCGTAGTCATACATACATGGAGGTCATAAGTTGACGACCCCTTTTTGTAAATATTTGAATTACTTTAGCATAAAAATAGCTACTTTTGCCTTTTATTTTTGAAATATTCCATGATTGAAATTGCGCGCCATTAGTCCCGGGAGAATCTCCTCTTCCATATTTCAAAGCTGGCGCCAGCCTTACATGCAACATCAAGATATAACAAAACCTGTCATGTTTGAGCCCTTGGGATAAGACTTTTTAGCTTCATGCTACACTCACGCACGTCTACTTAACGAGCACATGCCCACATTCGGTTTATTAGACAATCTCAAAAACGATTTTACTTTGATGACTCATATAAACTGTACAAACCTACAAATGTTTTACTGTTAAAACATTCTTCAAGTAGACACTGTCTTACAGATCGTTTTGTTGCTCACATACTGTCAAATGTGTCAGTAAACCTTTAAAGTGCCGTTAGCAAGGACGTTTTTAAGAAACAGGAAGGGGACTGAACCATGAATACTCTGATTTTGGCATTTTCGACGAAATTTTAGAGGTTTTAAGACAAAAAGGCAAAGTGAAATATATTTTTGCCTCCATTACCGGTATCCAGTAGCTACTAACCTCTCTTGCAAGTTTATACGTATAATTTTGCTTACAAAGGCATATTTTGGCGTATTGTTGTAAAAAACTATGATTTTACTTACATCTCTGTATGTTTCGTATACGGCTCCAAACGGACCCGATGAGTGAAATATGCTAGTAAATCCATGAAGCAGAGCTATCCCTTCTGTTTCAATTCGTTGACAAGTGTTTCCTCTGCTACAATGGTGAGGTCTATAGTTCCATTCACATGGCATTTCAAGTACCGTATCTGAAAAGTTAAAATTAAGATCGGTTCGTGCAATGTAATCAAATAGCAACCATAAAGCTACAAAGTACTGAAGATAATTGGCAAATTGGATAAAATGAATAAAAGTCGTTTCCAAGGAGTAGTTTTTATTCTTATGATTCGTAAATATTTAGAGCAGTATGCAGACTATATCCTCACCGTAGCGAGTAGTAGTTCAAACTTATTAGAAATATGTTAAGTTACTTAGGTTTTGTATTTTCCAATTTCTTCATTAGATATATTATTAAAACATACCATAATCATTCTCTCCGCTAGATTAGACATGACTAGCTGAGCAACTTCTTGCCACCACCGTAACACTTGCAGAAAAACCAGTCAAGCGGACAAGAGCTAAAAAACGAGCACGGCAACCCGCTAACCACGTATTATATCATATTGACCCCCTGACCAACGCACTAGCGTGAAACTCTGAGTAGAGGTACACTGAGTTTTTACCTCAGTATTTGAAGTTCATAAGCTTTCTGATATATATATATATATATATATATATATATATATATATATATATACTATGGCTTCGATCGTTCGATTTCCTCTCTTACCGGGTACTTTCTTTCGTGTGGCTACCCTATGAGTATCATTAAACAGGGTATACGTAAAACCGCTCTAATCAATCGTCATGACCTTCTGACCTATAAAAAGAAGACCCCCAACAAACGCATCCCTCTTGTTTTTAAATTCCACCCCCTTATCCCCAGTCTGGCACGTACCTTAAAACAATCCTTTGCATCCCTCAAAGACGACTCCACCCTTTCTGACCTATTTGCTGACCCCCTCTCTTTGCGCTACGTCAGCCCCCTAACCTAAGGAGACTAATCGCTCCGTCCAAATAACCGACCTCAGACGAAGCCGCTAGGGGTTATACATGTTGCAACAAGCAACGCTGCCAAATCTGCAGACATATCAACACGGGAGAGCGGGTCACCATCCCTAATATAAAATTTCCGTTAAAACCCCCAATCCTCAATTGCGATTCTTCCAAGTTGTTGTTGTTGTTGAAAAGTCGACCTTAAGGGGAAAAAAATTTTCGGGTGAAATATAAGTTTCGCCTTAACGTTTCCACACACTTTTTCTATAGGAATACGTAAACTAACAAGGGCGCCCTCTTAGATTTACAAACTAGATGCCATTACTTCAAAGTTGTCAAATTTACGGACACCTAGCTGTTAACACGAACGGATGGCTGGCCATTGAAATAACGTTAATTATATGTTTAGACGTTAAGGCGAATTTATTTCTTATGTATTTTATTATCTCTTTTTCGCCCTATGTATAAGCAGATATAACAATTTCCCCTTAAGGTGGGAATTAGCGTTATATATATATATATATATATATATATATATATATATATATATATATATATATATATATATATATATTATATATATATATATATATATATATATATATATATATATATATAACAATGCAAAACACCCTTCCAGGCTTAATATGGAGCTTAATATGTTAATATGTGAATATAACCTATTACCATCTGCATCTGTAAAAAATAAATCAGTTAACGAACCTAATAGCTTCTTAAAGTCTTTTGAAGAATAGCCTGACCTTACATAGCCAAAACGGAGACGGAGAACATCTCATGCAACTTAAAAGTCTTTTTTTGCAGATAAACCACTCCAAATAGTCGCCGCTATATTTAAACACCCGGATTGTCAGTAGCTGGTGGAAAGTTAACACTTTAATACGAATACACAATATATCGCCTGCTATCTAGCAGTTATCAACAATACTAACATCATCAGTAAATTTTGCATCTAGCTGTACAGAAAATATATTCTCACCAGAGTGGAAGAAGAGTACCACATTGATCAAGTCCTGATCCCCAAGTGATATTTTATCCTTATACTGCTTGTAAATTAGTACTAATCGTTTGGACCATTTAAAATCCCTCATTCTAGTCAAGTTAAGAAGCATGACCCCAGAATTCAGCCCAAGTTCTCCGTAGTACGGTTGGCTGGCGTTTCTGTTATACCATCCATTTGCTGGATTTTCATGAACTGGCGACATTCCGGCAAACTGCTTGGAACTGAAACTGGTTATGTATTGCCAGATGTTTTCTATTGGGCGTATGAATAGAATATCCGTGTCGACGTATAACACAGTATCAGTCTTTGGTAAGAGTTCCTATGAAGTTAGAAAATATCACATTAAGAATGTGGTCCTAACATTTTTATCATTTGTTGCTAAACAGTATTCTTGCAATATTAAAACTCAGGTTCCTCTCTCAAATGTATACTTCTTCATATATGGTTTTATGATGTTTTTACGTTTTGCCTCTGCTGACCTCTCGTGACGTTTGACATCCACCACAAACGGTTACAACAAAAAAGGAACGTGTCTTAGAAGGGACTCGAACCCAAGCCGTCTGTGTGAGAAACCAAGCACTAATCAAAGAATTGGTGGAGCATATGGTATTTCTAACCATGCTATAGTCACAGCGGCCTTTACATTAGCTCATAATTAGGCAGAACTAATATAAATTCGATAATTACAGTTATGCGTGGAAAAACTGAAATTTTTTTCTCTATAACTTTATCTTTGGAATTATGGTAGAAATCTTAAGCTCTAACTTTTTGTTACACACGAAACGCCGCACACAATGTGGAGGTACCGCCCACTGTCTATTAAGTTTACGATGTTTTCCTAGTTTCACCTCTGATGACCTAATATGATCTTCGATCTCCAACAAACTCATAGGGTTTCCTAGCTTCTTAATAAACACATCCGCTGATGAGCCAAAATGACCTTTGAACTCCACTGAAAACAGTTGGTTCTTTCTCTTAATATGATAAAGTTTTACACTAAGATGACACTGTCCATCATTGCTATCTTGAAATACCGTCGTATTTACAAGCAGTTTTAAAGAATTTAGTAATTTTTACCTGTTGTGACCTTAGATAACATTTTACCTCTACCAAAACCAGTAGGGTTCATTTTCGCACTAAAGCTCATTTACATGTTAAGTACGTTATGTATGAAAACCATCCTGGATTCCTGCCTAGAGATATCGTGTGCACAAGGTTTTCGGTGTTTACCCCATATGACCTTTGACTTCGACCAAAAACAATACGGATCTCTTCCTTAATATGATAATTCTATATCCCAAGTATGAGAATTGTCCATTTTTTCTAACTTGAGATATCGTGTTAACAAACCACGCGTCGCAAGCACTCACGTACACACACATTGACGGGGGTGATTGCTTACATTCTTTTCGCTTTTGGCAAGGAATCAGTACGAGAATCCAAACTGTGATTATGTTTTCAGTTAATGTTATATCACCCTAATTAACTGTACGAAATTTGATCTTTGCAATATTTATTAAAATTTTTTGTAATATACAGTAAAAACCCTGTCTCAATTGCATGTTGACTCTGGAAGAGACTAACTTCTGAAGAAATGTTATTTGTTATCTGCCACATTGCATTTTGGGAATCTGTGATGTCAACTGGGTAATTGATGAGCAACGGCTTTTGTCTTTCTTGACAACACGGTTACCACTGTATAAAAAATTTAGTAACTATGCTACATCATAGGCATGGAAAAGTTTCGCACTACGTGAGAAAATATTCGAACATTCCAACTTTATCATTCTTAAAGAACAAACAAGGCATTTCCTTACAAAAGGAATCTGAGGCGATTTGCCCACTTGGTAGCACATTTTTTGAATTTGATGAAACCTGAAGTTACAAAGGTAAGAAATTTTGAAAAAGTGATATCTTGAGTTAGGAAGGATTCGAGTTTTGGCACAGGGTTTGGAGGACGGTTATTGAAACAGTGTTTTTCTATGTAGCGACCTCTACAGAATGCCACCACATTGCCCATATGACTCATACCACAGCAGGTATTCGGAAGGAAATGTTGCTCTAGCTACTTAGCTATTTTAAGACCTTTTGGGACATCAGGTCATTTGGTGGAAAGAAAAACACCGCGACATGCTCAAAAACGGCTTTGGATTATTTTTGAGTGACAAGGTTGCTTATTTTTGACGATAAATGTTATTCCTAGGTTTGCGTTGGTCCTTGTCAATCGAGATTTGGCACCATTATAGCTTTTTCTTCTCAAGATGTTTCACCGACATAAATGTTATGACCTCAGTTTTATTTGATTTAATATATTTGTTATATCACTTCTACATTATAAAGTGAAATATCAAGTAAATATCATTTAAGCTAGATCAGTTTTATCAAAAGAAGTGCTATTAAAAACACTCATGAACTTGATTACCAAGAGCACTTTTAGAAAAAGCAGACAAAATTAAATTACAAAACTGTAAAAGTACTTTTCCTTATCATACCACATCATACAATACTATAACCATGCATGTGGAGCACAGTTAGTAGACACTTTCAAAAGGGAACTTTATTAAAGTTGGACTTTCCTTAACTAGGTAAGACCAGGAAAGCAATAACTTCTTATATAATGCGTCAATCTGGGAAGGCCCTCAACTTCATTAAAATGGCTGTCACGTATAATTCAACTGTCATCTGTTTGGAATCTTAAGGAGTGTGTCTCTATGAGGCAAATCAAATTTGGTGAGCTGGAAACGTGCCTTTGCTCGAAAGTTGATAATTAGTTTATTATGTTCCAGCTTCGAAAAGTTTGTCATCCCGAAGATTTTCCTAAACTCGTTACATATAATTATGTGACTTCACATTTCAGATTTGCTATTTGTTAGTGTGGTATTCTCCGAACGTTCGATACATGTTGGTGTTCCATTGTGTGATCAAGGTCAATGAAAAACTCGCGTGAAAGTAGTAGGTATTGGAAGTCATTTCTTTGTTCGTGTTTACCTTTCTTTTGAGTAAATTGAACGTATATCACACATGTATTACCTCCCGCAACCTGTACAAAGCATTTACATACTCATAAGACAAAACAGATTACCAGCACTGTTAAGTTGACAAGAGAGCAGTTTGAAACAATTGTCAGGGGCATGAGCTTAAAAGGACTATTGTCGGAAGTATAAATATAAACTTCAGCTTTTCAGTCCTATGGGTTCGCTTAGTAATACGGTGGTTGCCAGTCCACTGAGCATCCTATCGGACAACCGCCATATTTTGTATCTTGCTTCGATTGTCGATCAATGGTATTTGTTGGTAATACCACAGCCGACAACAACATACCGGGTGGACATGAACATGAATGTTGAAGCAGACTGAGAAAGTTGAAATTGTTAGAGGGGTCGTGAATTACAATTGTCTGTACCTCATATCAGCGTGTCTATAGGCTTAGCCGAAAGACATGTGAGGGCTAGGGTTCATTATATGGTACCTTTATGGTGTTGGCATGAAATCATATTTTCAACATGCTACTCTTGGGAGGGAGTTTAAAATGTGTAACACTGTATTTCAAAATTAGGTTTTAAGGGAGATAAAACAGGTCGAAAGTAAATTTTTGTGTACTTATAGATTACATTACTGTCCAATTACTGGACCTAACATTATGTGCCATTACCATTGAAAGAGCATTTCCTGAGCACTCACCGGAATAAATATTCTCTGGGTTGCACACGATTTAAATATCGCTTTCCACTCCCGTTGGTCTTCATCGCTTGGGTAGGTAATTGGATAGACATAGAGGGTCATTCTATCTCTGGTTTTATTAGGCCAATGATTCAGCTAAAATGAGACAAACGCTTTAAGATAGCATAGTGTCCTAACACTACATATGAACTGGCAGCCGCATGACACTTGATCGTAAAAACTGACGACACTAGTCTGCACATATAAGGCAACATATCATTTCTATATTCATAGTTTAGCCAAGTGAATTACCTGACCGCTACTTGACAAATAACAATTGAGATCATTTTTTCTGCCCAAGACACTTTCTTCATTTTATGGCTGACAGTCTTTGGGGTTATTTTATTTCCACACAACAATCGAATCTATTTGCTACCTGTGACGCAAAGTATGAATACAAGTGCTATTATTTGTCAATTTTGCAGACTTTTAAATATTGTACAAGAAACTTGGATTGTTCTTTCGTTGTAATAAACTTCGAAAATTTTCTTAAGAATGCAAAATGTTTACAGACTAGCTTATCGAAGTAAAACGATTGTGTAACGTACCTCATCTCTGATGTCCTCTTGTATTTTGTCCTCGGCGAATACATGGAAGATGAGACATGTATGTGATAGGATTGTTGCAGATTTTAACATGACAAGTGCTTCTGTAGTCCTATTACCGCACACAACAACGGACAATTGTATACTGGAAAAGTTAAAACATTTCAGATTAATATATCCTATAGGATTAAAATGAATTGTAACTTTATGAATGAAAGGAGATTTCTTCCAGCGTAAGTAAAGGTGACTGTGTTGAATTTTAATAGAGAGAGACTCACTTTTATTCTTAATCGGTAATGCAGTGTGGTTCTATTCATTTCATGTTTTCGTTCTCTATCATTTACTTGGCTTCAGCTGTTTGTCGTTGTATATAGCGCACTAAAATATAAAACTCACCATTCTCGGAAAGATAGCTGCTTCTTACCAAACACATCAACAGCTGGTTCAATTTCCACTGCTTCTAGAGGTTGAGGGTCTGGGAAAACCTCAAAACGCTGTTTACCATTGACAAAAAATTTTGTCATGTTCAGTTTCACATTTGCTTGAATAGATGGCAGTTCGTCAGTTGCGTTGTTTTGACCAAGTGTTTTGGGCTTAGCGAAGTTACCATGGAGCGTTCCTGGTAGGTTGGTCTTTGGGATTTTGTTTTTCACGTCATTGCCTGCATTACTGAACTCTTGCTTATGAGATGAATGCTCGACTTTGGAATTTGACGTCTGAAAATAAATTAATATCATCATCAACTAATGATTATATGATGTTCAAACGTCTATGCGCAGAAGTGGTTTTTATAGTGTGACGGGTGATAAAGGCTTTGTACTTGAAATCATAGGTTTACGTATGGGTCTAGTACCGTTAGAGTAACTGTACTCGGACAGGATGCTGTATTTCAGTTTCCCCTCTCTGATCACTAGTTTACGGAATTTTGCCACTTGTAGTTTGAGTGGAGAAATATATCTACTTTGATTGCATTTACGAAAGGTTGTTTTCCATGTGGGGCATATAACCTGAGCCGTTTCCTAGGATACTTGAATAACATTATTCGCTATTAAACTGTAACTTCAACATTACTCTACTGAGCAAGCATCTGTCCGAATTAAGTTCATGTGACAGACAGTAGATGACCCATGGAAGGATTATTTAACGTTCTTATCTTGATTTTATGGGGAGAGGGTGCTTGGGACATCACCACTACATTGCCGAGCATCTAATCTGGTTCTTCATTTCCGTGGAATAAAATCCTGTTATAACCTTAAAACTCCTGACACCTCCCTTCTTTGTGAAATGGCCGAAGAAAAGTCCATCAGTTGACCTTCTGAAATATCCACCTCAACACTTAACTGATACTCACTGCGTGACCACCTTTCCCTACTCCCTTCTACCAGAACCATTATTACAGGCCGATACCATGTGAGAACTTTAAAGTTCCTCTGTGATCATTTTTATTCTTTGAAACCTTTTGTAGCCAAATATTTTGAGTTGACTATGAAATTAAATCGGGTGAGGTACAGTAGAAATGAAATCGGTTGTTAATTAATTTAGAAGCACAACACTTTCTAATCCTGTTTATTTCCCCTTAAATTTCGTTACTTACGTAAAAAATGATTGATACTCTCGGAGTGATACACATATAAAAAGACAGATACTCATCATCCCAGAGATTTCAAATTCTCTCAACTATATTACTTCTAGCCCCCCCCCCCTCCGCCATCAACTGTCTTTAGCCTCTCCTTGTGCAGACACAACCTATTTTATTGCTTAACACAATATCCTGATGAGCACTCAAGGCCCAAGTGAGTAAACAGAGCACTCTGTACATGCTGTGTAATATGAGCTACTCTACATCTTTTGAATTTTATAACTTTGATGTCAATCAAAGAGCAGTCACCAATTGAGACTTTTGTTTACCCCCAAGTAAAATTCATGCTTGGGGAAGCAAGGGTCTGTCTTTAAGTTTTTGTTTCAAAACACTGAAAGTGTCATTTCTTTTGTTTTACGTTCACAACACGAGAGTGAAGTATAAATTCACCGGGTTCGAGTACAGGTAGGGATCCTGAGCAACCAACTACAAACAATAACTATGGGTGATATTGTTCAATCGTAATCCAAATGTCATCTGTTAAATACCTGCATTCATTGTGTTCATATACTTACATGGCTGTCTTGTTCACGGCCATTCATCCTGGGTGCCCAACTAGAGGTATCCGCAATGGAACCTGAGTGTCTTTTTGGCTCCCCTTCCAACCGACCCGTTTCTTTCAAAGACTTACTACCAATGTAATATCCGACAATCAGTCCAAAGCATACTAGTGGTATCCCCCAAACTGCCTGTCTATGTTTATGTCTCATGTTTCACTCAACAGCAACTGTAAAAACAGATTTAATGTAAAACGATAAAGTAATATCCAATTTGCAATGAACAAAACAAGTGAAGCTTCCATCAATTTACCATCTTTCCAAACGGTCAAGAAGCCCATGGTTATTATCCAGATGGGTCTAAAATAGCAGCATCGTTCTTCGAACGTACAGTAGGTGTTATAGATAGAGAGTCACTTAAATTGTACCTTAAGTCTAAAATTTGGAATATATATATATATATATATATATATATATATATGTTAGAAACCTCGATTAATGAAGTGCCAGCCGTATACAAATGTGTTATATTTATTGATAAAATCTAGGGTTAAGTTATGTGATGCATATTTGCTTATAATTTGAGTAAAGTCTCGAAAGCATTCTTGAGGTTCAATGTCATTTAGATGTCAGGTTTTGTAGGTGTGACTCAATGAAGAACATTCATGTTGTAACGGTAGGATATGAGCTTGATTAAAAACCTTAAGCCCGGCGATCAGTTACTTTATTCTTAATCTGTTACCTCTTATCGTTTCAGATTTCAAACGATCGTGTAAGTTCGTGTAAGAATATGCGTATAAGCAAAAAAGTTTGAATTCGAAGGCTAACGATCAAGTGAAGATGTACTGGTTTAGTCTATGGCATTGGTTTTGATCTGTTTTGATAAAAATGATCTCGATAATGATGTCACAATAGAAGGGGTCACAAAGTGTGTAGACCCCTAGGGCTAGGCCTAGGCCTAATAATAATCGTGATTTGTCGAGGTCTAAACAAGTAATCTGTGAACGCGGTCTGAAAAAAAAATGTCTTCATAAAAGACTAGTTTGGTTTGTATTGAGTTTCACTTCCGTAGGCAAAGCAAAGAAGAACTCACTAACCTTAGGAAAGAAGAAATCTCTAACCTTAAAACGTCATCTTTCATATTCCAGAAAGATGACGTTGACTACATATTCCGTGCACTAAAATTGAAAGAAATTTAGCACCAAATTATCCAGGTTTGATTTTCAGTCTAGAATACACGGCAGAAACGGTCCATGGATAGAGGGGCTACTGTCCAATAGTGGCACAACGAAAGCACTGCATCAACAAATGTCATCCAGATTGTGACGCATTCTTTATGAGAGTAAAAGCTTTCACCGACATCAAAAAGACAAATCTGTCTGGTTCGATAAAGTTCCACTCAGAAAGAACAAGAGTTTAAGAGTACAATGACAATGATTTAAGACATTTCCAAGGTCGCTCATTTGAGCACCATAATAATGAAACCACTCACGTTAGTATCTAACGACTTAACGTTAAAGGCCTAGCCTGGGCCGTTAACTCTAGTTTGAGTTCCAAGTAAGGAAGAATCGAATCTGGTATAGAGACATGGACTTTATCCCCAAAACCTAATACATTTGTATACCGCTGGCACTTCATTAATTACCCATGATTCTACCTCCACGCTACACCAAACAACCCCGAGCGATCGATACCACAGGCACAACAAGTTAACGTTAATCATTTAATGTGATAATTTAAAGTACAATTTTACGTAGGCTCTGTTAAACGAGCTTACAGCCTAGCCACGTTGCGAGCGACTATCTTGTGACAACTAAAAATTACCGTACTCTTTTAATATATCTTCGACGATGTAGTTTTATTGCATTGCAGTTGTCAAACAACGTAAAACAAGAAAAATTTTGCTAAGTGTATTTGCAGCGTTTACTTGTTAAAAACTTCTTTAGGGGAAAAGAATTAGGCAGTTTTGTAACATCTGTAGTGGGTTTCACTACATGGGATACGTCAATCGTTTTAATGACCTCTGATTTCTACTAGAAGACAACTATCCATTTGAAAGTAGTTACAGCTACGGCTTAAACGCGTCCTCATCTGTTAATAAAACAAAAAATGGAACTATTTAGTTCTATAAGGAACCACAGTTACTCAACTTTTCATTAATTATTTTTATGTAACTCATTTTGTGCTATACTATATTGAAACTGTCCTGAAAATTTCATGTTCTTGATATGAATGTTTTTTTTTTTCAACCTGACAAAGTGTCAGGGAAGTAATACTGATTAAATGAGTGATTTTCTGTTATAAAAACTTTTATTTTTCATTTTCAGTTTCACATGCAGCTATCAGAAATACTCTGAAAGGAAGGGTTTAAGCAAAAACTTACTTCTTATTTGTAAAAAAAGAACTAAATCTTCGCAATTTGGTAAACTTTTTATTCAAATCGGACATGCAGTACTCGAGATAACAGTAAATGAAACTACTACATTTGTGATACAAAGTGAGCTTGAGGCCATCAGGGATTATAGCACTTCCTCACATTAATAAGAAATGCTTTCATTTCGCAAAATCTTCCTATGCCAAAACTTGTCAAGAGTTGCTATCAATACCAATTAGGTGTTCATTCAAGCATTTGTCAATAACCCTAAAGCCTGAAATTTGATGGCAGTTTATCTCAGATAAAACTGAGAGGTGATCTAACCTTCAATGACCACAAGTAATTTGATCCCAGTACTAATTGCCAGTACTAATTGCAGGGTAGGGTAGGATTTATTGTTTGTTGTAGACTTAATGTAAACCCCACAGCGCTGGGCTACTGTTGTACCAGAATAGTCATCCAAGCTTTTAACAATGCTGCTGCTCAATGGAGCAGCTAATTGAAGTAATGAACCAGTGGTCGGGTACTTTACGTGGGAACCGCAGTTTTCCCCTAAAAACCGCAGTAGCTATGACTGATTCCAGCAAAGGCAAATTTTGCCTAATGTGTTTCTTTATTTAGTCTGTTGTACTGACCTTGAAGTTAATAGGGATAGGACCTCTCCATGTGGGAATGTAAAGTTTGTAAATTTCCTATGCCTCTCATGCAACCACATTCCGGAAACATGTAGTTGTAGAGGAAAAAATGGCTGTAAACTTTATAGAAAAACAAAGGACTGTTTTTCAATGTGTGGCTATAACGTCTTATGTGCTTGCTTCAAGTTAAGTTTGTGTTGAAAATGTGACAACTTTAACTGCTAAGATCTTGAGCACCACACATCGGATTTCAATGCAAATTTTACCAGATTGCTAAGAAAAAGTCATCCTCTAACACATCAAAATTTGACTTGAGTTTAGACCCTTCTTTTTAAAAATGTGCATGCATGAAACAACACAAGTGACTTAACCGTTATGAAAAAGTTGTTACAATCCTGATTAACATTTAAATACCACTCAATGATTGAAATAGCATTGAGAACACAGAAAAGCAAGAATTACTTACCAGCATGTTTCAAAATTCAATGCTAAATATGGAAAAGGCAAATAACCCCCCACCCCCTTGGCCAAATAGTCTACATTTCTGCAATAATCTATTCCACTTAGCAGAATAACGTCAGATACATAGAAAAGAATCATGAAAACTTGAAGGGTCGTAATGCTGTACACCACTTTCTAAATAACAGAGTAAAAAGGATATGTTCACATGGGGCAGATCAATACGCCCCATCTGAATACAAAAGTGTCTAATTGCAGCAGGTAGGGCGCATCACAAAGTACATGTTCGTTCACCTTTTTGCTTTTCCATTTGGGGCTCCTGGTCTAATGACTCAAGACTTGAATTGGACACAATCCCCTTTGCTTTTATACCTGGCTCATTCAGTTACTCCCCAGCTGCTTTCTTAGAGATACCAATTCAAATAGGTGTTTCTTTATCTGTTGCAGTTTCTAGGAATGTGGTATATCAAGACTCAGATAAATTTTTGTCATAAGCATATGGATCCATTTGGTTTTGGAAGGGGCAGTTTCCTTTGCCAGGATCTGCAACCTTTTAGGCAGAATTGTCCCCAACGTACTACACATTATGCCTGAATTTGGGGGTTTTGAAAAACTTTCAGGGCACAGTCCCTCCCTCTCTTGTGTCATATGCATACGATTGTAACATTTCCTTAAGGCTGCAGATTCTTTTTAATGTTGATATTCAGAACTAGTATACATAAAATGTCAAAATCGAGTCTTGAATGCAAGTAACTGTAGTTTGAAGATTGATCTTTGGCATATTTTGTAATTGCAGCTTCAGATGTCGAGACACCTGCTGGGAGTAAATGCCTACTGGAGCAAGTAAACAACCGGCTAGGGGTTTAAGGAGGGCTAGTCATGATCAATTATATTTCATCCTTTTGTATCTATCTACTTTGAGATTTGAATAGGAACAATTTTACTCTAAATATTGGGGGCTCTAGGGACTGAAAGATGCCATGATATGTTCATATACTTCTTTAGATGATGTGAAGGTGTCATGCTTTCAATTCGTGCAATTTGAGGCAGTGAAAGAAACAATAAACAACCCATTCAAGATTGGTGGTACGTTTCCATTGACGTGGTATTCTCCTAAAATCCACCAACTACTGTGAAATGGCACTGACTGGTACTCATAAATTCTGTGAAAAAAACTGTATTTTATACAGTACGGGGGGGGGGGTATCTTTCAGCAAAACTTCCTGGACTGGAAAATATAAGGCAAAAATCATCAAAAGATTGTTTTATAACCTTGTCTTTTGAGACACATGGTCAACCATTTGTTGGTTTGCATGTAGACTATAGTATAAGAATTGTTGTTTCTGTCAAAACTTAATGTAGTGTGGATGTTAGCTATATGAACATTACCATATGCTATATAAGTATGCTATGTATGTAAGTTATTACTTGTATGTTCAGTTTGTTTATGAGTAAAGGGTGTGTGGAGATGAGGATGGATATCTGTAGGAATGCTGAATGAATCCAGACACTACTTAACCAATATTCACTGGAGGACAAAGATGAAATATAATGTTAATCCTTGGTAAGTTATCACTTCTGCTTAAAGCTCTGTTCGTTAAGGCTTTTGTTTTAAGTAGGATCAGCGTTAGGATGAAAGTAGGAAGCCTCTGAAAACATTAGAGTGGAATAACACAATTACTGAGTGAGAGGATGGTTTGGGGAAGGGGGAGGGGACAGAGCAGCTTCATCATCAGTATATAAAGGGGCTGCTGAAATAGAGATCACTAACATAGAACAGTGTTGTTAAGTTACAATGTTCCTACCATCAGTTGTGTAGTGCATCTGATATTCAACCTGATTATAAGAGATGCTGATATTTTCAAATTCAATAAACTAAGATGATTTGTTAACATCAGTCGCAATTGTTTAATTATCCTGTACATAAGTAAGTGTAACTTCAGTTGCTATGAAAAATTATGCCCATCAACAGAAGATTGAGTTTTTCTCTGAATACTCTCAATGTTTGCATATTTCTTCTACAAAGCCGTAAAATTTGTATTCTTTCCCTGAAATACCTGTTTTCACAATCTGAAGCTTTCATCTTGTCTATACTCTATGCGTACACTTTCCTTGCTAGGGAAAATTATCCTTAGCAACAAATTATTACATTTTCACTGAGATATTGTCATTTAAGGTGTTTTCTCTTGATTTCTCTGGAAAAAGTAAAGAAATTTATCATCTGTTTTTAATTGGGACTTTGCATCTTGTGTTCAATCCCCTAGTGTTTAAACTGTCTTCGCTAGAGAAATTTTCCTTGGTTCCCAACCAAAAAGTGTATTTGCCATGTTAATATACTCTAAATACCACTCTACACTGTAGAGAAAATGCAGTCCCTCCAATCTGAATTAGGGTACCCTGTCATTCTAATTCGATTATACAACAATATTTTTGTTACTTACTTCTTAAGTTTATGCAGAATGACACCTTGGTTTACTTTGAATACCCTATGTTTTTATACAGAAACACAATGAAAGATACCTGTAAGCAAAATCCGAGGAGATCTGTAAGATTTAGATTTTTGAAAATTAAAGGCGACTGCTTTCTCCTTTTAAATGGCTCTACATTTAACCGTCGAACTTATTCGCCAGGTTGGGCGAGCAGCCTTTGAAAATCATTTGCCCTCAGGCTGTAACATTTTTATTTGCCTAAAGATCTCATGCTTAAAGTTAGATCTACATAGAAAAATATTCAAACATTCCAACAGAATCAAATTTATGGCCAAAAAGGACATTCCATTATAAAGAACAACCAAAGGAATCTGAGGCCGTGTCCCCACTTGATGTGACTTTCTGTGACCTTCATGAGAACTGGATTTCGTCGAGGAGGGGCACAACCCTTTTCCCCACCCTTAGCTATAGGCTTGTGCCAACCCCCCACATGCCTTGAGAAATTTCAGGGTACACAGATGCGGTTAAAGAAAGTCACCTATCGTTTAAATAGGATTTGGTCAGGGGTTTCACATGGGGTTCGGTTATGCCTGTGTTCGGTTAGGGTTAGGGTTAACTCAGTTTAGGGGTTAAGATAGGGTTAATAATATGCAATCCCCAAGGCACAAATAACAAGGATATCATACAAATGGGTGTGATCCGTATGTGGAGTCCCAACAACGAATGGGATCGCTCTCCCCTCCCCTATAAAGACCACATGCCGCTAGAATCTATACAAGGAATTAGCAAAAACTCCCCAGAAAACAACCTTTTCTGGGGTGTACTTATACCTGTCAAAACTCTCCCTGTGGGATTCTTGACCAAGCCAATAGTAATTGAAAAAAATTAGTTTATGGCTTTTAAATACCTGTGAGTGGTTCTGTTTACAGTCATATTTTTTATGTTGAACGATTTGTGCTTAATTGCTTAATATTTTCAGGTTGAAGGCATATAGCAAAGGAGCTGGCCTGCTTCCGTAGGATTGATATTAGAAGTATAGCTTTTCTCAAGGTGTTGTGTTCTCTACTAACATTACCTCCAGCTCTTCATCACTTCTTCGAGGTTAACATTGAATAAACAGTTCCTTAATAAACCAAGGACATGCAAGAATACCTGACTTTCACTGTATTATTTCACATGTGAATGACTTAAGAAACAGAGTCTTTGAAAAGAGACTTAAGAATTTTATTCTTTTTTTGTGTGCTGAAAGGCAATTAGCAGTTGCACCAAATTTTCATGAGAGATCAGTACACCCTTCAAATCGCCTCTTATTTGCCTTAAAAATTACCAAGATGCTTTTAAACATGACTGTACCAAATGAAAAGGGAACAATGAGTTATTCTCCATGAACTTAAAAATTCTATCGAAAATACTGTCGCGTGATCAAATAAAGTCGTTCATGAGTTAGCAGGACTGGAATTAAAAGTTGGGGAAAGAGTTCAGGCGATAGATGGAATAGGTAGGTGACAGGTGAGGATCCAGGAAAGGAGGATCCATGGGGTCTGGATCCCTACCATTTTTTATTAAGTAGTGAAAAGATTCTGCTTGGCCATCAAATTTCCCCTTAATACTTCGCAAACTATCAAAAATTTTGCCCACTTTAACAATTTTTACATTTTTATTCATGCCATCCCAAATATATTTTAATTTCAAAGGCATGGATACAGCTTTAATAACAATTGAATTCTTATAAGAAATTTGCCTCTGTTCAGACTCCATGCCTGATGAGTAATGAACAGTAATAGGACGAGAGGATTGTTAGGACAATAATGCATGGAATTATTCTAGCGAGAAATATTTTTCGTGAAAGAACGCTTAAGTGGAAATCTAATTTCAAGCAGCACTTGTAGCATGACATATGCACGTAGGCCTACACAGTTTGAAGGAATATATACACAAGCTTACTTTAAGATCATTAAATGCATTAACAGAGAATGTGCTTTATGAAACATGTTTATTAATCAGCTACCAATTTTGCTACCCCTTCCTCCTCTCTCGGTCATTCCAAATTGAAGGCTGTTCATTTGACGTTTTTCTGTAGTGTAAGGTCTCCTGTAGTGTCATTTGGATAGGAGTTAAAATCATCGTACTTCCTCATTTTGTCATATACCCTAGTCTAAGAGCTTGTAGGAGGCCCTTTTGGTATCGGCACATAAACAAAAACATCTCAAAGGGGATGAGACTTACCCCCTCCACTAATACAACACACCCTTCCCCTACATCCACAACAGTAATAACAATCCATTAAAGTATGAAAGTTGCATGATTAGGTTTGAAACTGTCAAAATTAGCAATTTTGCACCTAAGCTAAGTGTATATATTGCAGTGGAGGATCCAAGAATTCGTAACCGGGGAAGGGTGGTTGAATGTTGATCTTTGCTCTATAGGATGTGTGTAAGGGAAAGGGTTCCCCTACCCCTTTGGATGATTTGCATTACTTATAGGCCTGTAAATGCTATCTGGTGAGATGGTTTACACAGCAATTTGCAATTCATGCCCCCAACCCAGTGGCGCCTCCAGAGATTGGTAATTGGGGGGCATAACAGATGATGTCATAATGCCACCTCAGTTTTTTTCTCCAAGTATGCTTAAATTGTACCACTTCTGCGCGTCCCTGCGTTTGTACACAGCAATGTGGAGTCCATTTGGCACTACATAAAGGTGCCGTTCTGGGGGAAGGGTCTAAGGGGAGGGGGTGTCCCCCTCCCCTTTGAGAAATTTTTGATAATTTAAGGTTGCCTAGATGCAAAATGGTGCTATCTTTAGAGTATTCTTGGAAGTGATCTTATATGATTGGAAAATATCCTTATTTAGTGAATTCTTATTTTTGGTTAGGAGTAAGAATAGAGTGTGCGTCCCTGCGATGGTATACGGCAGTGTGAAATCCTTTTTTTGTCACTACATAAAGGTACCATCGTGGGGGAGGGGTCTAAGGGGAGGGGGTGCCTCCTCCCCTTTGAGAAATCGTGGTAATTTAAAGTTGCTCAGATGCAAAATGGTGCTATCTTTAGGATATTTTTGGAACTGATCATACATGGCTGGAAAATATCCATAATTTAGTGAATTCTAGTTTTTGGTTAGGTGAAAGAGGAGAGTGTGTTGTCTTAGAGAAGGGTATGTTGTCAACAATCCTCGCCAAGCCCCCTTTTTGGCTAGGCTTTAATACCTTCTATTCGGGGAAAGGTTTTCCCACAAAATACGTGGATGGAGTCCACAGAAACATTCTTGGACCATTACGAAAATTTTCCTTTGCCTCATTGTGCATTATAAAAGGGTATCTAATACTGACAGACACCTGTAAAGTGCCTCCTGGGGGCTCTGGATTAATTATATAAAATGGGGCACTGATATGATATTACCTGACATCCAAATGGTACTACAGAGTATAATGCTGAGCACGTTACTAAGTTTGAAAGAAAATCCAGACGAACATCTTCCATCAATGGGGAATGAGAGAGAGAGTATAGGTGCAGGGAAGTGATATTAGACCGGTTAAGGACTAAAAGGTGCGTTTCAGAATATTATTTTCGTCGTAAGTGTATTAACAATCACCATCTATACAGGTAGAGGCTGCGCGCGAAGCGCTGGGTAAACAATTTTGAAAAATGTATAACAGCAAATACGCACTTTCAACCTTCCACATCATGCTACAAATAAGACTGAAAGATCCCATAGGCCCCTACAGATGTTGGGGATGTACTTCTGTTTTTCGGGAAGTGTTGTTATCAGAAAAGTTGCATGTGTTATAACATCAATATTGGTCATGAGTTGGAGTAGAAACTGATGAATGCGCGCGTAGCGCGCCGAAGTTTTTCATTAAACAAGATAACCATGACAAAACCTGCATTCGTGCTCTGCATCGGGACACTTTCAATTCCCCAACAAACCTATTTGCCAATCACAAAGCCAGTCCGAGTTTAACTGAGAATTCGTAAAGAGCTTTCAGTTTCTGTTGCTGTGCTTGTGTGGGAGTTGCTACCGGAAATTATTGATAATTAGAACAATATTGAGGTAAGGTTTGAAGCGCGCGGAGCGCGCGAAAATTTTGAAAGTTTGCGAAGAACTTGCGATAATTCTGATAGTTTGAGAACCATTTGTGATGGAAAATGGTTGCAATAGATCCATCACTTGGTTGAAAACACACCTCACCCTATCCCATACAGAAATCTATAGCTTAAACGCCTTTTGGGATCATTTTAAAATTTTCAAAAAAAAATTTCTGAAATCGATGGGTGGGCACGCGCCCCCATCCCCCCCCGTGCCGGCGCCCCTGCCCCAAACAGTACCGTATCAGACACGGGACAATTGAACAAAAATTTGAGGATATTTGGAATACTCCCAGTGAAACATGGGACAATTCTTCAAGGTTAAGAACAAAGGAATGTTTAATTGTGTAATGAACTGACTCTACTACTTTATAATGAAGACTTTTACCTCAATTATTGCCGCTTAAGACTGGTGAACAAACTTAATTTTGTCTTCCATAACACGAAAAAACCTTGAAGACTTATAACATTGCTCGTTAAATTGATCTTTTTTTAAAATTAAATAGTCCAGCCAGCGATACTGGAATGTATAATTATCCTTGACGATTTCTAATGGCAGGACGATTTTGGAAAATTTTGAACACAGAATTCACCAAGATATCCAAAAAACATGTCCTTTTTCTAAACATTTGATTCATTGAGAGCGAGAAATCATGTGGAAACTCCTAGTTGCTCGAAACAAACCTAGTTGTCATCAAACGACAGTGACCTCATCCCCCAACTAAGGTGCAGCATCCGGGTATACGGGATCGTTTAACCCCAGGGAGAGGGAATGACTTCAATTTTGACAAACGGCGTATGAAAAGACCTATGGGAGAGTGTAGCAACCTTTTAAATCTCCAGCAATCCTCCATCTGATATGCACTCATGGTCAGGATTCTTTCGGTAAAAGCAGGCAAATGCAGTTTTGGGTACTAAAACGGCGCCTCTTGCCCGTTTCGATGTCCGGGTGCAACGCCCCAGTGGGGGTTCAGGGATAGGAGCCCTCATAACCTCCTGAGGTATTCATGACATTGTTAGCATTATAAGCATTAGAATGGTGCATTTTAACTTCTTCAAATGACATAAGATGGACACTTGTTAGCAGATCGCAATGATTACAATTTGACTTTTTCAGTGATAGCCTTAATCCTTATGGCTAACAGCTGGGGAAGAATGAAGATAAAGAGGGCTTGAGGAAGCAGGGCGGTTGGATCATTCTGAAGATTTCTTGCAACTATCATTTTACTCAAATTGTCCCACAAAAAGTAAGAATGGGAGGACTATAATTCTCACAATGGGTGCATGCACGCAAAGCTCGCCTCAAAATAGCATTTTTCAG
The DNA here is from genome assembly GCA_029531755.1 of Holothuria leucospilota. Taxonomy (NCBI): domain Eukaryota; kingdom Metazoa; phylum Echinodermata; class Holothuroidea; order Aspidochirotida; family Holothuriidae; genus Holothuria; species Holothuria leucospilota. The sequence goes on from CM055961.1 coordinate 85,310,190, forward strand.
ACGTTTATGCTCAAAATGAGTATTAATTAGAAGAAATATGAGAAGTATTCTTAAGGGTGAGGAGGGTACCCCTGCCCCAGCTAGACGCCTACACCATATTGCCAGTAATGGCACTCTCAGTGCTCTACAAGTTGTATCTAAACAATCTTTACATAATTGTCCCATGATACTTGACCTTTTACAGGCGCGTATGTCGCCGTGCAAAGCTGAGGGGTGGGGAAGGGGGAGCTAGAGTAGTTGCCTCTCAGAAACTTTAGGGCAAATATTTATCATTTCGATCTGTGCAAATCTGGGAGATTAACCCACCCCCTTTCGCTTCAAAAAGGCTAGCGGTCTTTTTTATCAGGAGGTGGTGTAAACTGGTGTCGTTTCGCACCGAGGTATATATGATATATATGATATAAAGTGGGTACTTAACAGACCACAAAAATCACCTCTTTTGCAAATGACCTCTTTTTTGAATTACATTAATACTTCGTGTGACTAACAGTCAGCCAAGATCGATAATGCAGAGGACTTGAAGAAGGGGCGTTGATTATCTTGAGGGCTTTCCGTTGCTTTGGAACAATAATATTAAGAATGGGAGTTATAGAACATAGAGTAGGTGTGCGCAAAGCGCTGAAAAGAAAACAACAGAAAAGCTACGGAAAGTATCCTCAAGGAGAGCTACAGCTCTTATTCCCCTTTTCTCATATAAAGGTACCAAAAATGGCACTTTCCGTGCCTTCCAACTTGCATCTAAGCAATCTTTCGAAAGAGTCGGTAAATTAACACAGACAGATATTAACAAAAGAAAATGCTTTGAAAATTTCTGGGGAAGGGGGAACTTCCTAACCTCTGTGTATGACCATGGGACATTGATAGTTTCAATGATAATGAAGTTTTTACGAAGCTATGACAAGCCAGATGTTCTACAGGAAGTGACCCTGCATCCCGAAACAATATATAGAACTGGTGGACTCGGGACGCGCTGAAGAAAACAGCATTGAGACAGCGTTTGAGACATTTAATTTTTGTTTTTCTTTAGTTTTAAATGTAGTATTATCCATTGCATAAAAATTTTTCCTACTTTCCCTAATGCCTGTTCTTTCCATAGAGCGGGATGTAGGAACCTTTCTTCTGCTCTATGATTCTTTCTTGTTTCGTTTTAGTCGGTGGCCTGGCACAACAAGTCCACCTCAACTTTTTTTATTAGTGTAAAAAGTAAGCTTGAAGGGATTTGAAGGTTATAAAGTATATGATACTTTAATATATGAATAAAATGTTTTATAGGTGGATAACAAGGACATTGCTATCGACATCGGCAGTTAAAGTCCCAGGGAACTAATTCACATTGGAGGCTGCAGCTTGGGAAGTTGTGGCCAGCGAAGCCTTTTACGGTGAACATCGAAGGCAGAAAGCCGGGGGCTGGGGAGTGAGGGTCTCTCCCGAGAATTATTCTTTAAATTTGACGGCTTTTGAGGATTTCTTGAGAAAATTTTGCCTTCCCCAGGTGTAACTTGAAATGCTCATAGATTTTTCCATATGATGATGGAAAATTAAGATAGTAACTGCCAATCGATTAGCTGAGGATGGTAGTAGTTGGTGGGTGGGTAGGATGAAGAGTGAGAGATGTAGCGAGGGTCATGAAAAATAGTAATTTACTCAAGCTGCCACACAGAAATTTATGAGGCAATTCCACCAAAGCTTTCCTGCGCGCAGCAGTACAGCAGTATTACTAATGAGACTCCATTTTATATTGTGCTCATACGAAGCGCCCCGAAACATTTATCGGGAGTTGCGATCCAGTATACACGAGTAGGGCATTGAATTTTGTTTGCAAGGATCATGGTGCATTTAATGACGTGCATTAGTACTTTCAGTGACACTTATATAAGAGCTTCAAGACACAATAGTGTGGCGCGTAGGAGACACCCATGCTTTGAACGAAATTTACGGTGCCACCTAGACAAAATTTTCAATTCTATTTGTCACTTTTTCTCTAAAGGAACTCGCGAAGCATGCCGATAAAAATCTTCCTTCCATTTTTACGGTATTTGATATTGTAATGTTTTTTCCTTTAACACTGCAAACTTTAACCATATTAGGCTATAAAAAAATTCTCATAATTTGTCTGGTCTCGTTTCCTGTCCCTCACTTTTTATTATTTTTAATCTGTGGTAAAAGTGGAGGGAGCACCCTTCCGTATTTCGCCTGTTGGGAGGGGGATGGTGCAAGTCGGTGGGAATAGAATATGGAGAAATTGAGATATACAACAAAACTTACTTTCCTTAACTTCGCTATTCAACCCTTTTCTAAAATTTAAGTTAGTCAAATCCCGCTTGAGTTGACTACATACCTATGCACAATCACTGGCAACAAAACATACCACTTACTGAAACCTGACAGTGTATTGATGTAGATTCAGACTCAGATTTATTACGTACATGTTCAGAAGCACTTCGCAGCCTTGCTATACACAAATTTGCACGCAGTACATATCGAAGCCTTCAGGTGAATATAATAATGCGCAGACGTGTCAGCTTTTCAGTTTCTAAGTTTTGTGCATGTTCCTTACAAACGTGCGAGTTAAATACGGTATCAATTAAACAACATATGCACACTATGGAGACCGGGTATGCCAGTAAAAAGACAATCAAAGCACATTCTGGTAAGTTTCCCATTTTCATGTTTGCAGTCAGTACAATGCTATTGAGTCAAACCCAGCTCAGTCTTTCTTACCAATTGTAAATTATGCACTTATCCCTACTTATAAAGGGTAATTTAACAAGAACAGTTATGACTTAATAAAACAGTGAAGATCAGTGAATGACCAGAGAAAACACTACAGGTCAATCGATAACTAGAAACTTATGAGGCCTTCTGCTGAAGACAGTGAAGTCGACAAATGACTTAACACTAAAAATTGGGCGAATGTTATGTTGAAGTGCTACTTGACCATCACATCGTAATTCAAACACCCATGCTTTATTCTACAGATACGTAAGTAGTCCTTGTCCCAATATATCTAACGTTAAGTACCGCAAATGAGGCAATGTTAATGCGTCAAACCAAGCTCGGCCTATCTTAAAAATTGTAAATCATTCACATGTCCCTCTTCATGTAGGGTACATTAACACAAACAGTTGCACTGTGAGCCTAGTCCAAAAGCAGTTTTAATCTGACAAATACAGACAATTTAATTTCTACACATGGATGACACTTAATTCGATTGAAAGCTTAGCCCTAACTTTGGGCTGGATTGGTCCTTAGTCTACTCACTTGAACTGGTAGCCTCACGTAATCGGTAGCCTACTGTGCTGGGATTTCTCAAGCTTTCCTATACTAGGCCTTGACCAGCCGTCAAGTAAAACGTTAAAACCTAGTGAGTAGTGTATAGCGTAGACGTTAAAAATCAATGCTGGGCTATAGCGCTTACCATGTTAAATCCCATGTCCATGTACTCAAGTCTTGACTAAGTCCAAGGTCCGTTCATTTATGCTTCATGTTGATCATAATCGTAATTTGTCGAGTTTATCGACCCGCAATGACTTTGCACGTAAAAGGCTTCTCGAAAGTAAGCTAAGTCCAGACGTCACCGAGAGGTTGTTTTGTTTTGCCCACTTGAGCCAGTCCGGAGATGCAATCGCCCCTAAACTTCCCACACTGCCCCAGGGTACATACAGAATTTTCCACAACCTTACGGGGGGGGGGGTCAATATCCCTAACAATGATTAAATGGGCCCCATATGAGCACCATAAGGCTTGTGATTTGTCTCCCATTGACTTTGCACGTAACCAGCCTCTAGGGAAAAAATCAATAGGAACAACGGGCTCCGAAAATAACTGAAACCTCCGATCCACCATACAGCAGTAAAGGAAAGTTTTTTGACGAAATCATTTTCAGTGGGATTTAGCCCTGATTAACGATATAGCCCCTTCTCGGCACAATTTGTGCGGCTGGTGACCCTGATTTTTCCACACAAAATGGCCTAGTCTGGACCTACTGTGATTATCTACTGATTACTGCATGAGAAAAAAATGAACTACTATTTGTACCTTCCTACCATCCACCAACGGTGACCTATTTTCGCCTTGTGGTTTCACCAGAAGCATCAGTGTTGACATTTCTTTACCCCCGAGTTTAACCACATCCAGTGAGTGATGTTCAGAAAACACACCTTTCACAAGTTTATTCTTGAAACCACAAGACCAAATTCCCCCAGATTTGTCATTTGAAGTATCATTCATTGTGTGTTGGAGCACACTGGTTTGTTAAAGCACACTGTTGGATTGAACAGTAGTGGTGGCTATTGCCACAAAGTTTCTTCAAGACAAGCAACGCAAAGAAGTCATCTAATCAGAGAGTTTGTTGGATATGTTAGCTGCAGCAGAATTGAAGACTCAGAGAGTGCTACAGTGACGGAATGAGAAAGAATGTGGTTGCAAACGTTTTAGGTATTGATGGTAGCCACAATTGTCAGAACTGCACTATTTTATGTGGAATTTTTAATAGTTTAGTGGAAAGTCTTGGACGTATATGCAGTACCTCCCGGAGTCTCGAACGGCCTTGTGATGCACAGGGCTGGAAAAAGTATCTGGAAGATTCTTTCCTGGCTGTAAGAAGCCTAACCTCATATACATCCCATATGCTGAACAATTTGAGTATTTTAAGTCATTGCCACTTGAAGAAGAATTTTGTTGCTCATAAAGAGAAATTTACCCAACAGAATACTGACTGAACCTACTCAAAAATATGTGACGGAAATAAGAAGAGTAATTCAATACAGTACATCAGCTCTGTGCTAACCATACTTGTTTCATATCAATACAAGCAGTAAAAGATAAACAGATTGTCTAATTAGGCCTATTATACAAACGGTCTCATGGGCGGCGATCATGGAGGACAGAGCTGGGACATGTCCCCCAATATTTTAAGTGGGGGATATCATATTAAATGTCCCCCATTAGAGGTATGCTGAATAAATCAGTGTTGTTACACACATTTTTCGATATTAATTAATAATTGTGATATTTGCCTATTAATGGCAGCTGGGGAGAACTCAGTTTGATCAGAAACATGTGATCTGTGTTCCTCTAGACTGCATCTAATTGCTTGGCTTCCAAGGGCTTCACCCTTAGTTGGACCCCAACAGGGGGCCTATGACGGTCCCCTGTACCGGCCTGGACGCAAAGCGTTCAAGCAAGCGGATGCCCCCTCCCAATAATTTTAACAGATAGTCGCCCCTGAATGACCTGTTAAAGGTTTAGGGGTCACTCTGCAAACTTTGTATTCCAAATGAATTGCTTCAAGTTGCAGGCTCTGGACAAGTACCCTTTCAATTTGTTCGTAAGAAGGTTTGCCTACAACTAAGGCCGTCTGGAATGTACTACTGAAAGATTTCATTTTCAACCGACTTTGAAAGCATGCATAACCCTAACTCTCCCTGACAGGCCCGAAGGAGTTTTTTTTTTTTTTTTTCAAAAAGGACTTTGTCTCATATTGAATTTTATCGGTAGCCTATAGAAATAATAACAGTTATAATTGAAAGGCATAATTACGTGGACAAAAATGTCAGCATACAGGCCCTATAAGTGGGTCTAAAGACAAAACAGGCCTATTAGCAATTAATGCCTCGTGTGACTTTTGCGATTTTCCACAGTCAGAGTCGGCGGCCTCCAACTAATCCCGGCGAGGGAGAGGCGTTTGCAATATGAGGGCAATCCCGAATCAAGGTTTTACATAAAAGGGGGATGAGGAGGGCAAAAGAAGTTACGGTTACGTGTCTCCACGGGTTTGAAGCTGCGAAAAAGTGCTACCTGTCTTAAGATTGTTGGGCAATCAGCCAGACAAGGTTGTGGGGAAAGTGCTTGCAGGAAGCGGTGTCGTAGCCACTGGGGACGCAGGGACAGCAGCCCCATGAAAGCTTGTCGTCCCCGTGTATATGGCTTTATACAAAACCACAACACAGTCACTCACTGCATTACTCACATGCACAGCCTAGTCGGCTATACCATTTTAATCGGCCGTGCTGTTATACTATCATGGCACCTACATGAAACAAAATTATTTTATTCCCACAATCCAAAATTCAAGGTTAGCTTTGGATTTCCAATCCGGTTCATTTTTGCTTGGCCCATTGTAAGTTAGTAAATTGCTCTGCTGTACTTGGACTACATTGGTGTGTTACATGGCTAAAAGCCCAGTAATCTTTAACTTTCCACACGCAACTTACAGATTCAGTGGCGCCAGCGATCATTAAGTTCCGAAAATTTCTGCGAAAATTTGAGCCACACAGGCGTTTAAGCTATAGATTTTTGTAGGGGGTAGGGTGAGGTGTCTGTTTTTGACTGAACAATGAATCTTTATTAATCACTTTTTATTAATCACTTTTATCACAAGTTGTTGTCAAAACTCCGGCTCTCAAATCCTTCTCAAAGTATCAAAATCTCCGCGTGGTTCGCACCTCACCGCATAGCTGCGTCTACTATCATACCGTCTTAAACATGTTTGCATTACGCAATGATGAGGGTTCTAAACTTTGATTGTTCTTCTGCACTTAAGTTATCATGAAGGAGCAGACATTGCAAAAATGCAAAGTAGTGGAATTCAGGAGAAGACATAGGCCTATATGAAAATTAAAGTTTATGAGAATTACTAGAAGACTCGCCCTCTAATCAGGGGATGTATTTTGTTAGGAATCTGAGGTGTCTCAGTGCAAAGTCTGCCCACAACTTTTGTTATGGAATGGTTTTCAATGCAAACTTTCCGTGCCTTTGTCACACTACACACTCCATATCTTATAACTATTATTGGGGCAAACTTGTGACCAAAGTCCTTTTACGACAAAAGCACATCTTTGACCTCTGTATCCTGCAGGGACCTCGCATCAGTAGAGAATCTTAGAGCAATGTAATAGCACTAGTAACATACACGGTAACATTCTTAGCATGTATTTGTTGTTACACATTTTTTAACGAGTGCCATACCTCACCAAATATCTCAAAATAGTGATAATTTCTAAGAATGTAATTAATTGAAAACTCGACAAAGAGTATTTGCATTTGGCATCTAAGCTGCCTTACCTTAACAAGAATTTTCCGGTAGAGTTACCCCTCCACTTAGATGGCACACCTTTCCTTTACAATCAACCAAAAGTAAAAATTCACTTAACTGCGAAAGTTTTCAAGTATATGATCAGTTCGTATATGATCAGTTTGAAATTTGTCAAAGATAGCACCATTTTGCATCTAAGCCATCTTAAATGAACAAAATTTCTCAAAGGGGAGGGGGACACCCAGGACATCACCAGGACATCACCTGCACAAGGTGAAAAGGGAAGACATCGCTCCGGGCTCAAACTACCCCAAACGTGAATATGCACAATTTACACCGGTCCACTGGGTGTATCTGCAGTGGACTTAAAGCATCATCATCTATACCCCCCATCACTAATCTCTGCGCAGCGCCACTGAGCAAATTTGTCGGCAAATGCCAGTGCCGGCGGCAAACTCTCAAAACATATACCACGGTATTTTAAAGTAAACTTACACTGTAGGCCCACCAGACTGTTTTTTTTTTTTTCTTTTTTTGCATTTCAGTAAACTATTTGATGACCATAATCTCAAAATGAAGGATGTACAAAAAAAACTTAAGAAAAACTTGCAAGGGCTGGGAAGTATCATTTCCGGCGATCTAGGAGGTCTTCATAGCTAAAATTTCGGGGAGAGGGAGGGTTGCGCGCTAACCAATGGTGGCGTTCCGCTTCGACAGGAGCAAAGATATTGTGATATCTTTGCATGGTAACAAGGCGCCCTCCCATGGAATGGCAAAGCCCCCCCCCCCCACTAAAAAGATCCTGGCTACGCCACAGCTTGCATACTAATGTGCATTAAGGCAATGATAATTATCATTTTTCTAGGGGGTCGAAAAACCTTTAAGGGGGCCCAATCCATCCTCTTCCTGGCTACTGGCTTAAGAAGATATCAGACATTTGTCTGGCGCAGACCTGTTAAGGGTGAAGGACAAAACCAAAATTTATGCTGGCAATAATATTTTGTGACGTTTACTGGTTTACATCATGTGTCGAAGCAAGAATCGACAACCGTTTCATTTGACAAGGATACAGAACAATTAAGGAACTTATATAAAGTCCCGAGGTTTAAAAGACAACTAAACTGTGTATCCAAATCAGAAATGCCATTCAATTCCATGCGGGTTTTGAGATAATAACAAGAGAAGATTCACCAGTGGTGGCAAGAGGATTTGCCCGACGGAGGGGGGGGGGGGGCACAGCGGACCGAAGCCCCGATGCCGTCGAGGGCTTGGTGATGGGTTATTTGAAGAAAACCTGTGTACTATACCATGCAATTATGGGGCATATATTGCATACAAGTTATACTAGAGGAACACTGTTCGCGCCGATTTAATGTTTTTTCCTGGAATGTAAACTGTGAAATTACAAAGTGTGTGAAGCAAGCGAAAATTTTTCGACTAAGCCTACACTAAAAAGAATCTGTAGACTACTAATTTAAAGTTTATAAAGATCGATTGTCCTGGCAGTTGGGCACTATCGGGCATACCTTTGTACTTCCCTCTTCGAGTCACTAGCCGTACAACATACGACAAACACAAAAGAACATTAACTGGGTTTAGCGAAATGAGATGAAATTCCCAACTTTTACATAAATCCATGTATTCTACTTAATTGGCTACTTGGAGAGGTGGAAAGGGTTTATACTATATTTAGCTATAAGGAAGAGTGGGCAAAGCATACAAAGTCTGGGTTTTACCGCAGAAATCACCCTTTTGAAAGCCAAATAAGTAAACCGACCGTGAGTACCAACAGAATTTTCCCAGCAGGAACCGGGCTGTATACCAGTGACCCAAAGTTCTGACGGCCCCTATGATGGGGTGGTGAGAAGGGGATATGAAGGAGCCTAACTTAACCATGCCATTGCAGGGCATAGTTTGCATAATATCATTTAATATTCCAAGAGCCGAGATGCGCACTGACAGCAGGCCCGTAGCCAGGCCGGGGCACATGGGGCCGTGCCCCCCCCCCCCCCCCCCCGTGCGGACCACTGTGCCCCACCATATGGAAAATCGATCGAAAATAAAATTTTAATACCGTGTAAACGATGGCTCTGGTATTACACTAGGCGATTTTTGACTATAATTAATCCCAAAAGTCGTGAAATAATGAACCTATTTTGCTTTCTGTAACATTTCTGTTATCCAATTACAAAAGTTTTCGCGCGCTACGTGCGCTTTCATCTTCAGTTACATATGGCTTTAACACCGGTTTCAGGTATGTTGGCTTTATATAAAGTTTCCACAATTAGGCTATTGTTCTTTCTTGTAGGCGTAATTCCCGGAAAAATACAAAATTGAATCCATGAGAAGTTCTATATCCTCTTTCTCTTATGATCAGGAAGATCCTTAATTCAGACTCAACATCATGATAAACATATTTTGTAAGAAACGTAAAGTGTCTCAATGTTCAGGGGTGGTGGAAGGTCGCCCCGTGACCAGTCGCCCGGCGTCTTGGTCTTGCTCTTAAAGACAGACACACATCACCCCACATACACTTTGGTTGAGAGAAAGCAAAGTTCTCAATTGGTCAGTGGTGAATGCTCTTTGATTGGCATCAAAGTCAAAAGATGCAGAGTAGCTCACATTACTCAGCATGTGCAAAGAATGTTGTGATTACATATTATGGCCTTGTATGCCCATCAGGATATGACCTTAAGCAATAAACTAGGTTTGTGTCTGCACAAGGATGTCTGCACAGGAAGGGGCTCAATACAGTTTTGGAAGGAGTAACTTAGTCGGGAGTACTGGAACTGTCTAGGACGAGCAGAGCAGATTCTTCCATAGAAACCCAAAGTTTCCAATTTTCCTTAAAAAGAACCAAATATTTTTAATTTTTCGTCAACAGAGTCCCAAATTTTTCGTCGCGCGCCAAAAATTTTGCGTTCGGCATCCTTTCTGTAACTCATTGCTTCTAGCGGGGCTTCGGGTTGATGGACCCCTTAGGGGAGCTTCGTCCCGTCGTCGGGCTTATCTTTTCACCAGCTTTTGCTGAGTTTGTATGCATGTTTTACCGTGGTAACAATTTTCCTGCAAAATTGCGGCGCGCTTCGCGCGCAGTTCTCACAAGCGAAGTTATATCGCCTATGAACATTATTAGCATAAAAATTCCAGTGAACTATTCTAGCCAAAGCTAGGTGAAGCTCAAACTTACACTGTAAAACCCAATTTGTTGGGATATCTTATCAGACTTGAGGTAACTTGCTGTATGGACCTTTTAAAATTCAGGCAACTGAGTGTCTCCGATTATGAATATCATTACTTAGAGAAACTTAGTTGCCTGAACTTTAAAAGGTCCATACAGCAAGTTACCTCAAGTCTGATAAGATATCCCAACAAATTGGGTTTTACAGGGTAGCTGCTGGGTATCAAGGGGTTTTCATGTAGTAATCTAGTAACTTGAGTAACATTCGTAACGCGATGACTATATGGTTTGAAGCTAAATTTAATCGTACCCAAATTTATTCCAAAATTTATTTTTTCTGTTCATGCTAAATTTCGTTCAAAGTAGAAATACGATAATGACCATCTGAATTGTGAACTGTGAAGAGATCGGTGTGCTCTCACTGTCATTCAAAGTCCTGCTCAAAGCTCCATGTTAGTGTTCCCATTTTGCTATTTCCTCAGACATTTGGGGAATTTCCCTCTGGGTCCTAACAAAATCATACTGGACCACACCAAGACTGCCTAATGGCAGCTCCTGGTCCCCTCGCAGGGGCGGATGCAGGTTTTGACTAAAGGGGGGGTTTTGCGATATACCTACTATCTAAGCGGAGCGCCACCATGAGTTGGCGCGAAGCGTACAGAGAAAATTTTTGGTCCAGAAGACCCCCAGATTGCAGGAAATGGCATTTCCCACGCGTTTTTTAGGCTCTATGATCACGTATAAAAACAAGTTTTTATTGAAATTCCCTGTGTCAGAAATTTTATGATAAATGTCCTGTCAAAAAGTTGTCTTCCTTCTTGTGAGAGATGCATGCTATACAGCCCGATAACGATCTTGGGCGTCAGGAGTTCGGAACATTCAGTCATTTGTTGTGCTCTCCCTAGGCACTCACAGTGACTCACTGAAAGTTGCTCGCTTGTGCTCAATAAAGAAAATTTGGTTTCTCTTTTTGAAATCTGAAAGTATTTTGGTATTGGGGCCTTAAAATTCAACTAGTAGGCTTAATCGCATGCATGGTATTTTTGGTTGTCTCGTTATCTAAGCGGAGCGCGACCATCGGTTGGCGCGGCGTCAGGGGTGGCGCCAGGATTTGCCCGACGGGGGAGCAGACTCCCCGACGGCGGGCTAGCGACCCGAAGCCCTGACAGCCATGATGTCGTCGAGGAATTGGTGAGGAGGGATTTGAAGAAAACTTGTGTACTAGATTATGATATTGCGGGGCATATATTTCATAATATTTGTATATACTAGAGAAATATATTTCCGCCTTGATTTGTCGTTTTCCCTAGAACCTAAACTGTGAAATTTCAAAGCGCGCGAAGCGCGTGAAATTTTTTTGGATAGGCCTACACTAAAAAGAATCTGTACTTATTTGAAGCATATATATCAGCGGCGTAGGAAGATGTTTGACATTTGGGGGGCCAGACCAGATGTGACTTCTCGACCTTGAATCCCCTTCCCACACTAAAACACATTTGCTCAATGTGATTCTTCCGATTTTAATTTGAGCAAAATAAAAATATTCAAAGCAAAAGAAAACAAAAACAACACCATGCAGGAGTGATTTTTTGTTTGGGAGGCTCTGGAGGACTGGAGATTTTGTGGGGGTGACTCCCGTTTACTATCTAAGCGGAGCGCCACCATAGGTTGGCGCGGAGCGTACCAAGAAAATTTTAGATTTGAATACGTCCCAGATCGCCGGAAATGGCACTTGTTCGGCTTGATAGCAGCTATTAAGATGTGCAATTTTTGTGAAAAAAATGTAAAGTTTGATATGAATTTTTTTATAAAGTACATTTCTGTGAGGACAGATTAGTTGAGCTGGCCTAGACTTGGGGTCCGAGGATTGGAAGTTTGAACCCCATTTACTATCTAAGCAAAGCGCCACCATAGGTTTGCGTGGACGAAGCGTACCGAGAAAATCTGAGATTTTAATACATCCCAAATCACCGGAAGTGGCGCTTGCCAGGATTTTTGAAGCCATCAAGATGTGTCCTTGTTGTGCAAATTTTGTAAATTTGAAATGAATTTAACAATTTAAGTCTGTTACAATCTATCCGACTTCATTCAGAATTGTTCAGCGTTGAGTTATCCCCCATGGATTTCAGTGGATTAGTTGGAACTGAGATTTTCTACAGCCAGAGTCTGTTAACTTATTGTTAAGTTGAGTAGAGGTAGCCCCACGATTTGCCCGGCGAACGGTCAACGACCCGAAACTCCGACAGCCCCAATGCCGTCGAGTATTGGTGAGGTGGGATTTGAAGAAAGCCTGTGTACTAGCCTCCATTTCATTCAAGATAAGATAAGATAAGATAAGATCAACTTTATTAAACCCCACAAGGGTAACTGAATGCTCGCATAAAACAGTACAAAAACACTACAATTACAAAATTTATACATGCAGACAACATTAAGAAAATAAAAGAAGGAAATACGAGAAAGTAAAAATATAAAGCAATAGGAACTAACCTGGCAAGTAATAGCGTTGAAAGTAAGATAAGGAGATTAAGACAAATTACAAAATACATACATGTAAACAACAGTACGAAAATAAAAGAAGATAAAAGAAGGAACTAAGAGAAAGTAAAAATATAAGCAATAGGAACCAACCAGGCAATAACTAGCGAATATGACATTCTGGTCATATATTGCATAAAATTTGTATATACTAGAGAAGCTAAGTTCCGAGTTGATTAAATGTTTTTTCCAGAATCTAAACTGTAAAAATGCAACGCGCGCGAAGCCCGCGAAAATTTTTCGGGTCATTTTTCACAAAAACCATAGGCCTAGGTAATTATTAAAAACAATAAGAACTTCCCTCCTCGAGTCACTAGCAGTACCTCACGACAGACACAAGAGAACATTAACTAGGTTTAGCAATATAAGATGAAATGACCGACATTTACATAAATCCATGTATTCTACTTATATTAAGTTACTTGGAAATGGTGGAAAGGGTTTGTACTGTATTTAGCTATCAGTAGTAACGGAACTGAGGAAGAGTGGGCAAAGTGGACCGAAAATTATGGATTCTATCGCAGAAATGACCCTTTTTAAAGCCAAAATAAGTAAACCGACCAGGTCGGTAGCGACAGCATTTTCCCGACAGGAGGCCGGATTATGCAGTGACCCGAAGTTCCGACAGCCCCTATGTCGAGGGGGTGGTAAGAAGGGGATTTGAAGGAGCCTAAATACCCAAGTCATTGCAGCGCATATTTTGTATAATATCACTGAATACTTCATGAGCCGAGTTGCGCACTGATAGTGTACTTTTGAATCGGAAACGTAAAATTGCAAAGCGCGCGAAGCGTGAGATTTTTTTTTTTTTTTTGTTTTACACAAACAATATATGTAATCATTAAGAACAAAAAGGAAAAAAAAAACTGTAGGGGTTGTAGACCATATCAGGGATAACATACATTTTATCGAAACCACCTGGACGACCCTATGAAATACCCAAATTTTTCTCCTTGAGTCGCTCACCAACTGACCGTACCGCATGACACACACAAGACAACAGCAAGTAGACTTTGCGATATGGGATGGAATTCACGACCTCTTAAGTTTGTTAAGTTTTACAGGTCTTGTGCTATCTAGCAATGTAGAATGGAAGTACTGAAGAAACTGGAGTGACTCTACCGCTCACCTAGCGCGCCGAAAATTTTGGGTTCTTTTAAGGGAAATTGTCCTTTTGAGAGCAAAAAACAGGTAAACCGTCGGGGCGACTTGTCGCCGTAGGGGACTACACACTTTACCGTATCGACTAAGACTCCCCGACTGTAAAAAAGTGTAAACATTCCCCGACGGGGGCCATGGCCCCCTGTCCCCCACCTGGCGCCATCACTGTGCGGCGTGAACCAAGAAAAATTGACCCTTCTCAGACCTTACAATCTATACTTAGGCCATCTTCATGTTTCATGTTTTGTATGTTTGTCATTTCCATGGAAACATTACGTTTCTTTGATACCCTCCCTTGCTGTATATACAACCATGTCGTCTAGAGGCACGAAGGAAAATATGCTAAAATACCGCCTACAGGTCACTGGCACTTCCCATGTGCAAGAAACTCCAGGTAAACACCCACTCTTTTGCATGGAGACATTTTTGAGCGCACAGACCCTACTCTCATTCTGGGCTTTCTGAAGGAAAGTGGCCGTATAGAAATATTTGACATGTCTCCTGCATTTACCTAGATTTTTTGTTGAATTTTACCCCTTTACTTTTTTCTTTTGTCAGTCACATTCTCGTTGACTGTTGTGAATACTCCCATGTTCGCCAGAAGTACTATGCTGTGCCAGACCTGAAAACTATTTGGGCAGACAGATTCTTCCCTTATTCTGGGCTTTCTCAAGGAAAGCAAACTGTATAGAAACTTTTGACACGACTCTCGCATTTGCCTGAACATTTCAGAGGAATTTGAACTGTACCCCCAACTTTTTTTACCTAATTGTACCGCAACATTGCACCATTTTCTTCTCTAAGTGACACTATATAACACAATCGTGTTGGTGTGTCGTAAAATCCCATCTAACAAACTTTTGCATGGAATAATGTTTAAACGTGATCTTGGTCATAACGTGCTCTTGGATAGAAAAGGAATATATCTTGTGAAACAAATGAAAGGGATTCAGTATATAAGCGAATTTTGGATTATAATACCTTCCAGAACAATGGTAATTTCTTTAGATATATGTTCCAACTGAACAGTCTAATTTTCCCTGAACGTCTTTACATCCAACGGATGTCCAAAGTATGATCAGCCTTATCGATTTTCTGATTATATTACATGATTCCAATTCAACGACAACCACTTTCAGACAACACAATATTTGAATTTTTCAGCGAGAGTACAAGCGAAAAGGTGGAGTCGCGTTCCCATTTTCAAAAGAGGGTTAGGCACTACTGGATGCGATTTCATTGCATATGGGAACCAAGATTAGAGCTGAACCTCCTCTTGAAGGACTCAGTGACTCTATAAGGATTTTGAATGAGAGAGAATCGGGACGATAGAAGGAAAAAATACGCTGTCAGCAAACTTATAATTATGGCATGTTAATTGCATTGTTGTAACTGAAAATAACCTTCATAACTTACCGGGGAAAATAATCAATATATTATACAAAATGAAAAAATCCTCGAAAATCAAAGGGGGGTTTAAACCCCTAAAACCCCCCTTGGATCCGCCCCTGCCTCGCCGTTCGCAAAGTACCCAACTTGGCTTGCGAAGCTGAAGATTCATCATGGTGATCATAGTCTTGTTCCCTTCACTTGTGGAGACTTTCCACGTCTTTGTATTGCAAAAGGAGGCGAAAATGTCCATCACAAGAGTGAAATTTTCGCACGCTTCGCGCGTATGTGCACACGTAAAACCGATACCTTTAAGCTGTCTGTGGTAAGCTTGAAATATCATCCCCTGTAGTTCCCGCAAACTGTAATCATATGGTGGCTCTGCTGTCTACAAACATAATTATCTTCTTAGGTGCCCCCCTTTGAGGTGCCGGTGCCCCCTATGTAAGAATTCCTGGCTACGGGCCTGACTGACAGTGTTCTTTTGCATTTTTAGCACTACTTTTAGACAACTCGTTTCAATTATACTAAACGGTAAATTTATTGAACTTGTACTTGGATGTTAGGCATTCTTCTTGTGAAGGTACACGTTATTATTTATTTTGTTCTCCTCTGGCACAAAAAATGCCACTTAGTTCTTTAAGAACTCCTTTTACTTTGTCAGAAAAAAACTTTTATTTGGGCCACAGAAATGTTGGGAAATTTTATGACCACATATTTTAAAAGAATTTTGGTGGAAAAATTGCTTTTGATACATTTTACCAGAGACTTAACCCCTTCCAGATTTAACTGCAATAAGAAAAAGTTTCTTATTTGTGGGGAAATCTAATCTTATCCCTCCGTTACGTACACTTTGCAGAGATTACCTTTAAACGAGCGTTATGAATTAAGCGTGATTGACGCATACACATTTAATTTGTTGTCGGGGAAAGGAGTAGCAGCCCCTTCCCCATACTCATCGATCCTTAGGGACGCCCCTGACAAAGTTATGTTCATCAGATCGATCTCTATGGTTTAGGCCTAAACCATAGTGATCGATCTGATGAACATAACTTTGCTGTACATTGGGATACCTTGTCTGAAAATATTGTTCAACGCCAGAACAGAGACCCCGAAGTAAACCGCCATTACAGGGGAGGGGCGGAGGAGGGGTACCGGTCCCTAACCTTTTTTTCCTTTGAATATTTTTTATAGGCCTATTAAAATTGCAGTAACACCGAAGACGACCTCTTTACCTTTAAAGTATCTCTTTCTTACTGTTTTTAAGCCATTTTCAATGCCATTAATATATAGCCTACATAATGATATATAAACCTGAGCCCCCGACGTTTGCCCTCCTTCTCCTATTAGAAATGCAGTAATTAAGATAAAAATGTTCACCCGACTTTGCTGCTTTGTTTCATCATCATTCTGTCCCAGACCTTAACCCTCTTTTCAAACTTTCCACCCATTCATTACTTATTATCTTAAAACAGGCCCTGCATAAGCAAAGTACGGTATGATCTTCAGGCTTCGAAGTATAAAAGCAAGTCAAACTATAATTCAGAGAGTCAGATGCGATACAGAACTGTCCAAACAGTTCTTCAAATTTTAGTGAACATTCCGACCTCAAAACAGGTGGATTTATTCTGCCATTTGACATGCAGAATTAGAAATGAGTTAGCAGTGTAACAGCCACTACATCAAGAACGAGAACTACAAGGGGGCTGTTTGACAGATTTGCTTTGAAAAAGCTTAAAGGGAAAATGCAGTCACCCCAACTTGAAGTAGTGTAGTAGACTGTCCTGTTTCATGATTGGCTCTTTAGAGTCATGTGACAATATTTTTTCTCCTCAAATGTGAAATTTACTAGAAGTAACTGATTGGTTTACCTTGAATATGAAATATTGAAGTCCTAAAATATTATAAAAGATACTTTGAAGAGAAATAAGAAGAAAAATGTGAGATTTAGCTGTTGCTTCAAAATAAGTATGGGGCGACTGCTCTTGACCTTTAAACTAAAAATGACCTCAACCACAAAGTATCTAGGAAAATACTTGTAGTCCTCAAAGAGAAACCAATGGAATGTATGCGACATATCGCAGTTCGCCATCGAACAACTCAATCAGAAGCTATTGTGGTGTGGATGAAACCATGGTAACAACAGTCATTAACTCAGTAAAAAGGTCGCATTCCCTTAAACTTACATCAATTTTACTCTGATAAAAATTGTTCGTGGGTCTACAGATTCCATTCAACTTAAATTATGTGATCATCATATTCAGCAGGTTCTGAGAAATAACACATTTCAGAGTTCAGAGTAGGCATGACACTGTGTACAACTGAAACCACAAGTGACAGCTTTTCAGCGACCTTTGTTTACTCAGGGGATAAGAAATCTAGGTCTGTGGTTAGGGGCCTGGTTGGTTCGAACCAACCAGGCCCCGCACAAGTTTGTAGTTAGATTTTTTGGCATGTGCAATTATTTGAAAATTATTTCAGAAAAGCTAAGCTTTCTTTCTAAAATCCTTGTTGCTCTAGGTTGAAAATGGTCGAAGTCTACAGGTAGTTGAAAACACTCGATGTTATTCAACAGTCTCTTGGTTGGAAATCGTGAAAGTCATGTACAGGAATTCCACATTCTTGACCACAGATTTGTTGAAACAGTCAAAATTAGAGGAATCCCTACAATCGAAGCTTTGGCTTCGATTAATTACAGGCTTTAGAAACTAGGATCGATAGAGGACAATAACACATAGTCCTTATTGTACTGTTACAATACTCTGATTTCTAGTCACTGGACAAATTTCTTCTGCCATGAATGAGGATGTTGTGTCGTCACTTCTGGGCACTGCTTCAATTTAGTGCCATAGAGTAGGATCGGAACTAGAGTGCTCAGGCTTCCCTAAACAGCTGTGATCGTATGGGACTCGGCCGCCATACAGTTTGTACACACATGCCCGCACCTTCAGCATAGCTTCTTGCCTCCACCTATAATGGTAGACGGGTCCCCATGCAATCACATCGGATTTATGCACGCGGTATTAGGAGTGCGAGCTCTAGTTCCTATATCCTACTCTATGATTAGTGCCAACTTTTGCACTAGTATCCTAATGCAATTAAAGTGCCCCCTTTAGGGTTGTAGCACCTGGTACTAGGGTAGGCTAGGCCTTTCTAATTATTATTTAATATTGTTAACATAACCAGTACAAGTAAGTCGGTCTCATTGTCTAAAATAAAATAAATGAAACTTCTTACTATTTCTACCACTCCCCGTCCTTTATTTTGTAAATATAGTCTATACTACGAAACCGGACTTTCAACGGGTTTGCGATAGCATTTCAAGCCCTTTAAGTTACAAAGTCGTATTTGTAGGCCTAAGCTTACCGTCCACTTGCCGTATGCAGTATGCATAGCCTGTTGTGTGTAAGCTTCGAACGAGAAGTTGCGACAAGACTTATTTCAGTCCCCACCATAAATATTGCATTTTAAAATATTAAAATCCAAAACACAGTTGATGTGACCTCCGCCTAATCGGCAGGAAATATGAGAAAAAGTACATTTGCAAAGTAACCCCCAAATGTAATGGCAACTTTCGTGCTTCCGTCTCACATGCAGGTGAAATTATGTACGGTAAGCATGCAGTACATTTATGTGTATGCAATGAACAAGCACTCGAGGCGCAGTATGCAGCAAGCATCATCATCTTCTACGGTTCAGATACACATGTTGCCCAATTGTACAAATGCATTGCTACATTTTACGAAATACCTCCACATCGGTCTGTAGGCTATTCTACGTAAGTCACCCAAAATACACCTGAACGAAAGCAACGTTCGCCGTGCGGGAATTTGAGTAGATTGGACGAATAGATTTTCAGGTCGAAGAGACTTGTATATTTGGTTGTATGTCCTTGCATACTTTGCTCAGAAAGTGGACGACGACTTTTAGTAAGCTGTTGCGCTGCTTTATTTGCAACGAAATTATAATAATATTATACTCTTTACAAATATTTTCAAGTGAACAATGTCTGCGTAGCCGGAATCCCTATTTCTGACTGCAAGCAAAATTACCGTAATGTCAAGCAGGCACAATCAAGGCATTGTACTGTGTTTCTTACCTATTGTTGTGCCTTGCATTGTGCACTACGGCCCAGCGCTCTGATTACACTCGGAGCGGCTTATGGGACTAGTACGCGCTCTAATTTTCTGATTTCTTTTGACCTGCACTGTACAGGAGGGTTCAGGAGGGTCACTTGTTAACGAGCCGTATTGACATCTTATGGGTGTTCTTTTAAATATTATGTAATACTTATAAGATGTACATAATAGAGGAAGAGGCCCAAGCCGTGCAAATAAACATTGAAATATAGTCAATACCAGTCAGAGCATGACTGATCCTTGTGTTGAGTTGACCGAAGGCTTATACTGCAATTGAAATGTTACGCTGGTAAACTTACGGTACATTATAAAAGTGCAAGTGGTCCTAGTAGGTAACCATATAGCCCTATGTCCAAACATTTCCACGTTTTTACAACCCAACTGTCCACCCTGTTTTACAGAATGAAAATAGATAACACTTATAAAGTACACTTAGACCGCTATGGCACTGCAAAATTTTAAACTTTTGTTGGGACTAATTACACAAATCTACAGTGTTCAAAGAACACTGTTGCAATAACAAACATGGGCGCAGATTTCTTGTCAGTGGTGGGCGGTTGCATACTTGCCAAAGCAACCGGGGGGAGGGTGTGTGAGGGGTGTCCCCTCTCCCACGGTGTGAAGCTTTTTTGTTTGTTTTTTTTTTTCTTTAATGTGACAATATACGATTTGGTGCATACTTTATACGGTATTTTGTATGCATATGGAAACATATACTTATGTATTTTATGAACTATTTCTTCCCAGCTTGCTAAGGCAAACCGATTGCCTGAGCAAGATGGGATGGTCCATCAATATACAGGTACATATTTATATGGTTTACTCATAGATCAAAACTGACTGATATGTATTTAGGCTTTTCTCATTTGACGGCAGTACAGAGGTACACTTCACTCCATCACCGCTCCAGGTGTATAGGACCTTGCACAAATTTGACAACTTACTTATCACTAACGTCAGTGACAGTTTTGTTGCGAATAGTCTAGGAATCTGGGAGTAGTTAAAACTAAAGGTAGCTAATTTTTATTATTATCGCATTTTCTCTTTTCAGTTTTTCATGGATTTCTTTTCGGAAGTGTGCCTAAAAACTGGGAGGTGTAATTGTCTTGGACAACTTCCCCTTGTCAAAAAGGGTTGGGGTTATAACCCCCACTTCCTTTTTCCCAAACAAATACTCTCAGGAACTTAAGGGAACAGGGGCACAGGAATAAAGCAACTGCCTTGTAATCCCCACCCTAAACCGTCAACCATATTTTTTGTCCAAGTAACTCTTAATTTCCTTTAGAGTAACAATTGATTCCTCCGGGCATGGATGAGTAAAATATTACCATGCAAATTTGCATTGTATCTATGTAGGCCTTTTGTGTATGTCTGAAGCCAAAGTGTGTAACCTCATACTGCAAAAGTCTTAGCCTTGTACTGTACTTACTGTAGCCATGCATCAATGTTCGGGGTATTTTACAGTCGTACCTCTCCTTAAAATAAATGCGGAATCGTTAAAATAAATGTGGAAACATTCCTTAACCAACCACACCTAATTTTAGGCCTCCTTTTAAATCTCAAAAATCTCTAGCTGGCAAATGTTATTTTAACTGGGAGGTTTTGGTAGGCCTGTCTACCTGTAGCCAGACTGGAAAATAAAGTGCATGTACATTCTTCATGACTTACAGTACCACACTGATGTGATGACAATGATCAAGTTCGATAATTCCTTGTCACATGAAATTGTGGGATACAAGAGGATACAAAACTCAAGCATGTAGTGTACAGTATTCCTCTATTTTTGTGTGCCTCCAATTTGTGTGTTATGTTTATCCCAACGATTTGATGAATGTACGCATGTGCAGCCGAATTATCCAACTCACTTATTATCTGGCTTTGTATAGGCCTACACTCTATACGGTGCAAACTTTCCCAGGTAACATTCCCATATGGGATCCTTATGGGTCCCATATGATTTCGCACCCAAAATTCATATGGGCCCATATGGGCCAGCCCACATGGGCCAGCCCACATGACCCATATGACCCATATGGGATGGTTCTGTGGCCCATGGGTTCACCGATATGGGGCCATATAAGTTTGCTACCCGGGTTCCAGGATGGGACTGCAAGCCTACAAGTGGTGACACCCTTACAGTATAGTGCATAGGCCTAGGCCTAACTTTGCTGTGTTCCCGTATTCTCATGTAGTAACTGCATATATCATTAAGCCTACATACGTTTCAGTCTAGGCTAACCGAGCGGAATTTGAGCTCTTCATCCTACAGATCAAGACGTTCTTTATAGATCCAGCATATTTAATCGTGCTGGGCAGCTCATTCCAAGCTTTGGCAGCAGCGATATGAAAGCGTTTTACACCAGAGTGGTAATACGTAGTTTGAGGATTACGAGGCGGATGGAATCACTGGATGATCTAAGTTGTCTAGCTGGAACATATCTTGGAAACGTCAGAGAAGTATGATGAAGTTTTATTTTTTACCATTTGAACACATAAAGCCACAGCTTAAAAGTGATGCGTTTAGAAATAGTAAGTCAATCAACCGATCAACAATGGGCAGGGCCGTAGCCTGCGGGGACAGGGGGGACAACTGTCCCCCTGATATTTCCATAACAATAATAAAAATTGGCCTATTTGAGGAAAAATGCTAAAATGCTGAAAATAGCACTGTCCAAATTATGATTTTAGGGCCCCCAAAACCTGGGGAATTGCATATAAGGATTCGTTTTCTTCCCCAAATTTTTCCCGGGAGACCCGCCGTGGATGCATTCTTAGGTGGGTTTCTCCTACTGATGAATGAACCATTTTTCATCTACACGGTACATCGCTTGAATACACCAGCTAAAGATAAAATAGTCTATGATTACCTTTAATACTTAGCTAAACTCAAATGAGCTGGTAAAGAAACTTTTAATTTAAAGGGCATAAGCAGTCGCCGCAAACTTATTTTGAGAGAAAAGCTAAATCTCACAAATGTCCTGTTATTTCACTATCATTCTTGATCAATTATGTTAGAACATATGTAATGCATATTCAAGGTAAAGCAAGGAGTTACTCTGTACGTGAATTGCACAACTCAATGAAAAACATGATGTACCATGATCCTCAAAAGCCATTCACTAAATAGGATATTCGCGTACACTCATTCAAATTGGGGTGAAAGCTTTTTTCCCTTTAAATCAAATCTAATTTCTCTTCTTGAAATCTTAGCTTGTTTCCAAGCATGGAATCTAAACGTAAAGAGTGTTTAGATGCAACGTTTAGGGTCTAAAATGTGTCATCCCCCCTCATCTGACAGACGCTTCGACAGAACATTTTTTGTAGGTCTAAACTACGGCTACGCGGAAACTGACGGTGGTTTCCCAGTGGCGTACGAAAAACGCTAGGGGAAGCCCACACCCGGTACCAGCCTTGCACAGATGCCATACCACAGCCAAAAAGTCAATACATAATTGACATTTCAGATCATATTATCAGTCCAAAGCTTTCCCAAAGATAACTGTTACACCATTTTAGATCTCGGAAAGCTTAGAACAAGAAAAATTTCTCAAAGGTAGAGGTGTCATCCCTCCTCTGAGGCAACATCCCCTTCAATTACACCGCCGGCCTTCCAAAACAGAAAAGAAACACTACATAATGAAGGTTCCTAAACATATAATCAATTCCACATTTTAAGAACTTTTACAGAAAGTTAGCACCATTTTTCATCCAACCCATCTTACAAAGACAAAAAATTTTCAAAGAGTGTAGAGTGTCATATAAAGTGTCATCCCCGTCTCTTATAGAGCACCCCTTGACATACGCCTAGCCAAAGTAGGGAGCATATCACTATAAAAAAAAAATGTAAAGATACAAACAGTCCAAGGCGTTGCAAATGATGGCATAATTTTGCAACTAAGCCAGGCCTTACATACACCCCCCCCCCCACGGCACTCATGCACAGGTGAAAAAGGAAGGACTCTCCCGGATGTCAACTATCGTAGGCACGCCACTTGGTGATCCTCTTAGCAAGTGTCATCAACTACTGCCCCCCTAGAGATTTCGCCCACACTACGGCCCTGATAGGGTAGCCTCAATACGCAGACCAACATCAAAGATGACTCTCGCTGCACCGTTCTGAAGACGCTGAAGTCGACAAATGTCACCTGATGAAAGATATGTAAAGAAGGCAATCAGTAGTCCAACCACGATGTTACTTAGGCTCAAATTACATGATATCAGGTGTTAGTATCAATAAAACTAGGTATATGCCATAATTTCTTGGTCAGTAAGTTGATAGTTTGGCGAAGGTGATTGACATGATTGGAAAATGTTGTTATCATTTGAGAAGAAGAGACAGTGGAGGCCCTTAATGTGTTTTTCATAAAGTATTTACCAAAGAGTATAACAATGTTTCAGAGTTTACAATGTTCTTGAAGGGAAAGGAAAACCATAAGTTGGTAACAATGGAGCTAACAGAGGAGATGGTGCTCAAAAAGTTGTTAAGCATTGCAAACTGTAAGGCAGCAGGTCCAAATAGTATAAAGCCTGAATTTTTAAAGGAGATGGCACATAAAATAGCGAAACCACTGCACCTGACACTTAAGAGGTCATTGGAAACAGCAGAGATATTAGTGAAGTGGAAATGGGCAAATATTACACCACCGTACAAAAAAGAAGAGCGCTCGGATGTATTACATTACTGGCCAGCAAATTTCACATCTGCGCCAGCAGAGGTAATAGAAATGCTATTGAGAGATGCAGTAGAGGAGCATTTAGAAAAGAATAACAAATCACTGGAAACTCAGCATTGTTTCAGAAGAGGGTGTTCATGTGTTTCGAATTTATTTAAGAGTGTCCACAGAAAATTACCTTTTTAATTAGTTCATGTTTTCACAAACCTGCTATAAGTTCAGAAATGTTGCCAAACCAATTAATCTGAAGAGTATTAAGAGGTAAATGAAACCTGTTCTGTTATTTAGCTTTCCATAGGACTCAAAGTAGAGCACTAGCACATACTTCTTCAATAGCACAGTAATTATGGAAGTGGTAACTTTTATAACATTCGTAATGCAGTAAGAAGCTTCCTTACAAAGATATTACATGATACACAAAGTGAAGATACCACATAATCGAGCAAAAAAAAAAAAAAAAACGGATAGGGAAACTAATTGTTTGCACTGGGTTAGTAACAGATAACTCGAAATGGAGTTATTACTTGGCTGACAATATTGTATCATTAAATGTTAGCCAAAATGTAAAACATTACCGAGAATAAAATGGTAAACTATAATGAAAGGGACTTTATCAAATTAGCTTCAATAATGTGAAGAAATAATTGCAACATAACAACTTTCCTGAATGTTTGTATTGAAATGACAAAACGCTATATTCGTGGTTACACTCTTGATAAGTACAATCTCTTTTTCTCATTAAACGATACCGTTATATATTTGTACAAATACTTTTTGCTTTGTGAACTGTCCTTTTAAGAGCCTAAGATTCAATTCCTTTTAAAACTTTAATTGAACATTTAAATGAATTATGCAATCTTTTGAGAATGTAAATGTTTGTACAAATAAGAGGAAAAATTTTAGCGAGTGGATAGGCTAACTCTAAAAGATATTATTTTTGTTATTTGAAACACATGGTGCAACTACGTTGAATTCTGTTTTGTTCTTTTATTCTTTTCCCATCTCAATAGAGATAGACAAGTCAATGTCAGTGTACAATGGAGTGAAAACCAAACAAAAAGATAAGAAACGGAAACACCGAATCAGTACATCTGTAAAGGGATTTGTCATCAAAAGTTGAAAAAACTTTAAAACATTTGTGGTTAATATTAGAAATTTAATTCACTTCAAATAATAAATGTGGTCGATAACTTCTTCATAATTTTATTTCTAAAAGCAACAAATCCTTTACATGCATTCAGTTTTACATTGGAATAGCTATTTTACTTTTAATTGTTTGGCCCAGTGCTAAAGGAATGAGTTGAGAAACTTTTTTCTCATTAGCGACAATGTAGAAATTCCAAAAACCTAACAGATTGCATCACCTAGCCTTTTTTATTAAATACATGACAAAATTTCTAAGCTCAACGTTTTTAAATATGCTAGTGACCCTTTATAAAGTTTCTTGTTGAACAGAGAAATCTACTCATAAAAAGTCTCCTATTGAATCTTTCCTTTTAAAAATATATTCCCGACTGATTGATTCTTAAATACACAGTAGTTTTGACAATATGGGTTATTGTTTACCTCAGAAAGCCGTTGCTATTAAGATACATAACTCAGTCGTCCAGCTAGTGTCTGAATAAGTGTAGAGTTGCATTGCTTGGGCAGATGTCATTTTGACTTCTACCGATATACTTCTTTCGTAAAATACTCAGAGCTGGCTAATCTAAAGTCTGTGTTAGACCGTCTATGGCTGTAAAAGACCTTATGCATATGAATCTCAGAAAAGAAAATACATCCTTGGTAAGTAAGTGCGTATCATTACAACTTACGCAAACACAAATGCAGGCAGCTGATTTTTGTACCGGTCGGACAAACGCGTAAGTCTACTACGCCTGCATGAGAACTCTATGTTGTGCGTACTGTATGTTTCCTTGCTTGCTCTTTAAAATAACTTCGCGTGAAGTCAATACATAAGGTTTATATTATTAATAACAATTTCCGCTGTAATGTAGATTTTCTTGGAAAGGCCAAGATAATGCAGAATGGCAATATAAATAAATAAATAATATATATATAATATATATATATATATATATAATATATATAATATAAATATATATATATATATATATGAATATATGAATATATATAACGCTAATTCCCACCTTAAGGGGAAAATATATCTGCTTGTACATAGGGCGAAAAAAGATATAATATATACATAAGAAATAATGCCCTAACGTCTAAACATATAAATAGTTATTTCAATGGCCAGCCATCCGTTCGTGTTAACAGCTAGGTGTCCGTAAATTTGACAACTTTGAAGTAATGGCATCTAGTTTGTAAATCTAAGAGGGCGCCCTTGTAAGTTTACGTATTCCTATAGAAAAAGTGTGTGGAAACGTTAAGGCGAAACCTATATTTCACCCGAAAATTTTTTTCCCCTTAAGGTCGACTTTTCAACAACAACTTTCAGTGCCGAATTAGAGAAATATATATATATATATATATATATATATATATATATATATATATGAACTACTCTAAAATTTTGTCCATACAACTTTCATAAATAGATTAACTAATTCATTTACCGCGTTGATATTATCATTTATATTAATGCTTCCAAAAGCATCAAGAAACTTGCCCCTTTTATTTGGTATCATGACGTGTTTTGAATTTATGACATTATCTAGAAGATGTAACAGTACTCTTATCAGCAATTTATTTTATATTTATTATGTTTCCAGGGTCGAATGCATCTACTCGAAAGTTTGCAGTGTTTGGAAAGAAATTAAGGCAAGGATATAGCATAATCAATCGTGCATTAAAATACAAGAACACTTCATTCATGCAAAAATCAGACAGAATTACGAAAGAATGACGTGAAATCTTGCATAATTTTCTATTTGTACGGTTACAAAGAAGCACTATTGGCCTAAGGTGGGAAAATATTTACCATGGTCCCAATGGGCGTGACATCCCTGGTAAACGGGTAGTTTCGTACGCCAAAATTTATACCTTTGAGGGCTTTAACGTCTTTATAACTACTTCTTTCGTAATGTTAACATTTGTTAAGGTGCCGGTATTTATAATTATTGAAATACAAAATGCTTACAAAATCTTTGAAAGTTCTCCTGCAAACCGAATTTATTTCAGACAGTTTTTAAAAAGTTGTTCCCATCACCCTTTCAAAAGCTCCAGCCATAACGTTATTTTGAGCGCTTTCGAATTTCTCAAATCCAGATAAGAGCAATAAATGCAACACGTTTTTAGTGAGCTGTACACTAGTGTCGGAGAACCTACGAAGCTGTCAAAGTTGTTTGTCGAGGAGGAGTGATTTATCTTCGATTGCTTGGTTATATCTTTACTTCTTTCATGGCTAAGACTCGGCAGGCATGGCCATCTTGTGAGACATGGGCATTATACAATGCAAGTTATCCCTGACGGGGGTCGGACTCGAACGTATCGTCGATAACTTACTTTGGTCGCAATGAAGACAAATTCGTCTGCACGTCAATCGTCTTTGCGCTGATGTCGCCACAATATACTATGGCAAATATTGACCATATGCAAACAAATAACGTGGTTTCCTTCCTATCCTATCGTGTCCCTCAACCTCTAACAGTTTTAACATCAACAGGGATTGAACAGGGAAAAAAGTACCCCTCTTTAATTCTCGGTGCCATTTTTCTCAAACATCCCTACTACACTACTGAATAATACCGTGATTTCTATAATGGTATTTGGTGGAGTTGAAATAATCCTAGAAAAAGCCTATTTTAGTTTCCTCCTGCAATATTCAAACAGGCGTCCAATTCAAGGTTGAATGGGCATCCCATAATGCCTACAGTAGGTTTCCATAAGTGATTTATTAATATTTTTTTTTGCTGACACGTTTCAAACCCGTAAATAGCATTACTTGTGCCTTAATTCATCCATAATATCATGGGCGTAAATCCCGGGGGGATGGGGGATATATCCCCCCAACATTTGACTAGGGGGATGGCCCATGTAATCACCCCCCCCCCCCCATGTTTCAGTCTACAGATACGTGTATGATGGAAAGTATATTTTATTCTTCATTTTCGGAAGAAATTTTTTCAATCTCGCTTCACTTTCTATGACAATTTTTTTTTCTCAAACTATCAGAATTTTAGCAAATCGTTGGCAATCTATCAAAATTTTCGCGCTCCGCGCTCTTCCAACATTACGTCAGTGTCAAACATATTATCAATATCTTCCGATAGCAACTTTCGGATAAGCACAGCAGCAAAATGTTGAAAGTTCACGAATTAATAGGTAAAAGACTGGCTTATGGCAGTGGCATGTAGGTTTGTTGGGCAATTGAAAGTGTCTCGATGTAGAGTCAGAATGCAGGTTTTGTAATTAAAATATTATTCGTCACTATTTACACTCCATGTCATGACCATTATTAAGGTAATAATACACGAAACTGTTCTGATCACAACACTTTCCGAGGAACAGAGATACATCTCCAAACATCTGTGGGGGACCTCGCACCAATATGGGATCTTTCAATCTAATATATAGCATGATATAGAAGGTTGGAAGTACGTATCTGCCGTTATACATTTTTCAAAAAATTTTACCAGAGCTTCTTTAGTTCGCGCTGAGCAATTATGGGTATAGATGGTGATTGTTAATACACTTATGACGAAAACAGCACTCTGTAACGCTCTTATTAGTCCTTCAACCCTTTTACTACACCTTTCAGGGAGGTCTAATATCACCTCCTTGCACCTATACTCTCCCTCCCTCTCATTTTTCATTGATTGCAGCTGTTCGTCCGGATTTTAGTTCAAAAGTAGTAAAAATATACCCAATACACATAGCATGTCCAGTTTAAACTGATCTGTGTTACAGAAACTGTAACACGTGTTACGAGAACTGTTAATGGTACGATACGGTTGAGTGATTTACAGATAAGTAGTTAATTTAGGAGAACGGCTGTGGAGTTCTCCACATGGTACAGTGGTCAAGAAGGAAGGCATGATACCATGATTTTCGGGGTTCTGGGTTCGATTCCTCTTATAAAGTTAACAGAATTTACTCTTATTTTTTTGAGGGTTAGGGTTATTCTTAGTGTTAGGGTAGGGTTAGGGGAAAATTGGTGATATTTAAACGTTCCTCGTGTTACAAAATTATAACATGGCACAGTTTAAAACTGGAAACGGTATTCCACCATGTACAGTATTTACTGTACATGCTATGAAAATTGGCTGAAAAATACGATAGTTGTAATGTGTTCGGCGTCGTACTCTATATTATCATTTGGATGTTAGGTAGTACACGCATTATTTAATTGCCCCCCCCCCCCAAATTAATATGATTAATGCAGAGCTTTCAGGAGGCCCTATTCAGGTATCTGCTAGCCTTAAATGCCCTTTCACAATGCACAATGAAGGGAAGGACGTATTTCGTAATAACTCAAGAATGTTTCTGTGGACTCCACGCACATATTTTTGTGTAAAAACTTTCCCGAAATAGAAGGCAGTAAAAAGAGACAGAAGGGAGGGGGCTTCAGGATTTTTGTTGACAACGTATCTGTCTCTTAATAGACAGCATATTTTCCTCTTTTACCTTACCAAAAATTAACTTTCACTAAATTATGGACATTTTCCGGCTGTACATCATCAGTTCCAAAAACATCCCAAAGATAGCACCATTTTGCATCTAAAAGACCTTAAATTAATAAAAAAAAAATTCTTAAAGGGGAGGGGAAACCCTTCCGCGGGACAACGCCTTTATGTAGTGACAAACGAAAGATCAAAACTGCTGCATGCAAATGCAGGAACGCATGAAAAATAAAGGTGTAATTTAAGCAGACTTGGGGGAACTGAGGTATTATTACGACATCATCTATGGGCCCCGAAATCACAAAAAATCTGGTGACGCCACTGATCTCAAGTCAACTTGCAGGTCTTGCAATGATCTCCGAATTCAAAATCCAGTTGTCTGGTATTACCCTATATGTTGATTCCTGCATTTTAAGCTTAACAGGACATTGTTGCTCTTGTACAATTTCAATCCAGCGCAGCTTATCAACGAGTTTTGTACTTAAAATTGTAGGCTATTTCCTAAATGCATGAATATACCAATAGCCTACCAAAGAACATTACCACTGAAAATAACCCCTTAAAACAGTCTTCCTGGCACTTCTGAGACATTAAAACCCAGGAGCTTACGGGGGCTTTGCCCCCTGGACCCCCACCAGGGACCATAAGGCGGGCCCCTGGACCCCACCCGTCGTGGGCTCGCGCTTCGCGCTCGCCGTGCACGCTTCGCGTGCACATTTTCCACATTTGCGATAGTTCACCCCTGCATAATATCTGTCATTATGGCCAAAAGGCGATTGCATGATAACCCATGGTCATCACACACTGTGCCTGTATAACCAGGTGGGCAGATACACGCGTCATAGAGTTAGACTTAGATGAGGTTTTATACGGCTCAGCTTCTAACCAATTGGTTTAAGTCGTGGCCGGTGAGGTTTTACAGCTCAGTTTCTAACCAATTGGTTTAAGCCGGGCCGGCCACGGCCTTTTTTCAGTTGTGGCTCACTGGCTTGTTTTCCCTACTCCATTTTATTATCCGGGAGGAAAGTGTAAGGCATGCTAAATGTTTTGATCATACAAGGTAGGTTAATATTACGAGCAATGGTACTGGTATATGGTTTCAAGTTCCAATATAGTATTCATTCTGTCCATTGACTTTCTATACAAGACATAGCTTAGCCATTTTCTAACTTTAACTTCGTGTACAACATTATCTGAGGAATATAACTTCATATGCAATAGACAAGTTGGCATGCATTCAGGTGATTTTGCTTATACAGATGTTTTCATGAAACTAAAAGTCATAAATTATTTTTAAATTGAAGTAAGTTACTTCCTACAAATAGTTAAGGGAACACCATGTACAAATTACGTTTTCAAAATAGTTATGCTTTCTTTCTTAATAATTCGTAGCATGTCTTATACGATATGGGTATCAAGATAAACATCCCTTTAACACTTGCATCATACTGGTGTTATAGGTTGTACACTGTATGAAAACAAATGTTCTCTCTAGAAATTGAGCTGAATTTTACTTACGGTAAGTGTTAATGGCGGTGACGTGGTTTTATAATTAATCTACACACAAGTATTACACTAATACAAAGATGCGCTTGAATTAAGTTTGAAATATAAGTCTACACCGCTAAATCTTCGTGATGATACACGAATCCAGATTTGAACTAAATATTTCAAGCCGAATCATTTTCGATCATTATCTGGTTAAATGCATAATTCAGATTCCAGTTGGGTGACCTTCTGACACCTTCGTACATTTTTTGTTTCAATTTATCTACAATTAATGAGTAAACGGTAGCGGTTTTGCGTTACGTTTAGGTAGCCTAGTTTAAAAATTCTCACAAAAAGACACTATCAAAAACAAGTAGTTAAACTACCTTAGTAGTGTCACAGGTTTACCAATTCCAAACAAGTTGACACACAAAAGTTTACAAAGGTCTTTTATGAATGGAAACCTGCGTATTATAATGACATATTATTTCTGTTGAGCTCTAGTAAAGTAACTGTTCTTGTTAGGATTTTTAGTTGGTGACGCTACTGGACGTTATATCACATTCTGGTTATTTTTGTTTGTAAGAAGGCTGTTGTTCTTAGCACTAATAGCAATATTCCAATAGAGTGTCGGTCTTTTATAACACTAAAGAAAGAAGCACAATTGAATCATTGGTTCGGAAACAATTATACTTATAATGGATAACTGCGTGTGACCTACTCACTTGGGACTTGGGATTGACGGCAGTTGGAATTTCAATCGATTAGTAGAAATCGTCTTCGTCAAAAGAGCAAGTCAATGCTTTAGAAGGCATTTTTATGTATAACTGCTGACAAAACAGAAAGAAACTACAGCAATGGTATTGGTTCCAGCCAAGGCATACAATTGGACAGGATAAGGAAAGTTAGGCTTCACGTACTAGCATTTTTGACAAACCACATGTAGATTGGGGGGCACCTATCAAGACAAATGGTGAAAAAGCAGGGGTAAATTTTAAAGGGATCGATATCACTTGTATGACCTTTATTTTTATACAGACACCGATGACCTTAAAAGGCCGTTTAATTAACTGGCAGATGAATATCGAAAAACTAGCAACTTTCCTTGAAGTAACCATAATTCATTTTTCTGATTTGTCCAATGAAAGGCTATCTGCAGGCCAGTAACCTTAGAAAGCTAAGGAGATGGGAAAGTTTGGAAGTTTCCCTTTTTTTAGGAGGAGCTAGTTTTGGGTCGATTGGGAAAAAATTGGTCATGCGGGGAGCCCCAGCCCCATTTGGCCTATTGTACCCAAAACTCTACGCTTTCTGTGCGTGCGTTTTCCGTGACGAACGAGTTTTGGAACCCCTTTGTAAAGTTTAATAGTTTAGTGTAATGGAATAAAATGCATACTCGTTATAGGTGTATGGTCATAGCTATCGAAAACAACGTCGTATTTGATAGTTCATCACGCCATTTTTGGACATATGCGAGTTTTTGAGTGGTCTTCGTTCTTGCTAAACCTCTGTATTAGGGTAGTAGGCCCATGCACTGTGTTGCATAAATTTTCCCTACTTCGGGAGGTTTTTTCCCAAACAGGAGATTCTCCTGGACTGCTCAAATTCTCTTTGTAACTTTTCCCTCCTTGTAAAACACCCAAAACCCCAGGGCTGCTTTCATACTCATATTTTTTCAAACGTTACTAGTTATATCATGAGTATTTTCCAAATGTGTATGTTGTTTTTTAGACAACATAGCCATCCCCTAGGTGGAGTGATTTGCTCAGGTATTTCTTTCCTTTCTGCCACACACTTAAGCGAAGGGGTTTGTCCAAGGTTCTGTTATTGATTACACAAGGAAATAGGATTAACTATGTTGTGGGATGTGATGGCGTGCAGGTTCAAAGATTATGGGGGTACTGAGACACGTACGGTGAATCTATTGATACCATGGTTAAGAGGAAGAGGGTATCCTACATCCTGACCTTGTTTCACGTATCGTGTAAAGTACTGTGAAGCATTTTGGCTGTACATCCCTTTTAGGGGTGAATCCGGGATTTTTAGAGAAGAAGCTAAAGAGAGGCACTGACAAACTTGACGCAACAGTTCTGCATCTACCATGACTGGGAAGTCAGTGTAACAAAACTTTGTTAGTAAAGGTCCTAACTGTAGGGCACCAGCTGTAGTGTAAAGTACGCTGACCAACAGATGATGACATTGTGCATACTTTGTTATGATCCATAAGTTGCAAAATCCATCTAGATGTTTTGAAGACACAAAGTCGAAGTTTTATGCTGATTACATTAACATTTTACCGTATTTGAATCAGTATATCCTCCGTAAGCGACACTCAGTGATGTTGGCCTCGCTTTTTGCTAACCTTTCTTCAATACACATTCCCTTCGTAGCAAAGAACAGAATAAAAATAACAAATCTTTATGGATAATAAAAGTAACTACAAAATCTAAACTGAAAAAAATTACCCATGTGGGTCATGACAACTGTTTGATTAGGCAAGTTTGTTACTTGTTCAATTATGGAAATACTCCGACTCGGGTAGAAAATTTCCCCCTTTAGGGAAAACTCGTGATTACTACTAAAATTTCGTGCGAAAGTGTTTCCCCGCCCTTCAACTGGAAGCAGAACCATACACTTATTGGCAGCCGCGTAGCTAGAGGGGGGAGGGGGCGGTCTCCCCCCCCCCCACAAAACCTCCGAAGGTCGGAAATTTCTAGTCTCTGTCGGAAATAAATTAAAAACAATTCATTTGAAACATTTACAACACTTGTTATGTTTTTAAGCAGAATTACACATCGAAATGTGAACGTGAAAATCAAAAGTCGGTCTCAAATTGCCCGGAAAGCAAAAAAAAAAAGTCCCCACATAAAAGTCTGTCGGAAATTTTTTGCTTTCCCCCCCCCCCACAAAAATATCTAACTACGCCACTGCTTATTGGTACAATGAACATAGTAGCCCCTGGGTCAATTACCATGCCTTGACGCCTTTTACTAACCGTGAAGACTTGGTAAACAATACCAAACCTCTTCTTAAACATTGCGATATCATCTAAAGTGGGTGCACTGAGTATACAAGTTTTGTTATCCCAAGTAATGAGTTACTACTATGCTTCGTCACGATCCGGCAGGTATGAATGGTAGTTCGATGCTTTCTTATGCTGTTTGCTCCCACACGTGGTACAATATCAGTCATGTCCTGATTCTTATGCTGTCAATACAAAACTTCATGTAGTCTTGATTTACACAACTCGCGACCGTTGTGAACTTCTACCAACATTTACCCTTTAGGGTCACCCATTTTTCATAATTTTTAAGAAAGTGCAACACAGCTTTTCCTCCCTTACCTTCCAAAACATAATTGGGGAAGAAATGTTCTCATCCCTTTTTGATGAAGAGAATATAGGTCATTGCCCACCTCTCCCAACGTATGTTTTGTGCGATTTTAAAAATGATACCTTAAAAAGTCCATAGATTTCAATTGCCCTTGAGTATAATGTCATGGATTTTACAATCATCTTGGGAGACGATCTAAAGCATGGAGCGCAATGGCTGAGCTTTCCACATTCATTGCATGTTCTTATAAATGCTACGAAGTGAACCCGTTTATGCCGACGCACATGCTTTACAAGTTGCTATGAATTATTTTGTAATTTAACACTTCAACTTGGGAGACCCTCACTAATGTACCGCTGCTAGTTTGTAAACCTATGCATTACTAACATCAGTTTCATTAGACTATAGATAGTTCTCAGTGACGTCACAACTGGGGGTTGGCAACCGCCATGTCATAGGGCAAGCTTGTACGTACATGCCGGGGTTGCCCTATGAGATGGCTGACATACTACACGTGAAAAGCTCCTATGACGTCATATGAGAACTATCTATAGTTATTTGGTGGTTGCATCAGCTGCTGTTGCAACCTTAACATTAACTGGTAGGTTATGTCACAAGATTTTCTCTTCATTTATAGCATTGAAAAGGTTCGTCCATCGTCACAATTTGTCAATGGATAGCTTTGTAAAACCGAAGGTGCTAATATGTGATGGTATTTTATGGGTTGCAAAACTTCTGAAACTTTTCAGAAAGGTCACCTAAAATGATCCATAGAAAATTTCAAAAAGCATTTGCAAGCAGGAAAGGCATCATGGGGGAAACTTTACAGGGTGAATATTTTTTATGGGGAAGCATGTTGATGTGAACTTCCCTTCAACTTTCCTAATAAGAGATCATTGTCCTATATCCTATGAGTATAAATTAGAGATATATTCCCTTGGAGGTGATACTTCGACCCATTGAAAACACTACCGAGGTTTTCCTTTACGAATTGAAGTAGCGGTGTACATTCATATTTTGGAATTTCAAGTTTTGTGGCAGCTAAAAAACGTGGCCTTCTGAGAACCAAATAAGACTTAAAATTTGAGTTCAAGAAAAATCAATTATTTCGCTGACACCAATAGTTTTGACATCCCATATCCAAAGCAAATGTTGTTTTCTTTCCCCAGTAGTATGCTTGACAGGAATATGTTTCATTACTCAACATTTTACTCTGGCAGCTGAAGTCCACCGTAAAACTATAAGAACGCAATAACGAGATTTTTAGAAGTGTGCCAATACAACAATACGTTTTTACACAAAGACTTTCACTAAGCAGTCAGATTGAAGTACAAATCACTTTTCTATCTCCATTTCTTTGAAGAATACAATATTCAAATTTTCAAAGACCACAATCTCAGTTTTTAAAAATGTAAAATACTGATGTCAGAAATACTAATAAAATTTCTTCCTTGTACGAAACTGTATGGTAACAGCTCATTGCTACGACTATTACCATTTGCACTTTTACAAATGTATTATATATAGTTAGAACCTTAGTAAAAACAGTTCATCTCAGTGCATAATTGTTAAGCTCAACCTAGCGCTATTATGTTGTATGCTCAGTTATGCACTGAATAGGGTTGCAATTGAAAGCATTTTAAACAATAGGGGTTTAGTGCACAATTCTCATGTCCCACTGAGCAATCACAATTGACTTTTGATTAGTTAACCATTACATGTGTGGCTCCATTTCAAACTAGGCTAACCCTTCGGTTGTGGCTTTCACATCAGAACACTTGCCAGGTAACTTAATAAGTGTTTACAAATGGAAAGCCATTAAGGCATGTAGGGACTACATGATTTGCGCGGTTTTTAATATACGTATCATGTTCAAAAGTATTCTTACATTGCTCTGACATCATTTACCCCTAGCTTACTAAACAAAAGTTTGATGAAATTATCAATTCCTATGAGGAAGTTGAGCATCCCAAGAGGATTCATAAACTGAAAGTATGTTGTTTTTACTTGAAGTTCCCTCGGAAAGTCAAAGGGTAATGGCATAATTTCCTTGGCAATGTCCAGACTGTCTCTGTGATAGTGACTGTTAGATTACATGAAATTCCCTTGAGGATTAAAGAACTGCCAGGAAAGTAAGCCTGTTCCCGTGGAAATCTCTTTTCCTTGTAACAATATTACACTGAACTTTCCGCTAGCTGTTACATACAACTTAAACGTTGGCTTGCACCTTTTTCAGTTCTGGGCGATATCGCCTGTGTGTTGTTATGCATAACATAGACCACAGTAACTAACGTGATTTGCCCCGATTTTACAATTCCTGCTACTGATATATCAACAAAATGTTTAGCCAAAAAATTACTTGAGATATGATAAAGAAAACGGAATCCGGCATTTTATTCAAGATTTTCATTCTACCGGGAAGCATTGTTTGCGAGATATCTACAAATGAAGTAACTATATTAAATATTTGTCACTTAAAGTGAGTTTTGGGGCAAGCAGGGGTTACGGTATATCATCTCCTCACATCTACGAGCAATGCTTTATTTTCTTTGTTTTTCAATCCGTTGTTTTACCTTTTAGTCAATGGGGATGTGAGCTTCCTGTAAGGAGTTTGTAGTTTGTAAAATCCCATGCCTCTTAGACATGAACAATCTAATAACCTGAGATTATGGGTAAGTAACTTTGTTGTAACGTTTCAAAGAAGCAACTAGAGCTTATTGATGTAAAGTTATGATGTAATAGGTGCTTACGTAGACTTCACTTTGGTTGAAAATGTGACAACCTCATCCCCTAATGCCTCGAGAACTACGCATTAGATTTCAACCCATACTTTACCAGAATTGTTCAGAATAAATAGTAACCCTTCTTTCAATTGCTAGCTTCCAAGAGCGGATCCAGGGCAACTGGGGGCAGTTGCCCGCCATGACCAATCTGGCCTCCCAAATACAAGAAAAATGCGCTCCTTCTGCATACTAAGAAATTAAGTATAACTACAACTTGCTGCGTCCCCCTTTTGAAACTGCCCGCATGAGCTAGAGGCTTGATCCGCCCTTGCTAGCTGCTTCATGAAGGCTGCAAATCCTCTCAATCTGTGGTTCAGTGAATCACGACGGGCACTACTTTGTTCAAGTTTCTTTTTAACACCGTGTAACGATAATTCAAGTGCCAAAATAAAACCAAAAACCAAAAATTGAAAGTATCAGCAAAGACTAAAATGTACAGTTTGGAAGGCGATACTCAACCAAAGGCCGGGGAAACTGAGAATTTTTTGGAATAATTGCTCTTTACGACCTACTTATGTATACAATGCATTCACCTTGGCCAGACAACGATGCCCCTTAATGGCCAGAAAAGGCGATGTTTTGATGATATTAGACTGCTCTATTTCCCTAGAAAGCATAATGAAAATGTTTGTAACTTTCATTTGTGGAGAAGCGTTCTCGGAACGCGGTTCAGAATACGAATATTGGCGGCCTTTACGACTTCGTTAGGGGTAGCCCCGTGCAGCAAAACAGTTGGCTAAAACAGGGTTGTCAGAACAAATTCTCATAGCTCAAAGTGACTGAGAGATGGAAAAGGAGTTTATTAACCCAGCGTTACTAGAAGAAAGTAATAAGAAATACACAATAAGTCAACTAAAAGACAGTGAACACTAGATTGATGGCATAATCAACGATTGTTACACAAATCTACTAGGAAACACTCAAGGCTGAAACAGTGTAAAAGGGGAAACACAATCAAAAACATGTATATATATATATATATATAGAATATGAGAACGAATGCAATAAAGAGCATAACTGGTTGATTATAGGAGTAAAAAATTCAAAATTTACAATTTATTTCGAAATTTTCGGTCCCCCTGGAACCTTCTTCAGAGAAATCTAACAACAAAGTGAGTAACTTAATCAAGCAACAAACAAGCAACAAACAAAGCGCTGGAAGTTAGATAAACAAACATGATAGGATTAACGTGTTTGATGAAAGGTGTACTGATTAAGAAGACCGAGGTCTTTGTTAAGTCCAGTGAGATGTTATTCAAGCTTCATTATCCAAATTAGTTCCGTACGTTTACGGTTTTCTGTGCAAACAAAGTTACTACCTATGAGAGTTACTTTTAAATTATCAAGGGCTTTCGCCGGGGAGACTGAAGTGTTCTGCTACTGCAAATCCAAAAGCAATGTCTAGAATACACCTTTCTCAAACACTTTAATCCTATTATGTTTGTTTATCTAACTTCTTTGCTGAAGAAGGTTCCAGGGGGACCAAAAATTTCGAAGTAAATTGTAAATTTTGTACTCCTATAATCAACCAGTTATGCTCTTTATTGCATTCGTTCTCATATTCTATTTTAATCTTGGAATATACGTGGAACTTAACTGTTCTGCTATATATATATATATATATATATATATATATATATATATATATATCGATATATATATAAATATAGATATAGATATAGATATATATATATATATATAACACGCTAATTCCTACTATACGGGGAAATCGATATATCGCGGTTTCGTTAAGGCGAAAAAACAATGAAATACATTAAAAAATATTTCCCCTTTTGGAAACCAGATAAACAACAACGCTTTTTCAATGGCCCACCATCCGTACGTGTTAAAAGATACGGGTACGTAACTTGGTCAACATTGAAGTAATAGCATGTAAATCATGTGGTGAAACGGACGTTACCATCCGTTTACGTATTCCTATATAAAAAGCATGTGATTCCGCAAAGTCGACCTGATTTTTTCCCCTTTTAGACGATTTCCCCTTTTAGGCACGTTTTTTCATACAATATTTCACCTGAATCCCAAATTAGCAATATATATATATATATATATATATATATATATATATATATATATATATATATATATATATATATATATATATATATATGAGTGAATCAACGCTGTATTGAATAGTCGCATGAAGTTCTTAGGCCATTGCTCCTCTAACATAGGCACTTGCCATGTTAGAGGAGCAATGGCCTAAGGTCTTCATGCAACTATTCAATACAGCGTTGATTCACTCATTCATATAAAAGTCGCTACGTCACTCTACCTACTATATATATATATATATATATATATCTATATATATATATATATATATATATATATATATATATATATATATATATATATATATTTGAAGAGTTTTTTATTGCGTTTTCGCTTTACCAACTCTACCAGCCCCGAATCATGGCTGTAATTATTGCAGGGTCAAAGGTTCTTGCCCCCAAGAAGGGAAGTGTCTAACACCAGCCACCGTTTACAAGGCCGAAGTTACTAGTAATAACGGCCCCTTTAAGGAGAGGTATAACAACCACATGAAATCTTTCAACCTAGAACGTCACGGAAAAGAAACAGAGCTCTCCAAACATGTTCTCAATGCGCTGGTGCATGCTGGCAAGGTCTAACATACAGGAACTCTTTTGACCTTTGTAACCTTTGTCAAGCCGAAAAGTTTGCAATAGTTGATCACCGGTCTCCCAACCTCCTGAACAAGCGATCGGAACTCCTCTCACAATGCCGACATCACACCCCCACGCAAGAAAATTACTCAGGCGGACAACGAAAAGGGTTAAAAACGGACAGGGAAAGACTCGAAAATTATTATTCATCTAGACCTCCTAATGAACTCACCATCGTGAAACCCTGAGTAGAGGTTTTTGCTTTTATACCATAACTAATTGAAATATAAAATTTCAAATAACAGGACTGAACAAAATCTTCAGTTTTGTATATTTAAGTATACTTGGTTAATATTGCTAGCACCGACTCCCTGATAGGCTTGACACAGCTCGTATGTAACCTCATGGTTTTGAATCTTTCTTTCAGTGGTTGGACGAGTCCTTCCAAAATGGAACATCCAAACTGATACTGCAAGAAAGTAAATAGATGTAAAATATTAGACGACCAGACCTAAAGAACATTACTGCATCCTTTTACGAAAGAAAATAATTAGTCATTTAGACATTACGCCTAAATGAGTACCAGATTCGGCGTATAAATCGAATTGTGGAAGTTCTCAACAACTGCGGGTTTGCTGGAAATATACACATTCTTACTTTCTGCACAAGAGATGTAAAGAATTTCCCACCGATTGCGGGACTTACAAGTGAGACGATTCCTTTTCAAAACTTGCCCATGCAAAACTTACCCACCTAGGACCTACTTCCCGTGTTGGAATCCCACCAAAGGTATCGTGTTCGTCGATTGCTTAGTAACGTTTTTTATAGTACACTAGACTAAAGGCAAGTGTATTGTGCATGGACACTTCGTACTATTGGTATTACAATATTAATTCTCCCTAGGATTAACTAGAGATAACAGATGTATGACAAAGGGCTTTCTAGAGACTTACCAAGATTACACAATGTAGTAACTTCTGTATCATAAATTGCATACCGACCATACACTTTTGGATACGTTTGAGCTTGACAATAAATATAACAAACCTAGGGTTGCCAGTCTACACATTAATTTCATTGTGTATTAAAATTTTAATTTCAAAAACTTTTAACAATCGTACCTCGAATTTGTGTGGACTTGAACTTGAAGCTTTAGATTTAGAAATACCTAAAATTTTAACAATATTGTCAATAACCAGACAAAACAGCTAGAAAACTACCTGAATGGTGCATTATTTGTTTTCCACTGTGTTGCAAAGAGCTATTTAGTACTTCTTTTGACACCTTTTCAAGGGGCCTCATAGTCATATATAGCACTGAAGTAATACTTTGAAGCCCATTTTTTGCAACTATTTAAATTACTTTAGGCTTAAAAGACAAGAAATGTTACCATGTGTTTTATTCCTACATTCCAAGTGGTTGAGAATGTGCCATACTCTTCCCGAAAATTTATTAAAGGGGAATCGCTTCTGTCACATTTTATAGCTCGCCCCAAACTGACCTTGCCAATGTTCCATGTTGTAAGTTTAGCGCATAGAATCGGCCTTTCGGCTTCATGCTGCGCTTACGTTCATATGCTCCACGGACACATGCCTATATCCGTTTCATAAGATGGTTATACTATAGCCTTCTCTTTGCTACCTCATTCAAATTCTACACACCCACATTTGTACTAGCTGTTGCAACATATTTTACGTGAAAATTGTATTACAGATCCTATCCTTGCTCATGTTTCTGTCTTCATATGTGTCAATAAACCTATGCAGTGCTGTAAGAAGGAAATTTCTAAAATATAGGAAAGGGACTGAACCATGAAATTCCGGATTGTTGTTATTTTGGACAAAATTTTGCACGTTTTATTACACATAATAAACTAAATTTATTCCCCCCATTCCCAATCCCGACTAACGATTATGCTGCTTTACGAATTCATATGAATGATTATACTGTACTAACAAAATTATATTTGTGCGAAAAACCATGCAGTTTCTTACATCTCTGTATGTTTCGTGAACTGCTCTAAACGGACCATCTGCGTGTATTTTGCCCTTCGTTCCACGAAGTAAAGCTATTCCTTCTGTTTCCATCCGTAGACAAGTGTTGCCTCTATCGCAATGATCAAATCTATAATTCCACTCACATGGAATTTCAAACACTGTATCTAAAATATCAATCAAAGATCGGTTGGTGCAATATAACAAAATATCAAGTCATAGAACTACAAAGTACTGACCTGAGTCCATTCGCAAATGAAAATAGGCTTAGGGTCGTTTCAAAGGGGTAGTTATTTCCACAAGACACCTAATTGCTAGCTCTGTAATATTTGTAATAAATTTCCTTAAACTTGCCCAATGTCCTGCACCATATTCATCTAAGGACCCTCAATATTCACAGTTTTTTTTTGTTTTGTTTTTTTTTTCAGAGGAGAGGGATGCATACCCTCTTCTTAGATCCCTCTCAGGAATGCGGTCTAAAGGCAACGTTTAGCTCTTCAACATTCAAGACAGCTTCTTACGCCTGTGCACTAAAATTAAGCAGCGGTTCCTCAATCAAATATGTTTAACTTTCTAAGTTTTATTTATTCTTATAATGACTTACTGAGGCCGTCCAAAACGTGCTGCAGTTCCAAATAATTACTAAAATGTTCACAAACTTACGTTTTGCATTTATCATTTTTTTTCACAGATAGGATAAGTCTGGTTCTTAAATGATACCATACTAATTCGACTAAATAAGACACTACTAGCTGAAAAACTTTAATAGCGACCAACAAATATACATTCATACCACTCAATTAGTTATTTGCATCTTTTGTCCAAACGTTGTTTATATTTGGAGTAGAAACAACTGTTTTAGACAGAGCAAAATACCCTGACAGTCTTCATGATGGCAATTTTAAAATAAAATAAAATAAAATAAAATAAAATAAAATAAAATAAAATAAAATAAAATAAAATAAAAAATAACCAGTAATCATCATTATCTCTTACAGGGAATGAGAAACAACAATGGATCAATTAAAGGGGTTTGCTACGAACTAAGTTGAATTCAATGATTTCAAAAATTATTTATCTTGCTGTTGTTGGGGGTGAAACCGGATCTCGATAGCACACGCATTTGAAAAATACTAATCTCTAAAGAAATGATAAATTTTTCCCAGCGATACAGTGCATTGTGGGAAATGCGTGATGGCATGGGGGTACAATAATTAGTCATATCAGTGTATTTCCTTATAATGTCAACACCTCTGTATAGAGTATTTAGTAACTTTGTTTCCTAAATCCTGTGTAAGTGTAGTTTTGTGGTACATATACGTAGAAAGATTCAAACATTCCAACAGTATCCAATTCCAAGGCCAAACAATACATTCAGTTCTGAAGAAAAGCAACAGGAATCTGAAGCAATGTGCCCACTTTACTTTAAATTCTCTAACCTTGATAAGAAGTGGAGTATTTCGTAGCATAGTGACCAATCTTTAAAATAGGTTTTTTAAGTTAGGAAGGAAGTATTGATACAGGGTTTGAAAGACATGTACTAAAATTTTGTTCTTTATTACATAGGATCTTGTAAAGTGCTACTACAATTTGACTTTAACAACCCCAATTGCTTCTTAAAGCTTATTGAAATAGTACCTTTTCGATACACATTAAAAGTACACACCGAAAGCATTTCACTCAATTTGGAAGCCATGTTTATATACAAACCCGTATTTGTTTTTTTTTTAAACACCCAGCTTGTCAAAAGTTGGCTGCAAGATCACCGTTGAGATTGTAACTTTGATACAAATATTTCATATATCATTTTCAACTGCAGCCTATGCTTTAATATTACTAACATATTCCGTAAATTTTGCAAAAATCTGTACAACAAAAATATCCTCACCAGAATGAAAGTACAGCGCCA
The DNA here is from genome assembly GCA_029531755.1 of Holothuria leucospilota. Taxonomy (NCBI): domain Eukaryota; kingdom Metazoa; phylum Echinodermata; class Holothuroidea; order Aspidochirotida; family Holothuriidae; genus Holothuria; species Holothuria leucospilota. The sequence continues at coordinate 85,354,043 of CM055961.1, forward strand.
CATTGATCAAATCCTGATTCCCACGTACTATCTTATCCTTGTACTGCCTGTAAATTGGTACTAATCGTTTGGACCATTTAAATTCTCTCATTCTAGTCAAGTTAAGAAGCATGACTCCGGAATCCAACCCAAGTTTTCCGTAGTACGGTTGCCTGGCGTTTCTGTTATACCATCCATCTGCTGGATTTTCATGAGCTGGCGACATTCCCGCAAACTGCGTAGAATTAAATCTGGTTAGGTATTGCCAGATGTCTTCTATTCGGTTTATGAATAGAGTATCCGTTTCAACGTACAACACAGTATCAACCATTGGTAAGAGTTCCTATTGAGTCAGATAAAATATCACATTTAATATGTTTTCCTAAAACCTTTATCATGTGATGCTGAATATACCTGTAATATTAACACCGAGAGCGATAGAAAGAGAGAGGTGGCGAGAGGCGTTTGCTTAGAGTATGCCCGAGGTTAAATACGACGAATTCCAGTGTTCACAAGTAGCATAGGAAGTAAAAAGGTAAAATATCTGAAAATATTTGCCAATAATTTTATATCACCCTTAATTGTTGTACGTACTGGATGTAACATTCATTACAGCTGCATACAACTCAATGACAAAACATCATCCTTTAAAGTGTATTCTGCTGCCCAAATTTTATGTCTAAAAAAAAAACAGTTAAATGTTTTGTGTTATACGGTGAACTTTGTTTGCTATACCATAGGTATTGAACAGTTTTCATGCTAAATATATGGAATATATGGAAATATTTCAATAGTATCCAACTTCAAAGACAAACAAGGTATCCAAATACAAGGAGAAAGGGAAGGAATCTACGGCAATGTGTAAGGCTTAGAACCATACCGATTTAAACATGTCAAATGGACCGAAAATTACAGCTCTGCAAACTCTCGAACAATAAAACCTTATGAAACAATTGGAAAGGACGTGGGCTTGAAAGGACTTTTGTGGTAAGAAAAATTTTCAACTTCAGCTTGTGATTCCTATAGCTACGCTTAGTACTTCGTTGGTGCCAGTCCGCTCATCTACTCGGCACTACAAGACAACCGCCATGTTTTCTTCTGCCTTCGGATATCGATGAAGGATATGTGTCGGTAATACTGCAGCCAACAACAACACAACCAACGGACATGAACATTCTCGAATATTTCCACAGACTAAGAAAGTTAAAAGTTTAAGGGAACCCGCGAATTGCAATTTTCATTCCCTCATATCTATATAGTGTGTCTATAGGCTAAGCTGCAATCCATGAGTAGGCTAGTGCTCATTATATGGTGCAATCAAGAAGTTGGCATGAAATCTCATTTTCAACAGACTGCTAACGAGAGCAAATTTTAAAGTATTAAATTTAAGTTGATACTTTAGGATTTAATGGTGAAAAGGCAGGTTTGAAAATAAGTTTATCTCTACCTTACTTTTCAGTTATTTAATGTTACGTTTTATGGCCGTGGTAAGAACATTCCCTTCACACTCACCGGAATAAATATTCTCTGGGTAGAACAGGGTTTCAATATACCTTTCCATTCGCTTTGGTCTTCACTGCTTGGGTACGTTATTGGATAAATATAGAAGGTTATTCTATCCCTGGTTTTATTAGGCCAATTATTCAGCTGAAATGAGACAAACTCTATAAGATAACATAGTGTTCTAACACTACATATGAAATGGTAGGAACATGGCAATTGATAATGAAAGCTTCATTATGACATAAGTCTACCCTTGTAAGTAACAAGTCATTTCATGATTCAGAAGCAGGCAGAATAAATTACCTCCTTACAGCTAGCTGACGCATATCACATGAAGTTCAATTTTCTACCGGAAATTTTCTTATCTTTCTAACTGAGAGTATTTGACTTAAGAACTTCTATACAACAAGGTGCGACACAAAAGGAGAATGGTATAATTATTTACTATCATTTGCCTACTTTACAGATTTCAAAATATAGTACAAGACTACAGGAATTGTCCTTCCAAACTAACACAACTTCCTTAGAAATGAATAATTTTAATTAATATACTAGCTTATGAAAGGGCGACGGGGTACCGTACCTCATTCTTGATGCTCTTTTGTGAGTTGTCCTCGGCAAACACATGGAAGACGAGACATGTGTGTGATAGAATTGCTGCAGATTTTAACGTGACAAGAGTGTCTGCAGTGGCTATCCTACCACCGCACGCAACCACGGACAAATGTATACTGGAAAAGATGAAACATTTAAAATTATTATAGACGAATGTTACATATTTTAATGAACGAAACGAAGTTTCTTCCAGTATAAGAACAAGAATGAAATTGATTTCATGTAACCACAATAACCGGTTGTGTGATTTTTAATTCCAAAGTTCTCGAGAGGAATAAGTAATGAAATAAAACTTCCTGACACCAAGATTGATTAGAATGGCCCTGTTGATATTTTTCCAAAGTGCCAGTATGAAAATTTCAGTAAAAGCACACATGTAATAATACTTTTAGTATGTTAATACTATAACGTTGCTTTGCAGGGATATGCTTTAGTGATTCCTTCATATATCCCTACCTGTTACTAAGATAACTTCATAGCGTAAAACAGTTTTAACAATAAGGTGACCTGTAAAGGGATAAGGCCGGTTGGATACAACGTCTTGTAAAATGTGCTAACTTATAAATATATATATATATATATATATATATATATATATATATATATATATATATATATATATATATATATATATATATATATATATATATATATATATATATATATATAATATATATATATATATATATATATATATATTATTTCTCTAATTCGGCACTTAGGGGGAAAGTTGTTGTTGAAAAGTCGACCTTAAGGGGAAAAAATTTTTCGGGTGAAATATAAGTTTCGCCTTAACGTTTCCACACACTCTTTCTATAGGAATACGTAAACTTACAAGGGCGCCCTCTTAGATTTACAAACTAGATGCCATTACTTCAAAGTTGTCAAATTTACGGACACGTAGCTGTTAACACGAACGGATGGCTGGCCATTGAAATAACGTTAATTATATGTTTAGACGTTACGGCTAATTCATTTCTTATGTATTTTATTATCTTTTTTTCGCCCTATGTACAAGCAGATATAACAATTTCCCCTTAAGGGGGAATTAGCGTTATATATATATATATATATATATATATATATATATTATATATATATATATATATATATATATATATAATATATATATATATGTATATATATATATATATATATATATAGGTCGATTTCAACTTCATGATCGAACACCAATCACAACTTTCGACCTATATATATATATATACATACATACATATAGACTCATTTCATTTTACATCGATGTTTGCAGCAGTGTCGTTCTATTGATTTTCTGCTTTTAACCTCTATTGTTTGCCCCATTGGCTTTAGTTTCTTTGAGCGTATATGTTGTGGCATATTGTGCACCTCAACATAAAACTCACCATTCTCGGAAAGGAAGTTGCTTTTTACCTAAAAGGTCAACAACTGGTTCAACTTGTACTGTTTCTAGAGGTTGCGGCTCTGGAAAAAAATCAAAACGTTTTCTACCATTGACAAAGAAATTTAGCATTCTCGGTGTCTCCTGGGCCTGAATAGATTGCAGTTCGTCATTTGTCTTGTTTTGAGTGAGTGTTTCATGCTGGGTGAAGTTACCGTGGGGCTTCTCTGTTTGGTTGGTCTCTAGGGTTTTGTTTCCAACATCATTGCCTGGATTTTCAGTAGAAACTCTGGACTCTGTCTTTAATGATGAATGCTCGACACTGGAATTCGACATCTGAAAATAAATGATCACATACATGTTGCTCAAACTCATATGCTCAGATGTTTCTTTTACATCGGGGAGGCCTCTTATTGTGCGGGTTAGGAAAAGCCGATTAAGGCTTTGATTTATAAGGATCTGGTACCTGCTAAGCTTGCATATTGTGGAAACATTCTGCATTTCAATTCTTTTCAACGGTACCAAAAATTTTACCACCACCCGTAAAACAGTGTCACCTGTGATTTGTGAAAAATCTACTTTAATTGCATTTAAGAAAGGTTGTTTTTGCATGCTGTGTAGTTTACTCTAATAATATTAATACCATAACATAATTGATCGGTAAACTGTTCCTTTCAGATTACTATACCGGCGATAAAAAATCGGAGACAACGATCAAGTGATGATTTATCCAAATTATATTCACTTTGAATGATGAGGATCACATGTGCAAACAATATTCAACATTCACATATTAATGTTATGAGCCGTGGGAGGGGACAGGGGAAGCACCACCAGAATTGTTGATCATCCAATCGGGCACTCTATTTTCATGGAAAAGTTTGTCATGACTGGTCAACACTGGGGAAAATTATCAGTGAAAAATACCTGAACCCCTCTCTCCTCCATGTGGAATGGATTTCCGTAACGGTATGAAAGACAATCAATGGAAATTTTGTAGTATACACCTGAAAACTTAATTGATACTCACTTGCGCGAACTCCCCCCTCCCCTCGCCACCCCTTCTTGCCTGAATCATCATAACAGTGCTACACCATGTGAGAACCTTTGGGTTCCACTTTGATATTTTTATCCTTTGAAAACTTTTGAAGTAAAGTATTTTAAGGTGAATAAAAAATAACGTTGTAAGGTGTGGTACAATTAAATCGACTGTGAACTGAAACGTAACACGTTCTAATTCTGTTTATTTTCCAGAACGTTCTGTTGCGCAGATAATAAATACTTGACTGAAACTTTCATTTGATGCAAATAGTTTGTTTTTGTCTAACGACTGAAAGTGTGGTCTCGTAATTTGTTTTTCAGATCATAGCAAGTGGCTGGAGTGTACTACATTCAGCAGTCCCGAAAACGGATATGGTTCCTAACCAACAAACTACAAAACAAAATATATGTGTTTCCAGTCCCATCATAATACACATGCTATCCGTTAAACACCGTATTCAATTAATTTTTCATATGCTTACCTGATCTTGTTGTTCTGTGGCATTCATCCTGGATGCCCAACTGGCGGTACAGGAAATGGCACCTGAGTGTCGTTTTGGTTCCCATTCCAACTGAACCGTTTCTTTAAAACGTGCACTACCAATGTAATATCCGACAATCAGTCCACAGCATACTAGTGATATCCAGTAAAGTGCCTGTTTAACCTTTTGTCTCATGTTGCACTCAATAGTAAGTGTGATATAAACCAGACTCAAGAAAGAATAATGCCCAGTGTGCAATGAATAAAACGAGTTAAAGGTAGTGTCAATGTACCAGCTTTCCAAACAGACACGAAGCCCGTAATTCAAATTAGTCCTAACTGGATAATTCGTATACTCCTTTACACGTTGGTTTTTAAAGCGAGTCACTAAATATCGGCAATTCTACATATAAACAGAGCTTTAGGCTTTTAACACTGTCAAAAAGAAATCAGTGACCCATAACAATGTGAAACAGTCTTTGATAAAATAAACTGATAGGGTTACCATCGTATTTACCATCAGCAATGTCGAGTCAGTAAGACTACCGAATTGGGATAGGGTTCTGAATGTGTGGTGTCTTTTCAGCCTCCATTTTTTTGTTGAATCAAACACTGTTTACGACTAAACAACATATAAGAAACTTGAGTCATTTATTCTGGTTATAAAATTCTCAAATTGCTGCAGGGGTAAACCTACATGACTGGTTTTACCCCTGAGCCAATGGAGTTTGCCTTATTGTTCTTTCCATTTGGTGTTAGCGATAACTTAACTGACTTTCAGGGCATAAATTTGCAACGGCTCCGCTCCGAAGATGGGTTTAAGTCGTAAGCGGTGCCTACTTTTACAATGGGTGTTTCACTTGTAGTGGCAATTGGAGACCATTGAAATGATTGGGGTACGCCATGTAGTGTAAGCCTGTGATTCTCTGTTCCAGGAGAAAGTTTGATACCTTTACCAGCCTCCGTAAATTTAGCAAATAAGACGAAGCGAAAAGATTTGCTTTTACTGAAAAGCAATAATAGCCATTAATGTTTGATTTTCCTTACGTACTCAAAAACACAATATTTGAACAAAACATGTGGGCTACTCCAACTGCAAGTTGAAGGGAATACGAAATTAAAAATGAAAATGGTTCATTTATGATACATAATGTACCTAACGTATATGAAAACATACAAACAAATTTCTCTAACTCGTGGCTTTTCATTTTACGCAACAAAATATTCCTCCGCATCAAAAAGTAATGTTTCAAAAATATAAAAAAAAAGAAAATGTTTTGTTATCGTTTTCCGTAGCTTACATTTCAGTCAAAAAGTTGGTATGAAAAGAAGGAAATCTGGAGTGAATTTGAGACGAGAATACTGAGGAACTGAATAGAAAACAGGACTCAACACAAACAAATTGTCTTGGAAAGTCTTGGAAAGAAAATTATTGTTATTTACACTATATCAATTGCGTCCTAAAATTACGAGAACCCCCTGGCAGCCTTTCCTTCTGGCAGTTCATTACAGGCAATGCTACTTAGTCTTAATAAATTACATTTTATCTTAATTTAACTTCAGTTTACAAACACTTCCGGGTAATGCACACTTGGGTCGGGGGAACTTCAGGGCAGGTACAGAGAGGTCTCTCTGTCACGGGAAGAACATGTCACAACTTGCTAAAATATTTAGGAATCTTTTTTGTTGGCGATTTTCAATCTGTTCACAAGATTTGGTGGTTCTACATAGCTAAGACAGCGAAACGTTATGCGATAAAGCCAGGGGTTTGTCTCGAACCGGGATTCCATGTACTTGCCCAGCCTTTGTATTACAGCGATACGGAAAAATGGGCATCGTCCTTAGAAAAGCAGCAAACTCCTTGGTCCAGTCAGGAGGGCATAGACAACTAGAGGTGGAGAATCAGCATACTTTCTTGTTTAACAGATAAAAACAGAATAAACCCTATTTCAAAACATGTTGGAATATTGGGCTTAACCAGAATAGTTGTGAATAGTTGTGCACTATTTTCCAGTAAATGTTTCTCATTTCTGGAGAATGAATGTGGAAACAGTACATTTCTTTAAGCTCCAGTAATTAGGAAAATGTAAACTCGGCACATTTCCTTAAAAGTTCCCTGTTAGTACGATGGCATGTAAAAACTGCACAGCTCGTTACTTGACGAATGGAAACCAGCGGTAACTGGAATAAAATGGGTACTGCTGCAAGGCTAATTGCAAAGCATAGGCCTCCAACATTAAACATTCCTTTAAAAGCCTCAGTATTTTAAAGCAGGTCCACACCTGTAAGTCCCTGTTGCTCTCTTGGCTCAGTTTTAAGGCAGTCTAGGTGGACATTAGACCTCAAAAATCACTTTGTTAAGTCCTAAATGCAAAAACTGCGTTTTCTCGGCAGAAAACTTTTCACTCCACTTCTTAATCGCCCTTACTACTTCAGAACCAACCCTGTGTGTTACCTTTCAGTCATTCCTACCGGGTCTAGGTATCTCAGTTGCTTACAGAGTGCCACGCTTACCCTTTTTGTGTCCTTTAAATAAGCAGATGCATTCAAATTTAACTAACCATAAGCAAGTTTTAAATTTCCCGCCATACGACCCTAGCAACGTCACTATCATCGTGCACGAAACAATATACTCTTTCTTTTAACAGGTCAGTCAAGCGTTCACTACACTCGGCAGTGAGCCAGGACTATATAAAAAAGACGATAATCCTTGAACCGTGACTGCCATGAAAATAATAACGTACGGTAGTTTACGAAAACCCTGTAGGGAACCCTCAACTTATAATTATAAACTATACTTGTAACTTGTGACATTTTCCAAATGAAATATTTTACCAAAATGATAATCAAGTTCAATTCGTGACCAAACTTTGATCCAAACAATATTGTAGATATGTCTAGAGTATTCCTTCAATATCATAATTACATAAAAGTCTGTAAATTATGTCAGAATCTACTGGAGTGAGCACAAGTATAGAAGAAATGCTCTATTTCCTAAGTGTACTTATGGCAAAAGTCACATTAATCGCGTGTTTTAACTTTAATCAAAATACAAAATTCATTTTTGGGGGGAATTATTAGAATTCATAGCACATTGGAAAGGAGTATCACAGTAAAAAGACTAGTCTGTTCATCGGCTCTGTCATTTCTCGATAAAACTGTTGTAGGGATGAAATTGCCATCCAGAGTGACCAGATCTGAAATGAAGCAAACACCTTTGTCATACCAGTGCTTACAATAATAAGTCTCTTGTTATAACGTAAATGTCTGCCATGAGAAGTTACTAACAGGGGGTTATATTTTTGTTCCGAAGTCGTAACCGAAAACCTTCACACCGACAGTAGATTGAACACGCGGGCAAGAAATCTTAACAAGACTCACACCAGATCTTTAGCCTGATGAAATGTTCTTATTGGAACTTTCGTGATAGTAGAGATTACTATCAACCTGGGTATTTTTCGCATTAAAAAGAATAGCAGTTTGTTCCTTTGACAAAGATTCTAAAATCTCAATTTCATGAACATTTAAAATAATATTTTCCCTTTGTATTATCGAAGCCGACACCAAACCGATAGCCCCAGTGACCTGTAATGTCTACACTATTTGTATTGCTCGGAAGACCTTGATTCTCTACAACTCTGTACAACTGTATTACATTCTATGTATGTAAGCGCTTTAAGATTTAGCAGGAGAAGCACTTTACGTCGTTTCAGGAGATGGTCATAAGTAAGGCCTTACATACAAAAAATGGATGTCTGAAAACCTCCTGTGGAACTAAGAAGTCGATAGAAATGTTCATAAAATTGATTATAATGTTGCAATAAAACAAAATCATCATTACAGATTTCGTCTGCTTGAACTCTGGACATTTGCACTTTGACCTTGGTTTCCGAATCCAGCGGTTAAGTGACGCATTTTTGTGGTCATCCTGAAGACACTGGGCATCCGCCTACAATAGATCTTAAGGATCGATTTGTATTTCCACGTATGATGTGACTAGAATCAGATTTAGTGGCTAAATTAGTTACTAAATGAATTTTAAACCATGAAAATTGGCTCAGATTTAGTGAAGTTACGCAAGTAAATAAAATTCAACAATCTGTCAAATAAAATTCATTAATCTCTCAAATTATTGATATTTGAGACAAAAAAAAACATATCAAATAGGTACTACATGTTCCAAAATTAACAAATAGCGTGCTTATCATTGCAGACGTCGAGCATTATTTCTTGATATTTTTAGCAATGAGGTACATCCCTAGTCTTTGTTCGGGCTGTGACTAGCTGGTAGAAATACCAAGGTCAGTGTATTGTTTGCAGTTTTCTATCGTTAAAAAATCGGCCAAGTTTTGACGCTATCGGCCAAGTCATGACGCCCAGTTTCAAGGGGCAGATTTTTCTAATGTCATTTTGTCTGGCCAGTCGAGGATGCTATCTCTGTAATTACTTTCTGGAGGGCAACTTGAGTGGGAGTATTGCTGTAACGCCTCATGTATCCCTACAGTCATTCATGTTCTCTCTTCACCCAACCCCTGCGTTATCAACTTGAACTAACCGTTATTCCCAATTTGACTACATAACTATCATGTGCCAGCTGTAAAATAATGGCCACATTTTGATTTTATTGTCTCACACTTTGAATTTTTAGTTCCATTCCTATACCATTTAAAGATAGTTAAATGCTTCGTTCTAATGTATTTGAAAGCCCACAATTTTGTAATTGTAAATTAAGTTGTGAAAAAGTGAAATAATTTAAAACGACTGTCAGCAAACTACTGTTCACGTCCCGCTGTTTGGGTGGAGAAGAAATTTCAAACGGTTGCGGGATCATATCGGATACCGAGGAAGAAAAGTATGACGATTTTCTCTTTTCAATTTGATATGACAGAGACTAAACAAACAAAGATATAATAATCACAACAGTTTCTGTTGATCCTTTGTAAAACGAAATAAGTGTTTGTTTGGTAATTGTATTGCAGGTCTGTATTATCTCATCTCCCCCTACAGTATGGTACAGTAAGTGGAGGGGGATGAGATATTGTGTTTCCTTTATTCTTGAAAAGGGCAAACGTTTCATGCCAAACAGAGCCCACATCAAGACTTGAACGTTACATTCTCGGACTAGAGTAAACAAAACTTACCGCAGAATGAAAAAGCAGCCTCACACGGTCACACAGGAAATGGGCTGTTTGCTTGTAACCTCCTCCCTGCTGTCAACAATTACAAGGCCATTGTACTGGTGCAAACTCACACAACACGCCAACAAAGAACTATGTCATGGGTTATTCACTAAGTAAATCTTAAGGGAGTCCGGGTGTGAAAGAGAACAGCCTGTTTCTATTCTTCTGCACCTGCAGATGTGGTGAGTCATCACTATCAAGTGCAATCAAGCGTGAAAAGCTGATTCAGCTTGTGCTTGTGCTTCGACTTCTCATGTACCTCTACCACGCGCCATGGCAACGGCGACCCTGAAAATGCACGGTGGAGAGTTTTCGGGTTTTATGACTGCTGCTCAAGGTTGGAGCAGAAAGGAGTGGCTGGAGATGCGGTTTTCTGGTTATGTGATCCAGTAGCGTAACTGGGGTGTTTAAAGTGGGGGGCAGGGATGAAAATAAATGTACCGACAGCGTATAGTCAATGTACCGGCACTTAGGGTCAAAGGGTTTTCACTTAACAAGTCATCCCCGCACCCGTGACCCCCCATCCACCCAGGAGTGGATCCAGGTTTTGCCCGACGGGGTACAGACTCCCCGACGGGAAGGCCAGAGACCCGAAGCCTCGGACAGCTCCGATCCCATCGAGAGGTTGGTTGGTGAGGAAGAATTTGAAAAGAACCTGTATACTAAACCATGTCATTGTGGGGCATATTTTGCATGAAATTTGTATTTACTAGAGGAAAATACGGTTTTTGCCCGACTCTAAGCTGTGAAGAAGCACGCGAAACTATTTTGGGTGGGCCTATACACTAAAAAGAATCTGTGCTCATTTAAAGCTTATATAGGTCAATTGTCCTAGCAGTTGGGCCCTATCGGGCACAACTTACATTCTGCTTTCCTCCTCGAGTCACTAGCCATACCGCAAGACAGAAACAAGCAGACAAGAGAACATTAACTAAGTCTAGCGAAATGAGATGAAATTCCCGACATTTTCATAATTCCATGTATTTTACTTATGAAGTTACTTGAAAAGATGGAAAGTCTTTGTAGCCTACTATATTTAAATATAAGTAACGAAACTGAGGACCAGTGGATGAAGCGTGCCGAAAATTTGGGGGTTTAGCTCAGGAATGACCCTTTTTGGAAAGCCAAAATAAATAAATTGACATATGTGGCGACAGAATTTTCCCGACAGGGGGCCGGGCCATGCAAGCAACCCCAAGTCCCGTCAGCTCCTTTCCCGAGGGGGTAGTGAGAAGTAGATATGAAGGTGCCTGATATCCCATGCCATTGCAGTGCATATTTTGCACGATATCACTTATTACTTCAAGAGCCGACTTTTGCACTGGTAGTGTTCTTTTGAGTCTGAATCGTGAGATTGCAAAGCGGGCGAAGCCTCCTTAGGTTTAACATCACAGGTTCAGAAGGTAAAATGACAATTTCAAAGTCACATGTGTGTTGCGAATTCGTCCAAAACTGAAAATACTACTAGGCCCACACATGGTATGTCGGTTGACAATTATGTGACCTTGGAAGACATGCCCACTGACAGGTCAAAGTTTATAGGTCAAAGGTCACATAAAACATATATTTCACATTTTTTATACTCACTGTAAATTAATATGAGAAAGTATAGAAACAGCAGCTTTTTTTATTTGATATTGACCATTGACTTTATGTGACTGGAAAATTTCACCAAATCTTACAGTAAAAAAACATAAAATGACCTGCTGACCTGCTAAGATGCTAGGCTACCCTTGACCAATACTCAACAACTCAAAATCTTAAAGTTTGTTGTGTGACCACAGAAACAGAGGGCCAAAGCCCTTGACTCCCACACCAAATTAAGCAATATTTTGTTTATTTTTCGTACTTTTTGACGTTACAGAAGGTCATCATCTTTGTACGAAATACACTGAGATTTAGCAGGGTGACACAATGTGATAGAAAATTACAATCAATATCTTTCATTATTTTGGAAAAGAAGTTACTTGTATTCCCATTTCACTAAATTGTATAAGAGCTATGTTAAATGTTACACTAGACAAAACAGGAGAGGGGATATACAAAGGTCTTGCATATAAATTTGTCCAACATATTTTTGAAACATGAAGAGGCAATATTTTTAAATACTTTTTGTCATTATTATACATCGTTTCTTGGGTTGGTGCCGGACTTTACCCTTCAGGGGCACTCCGAAGGGGGAAGGGCGTTGAACCCAGAGAACTGGAAGGTGTAACAACTTTCATAACGGTACTACTGCATGGAGTGGTATATTTGGAACGCTGTAAGGATATATCTACCTGTTTTACCGAGTTTAGTGTGAACTGAATGCGTCGAAATTTTACGTACACTTAGAAAAATTTGCACTCAATGTGAGCAAAAATAGATTAACTGAGGGTTAGATGACTGACTGTTATCCTGGATAACATGTACTTTATCTTCCTTGTTTTACAAAACACTGTGTAGGTTATGCCTACTTATAGGTTACTTGGTAGAGGGATGTATAATTCAGGTGCTTGGGAATAAAGAAGCTGACACAAACATTACATACAACCCGGGAAGAGCACAGACAGTTTTGGGGTTGCTAAAAAAGGTTGCACTTCGGATTTCTTGAGTGAAAAATAATATAAACTTCCACAGTTACTATCACCGTCGGCAAGTCTTCTTTTCTCTATTTAATCGGGTCTACCTCCCCTTGCCGCATTGTAAGCCACCACATTCTGGTTTTAATTCACATAAAATTTCAAGTAATGTTATTGTGTGCGAACATTAAATAAGGCCCTACTCAGATTACAAAGAAATTTTAAAACTTGATTTTTTTAATTCTTGAGACTTTCTTACATATAAATATTCACTTTGCAACAATAAAATGCAACCAAAACAAAACGCAACTAACTTGAGTAAATGTATAACGACTAACAGTCTGATCAAACCTATACGTGGTGAATGTCCGTGTATTGAGCATGGGCATCACAGACGACAATATCTCATCGTCTGCACAGGGAGCTGTTACGGAAGAACATAAAGCACATAATCCAATTTCATATACATGTACATATACATATATATATATATATATATATATATATATATATATATATATATATGACAATACTACGTATTGAGAGTACTTTAATCCTTTTTATGGAAAGAGACTTTGATTGACAGGTCCTTTAGTTCCTCTTCGAAGTTTGTTTGACTTTACCTTCCTAATGAGGGTTTGATCTTATAATACTAACGTAATCCTCAAGAAAAGTCTTGATAGTGACAATTCTTTGAAGTGATCCGCGACCCCGCCAAGTGTGAAACCATCGTAAGTCTTCCGTTGTAAACGACTGTAAAAATGCACTTTTAAGTGTTCAAATTCCTTAATTATTCTAATTTTTTCCATTAGCTAGAAACATCTCTTTCAGCAATTAATATAAGTCTAACTTATGCATATGAGATTTGTAAAGATTCCGGATTGTTTCTGAAATAGCGAAACGTGTGTCCATGTTCGACAAGTTTGTTGAAACTGCACTGAACCCTTTCAAAATAAAGCACTGGGTACATAAATAGAATAATTTTTGTTTTCTTTGACTACTGGCAATGTTTTAGCAATGTGTAAAGTCATACCAAAAGGTGTTTGAGATCTTGCGCACAACAAGAACTTTTGTCGTCACTTGCCCATCTTTTTAAGTTGTCCAAAATTTTCAAGAATAACACAATCAGGAGCTTATCCAAGCTTGATATTTTCAAAGGAGACGCAAGTGCTTTATCTCACTCCCTGACTGCTCCTTGGTAGTACCAATGTGAGAAAGTCAGTCAAGGATTGTATTGATGGCGTTTGTAAACAATGTTATTAGTTAACCTTTTAGGGAGCGTGCCCCTTTGGAAGCGGGCAATAGACCATGAGCTAGTCGACCCCTTTCTTAAATTCGAGTCTTATTTATGTAAAAAAAATCGTTGAGAAAAGTATGATTCCTGTCATTATAGGGAATTTAGATGCCAATTTTTTGTCGTACTGGGGCCTAATGATGATTGCGAAAGCAAGAGCTAACGATGTGGTTCACTGTGCGGTTTTGTATATGCAATTTTCTGCAATGTAGAAGGTCTAGGATGCCAAATTTTCTACCATCGTTGTACACGTCAACCGTAGACTTACAATAGTGCAAATTTTATCAGGGTGTTTCAGCCTAGGATATCATTTTCTGCAATCTACGCTGTTTGGAGTGAAAAATATCCTTAGACGTGAATGACCCCTTGCATGGAAGATGCTAAATTATATCGACAAATTCCCTTTTTTTAGGTTTTCCTGTAATGTAGAGCGTTTTAGAGGCCAGTTTTGTTCCGCCATAATACGTTGAAAACGTTATTACTGGTATGACCAAGTATATCTCAGACACAATGCTGGGATTAGACATAATTTAAATTTTCACCCATTTTTGCAATGACGCCTTTAAAGTACAGTCTTAGTAATTTGACCGATATTGCCTTCCTGCTTTAGTGCCTTTCGATAAAGTAAAGCCGATGAAACACGTTGTTACTTCACTACACACAGCATAAGAAAACCCAATTAACGGACTTTGCCACCAGTCTTTGTATCCATGTCAAGTAAAAATACAAGGACTTCAACAGGTGGGGGGCGGGTAACGTGTCCCCTGACTTCGAGAGTGGAGGAAATCGTCTACATCCTGCTCTTCCCCAGAACCATAACCTAAACTAGTAGGCACATGTTCGTGATCCAATGAAATCAAATTTGAAAATAGTGGAAATAGTAACTACATAGATTAAAATCATACGAAAATGCCTCAGACCACACCACAGATCATCTTGCCTTCACATATTTCTAGGGACATTAAGTGAACCTCGGATTCCTTGCTTCCAGGATTTCTCGATTTGTACTCGAAATGATTCTGGTCATGGCCCCTTAAAGGGGCATGTTGATGCTCTTGCAGTTCTGTGTCGTCGCTTTCGCCTTTGCTAAGCGGCTACGGCGTCCTCTCTTTTGGATTATGCTGCTAACATGAAACATTTTTACTACAAATATCATCTTTAAGAGTGTGTGATTCATTACGACCGAAAAATTTCACCAGCGACTGTTTCAGAGTGCAAATATGTACGCTGCGTATATGGAACCTTTGGTTCGTACATTTTTCAAACGGCTTCTCTCAATTTTATTTGACCTTTGGCAGAATTTGATGCAAACACTAGAATTTGTGAATCAAAATACACACGGCAAACGTTACTGTTCACATTTATGGCTGTATATTTTTTGATTATCGTTTCCATAAGTTTCACATTTCTTAGGAAACTTGTCCAGGACGATAAAATCTGCAGTCTCCACTTTTACTGTAAATCACTTTCAGTGGATGACAACTTCGTAGGATGAATCTTATGCAACGATCAAGTTGTTGGAAGTGTAACAAAACATATCTTACAAGTAATCGTATCATAGTAAATAATTATATTCTAGCCTTCTCCCAAGTTCCATTGTCATATATATATATATATATATATATATATATATATATATATATATATATATATATATATATATATATATATATATATATATATATATATATATACAGTAAAACCCCGTTTATCCGAACTAGCCGTCAGATTTAACAACAATAATATTCAACACAATTACGGTAGTATCCGGCAATTTTTCAGTGCTTTACAAGGCAAAACTCAACTTAAAATTTTGCAAAAATGCTCTAATTTTTCTCGGGACTTTAAAATTCATGGAAAGATGTCACAAAGGCGAAAAATACCGATATATGGACATAGAAAACAATCTGTTATTTCTTTGTCAAATTTGGAAGAAATATCGTACGTATTTTCTTGGAAATTCTTGTTAGAAGCCATGAGTCGGTATAGGCTCCACATCCTCCTATACAAAATTACAATAGGATAGCGTAAGTCCTAGTTTAACTAAATCTGCAAAGTTAGTAACGTAGTGAGCTTCATACCTAAAAATAACGAAAGTAGACCTTACAAAAACTTTCGAATTGCTCTTTGAGAGTCTCCTGCACATATGTCTCTAACATTTTTGGAAATTTATGCTGAATTTATACTCTAGATACCTCTCCAGATCGTTACAGCTTTTCTTTAGCCCACACACTCATTTAGTGTGTAGAAAGCATTGTTTATTCAGAAGAGCGAAGGCTTGAATTTTAGGAACAAAAATCTCCCTGTTTTAGAAGTCTTAAAATTTATTTGTCATATCATCGGTCACCAAAAATAGTAACGAAATATTTTGGGGGATTTTGTCTGCAATTTTTAGCTTTTCAGAATTATTCTGGAAATGTGTTGACACACTGTCTTATGGACCCAGTGTACCGTACTTGAGGCAAAAACTCGGAACCTCGTTTATCCGAATTTTTTCGTTATCCGAACTACCCTCGGTCCCCTTGTGTTCGGATAAACGGGGTTTTACTGTATATTATATATATATATATATATATACATATATATATATATACATCCTTGGCAATTTTACCAATCATTAAAGTGACTTTCAAATAAATCTAAACAGTTGTTACACCTCAGATGAACAACCATTTAGTAAATCTCATCCAATGAAGTTTGCTTCCTCATGCATGTAAGTCGGTAGTAGTTACCGTAACGGTGCAATTGTATCACACCATCCTGGACGCCGAGGGTCTTCTCTCGTTGGAGGCCTCCTTCACCACATCAAGTTTTCGGAATCAGTCTTCTTAGGAACAGCTCCTGTTTCGGTCAGTCATGGCTTTAGAGTACCGATTTTTGCAATGAGGGTAGAACCGATTTTACCACTGTTAATTTTCTTTTTATTCATCTTACGTTTTATTTTTCACTACTACGCTATGTCCCTAAATGTTAGGTAGAGGGAGATGAGATGTTGTGATTCGCCTTTAGATATATGAAACTGTACATGGTTGTGTGAAATAAATATATTGCAAACTCCTCAAAAGTGGAAAGTTTAACTTCAAACTTGGTGGATAGGTACCTGACCATAAAAATTTTGCTTGCGTACTTGGTGACATCATAAGTAGAAGGTCGGGTTCAAATGTCAAGTTAGCTAAAATTGGTTTTTTATTTGCCTATTTATGTTGGAAAACGTAGTCACACCATACTACTCCAAAATGTAGGTCAGAGGTCTGATTGACCCTAATATTGCAACAAAATGACCCAAGAGCGAGAGCTCCCCATAAATTGTATCCAGTAAAGTAAATGGCTAGGTACCTGTCCGTGAAAACATTTCCATGCGTAACCTTTGACGTCATACTTTGCAAATCAGAAGATCACAAGTCAAACAAGCTTAACTTTGTCCTACAATGTTCCCAAACCAGTATATTTAACATGGTCTTTAAACCGCATGAAATGTAAAGAATGATGGGCTATAGATTTCAATAGTGCTTTCTAGATGCTAAAGGTCGAGATCCAAGGTTCAGATGAATCAAAAGTGGTGTTTTGACATGATCTATTCATCAGTATGTTGGGACATTTCATTAAACACAAGATATGAGGAAAATGTGTGGGGGTATGAAATTTTCAACTCCCTAGATTCCCTTCCTGTTACTTTATTTACGGAACGTGCACAATATTATAACGTTTAAAGCCGAGCACACACGGTGCGACTTTGCATTCGATTTTTTAACATGCAACACAGCATACCACGATAAGATACTGCACGATCCTGTTCTGTCATCGAAGGAATTAATGTCGTAAAATACCTTTGTCTATGGTTCAATATCGTCATAGTTCTACGTAAAATTTTAAAACTTCATGACGGGTTCCCATGACCTTCAATGGTTTACGTTGCGACAAAATGGTATACACACTGAAGGACAAGTGGTAGCATCACGGCATTACATGTCTTGTCATAGCACACGACATCGTTCGCAAAATAGCACTGTGTGTGCCCGTCTTAACGTAATAGTGGGCTCATCGTCGTAATCCTAAGCCATTGTGAACCCAGTATAAATACCGTTGCACACAGTGGATTAAAGTACAAAGAAAATGCATATCATTACACCAGTTATAAGAACATGAACATATTAAGCAGTCGCTCCCAAACGTATTTTGAAACATCATCTAATTCTCACAAACATCCTTTTATTTTCCCTCAAGTATCTTTCAGGATATTTCAGTACACAAATATTGTACATTCGAGGTAACCTAAGGAGTTACTCTCCGTGAATTACACAATTCAGTGAGAAAATATTGTCACATTATTTTCAAAGAGCCATTCATGAAACAGGATACCCGGGTACACTAATCTAAATCGGGGTGACTTCATTTTCCCTTTTAATAAAAGGGCAAGCTGCCTTGCTCTTAGCCTATATCATTAATTTGTAGTTTATTTGAAGAAGAAGTTTTTATCCGTCATTTATTCAACGAAAAACACACTATTGCCCAGTAGTGGCAACGGCCAAGTCCGTAGCCGCACAAGGTACTGAAGGGGAAGAAATAAGTTACGATGGGGATAAACCATTTTAAGGGTGAGACACACTTAAATATAGTAAGGCAAAAATAAGTTTAAATTTTCTAGGGGGCTTTTGAGGGCGCAGCCCCCCTTTGGCATTTGGCTTTGCAAGCTCTCTAGTACTGACAGTACTGACAACTTTTTTTCTTTGACCACTGTCTACAAATGTAGCCTCAAAATAGACTGTTACATTTAAGGGATATGTATCGACGCAAACCACTAATCCGCGTGAGAGTTTCAAGTAAAGAACCCTATGTAACCGCACCCATCGAAAGGATAACCACATTGGACTGGGCCACATGAAGTGTTAATACGGGAGCAAATAACTTGCTTGGTACGGTGTAAAGTTCCAGAGACTTGAAAGGAGAAACTTTTCCAGTGAAATCAGCAAATGTTTACTAGAAATTCAGCAACCGTAACCTGAGGTAGTTTATTAGAAGAGAAATAAATACCCAGGGACAGAGCAGTGCATCTTCTTAATTTGGAAATAACGATTTGCGTCCACCTTGTTTAGTTAATGTACCTTGATCGAGTTAATGAGTATGTTATAGAGGTGTTCCAAGCCCTTCCTCGATGAAAGGTGCTAGCACAAGAGAATATATCCCAAGTAGGGTTCACACGATTGTGCGAATAAGCTGACAGTAGAATCCTTCAGGGTGCTAGCTAGATCTAGGCCGTATCACCATGTCACCGTGCATTACCACTCCAGTATTACATAATGTTTGCAACATTATCCCCACTGAACCACATGTGTCAATTCCGAGAAGAGAATCGAGGTAGCCAGTGTAGCAACATTGACATACCTTATTAAGCAACGATTCACAGACATGAGATCTTGGGCGTAGTGGGGTTTGACGTCTTTTCTGACTGGTCCTAGCCGTGATAAGTTTGGACAGAGTGATTTCGTTAGATTGTTTTATTTATAATAAGCCCTTGGCATAAGGAGGCATACCATAAAGGGAAACTGCGAATCTTTTGCATACAAAAGAAACTTCTTTCACATGCCTTGTGATAACCACTTAAAAATTTAATGAAACAATTTGCACATGCTGTCATAGACGCTGCAACCTTGGAGCTGTCACCCCAAAAGCACGTTCTTCATGCCCGGATCTCAGCTTGCACACGATAGCTGATATGTCCGTGACAAACGTTTTTGTAGAATGTTCTTTTGAACAGCATGTTTACACAGAAGCATGTCGGCAGCCAAATTAGCTATTGTGATGGTAAGGTGGAGTGATATGTTTAGGTGTGCTTCATCAAGTATGCTATGAGTTATGTTGTAATTTTAATGAACCCCTTGCAAGCCCTCTCAGTTGCATCAGTGGTGAGAAAATTTACTTCCACTGGGTTGTCATCTTTCAAAAGCTTAAAGTGGACCTAAAGTCTAGAATTACAAGAATATATATTTTAAGGGTTGGAAAAGAATTTCATTCATCCAACTCCCATTTTATAGCTTACTCCGTTGCTGAGATATAAAATGTTGACATTTATTCACTTAATTTGAACAATTCGATCGCGCAATAATTTGTGATGTTCTTCTTGAACACTCAACTCACATTTCGTGCTTTTGTTTCCCTTTGAAATTAAGATGTTTATATAACCTTGAAACATTTACTGCTCCCTTGCATAGCATAATGCATGAAGAGGACTCATATAGCCAAGTCACCCTATAGCAGTATGACAGTGATTACATTTCCGCACAAAGGGGCAGTGGCTTTTCAAAAACAAAGGAAAACAAAGACGGTAATTTGAGTAGTACAAGAATGACATCACAAATTATTGCGCAATCTACCATTTTAATGTGAGTAAATAAGCTTCAACATTTTATACCTCAGCTCAGAAATGTCCTGTAAAGATGTGAGTTGGACCATTTGGATGCATTTTCAAGCTTTGCAACGTATATTCTTGAAATTTTAGACTTTAGGTACACTTTAATGGCACATACCATTACACCTGCTTCTTCATTCCCATATCAAACTCTTTGGTCACATTTGCTGTGCAGCCTCAACATCCCCTCCCCCCCCCCACCGTAGTTTGTTTGTGTGATGACAGCCAATAAGACAATTTATCACTTGTGGCCTTCTCAACTGCAGTGTCTTAGCTCTTGCTTGCAGGATCAAAGGACCAAAGGGTTGTGCTTCCTAGCTGCTCTGAGGGGATTTTTGCTTGTCAAGTTCGGCACAAATAGGTGAGTTCTCAACCCTAACCCTCAGCAAAAGCACTTTTTTACTTGATTTTTCTTCAATTGCATGTCCCTTTCATTTCCATTTTTCGTCAAAAGGTGTTAGAGGACTTCTGCTAAGCACTAGTGACAGGGTTTGGAACAGAAAGGGAACTCAAGATCTTTTTCATCCCCTTTGCAAAGAGTGGGGTACTACGGATGGTCAGCCGGAGTCCAATATTAATTTCTGATGCCTTTCTTTTAGGCCTAGAGGACGGAACTGGGTTACACACAGCACACTACCGACTCTTTAACAGGGGCGTAGCCAGAAATTTGTCAAGGGAGGATTTCGCCCAAAATGCTTCCCAGATAGCTGAAAAATGGCACTTCCCAGGCCCATTTACCACATATAAATAGGGGAAACACTGGCAATATTGTAAAAGTAAACATTAAAAAAGGGGGATACCCCTGTGCCCCTACCGCCCTAGCTACCCGTCTGCTCTTTTGCCTCCTCCTGCCTCCTGTTTTTCCAATCAATTTCTGAAAACTTCCGATTTTTTAAATTGAACTTTAAAGGCGTTTAAGGTATAGATTTCTGTGGGATAGGTCAAAGGTGTATTTTCGACTGAAAGATGGATCTATTTGGATTGTTTGTCTATCGCAAATCCTTAAGTTGCAAACCATCCAAGTTTTCCCGTGCTCCGGGTGCTTCCAGCCCAATTGGTGTGCTTAATATTGGTGCCGTTTCAAATCCGTATTTAGATTTTATTATTGTGCGATTGTTTGTGTCCATAATCGTGATGACAGAGTAGCACAGCACTGCAAAAATATACAGCAGGAGAGAGAAGGAGAAGAGAATTCTTTCCACAAAAAATGCACATTACCCTCTGCATCTTGCACTTGAACACGGGCACCAACAGGAGGCTTTCTATGCAACTTGCATTTTAATGTAATCATTGACTAGGGTGTAGGTAACTACGTGAGTTGGCACGGGTGTTACTGTTCGTAACCTGAGTGGGAAAGACCCCTCGTTTTGTGATAAAAAGCTTTAGGCATTGAGGTTTGAAACATGATATACCTTAGTAGAACAATAAACAGAAAGCCCAAAGGCTTAGTGATTTTTTGCTGAAAGGGACTGATTTTTTGCACTGCCTAGGTTCATCCCTCCTACCGGAAAAACCACTTCGAGATTCGCACAACCTTCCACAAAAAATGACGCCTGGAGACGCTTGTAGACGCCTGGAGACGCCACCAGTTAGCGGGACTGGTCTACCAGAGGTATCTCCATGGCAGCCTAAGTTAAGTTATATTCATTTGTAAGTACTGGTACCTCATAATTTTCTGCAAAATGGTACTTTGTTAAACCATCTTCGTACCACGAAGGTCGAATTACATTATTCTGAAACTGGAATACTTGTTCTCTTCTCATTAATTAGCCTGCCTCAAAAATTCTGTAAAACTCTTTTCGTCTTCGATCCTTTTACATCGAAACTTCTTATAATTCGTTTTGATTTTATATCTGAACTTTGTAGCAGGGGTCATCTAGTTATTTGTTATTGTTTTAACGTTTTCAGCTACATTAAAATATTACAGAAAGGTAAAGATCTCTTCGAAAGACTTTATTGTCATCGACTGAAAGTAACAAATGGAAGTATATTTCTTCAGACACCAGAAATTACCTCTTAACCTCAATAAAATAGTTTACGCAATAGTATCCATGTGGGATGATATCGAATTCCTCAAAGCGTTAGTGCAAGCCCTCCCTCTTGAGAAACTAATTGCCACCGTTGCTAGCTTTTCTTCCATAGTTTTGACAAGTCCTTTTAAGGTGGATGTGCCTAATTCAAACTGAAAAAAAATAGATATTCATGGTCAATGAAAGGTCGGAACCATTTTAGCAAAAGGAAGTGTCACATATGTAAAACGAAACTTAAAATTCCTGCAAATATGTCTCGCTCCTAACGTTACCTATTTCTCGTTTACAACAATATCTTTTGAAATTTTACTATAACATTTTTGGCCCTTTTTTGATACAGGGGCTTTTTATGATCATCCTCAATACTCAATTTAATTCAATTTTACTTTTTTTACAGATGACACAATTTTCCGTGTTTTATGTGACAAACATTACCAATACCTTAACCCGTTTTACAATTTTGTGTTAAGAAAAAGCAAAAATATACAGGATTTATGACTGAGAAGTTGTCATAAGAAAGGTTTGTGATCAAACTTTGTGGGTGAGAAAGTTAAAGCTACACGATCAACTTGTTCTCTGGGCCTTCCTAAAGAAATCCCATCGTGTACTCTTACACCTTGCAGAAGTGTTTTCTCTTCAAATATGCCCATTCTAAATTAATAAGCTGAGTACATGCCCAACACATATTACGTTTGATGTATACCTTCTAAAGTTCAATGGGTATTTCATGATTTTTGCAATGACGTCTAACGCAACCTTCAAATTAATGAGTGTGTCCTAGCAATTCGTTCTTTAAAAAAGAATTTTAATCTTCTCTTACACTCAATGATCCGTCTCAAAAGTTCATTCAAGCTGCCTTAATATGAAGAAAAATTTTATTTTATAAATGACATAAAGTATTGCGTAGTGACAAGAATACTCAGTTGAAATATTGATACCATGCTTATCTATATCTATGTCTTGAGGTGTCTAAAGTTCCTACTTTTCTATGTTTTTCTTTTGGTCACTCATCTAGTAAACAATTTTCTCCACTAATTTGTCCTTCAAAGATGTTCTGCTATGCCTTGTATACACTAACGTTTTTATGTATCCTCTGTTGAAATCAGCTGTGAACAAATTTGAATTGAGTATAAAATGCGCGCTAGTACTATCGCAATCCTGGTGCGTCAAAATACCATCGTCTATTTTTATTGTACAATTGAAGTTGTACAGATTTCATTTCTTTCGTTCTTTATGTAGTTTATTTGCTGGGTTAATATGTCGGGAGACAGCTTGCACAAAAAGGTAACGTACTTACATCTCTAAAAGCCTCATGTACTGCTCCAAACGGACCCTCGACGTGAAATATTTTTCTGCTTCCGTGTAGTAACGATATACCTTCAGTTTCAATGTTTTTACAATTGTTTCCCGCGCGGCAATGGTCCAATCTGTAATTCCATACGCATGAGATTTCAAAAATTTTATCTGGGCAAAGAAATTGCGGAAGAAATTTTATCCATGTATATATGTAAAATATTTTCCCAAAACGTAAAGGTTTACGTTTAAGTGTAGGTCATTACAGGTGTAATACCCTATACGTCATTACACGATCCAAAGTTAATATAAGACCACTTATTTAACAATCAGCAAACTAAGTGATGAGTATTTACCTATTAAATATCAAACAGGTTTAATGAAGACTTCTTACGCTTGCAAGGTCATCATTTATCCTCTGAGTATATGAGTGTATTTTCAAATAACTCAGATTAAGACTCATGGTGACCCCAGATAACCTTTACCTCCACCCCAACAAATAAGGATCATAAACGCAATGTGGCGCATCCTCATACCAACTTTGAAAAGTAACCTTAGCTCCATCTTGAGATACCGTGTTTACACGCTAAGGGCCACAAATATACGTATATATACACATACGCCACCATAATTACGTAGGTTTCTCTCGAAGTCTGTGATTGCCCTCTCCCATACAATGTGTCAATCGACCACTGCAGTTCACCTGGTAAAAGTGGCAGTTTCACTAAGGCAGAAATACTTGGCTGTTTCCATTTTGTTCTTGGCTTGTAAAACTACAACACAAAACCATAACTTCGTCTTTCCAACAAGGCTGTTCAATTGTAAAGTAAGAAGATTGATGGCAAAACCAACTGGTAATTAACTCTTTCAAATCCTTAAACTGATGTAAAAGATTGGGCAATGGAATGAATCTTAAGTTAAAAAAATGAATCTCGAAAGGTTTCATTTCAGTCTATTACACTGGAATTTTCAGTTCAAGTTTCAATTTCTTCATAATGTCATCCTTTTAAGTTTTGATGTAATCAGCCTGTTTCTCAGTATCTTCGTCTCAGAGAAATGCATAGGATAAGGAATGTCACTGTTTATTAAACTAAAGTGTATGGTATCCGTTACAAATGGGGCTAGAAAACCATTGTGAAGCAATTCAGACAACATATTATCATACCTGGATTAAAGTAAAACAATAAGTTGATTAAATCCTGGTCTGCCAGCCTCAGTCTGGATTTATACTCCCAGTAAAGTGGGATAATCCTGTTACTCCATTTGAAATTTCTCATTCTTGTCAAGTTCATCAAAATAACACCCGCATTAAGGCCAAGTTTTCCGTAGTATGGAATTATTTGTTGTTTATTATACCAACCAATAGTTGAAAGCTCATGTTCCGCTACTACTCCTGCTAATTGTGTTGAATTGAAACTAGAAAGAAAATGCCAGATTTTCTCTGGAGAGCTTATAAAAAGGGAATCTCTGTCTACGTAAAGCACAGAGTCTACTTTCGGAAGAAGATCCTGTGAAGAAACAAAATAAGATAACACTGTAATAGAAGGTACGTTTAGTAGCCAGGTCTTCTATAATCTATCGTACAAGGGACTGGCATCACATCTTTCGTGGTAGGTGCATGTACCAAAAGTTTCAAAGCTTTACGCGCGGATATCAGACACTGTAATAACGTAAGAAAAAGTGCTAGATAATTAGCACAGTTTTTTAAAACAATGGCAAATCTCAATGACACGGCAGAGAGAGACCACGAGTGCGGATCATTCCAAACCCCTAGTTTGTAAGAAATTGCACTCTTCAAGACAAATTCATTATTGCAGTTTGCTCGTACCGTGTGCCCCCTCCCTTCTTAAATGCCTCACTGAACATTGAAGTCGACAACGAACGATTTGTAAACTAGCATCAATGCCAAGCAACTCAGCTGTTTTTCCTACCATGTAGCCCTCGGTGCGGCCTTCAACTTCTCTGAATTGCTAGCGGTGTAACTAAGACGCCTTTCTGATCACTTTGAAGAAGAAATAATTCCCCCATTAACCTACCGACAATTACCGCGACAATCATACATCATAGGCATTTTTGAGGAAAAGTTTACTTCTTCCTCCTGTGTTTGCTTTCTAATTCTCATTTTTCTTCCTCCGTTTTTCTTTGTCTTTTCTTATTGTTTCGAGCTGGATGGGAGAGCTTGGGCCCCTCAGGCTGCTATGTAAATTCGCGCCTGCAAGTAGGAGCGATAGTGGCAACTATAAAATCTAAAATGTCGCAATTAACAGTAGATCATGAGAATTATTGAAACTAAAAACAAACCTTTCATAGGCTACTTAATTTTATATAGGGAAAGATCTTAAATTTTAATCAGATGCTCTAAATTTGATTCCTGGGAACTCTGTGGGTCACAGTTTCCTTTGCGCCTGGTAGATGCTGAACGCAAGCTGTTTTTCGATCAATCATTGCATCAAAATTATGCCAATAATTTTCATACATTCAAACTTTTAACAGTTTAACAATGACAGACCTTTCAATTCTTAGATTATCATACTTTGATAAATTTCATTTTTTGTTATCAGGACTAAGTATAACTAGTATGATAACTTTCTGAGGCAGACATGTACTGGAAGGTTAATCGTTAGCATCTGTAGAATTTATAACTTACAACACGTTTACATTACAATAAATTCCTAAAGCAGATGTTTATCTTAAGGATACATCTTTACCCTTTAATAATACACCTTTACTCTTTAATAAACTTACCGGGATAAAAAGACGCTGGGTGGTACATTGTGGAAACATGTCTTTCCACTCTCCTTGGTTTTCCTTAGATGGGTATGTAATGTTGTAGATATACATGGTGACCTCGTATTTGGTGCCATTCGACAAATATCTCATCTTAATGAAAAAAACGATATAACTAAATTACAGGAAGAAAGCGTTTGAATAATGTGAGTGA
Organism: Holothuria leucospilota; assembly: GCA_029531755.1. Lineage (NCBI taxonomy): Eukaryota > Metazoa > Echinodermata > Holothuroidea > Aspidochirotida > Holothuriidae > Holothuria > Holothuria leucospilota. Next base: position 85,380,745 of record CM055961.1, read on the forward strand.
TCGGGTGGTGCCTATCAAAAATGTCTTTGTTGATACTAAGCACATGTAAAACCTCACGAACTTATTGTTGGGTGAAGCCAAGAAGTAATTACGTTTGATTTAGTCTCTCCGGGCATTGAAAAATGACTTTCAGAGTTGTAAATTTCTGCAATCAATCAGCATACGGTCAATGTCTTATGTTCTTGAATTGTGCAATCACCCCACTTAGCGAATATTCTTTTCTTGGTGTTTTTCTGCTACAAGCTTTGGCATCACAATCACACTCACTTCGCAATGCTCCTCTGCTTGTCTAAGTGCATAACTATATGTCACCGTGTACAAAATAAATAATTTAAAGTACATGTCAGCCATGGGTGTCCAGAGGGGAACAGGGGCAAGTGCCCCCTGGAAGATAAAAAACTTGAAAAAACTTGAAGAAAAAAATAACATCAACAATTTTTTGATATCGCTAAAAAAATTACAGAACACGAGCTTTCAAAATAAAAATGATTAGATGCAACTCAAAAGGTCTGGGAAGTGCCATTTTTAGCTAACTGGGAGGCATTTCGGCCAAAATTTCTTGGCGCTACGCGCCAAACTATGGTCGCACTGCGCTTAGATAGTTTGCCTACAGGTTTGGCCCCTTGGAAAATTCCTGGCTACACCCCTGTAAAAGGCGCCAACAGTTAGCAATTGAGCTCTTCTCTACGAGTACAAATTTTCCCTGATTTGATCAATTAAAAGTTCTGCCCCCTCTCTTTAAATTGTTTCTCGGACGCCCATGATGTCAGCATGAATTATTGGCACTTATTCTAACTTTCCTAGATTTTTCGTTGTGAAACATGATTTTCCAAAACATAAAATCAATTTAGCGGCCGCGTTTGAGAATCACTAACCCCTTTTGATGGTAGCCAAAGAAAGCCGCTACGACTAGGCAAAAGTGATAGGGGGACAAATTGAAAAGCAAGTACACCACTAACAGCAGGGTTACCTAAAGTCATGGTAACCCAGCCGTAAGGAGAAGAACTTACTTTTGGTCTTGGAGGACACCACTATTAGCTTCTCCATTGACTTACACACTATTTTGTCTGTCTCTGTTACATGCCCACCACAACTTTGTCAAAGTCCACAGTCCAGATAAACCACCCCTCATATTAAAGCAAGAAAGGGAAGCAAGCTAGGCATGAGACGTAAGTCTATCATGGCACTACACATTATTTATAACATGACCTTTACACTTTAGGCTACAAGAGATGAAGGTTAAGGGGTATACATCCACCGATATCAATCCGCAAGGTGACGGAAATCACTAATTTCTTCCTACAATTTTTAAAACTTGTCTAAATCGCTTTCAATCCACCCAAATTTTGCACCAACAACACATTAACATGCCTTCTTTCATATCCATGAGCATCCAACAGCAACTGCTCATATTAACATGAGTGACCAACATCTAAAATGGACCTAAAATTAGTTATCTCCTAACGGTTTATCCCGACAGTTCAGTAAGGTAATCTGCTGACGTGACTGCACTAAACGTTTTTCTCTCGGGTTGTTGCATCATGCGTTCGGGTGGCTCCACCGTGCGCTAATAGCGTATCTACGAGGCACTTGAACTTATGCAGTATATACAGGACCTTTACATAGCATGCATACGCGATAACTGAAATATAATTTTTATAATCTATTGCTGCCTAGACCTTCTGTAGTGATCTTCATGTTCTCTAGAATATTGGAGAAGGAACAATATCAAACAGTTCTTGTAATGCAAAATACGAGCAACTGGGAGAATAAAGATGAGAATAAGGCTATTAAAACCCTCTTTCAATATTAAATTTTAACCTGGTCTTAATGAAGACAAAATAACATGAGATATAGAAAGAATCCGAAAATGGACATTTTTTCGTTTTCAAAAGAATGTTGTATAAAGCAAGGATTGTTCTATAGAGGTGTTTCACCAACGTCACGTGATCCCGCGTCTATTTGTTTGTTAGACATTTTCTCCACCAAGCGTCCATTGTGCCACAGTAGTATATGGTCATGCGGTGCGCTGTAAATAGGCTTACTGCGCGTGTGCGTTGCCCGGAACTGCCCCACAATCCCAATCGCGTGTCTCGTGAAATACCTCTATATTCCGACACTACAAACCTCATTTCCGATTTTTTGCTGAGCCTTTTTTTCGGCAAAGACATGGAAAACGAGACAAGTTCGAGTCACAATAATTGCTGATTTTATCATTACGAAAATATCTTCTGTTGTTTTTCCACAAGTAACAGCTGATATATGAATACTGAAAAACAAAATATGATATTATTAGTTTCTTTTAATACATCAAAAATGCGTACTTCAGATAATGTTTACACTAGGATGTCAACAAAATTGTCTGTAGCCTAATAAAGTACCTTCACATTTCTAATAACGAAGGAACGGCCAATACCCGATACCACAAGCAACGGCACAAGGCACTTTGTCCTGAACATTTGAAAGACAAGGATGAACATGCAAGTATGAAACAATTCATGCACATGTCAATTGGGCATACATTTGTACATAAGTGGATAGTTGTCAGACGGTAAGGAACGTGCAAAGAAACGCCTTTCTACGATCAAGTAATGACAAAGTGTTCTGTTACTCAAATACTAGTATAACGTAAAGACTGTTGACCAGACTCTGGAAAACGAAGTATTCTGTCTTTTAAGCAAACTATTTTGAGGTCATATCTCTCTATCGTCATAGAGTTATTCCTATCCTTGATTGTCAGAAACAATGGAAGCGTAAAAGGAGCACCCCATTGACTAGTTACAAAGTTCAAAAAATGACAAAAACTTGCAATCACAGAATAAACAAGATTTTAACAAGGTCAGTCTACGCAACTAACGTAGTAACAAGATAATGGGTGTTGTCATACAAGTTGCGTTCTCTAGAAGGAGACGAGAACTATAGTTGCCGCCATTTGTTCAAGATGACCAAGTTCAAAAAAGTGCCTTGTTGTGTAAATACTAGACCTCAACAAATTATTAATTTTCTGAATTTTGTCCTTTTTCCGAGATAGCGTGAACCTTGCAACTGGTCGAATTTTCAGCTTACTGACTTAGTTTGATGATTTAGAAAATTGCGTGCGGTGGCCTTCGAGAAGTACAATTGGCAACCTCATTATTTAATGTTCTAAAGTAATAACAGAACTTGAAAAATTCCCGGTCCTACTCTGGTATAACGTGTGTGTCAAACATTGTGTCTGGTGTTACTGCAATGACAACCCGACCCCGAGGCAATAAGGAGCGGCATGGGAGTCAACGTGGACACTTTAAAAGTGGGGATATAATACCGTCTTCTCCCTTTCCTTTCCTTTTTCCAGAACCCTTACGAAAATAGCATGCACATGTTTGATACCATTGGCTTTCAATAGCTGATTCAATGAAATTACGATGGAAAGTTTAAAAACATTCATGATGGGGATTAAGAGGGCAGGAAAATGCTTCAGATTGTACCAGAGATCATCTGTGGAATTCAGTAATTTCCTGGGCCCTTATTTACAGGCCAGGATCTTGAATATTTTCTGGTCAGTGTCATGTTTCCCCTGCAATTGAGAAGCTATTAAAATTAAAATTCTGATAGGTTGAGAAACATTTGTGATAGAAAGTGAAGCGAGATTGAAAAAAAAAATTCTTACGAAAATAAAGAATAAAATATACTTTCCATCATAAACGTATCTGTAGACTGCAACATTGGAGGGGGGGGGGGAGATTACATGGGCCATGCCCCTAGTCAAATGTTGGGGGATATATCCCCCATCCGCCCGGGATTTACGCCCATGGTGTTATTAATTAACCCCCCCCCCCACCCTCCATTAAAACCTAATAATTAAATTGTCCATGCAAACTCTCGTGATTGGATCCACTTGAATTGAATAAGAAGAGCCACAACAGACAGATTTCATAGAATCAACTGGCTGTTTGTTCTTTTAAACGAAACACAGACGAGTGTATGAGTTCTTCAGTCCTTTTGAATAATACATAGGTCCGTACCTTTCAGTGCGATTATTCTAGTTTTTATACCTCGGTGTACTTGAAAAAAGTCACACGTCAGCACACCATAATGATTTATTGTTACACATAGCAACTCCAAACCTAACCCAACCCTTACGAAAATGAGATTGTTGAAATTTGGAATAGTTTACCTAGAAGTAGTGGACAGAAAAGAGCGATTTTGTTTAAAATATATTTCGATAGGTGTTGGAAAGACCAGGATAACAAACATAACACCACTGACAATCGAACCTTTACTACACCGAATCCTTTCGTTTTGTTAGTATGCCTGATATCATGTCTTCATGTTAGGTTAGGGTTCGAGACATGAAATAAGAGTGGGCGTAGAAGTCTCCAGACGTACTATTATGCATGATATCCTGTTGAGGATTGGGTGTATACTGCAAATAGACATTACATTCCAAGCACGCAAAAGCAAAAAACTGACATCCAAGGATCAAGTGTGTCATATTAGGAGGGGGGACCACAGTACTCGCTGTTCAGTGCACAGGCCCTCCAGAATAAAAATGAGATCATACTTAGTGACTGATTCAGTAGTAACATGGAATTCTATTCGAGCCACACTATAAACGCCATCAACGACCCTTTATCTCGGGATAATTTCTACTACCAAATTCGAACCTTGGAGCAAAGTGCCTTTTTCCCATGCAAGAAATGCCCGACCCCTTTTTAAACATATGGCCGTTGCCCTCCTTATCAGTAGTGTTGCTGCGCACGTGGTAGATCTCCGAGTGTAGCAATCACAAGTAGTAGTCTCCATTGTTGTATATATCTAAGAATATATTTTGGAAGTCAAAGTTGTCTTCTTACAGATCATTATTATCAAAATTATTAAAACAACCTGACGAGTAATTAGACAATATTTTATACAGGGTAAACGAAAGGTCTTTTGACACTGTGCACTCCTCATTATTTTTGAATATGTAGTCAGCTTCTGCAGAAACCGTCCCACTTTAAAGAGGTATATCTTGAAAACGTTAGAAACTAGACAAACATCTTCAATGGATCCGTCCTTCGGACATCTTAAATATCAAGGTGATTATTAAAATTGTCCGAAATAGTGGCTTTTTCCATGGTTGGTGAATGGGGAATTGCAGACGATGATACCCAATGCCCTCCCAAATTTCTCCATAATATCATAGTAAGGTGTGCACACTTGTGAAAACTTCCTATAATTAGGGCAGGTCGAAAGTTGTTTCACCAGCCAACACAATGCTTTGTTCTTCCATACCCACTCCTACTCGCAAGAAACATTAGCTTTTATGTAAATCCCTTTGCTTTAAAATGGAAATTCTTTTCAGACGTCATAGAGAAGGTGGATGAGCTAAAGGTTGGAAAAAATTTTGGTGCTTTGAGAACAGTTTGAAATTAAACACATAAAGACACATTCTTCATTCACTCGAAAAAAAAACCTCACACTACCAGAGCAAATATCTATAGCTTATAAGCCTCTGGTGATCATTTAACCTTTTAGCCAATAATTGATTTTGCCTACCCTTACAAAAAAGGTGTTCCAACCTGTGTCTGTAACCACAAAAGAAATCACGCGTTCTTGGGTGACAACCTGCATATTTGGAACGCTCTGGACACAGGTATGACAAGGATCTGACTGACACAGCTTTCCTACATGCCTTTAATTTCAAACCACATGTTTTGTCACAGAATTCTTTGTTAACATTGGTTTTAATTGCCACACATTTTGCATGTAAAACCTGTAAAAACCAGTGGTAAACCTGCGTCAAACCTGTGCCAAAGTAGGACAATAATTGGCCAACCTGTGTCAATGTAAAGGGAAAACACAGGTTTTCAAGCAAAATACATGTGATTACCCATGACACGTGGAAACCTGAGGATTTGGAACAAATGCCACACGTTTTTAGCTCAGCTGAAAGCTTTCAGCTGGGCTATTGCTGTCGTGCACGGCAAACGTCTGTCACCATACCATTTGCGTTTAAGTGCCTGACATTTCGCTGTTTTTCGTTAGATTTGGCTGAAATTTAGTAGAGGTGTTAGCGAAAGTACCATCTGTATGCTGCGACTCTTTTCGATTAATTTGACCGCTATTTGACCTCGGGAGCGGGCTTTGTTTGAAAACGTAAAATTCTCTACTTGTCTTTCAGTTTTGCACCAAACTTGATTATATGTTTCTTACAGATAGTTCAATTTGTGCTGAACAAAAGTTAATTTTTTTTTCGTTTCTGCAATTATTAAAGGCATGAAAACAGCACTTTTTGAAACAAATTCTGACGAAGTCCTCATGTTCGGGAATACATCGAAAATCCCAGTTGTTATCATTTGAAAGACTGTGTACAACGAAACGAGGTACAAAAGTATACTGAACATATATAAATGTACAGGAGGTCTCGTGCTTAATCGTGTGGAAGTGTTTAGGCAAAGTGCAGTGTATCGATTTTTGAATACCGTACGTGGGCTACCCCACTATGTCAGACTATGTTTGCTCAGCTCTTTGCTTTCCAAGCCAGGGATATGGCATGAATAAGGACTATACCGTACAGCCTACTATAGAAGCGTTACGTGAACATGTGGCGCTGATCTCATTCAGGCGTTTTAATAGACTAGCTAAATTGGTTGGGTGGTTACGCCTACTTGAAAAGAAATACCGGACGTTTGAAAGTTGTGCAAGTTCTTGCGAATAGTGGCCTTGTGCGAAACAGTGGTATAGGCTAGGCCTACACATTTTTGTGTTGAGGCAGAAACAAGTATTCAACTTAGCCTGATGTCTTAATGGTTTTATGAGTTTGGCTTAAAGTTTTAAGAGAATAGATCCAGTCGCCTCAAGTTTCAAGTTATTTGTAAACATTACCTTAATCTTTCAAATCTTCTTGTATCTTCTTTACAAACATTCTTCTTAACATTTCTGGACAAAAAATATTTAGTATGAAAGGTAAACAAATGACTTATCCTTCCTTAATAGCAAATTAGTTTATATTGTCACATGAAGGAAAGAAGCTACTCGTGAATTGGGATGCCGGCGCGGGGTACACTACTTCAAGTTAGGGTGAATGTTGTCTAGGAAATGTCGTAAGAGGAAAGAGGAACCCACCCCTTTCTTTTAAACAAAGAATATAGCACGATGATTGAAAATACAATGCTTCATATGGTTTGAGCTTGACGGTTGTGCTAACATTCCAAAAACAATTTTCGGTTTGAAAAGGAAAACGTGCTTTTTGAAGGCGTGTGCCATATGTCAGTCTCGGAGCCTGCAGGAATTGTACAGCTCAGGCTTCTAGTCAAGCGGGCCAACGGGGTGAATCCCTTTTTGAAATTTGTTCACACCAAGCAAGTTTTCAAGTTGCCTTTGGCTTAATGGCATTTGTATACATTTGACCCCCTTATAAATTTGTTAGCCCCTGGAAGCCATTTCGCCCCATTCAGTACCTTGTCAGACTACGAGCCTGATGCAGTCACATGGGCGTCGACACTGCAGGAACCGCCCCAGTCTTGTTCTCCGTTACCAAAAGCCCAACCAAGTTGTTAAGGGGAAGCCACGGGAGATGATATTTCAATAGCCTTAGACTTAGTATAAGTGTGCATATTTTCCAGATGCTCTCTACGAACTGTAGTTACCTTCCGGCCTGTTGCGACACATTCACCGGTCTTAAAAGCGATCGACGATTTATACCTGGTAGATCCCAATCATAAAAATGTAATGCAGTAAAATAATTTAGTAGGGGAAAACGGGACTAAAGCATACTCAGAATTAGGCGCGTAAAGAATTTAATTTAGAAATTATCCCTTTATATTGAGCAATTGAGCAGTTTTGGTTTTTCCAAATCATAGTGGCAACACGCATTTGAACTTTTGTCCCTGGACAAGTTCAAGGAATATCTTTGGGGCAAAATATCGCTTTTAAGACCTTTAACCATTTGTAAAATTTCTTTATCGGAAGTTACTATCTGGGTCTAATTATGGAAAACAAAGGAGGTCTACAAAGCAGCACACTCATAAACATTCATTATTTGTATACTAACATCTGTGAAGTATATAAAGTTAACTTTGTGTACCAGATTTAGTCTTTCAGAGACTTCGGGAGTTCAATACATATTTCATTGCATTCAGTTTATATTTATCTCTTTGTTTTCTAACGTACGTATGAACAACATGAGTTACAGACCCAACCAAAATATTGACTGCAGACTTTTTGGTCAACAGGAAAAGCTGAGCTTCGGCAATATTGTTGCGCTTGTTTTAAAGGGTAGAGGCATCATGCTACCCTCCAGTGCCGGGATCGCCCTTAAAAAAGATGAGTTTGCATAATTCCAAAGCCCTTTGCAATCACCATCATTCTAATATAAGTAAAACCGTCGGAAAAAATTTAAACAGCCAACTTCAACATGGTACTCACCATTCTGGAAGAGGCAGTAATTCGTTTCCGAATACGTCAAGGCAAGATTCTATGTCCACATTTTCTAGTGAATCTGGTTGAAGTGGAATTTTTAGAAACTCATCAGTCGTGCGAGTTACGTACAGCTTATTCCGGTCCTTTCTTGACCTCACCTGTAATTTTTGAAAAGGCGTTTGGATCTAAATACTTGTTTCAATTGATGTAAAGTTATTTTGATTCATTTGCGATGATTCAGGGATGGTTTCTTTGCTGCTAGAAGCTTTTTTGTTTCAAGATTCTGATATGTTTGTGTCTGTACCGTTCAGCTCAAACGAAAGGTAACTTGTGCAAAATGATGGTTACAATCTTCTTTTTTTTCTTAGTTGTAGTGATTTTACAATTGTGCTTTGTCTCCAACAAAACGTGTTCGGAAGAACAGCATGAGGAAGACGCTACATTTCCAATTCTCGGAAGGTTAATTTTCGACCCAGCCATCGGGGAAAGTCAATAAATATTAAATTACATGGTGAAATATTGAAATATAACCGATCCTTGGGGAGGGGGGAAGTAATAACAAATTATAAAAGACATAAAAATTAATACTTTTCCTTTAAAACACTGAGATATATATTGCACAATACTCATGGTTACTTACTCAATTTAATGGCTAAAATACGTTATGTGGTCTACATTGTATGTGTGTGGGTATATATATATATATATATATATATATATATATATATATATATATATATATATATATATATAGGTCGAAGAGTAATTGGTTAATATATATATATATAATGCATATAATTAAATTACCAGTAAATGCTAATGATAGAGGAAATTTAGCACGGGGTTCGTAATAAATAGTGTGTTAAACGTGAAGGGGTTCAGTGATATCAAGTGCATAAATTTTCAACGGTTACACGAACAAATGTCAGGCGGTCAAACGGAGACAGAAGTCATATACCACGAACCTCAGTAAAAGGCAAAGAAATTCAAAAAGGAGGTCACTGCTAAACACTGCAGATTATGCGAAAACTTCCTTGAGTGTCTGCAAGTTGATATAAATTCCAGACAGTTTTAACGTGCATGTTGCCTTGCCCAGAACATATATTTTCTTCCAGAGTCAAATATCACATCGCCTAGTTGAATTACTACAGACCTTATCCATCGACGTCACGCAACGTCATTCTAGACGACAAACAATTAAGCGCACCGTACCCACGAGGTAGTTTTTGCATGCGCGCGTAGTAGACTTACACGCGTATCAGACAGTCCTGTCCTCTGACATCATATGCATATGTATAAGGTAAATAGGGTTTTATCTTCTCGAGAAATCTCTAAGTAAAGGTTAATGAAATACTTTAGTATACTGGTCACTGGACACTGGTCAATGGTTTATCCTGGTATCTAGCTATCAAAATTAGATAGCTTTATAGTACAGCTTAGGAGCCGTCTCAAAAGAAAGTGATGGCGAAAAAAAAAGCGTTTGAAGCCGAAAAATCCAAGGTCTGAATCCGCGCCTGCCAGTAAGAGTTTCCAAATTCTTCGGTGTTGTGACGGTAGCATGTTATATTACCCTGTCACTAAGGCATCTTCTCTGGACTGAGTAAGCATTTTTCTATCAATAATTACAACTTTTTAACACTTTGATGGTACTAATTGAGAAAAGGTATTAGTTGTGCCATTTTTTGTTATTTTACTTTGTCCATCCAACTAAAACAAAGCTGAACAGTCCGCTACTTAAGACTTCCATAAAGCTTAGTGCTACATGGAATTTTTATTCACTAGTGATGGGATTCTGCGTCCCCTTTTTATTCAGAAATGCGGTTCTTAACGTTATCCTGTGAGTGCAGATGGTGTGCATTGTTGTGTTGAAGATCTGAAAATGTCTGAAACGAAACTACATTGAACATGTTTTCTCTCAGTAACCACCTTACCTGGTTGGTATTATTACCAGCATCGTTCCAAGACGTTGACGTATTAAACAAGTTTCTTCGATTTTCCTTTGTTTTCTTACATCCTACAGGTTTTTCGGTAAGATCATCACTCGTCCTGATTTGACATCTGTAAAGAACTTCTTGCCCTTCTTTCTTTGGGTTTTGTTTTAAAGCCACACTACCAAAGTAAAATTGCACAACCAATACCACAAGTAAAATGAAAAATCCAAAAATTTTGACACTAGTGTATGGTCCCATCTTCCTGTTCAAGACAGAACGTAAAATGTAAGTTTTCATCTTTGTTTAAATTTCTTGAGTTCACTCAAGTGAATCTGTAGGAACGTTCTCACACGCCACACGTACCGCATTTATCCAATGATGCATTCTAGTCACGCGCTTTCAGTCAGACGCAAGTTCCTTCCAGAATTTGATACCTCAGCATGCAAAAGAGTACCAAAACCATTTGCCAAAGAGCTTTTCGAAAGACTTCAGCACAAATAAACGGGGTAGTTCCCACAAACCATTGTCAGTGTTTAGTGACGCAACTCAGTGCATTGTTAAGCAATTGTTACTTCTATCTTGGCGCCCTCATGAGGTGATACCAAACCTCTGTAGCTAGTGGTACCACTCGTCGTTGCAATAGTTGAGTTAAGCGGACGCGAGCTCAAATATTTGTTGTTACTTTTGTCAGTGGGTTGAGCGATTAAGAATAAATCCGTGTTGATCATATACTTAGACTTGTCCATTCTTTCCAAAATTGATTTTGAGGACCCTTTCCAGGCAGAATACAATTGCAAATATTTGGTAACCATACGGTACTTGAACAGGTCAACTTCAGAATTGCTAGTCTTCGTTATGCTTCAATGTCGGGTCCTTTATTCAGTAAGCCAACAAACGGTAAAATAGAATAGACCTTTAATCGCATTGATGAGGCCTCAATATTTCAACTGTTCGTCCACTCACACGACAATAATGTAAATTTGTTTATACCTAGCTAATAATTTATAATTTTCTGCTCTGTTGTTGACTGGTAAGCAAGTTGACAATGGTGCAACTAAATAAGCTGATTCCAATCTCGTCACATTTTCCTTCTACAAATTTTGGGAAGTTATAATATTGAATACATTAGTTAAATAATAAGCAAAGGCTACAACAACTTTCCCCTTAACAGATATTCCAGAATATCCGCCACAGCTTAGAAACGACTGTTACCATAAGAAGGTCCACCGTAGGGAATTGTTTGGCATTTTTTTCCTTTCATTTGTGTTCCATACTCTAGTAGAATTTAATTAATTTCAATTGGTTCCTCGCCTTGACAAAATGGGTTCACATATATATATATATATATATATATATATATATATATATATATATATATATATATTACTTCTTACCAGTTTTATGCAGCCTTCGCATTTTTACACCGTGTTGGCTTTGTACGACCGGTTTGCCTTGCCTTTCTTCAATGTGTTTCTTCTCTATTTCTACTTCTTTGTTGTTCAGTTGCATTTCTTTGCCACCTGATGAAGAGTCTATACTCAAAACGTCGTGGAATTTTCCGCAAACTTTTAGCACTTTTTACAACCTTTTTCGACCTATATATATATATATATATATATATATACACATTTAACTACTTGACAATGTATAAAAAGTTTAATACACAAAGAAGATGGATGGGCTGTGTGTTAAATGCAAAGGAAAGATGAGCAATGGAACACATTTTCACCTTCGAGTCTAAGCTCTGTTATTGCAGAAAAACCCGATTAACAATTAAGTAAAAAGGGGAAAAAAGACATGACAAATTGTGATGGGAATAATCTTTAATAAAAGTTAATAAAGGATGATCGTTTAGTTTTTCTTGACTAAGGATTTCTAGAAGTGCACAAAAATAACTCTTACCTGTGACTGGGCAGACGAATTTCTAGTTTAATTATGCAAGGGACTTTCTTTGGATCTAGTAATTTAGTATTAATGGTGGCAATTACTGTTAGTTTTGAAAGAAGAGTGAAGCAGGGTGTATACTATTCTAACATTTATTTATAACGATATCCTGCTTGTAGTTGTATACGTCGTCCATGGTGATAACTTTGTTCCAATGGAATTTCCGAGCCTTCCTTCCAGAAATTTTCATTACGTCGTGAATTGTTCAGGTCACTTCTCCCTTTCCAAATGTCATAGGCAATGTACAGAATTGACAATGAAGTTGTATCCAGTGCACAGACCAAATCCTTAAATAAGTATAAAACCGTGTCATCACTACTGGGTAAGGAATAGTACTCAGACAAATACAATAGTTATGAACATGCAACCTATTCTGATAAAATAGGAGAACTATGGAACTCTTTCGACAAGCTTGCATTTCACTAACCCACGACCAACGGGAATTCTTGAGTATATTAACAACTAACATACCCTACTGGTTTAAAACTGTTGTGATATTTACTTAATTTGGAGGTTTGTTATGTAGCGATTGGCCTGTTTCGGTAGCCATTCCACACGTCAAACCTTTTGACAAGACTTCAGTGCTCTTCCACGCGATGCAATGGGCCACCATATATCAATCTAATTGAAGATACAAAACTACATGATGAATAAGTAACTCATAGAAATAAGCAATAGAAGCCCCCCTCCAACTGCTTTTTAGGGTAAATACCTCATATCTAGGTTTTTTACAATCAAATTTAAACACTTTAAGTCTCTAACAATAAAGTGGAGTTTATACTCCTTACATGAATGTAAAATGTTTTACAACTCTTCCTGACTGGTCTTACTTCAATCAAACTGGTTTTGAAGAGGGTTACCAGGACTATTGTATTTTTAGTGGAATCATCACTGCAGAACAGAGGTCAAAAAGCTGAGCATTAGAAAAGTAGGAGACTGTCGAAATGTGAAGCAGTGAAGTTTTAACCCTCGTACGGGGTCAAAGTGCATGTTGTTAAGGGATTTAAAAAACTAAAAAGTAGAACGGATGCATGGGTGCTCACACCCCCATCTCCAATCACTTGGCCAATGACTCCATTCAACACCAAAACATATTTAAGGACCACACATTAAAATCTTCCGATTCTAATTCAACAAGCAATGAGAAAGCCGGTAATCCACCCAGATTTTGGTTAAAATGAATAAGAACCCTAGTAACATGTAACTTTCAAAAATGTTTTGCTTTGTTTTGTTTTGTATTTTTTTTTTTTTTTTTTTTGCCAACGTAAACTTTTAACCGGACAACAGTTGAACTAGATGTATGTTACATGACGAAATTTCCTAGATATGTTTATTAAGTGTTTCAGCAGAAAGTGTTTGGATTACTGGTGATCCTGATTAGGCTTTTAATTAAGCAGGAAATATTTTCAGAGTGAATGAGTCATTGTTTTGATGTCCCCTCCTCCGTCAGTTCTTCTGGTAATTGGAGATGGCGCTGGAAATTCTTGTGCATTTGATCGTGCGACTCTCAAATAACGTCAACTTCTCATAGAAAAGGTTGTTAAATTAAAAGGTACAGGAAAATGCACCAAGTGACCCCCTCTCTCAATTTATTAGACGAGGTTTTTTACGAATGAGAGTATCAAAAAGTGAACCACACCAAGATGGGTTCAACCACACTATCTAGGAATGAGATGGAATATAACACCCAAACGTTAATTAAATCGTAATTTTCACTTAGGTGGCATAGTTGTCCATGCATTTCCTGTGGAGACAACAAACCCCAGCGGGAGGAGTGTTATGTCTAAATTTGTATGTTCGTTACTTGGTGTTCCTACTCATTTGATCGTACATACTGTAGACTGAATGAAAAGTAAAGAGAATGAAGAGAAAACACTACAAAATATCAGTATGGTATAATTTGTTTGTAATGGATACTCTCCCAACAGATATGCAATAGCTACGCTCGTAAAAGGTCTGTGCACATGTAAATGTCATACTTGCCCACGTAAAAAGCATTTAAAACGTTACAAAAAGTTGAAACTCGTTTGACCATTTTTCAAGACAATAACTGTTTTGCTCTTACATCATGAATAAACAGGAGTTACATGTGCAGATTTGTGACGTTGAAAGAGGGACACTTTAGACTGATGTGTCTTACGTTATCCTTTGTTTAACTTCTATTCCAAGGACAGTTGTATTGTTGGCAAAAACTGAAGGATTTACTATACAAGTAGCTATTGACTATTTAGAAAAGATCCAAATTACACATTAAACATGAAACCAGCTGGTAAGTACTTAACAGATAATGTAAAACGGATTAAACAAAAGAAATGCAGTGCATCACTCCTTATCACAATTTCTGCACAGCAAAATAATGAAAAATCTGACAAATGGTCAAATTTGAAGATGTATTTCTGGAAAACTGTAAAATACGTTTCAATAATTTTAACGGATTTTCGATAAGGGGATCTTAAACCTATTATTGCCGAGGAAAACAGCTGTTTAACTTAAATCTCCACAGATCCTTAAACAAATTAGTTATCATCTTAGCGCATTTGACAAGTGGAAGAAGGTATTCCTAAGAGTTACGTTGAATATAAATTTGAAAATCATCTTCCAGAGTTATTGCTCAAAGTCGTAAGATTTGGATTCAAGTCCGACTTGATAGACAGGATCGTACTTAGGGGGGGGGGGGGGTTGACGGGAGGGTTCGGAAAAGCTCCCGGCAATATGCAAGGTCCGCTCAGGATAGTAAAGAAGTAGCGAAATAAAGCGCGGGTCACACTAGAGCGAATTCGGAAAGGGTTACGGTCCAAATTTTGTCAGTAAGTTTTAGTTAGAATCCTCTCCATTCCTGGTCGGAAAGGGCCAAAAATTTGTCAACCTGTGTAAATATTTGATGAGTATCAGAGGACTACCACATCGACAGACAGCGTTTATCGGACACGCGTACAAATTCGGATTGATTTTCGAACATATATCGCTCTGTTGATTGATACTAGTTATGTAATGGTGACAGAACAGTTTATCGTGAGACACAGCAGGATCAGGTATAGATATAGCGTGACCATCCTTAGAACAGGGTCTGAATAAAAAACTATTGGTCCAATTAAGAAAAATTCGGATCGGATTTCGGATTGCAAATTGCTGTGGTGTGACCCGCCCTTAAGACTTTTGCAGCTTTGATGGTGCTCCATTAGTGCTTACAAATTCCATTAAAAAACCGGTGAAGTATATAATATTTACACCAATCTTTTATGAATAAATACTACCATTAACAACAGGTTATATCCGCTACGACATGGGCGTCAGAGGCAAGGAGAGACTGTAATATACTGCAAGCTAGAACGCTTAATCTATTAGGGTAAAATGAGATGGTGAAAACGATAAACGATTCACGTTTTAGGACCAGGATGCAACTTTGATTTATTGAAGATTGTTTTTCAATGTGACTGATGATATCTCCCTTGTCTGTTTTTGACTAGTTACGAGCCAGGGATGCTCTAATGGATCCCAATTCTACTAACCACACCCCCTTTAAACGTTCCCAAGGATGTACTGAGTGTACCCCCACCCTAAACCGCTTTTGCAAAGACCGATAGGAGTGGAAAATCCTTGCTCTATATGACTGCCAAGACAGCTGAAACGAGTATGAATTGTACCACTTCTTAAGTCGAAACAACCATAAACCACATAAACTGCGCACAGACAAAATGTCACAAGGTTAACTCTCTACGCAATGTCACAGAAATGCCATCAGGTTAACTTGAACCCTATGCAAGGTAGAAAGCCTGAGGGATGAGGGCATGGTCAAGCCGGAATACAGACACAAGGTGCAAAGATGACCCAACCCCTCTACCCAACAGAAGCTGGAATAGAGAAAAATCCGTTACGGTACTTTCCTGTGAGGATTCTCTATATGCAGATAAAATTGCCTACAAATACATATCCCAGTCTTTGGGTTTCTTTAAGTCTGTATCATCTTTCTGTGCTTGAGCGATTTCTCTCTTACCCACACATTCAACGGGGCTGATTATTGGTTTTTAACGGTTACAGTGCAGCCTCTCTTCTTGCACCTGACAACGAGTTTCTACACTTCCACCGTTACTTGCCTTTCGAGCATTCCACTTGGGGTCGGGATTCTGAGGTTCACGAATACCAAAATGAAGTAATTTGGACTGGAAATAACTACTACGGTCACTGTTTTGGCAGCAAGATGAAACTATTCTCACTACTGCTCCAGGTCATGTTTTGCAATTTACTAAGCAACGAACAAATTTTCACTTGAAGTTTATTCAAGGTTCTGCATGAGAACGTTTTCTTTCTCCTGATAACAATTAATTAATTCCTGGAGGGTATAGGTACAGGGCTAAGCTGTCCCAACAGAGAATCACCTACTCTTTTCACGAAATATTCCAACACAGTTAAGTTACAGCGGTGACATTCCCACAGACGTCCGGTTAAAACAGGACCAGCCACGAAGAACAGTTTGATAGTTACAGTAAGAACCCTCTTACAATGCCCATGGCATAAACGGAGCCATTAAACACCAATTTGTAAGCAAGGAGACCTGCAGGCCAAATCGGAGTCCTTTCGCTGTTTCCTTTCTGGCTAAAACGGAGCCACTAAACACTAACTTGTAAACAAGAGAAACACAAAGGCCGAGAAAGCCCTTTCTCGACTTATGTGGCTACAGCGAAGCCATCGTCACACCCTAACTATAACCAGATAACAAGCAGAGCAGTTTTTCAACAATTTTTTTCGGTTGTAGCCCTGACCCTTCTTCTCGAGTCCAACGTGCGACTAACTTTAATAGCCCTCGTTACTTGCCAGTAACCTTTGCTTAAGTCTATCTTTGACAAAAAAAAAAGTTTCCATCTGCATCAGTCTGCCAACATGCAATGTTTTGAACAACTAGGAAAATTCCAGATGGTTTCACTGCTCGAGGGATTTGGTTCAAAATTCAAACTCCCGGTACAATCAACGGTCAAAATAAATCCCACCATATAAATCTTGTTGTTTCATCATGGTGTAGGACCTATAAAATATCTTAGTTTCAAAATTTTGTGCTTAAAATATTACGAAAGCTTCGATTTTTGGCACATTTATGGCAGTATATCACTTAAGAAAAAGTCCGAAATGTGAGCGTTTTCAGTCATGTATTTTTCGAGTTTTGGCCCTTTTTCATGTGCCGTGCCCACTTTTGGGGGACTCGTGAAAGTCGACATTCTGGGGACATAAGTTTAAGGGCTGCCTACGGGGGGATAATGAGACCCTAAAACTCGCTCCCTAAAAATAGTTTTGGGTGCCGAGTTCCAAACTGAGGTCAAATGGTGAAAGCTTATACACATCTACAGATAGTAAAGCTCAAAAACTGGATTTTTCAGTTATGAATTTGCTGGTCATTTTGGAAGGAGTCCTGTTTGAAATGTTGGTAAGCTGGAAGACCCGTTTTTTTTTTCAGAATACTAAGCCATTAGTAAGGTTTTTCTTAATCACAAATAAGAAACCCATAGGCTAAGTCCTCTACTTTGAAAGATAATAGGTATGGAAGTTGCCATTTTACTTAATATTTGATAAACATGACCATAAAACTAAGGTCAAAATGGCAGCGTCACCAAACGATTTGACATTTGATGCTTTGGTATTGTCCAGACTTGTTCATGTGCTTCTTACAGTGAAAGATTTACGTTTGGTTGCTCTCTATTAGTTATAACTTAAGCACCTCAAAATGAAGACGTTTTTCAAGTTCGAATTGAGAATTGGACTGTATTATATGTATACAGTGTTAGCTAAATAAGCCAGAGCTAAGAGGTGATTAGTCGGCACGTTTTGATAATTTTTGGTTTCACAGGATATAGAATTGCGCAATAGTACACTTTCACAGAATCGAACCAACTCATTGGAAAAGTTGCATACGGGACTGATCGGGTCTCAAATTGTAAGACTTGGCACCTACTCTTAAAACAGTGTAGGCCATCAACTCTCATTACCACCTTTCACTGGCCACCAACCAGCTGAGTTCACTTCGGCCGTCTCAATCAGTTACGTGATGCACATCTATGTCTGTATGTGTAGGATTTGCTGCACTATTATCCGGAGGAGGGGGGGGCAGCAGCCTGCTGTCAGCAGTTGCAGTAGTCACCAAACATATATCAACATTTTCTAACACTGTATGCCAAGAGAGTATTTCATTTAACCTGTCAGGTTAATTGGTGAAACATGTAGGATTAAAAAACGTAAAGGGGGAGGAAGATGTTTTAGCTGTTGCATCTCTTAAGTTACGTTTAGTGCAATGGGGTATGTATTTCGCTACACGCTACCTGTTATTTGTGTCTTACAGGTAAGCTTCTGTCACCACTTCAGAGAAAAATATTCCGAGATAATTTTACACTGTAGTGTAGATGATCTGTGGAAGGCATATTGCGATTCCAGCAAACAATTGACTGCAATGTACACACACTGTTGACTACACACACAACTGAAAATGTATGAGATGCAATAGCATATAATTTTTACAATGTAAGGTTCTTGAAACCTTAGTACCCTAACTGTTTTAGCAAGTCGGACAAGCAGCTATCATAGCTGCTGCAATATCAAGTAGCTTCAGTCTAGGAAGAGAGTGTATTGTGACTCTGCTTTTTTTCAGTGCACAAACTAGGAGAAGTGTTAGCCGTCACTTGAGGCGTTATAAAGTGCAACGAAATAAGAGTTAAGACCTGATTTTTATGTTTTAATTCAAACAAGCTGTTGGTGAATCCTTCTTGACACATTTCTGTAGTAATAGACATTTCCAATAGCGAGATTAACTTGTATGAAGGGCACTTTCTTTGGGGTAACTTTAGCTTTCCCCTAACACCCTGCTAGAAATTTATTAACATATTAAACAAACTCTTTGCCTGTATCTTCACACAATCAACTTATTACAAACATTTACAGATTTTGTTGAGCACCGAGACACAGAGAAAGTTCAATAAAACAACCGCACTTGGGTGTTCAAACAACATGAGGTTCTTTTACCATATGATCAAAGATCAATTAGAAACAGGCAGTTAGCCTGAGTCCACGTAAGTGCAAAAAATAAATGGGATTTGTTTTTCAAGATAACGCATGATCCGACCAAGCATGAAGAACGTATGTGTAAGTGATTCACGCACATATTACAAACATGGAAGGCAATCAACAACGAAAAAGGAACTGTTCAATGAAGTTGAATTAATTAAAAGTAGTAACACTTGCTCTGTCTTCATACTGCTGAAATTGTGTCTGAACAGTGATTTCTCTTAATTCACTCGATGGTTTATAGATATTTCATCCTCCCAGTTGATGATAACTAATAACATACATTACTAGCTTGTCTGTCTTGAAAGTGGTCATAAATTTATCGAATAGAACATTCTTCATAGTTCAGCTATAAATGTATTGAACTCAGATTCTAGAACTTTTGTCGCGTTAAAAGCTTAACTACCTCAGCAAATCCAGAACTAAATTAATTTAAATACAACAGGACTAGTGAAAAAATCCTTCCACCACGACCACACGGATCATCTAATTCAAAATATTGTGTCTTATAAAAAAGCACCTAGAGTAGGTAAAATTGAATCCCTCATAGCCATGGTACAAGGTCTGTCTTTGTAACTTCTCTTGCTCAATTCTTCTTCAATAGGCTTGATAAGTTCTTCTGAGATCGATGTGCCCAATTCATACTGTAAAGAAGGCAATGGCCTTAAATGTCATTGCAGCTCTATATTGATATAATACTATTTAAGCACCTACTTCTGATAAAATTACAAATTTTTTGTACATTGTACATTATCTGTTAATCTTACATAACTATATTATACAAATTATCCCAGCTAACAACGATATGTCAGTGAGCCCCATCTGAGGCCAATATGGTGCGTTATGTGGAGCCAGTATGGAATTCCATATAAAGACTGGAAATATATATGTGTATATATATATATATATATTTATTTATACATATATTTATATATATATATATATATAAATATAAATAGTAATACATTCGATCTTGAATTTTATACCAATCCATAGATAGAGCATAGCCCTTATCGCAGAAGGAAAGGTTCGCAGAAAATACCAGAGAGAAAATTTGAGCGGCACCGAGGGTTTGAACCCGCCATCCTCCGCTTTCCGGGCAGAGACTGTGACCCCTACATCAGTTAAGGCTCGTGATTCACAGAAGAGACAATAAGGCTACAAATACCTCACGCGACTCAGTTTTCTCTCCTTGTTACCATAGTAGTCCCGAAGCGGGAATGAAAAATCAGTAGGTCGAGGTTGGTAGATGGAAGTTATATAGTAAATATATATATATATATATATATATATATATATATATATATATATATATATATATATATATATATATATATATATAACTTTAAAATGATAAAACTAAAACAGCAACTGAACACACAAAGATAAAAAGACACCCTGCATCGAGAAGCTTTCGGCTGTTTTATTCAGCCTTCATCAGCTCCAATGAAGCAGATAAAATGGGTTCAAAAGTCTACCTATAAAATTCTAAAAGACTTGCAAATACATACAAAGAATAAAAGCAGCCAGCACAAACTTAGGACAGTAAGAAACTAGAAAATGTGGTTACGAAAATCGTAACCACTTACTGTCCATGATTGTTTCTGTGCTGGTATTTTGAAACGTCCTCAGTGGTTATGCTAGCTCAGTAGCTAGCGTAGCCAGGATTGTGTCATGGGGAGGGTTTTGGAGTATGACATGAGGGAAAGGTCTAAGGGGAGGGAGAAAAACGGCTATTTTAGGTCTCCAGATGCAAAATGGTGCAATGTTTGTGCCTCAGATGTAAAAAAGTTTGTAGTGATCATGTGTTTTTGCAATTATATTTTTCAAGGTTGGGTCATGGGGGGGTTTCAACCCCCAAAACCCTCCCCGTGGTTACGCCACTGTGCTAGCTTTAGAATATCGCTTTTTCAGTTTTCATTGTTAGCACAGTGAAGATGTGAGAAAGATCGACCAAATCCGTCAGACAATAGGCCTATATGTACTTGAAGTTAAATCCTCTTCATGCACCGAAATTTGAGTGACAGATCACTTTGCTTTTACTGTTTGACTTCGAGAAGCACAAATTTTGGGCTTTGCATACAGGAAATGGTAGGCCTACTCTCAAGGTCTTGTGGGAAGTATTCAAAAATATTTCATGTCTAAACAAATAAGCCTATAGCTGTACTTCTCCGCAGATAAGCTTCATTTCTTGTTTCAAAATGCTTCAAGAAATCTCACCTTTCGTGATTGACCTTGCCTACATACTCTAAGCAATCGACCAATCAGCAAACGCGACAGCACTTACAGCCGTACAGTGTGTGTGTCAATGGCAGCTCCTCTGGTTTTACGACATAAGAAGAGTGCGTAGAGTAGGCCTACTGTGTGCGAAATACGACAGTACGGCCATGTGCCACAATATACTGTAGGCCTACTACTGTTTAGGCAGTTTGACTTACTCAAGCCATTCTTAACAAAACAATAAAATACAAAACTGCTAAAATAAAAACCAATCATGCTCAGCCCCATTCCAACCAAAAGTGACCAAGAAGTTTCGTTCCCATCTACATGATTCACTCTACATAATGAGCTCAATGGTAGAACAAAGCACTCAATGAGAATCAAGAAACATTGAACGAAAGAACTGCTTCTCGAAAATGAGAAGCATGCCTAGGGTACTGTCCATGACGTCATGGACAGTACAATAAAGCTTAAAATCACTGGGTGGATAAATAGCAAAAGAAAGAGAAAAAACAGATTCTTAAAACCAGTTGTAAACATGCTGCACTAAAGTTAAGATAATCCTCAAAAATATGGTTGAAACCAACGGTAGCTGAAGGGGGCCTGGAAGGTGCATGGGAGAAGAACATTACGCATAGGAAACCACCAGAATGAGTAAAAGAAAGTTACCCTGAAATATACCGTAGGTAGCTGATTCTTTTAAAAGAGTTAAATTCCTTCCGTTTGTTTAGGCCTAGGGGGAACAGGGTATTCAATTGGGCAAGCCAAAAACCTTCTCTTTTTGTAAGTTCTGTTTCAGTATTAGATTTGCTGAAAGTCTGCTCATGTTTTCTCACAATGCAATTGTTGATACTCACATTTCTGAATGTTTCATACACTGACCCAAAGGGACCTTTGCCATGAAACGTTCCTCTGTTACCATGCAACAGCGATATTCCATTAGTTTCAATATCATGGCAGTTGTTTCCTAGCCAGCAATGGTCAAGTCTATAATTCCAACCACACGGAATCTCAAATACTCTGTCTGGACATATAAATAAAGCAGAAAATACGTTTGGTGAGCGTTTTCCTGACATGGACTATACTTTGGCACTCTGCCTCAACCGACTTACTAGCCATCCGACCGACTTACTAGCCATCCGGTCGACAAACAGCTGGAAACAAACACACCGTGACTCTTGACTTACCCTTAGAGGACACGCGTATAAACTGGAGAATAACCCTTTGCTACCGGATACAATGTGTGTAGTTAAATTTAGTAGTCAGTTAACCATTTCTGGGCAGTCAATAACATACCCAACGGAGCCATTTAATCCGCCGGGCACAGAAACATGAAATATCAGCAGTGCCACAACATGTTATAAGATAAACTGAGATTAATGTGATAAGGCCTTGAATACGGAAAGGGTAGACCTATATCATAAATTAAGTTATAAGTCTGTTTAACTGCAATGTAGGTATGCTTATATGTCAGTACACTTTTTGGCACAATTTGTGCAACTTTTTCTTAATGTTTTGCATGTGGTAGTACACAAAACAAAACGTTTTTGTTGTCTATAATGAAACACACGACAGGGCAGAAATGGGTTAAATCTTGATATCCTAGCTAAAATATATTAATGGAGTATAACAGCCTAGACAATGCCTCTTTTTCCGTACGTGAAGTTTTATGATAACCTTAAAAGGTCTTTTTGAAAGTATTCTTGCAAGAACTACGGGGAAAATCACTTAACTAATTGGACATTTCGGGTACTGAAGATCCTTCGATTTTGACTTGCTAAGTAATTTAAATAACTTCTAATGTGCCGTGGCCAAGTTACTCTCCACACAAGAATCTACGTATTGGTCCATTTTTAAACTGTGACTGGAATGCATACAAAAAATAAAAAAACCAGCAACTTATTGCAAAGGGATTACTTTACCTCGTCTGTTTGCTAACACAGGGTTCTTATCACATTTTAGGGGAATTTTCATTACAGTATCTTTAGGATTTCCTTACCTGGATAAAAGTAAAATAAGACGTTAATCAAATCTTGATCTGCGAATGATATTTTCTGTTTATATTGCCGATAAAATGGAATAATACGGTTGCTCCATTTAAAACTTCTCATCCTGGTCAAGTTCATTAGCATAACCCCGGCGTTGAGACCGAGATCTCCATAAAACGGCTGATTTGCATACTTGTTATACCAACCTTGGGATGGAATTTCATGTTCAGTGACCAAACCTGCTATCTGTGTTGAGTTGAAGCTAGAAA
This sequence comes from Holothuria leucospilota, assembly GCA_029531755.1. Classification (NCBI taxonomy): domain Eukaryota; kingdom Metazoa; phylum Echinodermata; class Holothuroidea; order Aspidochirotida; family Holothuriidae; genus Holothuria; species Holothuria leucospilota. Next base: position 85,404,526 of record CM055961.1, read on the forward strand.
GGTACTTCCAGATGGTTTCTGGCGAATTGAGGAAGAGAGTGTCCGTGTCTACGTAAAGTATGGAATCCACTTCTGTAAGCAGGTCCTGTAAATGAAAAACGTAATGTTGTAGTAGGTAAATGAACTTCTTCTCTAAACAAACGCTAGATATGGAAGGACATGGTAGTTTCAGAACTTTTTTCATTCTTAATTACTGGTACCTTTTCCATGTTGTCAGATTAAGTTACTTGACATAAGCGAAGATTTTTTCTTCACTTAAGTTTTATTTCCGTTTCTGTAAATGACTGTCGCCGTCTGGATTTAGTTTTACGTCCTTTTTGAAAGAGTGGTTGTAGCCATTTTAATCAATCCATTTATTACATTTCTTAAATCTGTTATTTTGTTAGAGCAATGGGCGTATGTGGTGGGGTGGTCGGCAGAGACCCTCCTCCGAGCAAAGGTAATGTTGACGTTAGGGAACGAAATTTTATTTTTAAAGCAAAATTCAACCATAAATGTTTTTAGTTAGGCAAACTTCATTGAAAACACTTCTCCGTCCCTCTTTAAATGTTTTCCTATACACCAATGGTAGGTTTTACCGATTTGTTGCATTGTTCAGTTCAACATTGCCGGGCATAAAAACCCCGAATATTACCTGGCTAGAATCAGGGAATTGTTATTAGAAGGGGATACGTCACAACGTTTAATTTATGCTAATCTTAGTAGTTTTACGTCAACGTAAGGAAAGTATCTATTGATGAGTTCTGATAAGGGATTAGGCCACTAACTTCTTTTGTGTGACTCTTTAGTTTATACCTTGATATATCTACTGATACCCTATGAATAAGCTTATAAGAAAAATACTTTGATCCTAACCTGGGTACGAACAGTCAAGTAACAAAATGCCGTCTGATTTCAAAACGACTTTATCTGTTCCGTACCAAAGAAGGTCAGGTTGTAAGAAGAAGACTCTGATGCCACACATGAACAAGTAAAGAAGGTTAAAGAATATAATTCACGATAGCACTTTATTACTTTCCACAAGCTTTCCTAGGTTGCGGCAAGAGTACCTATATTCAGCATTTACGTTAAAGAGTATATATATATATATATATATATATATATATATATATATATATATATATATATATATATATATATATATATATATATATATGTATATATATATGTATAGATATATATATATATATATATATATATATATATATATATATATATATATATATATATTATAAGGTCAAAGTACTGCGTAGCACTTATGAAGTAGATAGGTAAAAAAAAGTAGTAAATAGTGCTAAAAGTTTGTGAAAAATTCCACGACGTTTCGGGTTTAAACCCTTCATCAGGTGGCAAAAATGCAACTGATCGTTGACACGGCCAAAAGTACAACGATCAAACGTACAACGTTGTACGTTTGGCCGTGTCAACGATCAGTTGCATTTTTGCCACCTGATGAAGGGTTTAAACCCGAAACGTCGTGGAATTTTTCACAAACTTTTAGCACTATTTACTACTTTATTTTTACCTATATATATATATATATATATAGCAGAATAAATGAGCGAAAAGTTTGATATCCTTTCTCAATCAACTGTATTTATGATCTTTTATTCACAAAATTTTCGGTGCTCCCAGCACCTTCTTCAGTGTGAGTAATTAACTGACAGAGTACACTTGAAACTTAAAAGATAACAGTCGTAATGCAAACGTACGCGTTAAGGCGCTTAGAGTTAAAGCGCGTAACATTATGACGTAAAATGGCATACCTATGTGTACAATGGAAAAAGTATGCAAAAAGTACGCATTAATGAGAAGCTTACAGTCCAAAAGTACGAGTTAAAGATACGCAAAGAGTTAAGGCGCGTATCATTAAGACGTAATAAAAGTAATCCGTTAGGAAATCATATCAAATGCTACAGAGCGATCCTTCGATTTCTAACGTATTTTCCAACCCCCCTGTACACGCCCGTAGACAACCTCCTAACTTAAGAAAATTACTCGTCCGCAGCAGTCTGGCTGGAATCTCCTTCTAATGACAAGGGAAACATTCCTTGTGGTAAGCCTAGGTGTTACCCTTGTCACCACATGAACACCAACCCCGAGGTCCAGATTGGCAAGTCTAAAATACATCTTAAACCGTTTAGCTGCGACTCGTCTAATGTTGTTTATCTCCTCTATTGTAATAAGTGCAGCAACTCTTGCTACCTTGGAGAAACTAGAACAAAGTTTCGTTTGCGGTTTAACAACCATCTTTCCTCTATCAGGAGAAAGGTCCAGGGGCTACCCATTGCGGATCATTTCAACAATAGCACTGCTGATCATTCTTTAACGGATTTAAAGTTTGCTTTACATTCGGGAGGTTTTCCCAATGATCGTAAAAGGAAATGCGCAGAAATTCAATACATTATTAATTGTGACACTGTCATGTCCGGCCTTAACAAAGATTTGGGCGAACTTAGTCGCTACAGACACTTTCGGCAGACATCCTGTTGATATTAACCAATTTATTTATAAGCTTTTCCCATTGTATGCATTCTTATGTCATCATCTCTTTACACGTTCAATACGTCATAAATGGTACGCGCCTCAGCTTTAAGCATTTCATTTACACGTACTTTTTATGTACTTTTCCCGTGATTGTACGCATTACCAGGTCATCTTTTATTTGTGCTCTTATTTCGTCTTAATATTACGGGCCTTAACTCAAAGCGTATCTTTTGTGTACCTTTTCAATTTTACACATTATTATGTCATATTACGTCATAATGCTACGCGCCTTAACTCTTAGCATATTATTAACGCGTACCTTCTATGTACTTTTTCCATGGTACGCATTATCTTGTCATCTTTTATTTGCACTTTTATTACGTCTTAATGATAATGATTAATGAGCCTTAACTCTTTGCGTATCTTTAACTCGTACTTTTGGACTGTAAGCTTCTCATTAACGCGTACTTTTTGCATACTTTTTCCATTGTACACATAGGTATGCCATTTTACGTCATAATGTTACGCGCTTTAACTCTAAGCGCCTTCTTAACGCGTACGTTTGCATTACGACTGTTATCTTTTAAGTTTAAGTTCTCGACGCAATTGTCTTAGGATCCATGGACTCAAAATTGAAGAGAACGAAGACACTGATAAACTTGTCATAAACATGGCCAAAGACTTTATGCAACTGGAACTGAAACCTGAGGACATAGATCGCTCTCATCGCCTCCCATCCCGTGGACAAAACAACAATACCCCACCACCATTGATAGTCAAGTTTACTAGATATAACACTAGGTCCATCGCTTACAAGAAGAGGACCATGCTCAAAAATGCACCCACAAAACTCTTCATTCATGAGGACCTTACCAAATCAAAACAAGAACTAGTTAAAGCGGCAAGAAATCACCCCCTTATCAAGAAGGTTTGGACCCAAGACGACCGCATCAGCGTCTTAACAAATGCAGGGAGAAAGAGTACCATAATGCACATGGCAGACTTGCAACGGGTATCATAATTTTTGTAGTTATTTTTCTTATATCAGTGAATAGTAATTTAGTGTGCTGCATACCACGTATGAGCACTGTGCACTATTATGTTACGTGTTTACCTTTTGGCTTCATGTTTCTATGGAAACGTCTAGCCCATTCGAGAAATCCAATGAAGCTGTCACTATTGTATACATAATGAATTGCCACGTATTACGCACTTTATCCTATTACTAGCTTTCGGAGCTGCAATAGACCCTACATTACATCTTATTGTTCACTTACTGTAAGTTTTTCTTTCTTTACTTTCCTTACATCTTGCTTTACCTTCAAAGACAGATGACTAATTCTTTAACTATAAGGGAATATCCCCCCTTATCAATGGTTTCCTTGCTGTATCTAAGTCAAACAAAGGGAATGTTTGTTACCAAGCTCTCGAATCGAAGTTGTAGTTTACCCTGTTATTGTTGTAAAATTCTTTACACCTCTGGAATTGTTATAGAATTCTTTAAGCCTTACACATTTGGCAGTGTTTTTAAATCTCAAAGCTGCATCTTTTATTTACGATAATGACTTGAATAGTATTGAAGTGACGGATCATCACGATTTTTCTACTTACTCTGATTACGATCTTGATGGTAATAGTGGTATCAAATGCAAGTTTTATGATATCGACTCTTATAATAATGCTTCATTTAAGTGTGACTTTTCGTTATTTCACATGAACAGTCGCAGCCTAATTAAAAATAATGATGCCATTAAGGATTACCTTTCTTGTCTAAGCAACGATTTTTCCATCCTCGGTTTCTCTGAAACGTGGATAAACTCGTTCAATTATGAAAATATTTACTTTGAAAATTATACTGTACATGAGAAACATAGATCTGATCAAAGAGGCGGTGGTGTATGTTTATTTACAAGGAACAATCTAGATTCAACCAAGCGAGATGATCTCTCTATCTTTAATCATATGATTGAAAGTTTATTTGTTGAAGTAAGTCTTAACAAAACTATTTTCATTGTCGGTGTTGTTTACAGACCTCCAAACTCCTCTGTTAAAGACTTTCATGAAGTTTTTAACTCCATATTACTATCCATTTCTAATGAAGGCAGGGAATGTTTTATTATGGGAGATTATAACATTGATCTCAATAAAAGCTCATCATCTGATTTTATTGCCATGCTTTCATCAAATGGCTTCTACCCGTTAATCTCGAAATCAACACGAATTACAGGAAGTTCAGCAAGTTTAATCGACAATATATTTACCAATTCAGACTTATCAAGTGTAGTGTCAGGAGTACTAATTACTGACATAAGTGATCATCTTCCGATTTTCTCTCAGATTAGTATTCCTTGTCGTCATAGTGATTTTGATAATATATTCTTTATGAGAAATCTATCCACCAGTAATATTACGAGGTTTACGACTGAAATTGCTTCAGTAGACTGGTCCTCAGTCTTGGTATGTGACGATATAAATCGTGCTAACAGTGTATTTTGTAACATTATTTCTACTATTTATAACAATTGTTTTCCTTTTATTCGAATTAAAAAGTCTAAGCAGAAGAAACGTCACCCATGGATCACCACGGGCATTCTAAAGTCAATTAAAACTAGAAATAAACTTTATAAGAAATACTTGGGAAATCCTTCAGAGGTTAATCACCTTAACTACAAGAAATATCGTAATAAACTCAATCATATCTTATGTGTCTCCAAGAAATTGTATTACTATGATAAATTTGGCAAATGTAAAAATGATTCCAAGCGCACTTGGAACAATATTAACAGCCTGCTTAACAGGAATAAAAGGTGTAATGTTAATACTATTTTTAAGAGAGGAAATGATTTAGTTAATGATCCACATAGCATTGCCAATGAGTTTAACAATTTCTTTATTAATATAGGCAGAAACCTTTCTGCGGATATAAGTAGTATCAAGTCTTATAGAGACTTTATGAATCTTGAAATGACCAACAAAAACTCTATGTTTCTTTCACCTGTAGATGATTGTGAAACAATTAATGTTTCAATGGCCTGTCTCAAACCTAATAAATCAGCAGGTCCTGATGATATTAAACCTGGTATTATGAGACATGTCATTCCTTATATTGCCAAGCCCATCACCCATATTGCTAATTTGTCACTTCTTACTGGAACTTATCCTGAAAATCTTAAAACGGCTCGTGTTGTCCCAATTTACAAAAAAGGTGATCATGCATTGTTTGAAAATTATCGTCCCATATCAATTCTATCTTGGCTCTCAAAAATCATTGAAAGACTTATGTTTAATCGTCTCATTGATTTCTTTGATAACAATAATCTCCTCTCCAATAACCAGTACGGGTTTCGACCTGGTCATTCAACTGAAATGGCTCTTCTATCAACAACAAATAAGCTGTATAATGCTCTAAATAATAACGAATCTTGTGTTGGCATTTTTCTAGACTTGTCAAAAGCATTTGACACTATTAACCATGAAATTCTGTTACATAAACTTACTCTTTACGGTGTGAGGGGCATAGCCCGTGACTGGTTTTATAGTTATTTAAGTGATAGATCTCAATTTGTAAATTACAATGATGTTACTTCTGACCTTTGTAATATTGATTGTGGGGTACCTCAAGGTTCGATTTTAGGACCTCTCCTTTTTATTATTTATACAAATGATATTTGCCAGGTCTCCAACAAGTCAACAGTAGTTCTTTTTGCTGACGACACAAATATTTTTTACAACGGTACCGATCCCCAAACTTTACATGAAACCATCTTGTCAGACCTAAATTTGTATGTTGATTGGTTTGGTGCCAACAAACTGTCCTTAAATATTGGTAAAACTAATTATATGATTTTTGGTCCCGTTAGCAACATCTGGAACATCCAGTTATATTTGAATAATACGATCATTGATCGTGTTCATTCCACAAAGTTTTTAGGAATTTACATAGATAGTAAGCTCTGTTGGGCGCCCCACGTTGATCATATTATTAGCAATGTATCAAGAGGTGTTGGAATACTGTCAAGATTGAAACATATCTTACCAACTAGAGTTCTGAAGTCACTATATCAAACCCTCATTTTACCCCATTTTACTTATTGTTGTACCATTTGGTCTGCTGTAAATAAGACTTTATTTCACAAATTGGAGGTATTGCAGAAGCGTGCTATTCGACATATTGTCCGAGCTGATTACAATGAGCATACTAGCCGTCTTTTCTTAAATCTGAAGCTGCTTAAGCTTAGTGATGTCATTGCCGTGAATTTAATTTCTTTTGTCTACCGTGCCTTAAACCATCAACTACCATCTTCTTTTGATAATTTCTTTCGAACAAATAATGAGATCCACAGTCACTTCACACGCCAATCCTATAATATTCATTGTCCACCTTGTCATTCAGCCACTGTCCTGAAAAATCCAAGCAATACTGCTATTGATTTGTGGAATTCTCTTCCACATCACATTAGAGATTGTAAATCTTTAAAACAACTTAGAAATAGTCTTAATAAAAATTTCTTTGATAAGTACTAGTCCCATTTGATTAGTGGTGGGAGAGGGGGGGGGGTTACAGTTTATAGTTCGTCCACTTTTTCCGTGTTTGGGAGGGATATCTAATGTTTTTTTCTTGTTTTAGGGCCTATCATTCATCTTTTTTAGCTAGGGAGCACTTACCTTAGTTAAGCTCATATGAGTTTTTTGTATGTGCTTCCCTCACAGCTTCGACCTGCTTATTTTCTACTTTGTTGATAATGATATAAATATTCTATACAGTACCATTTTCTGTTAAAATGTCACATTATATATATATATGTATTATTATTGAAGTTGTGAAAATCAAATAAATGAACTGAACTGAACTGAACTGAAGTTTCAAGTGTACTCTGTCAGTTAATTACTCACACTGAAGAAGGTGCTGGGAGCACCGAAAATTTTGTGAATAAAAGATCATAAATACAGTTGATTGAGAAAGGACATCAAACTTTTCGCTCATTTATTCTGCTATGATTGTTCGATCAACACACGGTTTCTCTAAAATACCATATATATATATAAATATATATATATATATATATATATATATATATATATATATATATATATATATATATATATATATATATATATATATAGGTCGATAAAGGTTGTAAAAAGTGCTTAAAGTTTGCGGAGAATTCCACGACGTTTCGAGTATAGACTCTTCATCAGGTGGCAAAGAAATGCAACTGAATAACAAAGAAGTAGAAATAGAGAAGAAACACATTGAAGAAAGGCACGAACAAACCGGTCGCACAGAACGAACACGGTTTAAAAAAAGCGAAAGAAGGCTGAAAAAAACTGGTAAAAAGTAATGAAAAGGGGAACAGGTTAAAAAAGGTCCATTCTAATGTTAAGACCGTGTGGGGAGAGGGTCCTGAGTTTCATGATAAGCCGGTTTTCGGCGGTCTGACGATCACGGTCAGAACCTCTGCACATTAAGGCTGCAGTAACGGCCAAGTCTTTAATTGAGCACGGTGATGGGGGGTTGAAATGAGTGGCGACCGGATAACCTTGAAGGTTTTGTTTGATGGACCTGAGGTGTTCAGTGATTCGGTCAGCCAGGCGGCGTTTGGTTTCTCCCACATACAGGCAATTGCAACGTCCACAAACTAAAATGTAAACCAAGTTTGTGGAAGTGCAGGTGAAGTGTTGGTTCACACTAAATCTGTTGCCGTTAGAACCCAAAATATTGATAAGTGTGTTCTTGCCAACCACTGGGCATGTGTTGCACCTACTACGACCACAGGGAAATGTACCTGGGGTGTTGTCAGTTGGTTGTTGTGGGTGGGAAGCCCGAACTAAGTGCTTGGAAATGTTCTTTTCAACTCTGAAGGCCGTAATGGGGGGTTCAGGGAAAAGGTCACGGGTTGAAGGGTCTTTTCGAAGAGTCTCTATATTCCTGTAAATGGCACGAATGATGGGGCGTACCGATGGGTGATGGGATATTACCAAAGGAATTCGTAGATTAGTAGACGTGATAGACTTCTTACTCAAAGCCTCCGCTCTGTCGATTCCTTGGATTCTATGTAGAGCACCGGTAAGGACTTTGGTGGGATACTGACGCTTCTCAAAGAATGATAGTATACTTTTTGAAGCGGCTGAAAAATCAGAATCTTCTGAGCAAATCCTTCTGGCCCTTAAAAGTTGTGAGCACGGGATGGATTTGGTACAAGATTTGGGATGGTTGGATGGGTACAAAAGGTAGTTATGGGAATCGGTGGGTTTAAAATGTAGGTTTGACTTGATTTTACGGTCGCAAATTGACAATTGAAGGTCGAGGAAAACCACTGAAGTGTCAGAAATACAATGTGTGAATTTCAAAATTTGTAGGATCTTTCTGTCCATTTTGAACCAACACTTCACCTGCACTTCCACAAACTTGGTTTACATTTTAGTTTGTGGACGTTGCAATTGCCTGTATGTGGGAGAAACCAAACGCCGCCTGGCTGACCGAATCACTGAACACCTCAGGTCCATCAAACAAAACCTTCAAGGTTATCCGGTCGCCACTCATTTCAACCCCCCATCACCGTGCTCAATTAAAGACTTGGCCGTTACTGCAGCCTTAATGTGCAGAGGTTCTGACCGTGATCGTCAGACCGCCGAAAACCGGCTTATCATGAAACTCAGGACCCTCTCCCCACACGGTCTTAACATTAGAATGGACCTTTTTTAACCTGTTCCCCTTTTCATTACTTTTTACCAGTTTTTTTCAGCCTTCTTTCGCTTTTTTAAACCGTGTTCGTTCTGTGCGACCGGTTTGTTCGTGCCTTTCTTCAATGTGTTTCTTCTCTATTTCTACTTCTTTGTTATTCAGTTGCATTTCTTTGCCACCTGATGAAGAGTCTATGCTCGAAACGTCGTGGAATTCTCCGCAAACTTTAAGCACTTTTTACAACCTTTATCGACCTACATACTACTCTAGTGCTCCGCAGTATTTCGACCTTATATATATATATATATATATATATATATATATATATATATATATATATATATATATATATATATATATATATATATATATATATATATATATATATATATATATATATATATATATATATATATATATATTGGAAGCTGTAAATGAATCATCAAGAAGGCAACTGTTCATATTATAGCAATCGGCAAAATACTTTTACCATGTTCTCAATGTAGTAACGACATAAGATTTTTTTTTAAACACCTAAATACCTTTAAAGTCCATTTGATCTTCAAATGCTACACAGAACAGATAGCCATGGTTGTCAAATAGGTCACGGGATACAAAGGAAAGAGGTTCAGTTTTATCTTCGTCTAATAGCAACTTTCTGCTTATAATAATGGAAAGTTACTCATTTTGGTTTAGTTTGTCCAATGTTGGTTAATTGCATTCACAACGTTTTGCTAATTAACCATATTTGGCTTGTTAATTCTTTCTTTCTTTCTTTATTTGTCCGTTTTTTTTTTTTTTTGTTTTGTCCTGTGCAGGATAGTATGCTCAGAACGAATATCCAAGTGGCTGACTACGACCTTCCCTTGTACGACATCTTAATGTTACAGAAAAGAATTTAATTGTTTATGTAGACATCGTAACTTACGGGAATAAAAAGACGCTGAGTAGTACAGGATCGAAACATTTGTTTCCATTCGTCTACATTTTCTTGCTCTGGGTACGTAATGTTGTATATGTAAAGACTGGCTGCATAGACGGATGTTTTTGTCCATTTAATCACCTAGGAAAAGCAAACTGGGCAAGTTAAATCTAACCTTACAACAGATTTATCAAATTGTATAGTAGTGTTAAATCACTGTGCATATAAAACACTCCAACGATTTTGTGTTCAACTTCAAACAGTTATAGTTTCAGTTCAAGAATCTTGTGGATCTCACTAAATAAAATATAGAAACCTGTGGTGTGTTTTTCCAGGATTAATAGCTGCAGTTTAAGTGACATGAATTGAAACTATGACGGTCAAGTATAAGGCACTGTCATTGGTAAATAAGAGTTTGTTGTAAAATCATTGAAATGTTTCATGTAGCCCTAATTGCAAAACAAACAAGTGTCCTCAACAGTATATAGGCTTTGGCAATAATTTTAACAACCTGTATTTTTTCTGGGAAATGCCAAAGACTGATTTTGTTTATGATTGGATGAGAGATAGAAAGAAACTTATTTTGAAGGCTCAAAACTTTACCTCCTTGAAGGAGAAAATAGTCCTGTAAATAGGGACCGTCACAGAATCTGCTATTCCTGATGTCAAGTTTCACGAAAAGTCCCCTTACGTTATGCATTTTGTACGTTCATTTGTTGCTGGATAACTGTTGCTCTCTTCGACTTAATAGATTGATGCTCCATTACAAAAGTTACAGGAAAATTATATTTCACTACCAAATCAAGCAATTTTGAGGTCAGGTATCTTAAACTGATACTACCTGTTTAAGAAAGGGAAATACATAACACTGCCTTGTCCAAAGTGTTGGAATAACGTTTAAGCAGTCCATCCGAACAATAAAGATAAATAAAGATCCCTCACAGAAGTAGTTGTTCCAAATATTGTTTCAATTATCATAAAAAATAACGACAAAAACTATGAAAATCGAAAATGATTGCACACAATCTTTATTCCATTCAATCCCACTCCTGGGTGAACAAACCAATGGGAGTGCTCTAATATATGAATATGCAAAAGGCAGCACAACGAAAGGTGCTCACGTGTATGCTAGCGAACGAACACTGAACACTTGAAAGGCTATTCACGCTACAGGCTAAGTACTTGAAAACTGACTGTAGGCCGATAGTACCATGGAGCTGATATCCGAAAGGTTTTATTGGCTCCATGGTAATAAATCGAAAGGAGAAATTTCTGTTGAAGCCCACCCGACCAATTTCGGAACAAACTACATCCCTCGTGAGCTACTCGATAACACCACAACTTGGGACTAAGTATCAGCAAGGTTTGCTACCTGGAAGGGAAAAACAGTAAAATTTGTGCAGTTTGTGGGCTTTCGTGATCATGGCAGAGTGTTTTTGCATGATTCTGAAGGCAGACTCAAGAAAATACGAGTAAATCTAACTCGATTTACCCACGAGACTGGCCATCGATATAAGTACTACCTCCGACGAATAATATGGAACAATTCTTGAGTCATTCAAATCATCGATGGTCAACGATATCAGCTTGGAGTCTTACATCTGAGATGCTTACCCTTCGTCGCAAGGTCATACCATGGAGCTACTACCTGGACATTCTTTCCCTGTTACGTTTCCCACCTAAAATGTACACAGTTGCCTTGATTCAACAAGGGAGTTCTGATACAACAGACACAAATTCTTTTACATGTTGTGGAAACTCTTGGAGAAACCATCTACAACAATCGAAGTTGACCGAGGGAAAAACACATTGCTCGCAGAGGAAATCGAATCGAGCCATACAATTTTACGACTTCGACTATCATACTTACTCGACACAGACTCGACACAGTGTATCATTGTCCAGTTTACGTAGATTATTTGATATGTAGACCTAGCCTACCGCTCAAGGACAAAGACTTGGGATGCGGGGAAGTAAGCAAGTGTATTGAGGTGTAACTGGTTACCGTTACAAGCGTAGTATGCAAGTGTCTTCTTGAATACTGTTAGGGGTGCAATTCACTAACACGGGTAGTATGATGAAAACAGGTGCTTTTTTCAAAACCTCAAGTGCGCTATGCAGTATACAACCTTCAAAAGTTACTCTGTTCCCAGCCAATGCATGAATAACCGAGGGAATATAATCCCATGCACAGTACGTCGGTACATAGGCCTACAGCTGCGTGATCCGTTGAATATTCATATAGTGTTGTGATAGGCGTGGTTTGAGCTATTTGTAATGAGGACGGTTTTTTTTTTTCAAAATAGCCTGCAGATTTTGACTGATTTCGTACTGTTTCTTTATATTTTGCCATTCACACTACCATGTTCAGTCACTACATAAACAACTCCATCCATGAATAGTATTGTTGGTGTATTGGCAAATAAAGAAAAACATTAGGCCGTATGTGTTTCCCTTTTCTTGAACAGGTAATATCACTTTAATGTGAGACACCGTAAATTTTAGAAGGATGAAAATGCAAGAATGCCTCATTACATCCTCTAGTCAAAAAAACCTAGTATTTCAATGCAGAGTTCCCTTTAACAAATACAAGACTTATCTGAACAGGGGCAGTATTTAACTTAAAATGATCCAGTTTATCTTTGGCTGTTGTGTAACTTAAATCCAAATACAAAAGTTAATATACAAATTCAAGAAATAATTGGAACAATTCAAGAATTGAGCATTTGTGGCTTATCTCGTTGGATTATTGTCTCCTCGACGTTTTGCAACAAACTGGATTTGCAAAAATTATTTTTACCTTTCTGATAGATCGGCACCGAGTACAGCGTATCATTCTTCAGGACTTTATACCAATGCGTTAAATTTTAGTCAAAAGCAGGAAGCTGTATATTAGTAATCCTAATAGTTTCCATCGTCCATATTTTAAACTATGACTATATTTTTACGTAAGCAATCTTACAAAGTAACATTCAGTTTACTTTTACCACATTCTTGATTTTACCAAATGGAGCGTGCAAACTGACGATAAATGGATATATATATATATATATATATATATACATATAGCTTTAGCTTTAGATAAATTGTCTCTGCAAAAGCATTTGGATGCATTTAAGAGAAGACTTTGCCTTTTTGAGTATTTTAATGCTGGTATTGACAATACAAGTGACACACACGGCACAGAAGTCCAAAAATTTAAAAACAAGAGCACTTGGACCCCAAATTAAGGGAGAGACAAGTTTTTGGATTGTTTCCTTGAGGCAGTTTAGAAAGATATAGATTCTTTTCAGCCTTCTAAATACGTAAAGGACAACTTATCCAAAGTCGAAAGAGAGGCACTTCGTAACTTAAAGAATAATGAGAATATTGTCATCAAGCCAGAGGATAAGGGCCTAGCTTTCGTTATTCAAAACACATCGACCTATGTTCACGCCGCTATGTTGGACTTAAATAACAAGAAGGTTTACCGTAATAACGAATACGATAAAACAACAGAAACCGTAGAACACGTCAACAGAATTGTGGCTACTATGTTAAAAGAGGGTGACATCGATTCTAGCACAGCGGAATATCTTACATCAGGAGAAGTGAAGACGTCACGTTATTACACACTTCCTAAAACTCATAAAGACAAAGATGAAGATGGCAACCTGAAAACTAGACCAGTCATTTCCGGGAATGGATCTCCCATTGAAAGACTTTCCGAATTCGTTGACTTTCACATTAATCCTGAAATGAGGAAATTACCTTCTTTTGTTAAGGACTCCAAGGATATTCTATTGAAAATTAATTCCATTAACAACAAAGGACCACTAAATATTCATTGGGCGATGTTTACGATAGACGTAAAAGCAATGTATCCCAGTATGCCTCAACGCTTGGGTCTTGAAGGGGTTAGGCGTGCATTGGAAGCTAGAGACACTAGGGTTCCTTCCACAAACAACTTAATCGAATGTCTTAAAATTTGTCTACATGAAAATCACTTTGAATTTAAGGTAAGTTTTTCACACAAATTAATGGAACCTCCATAGGACCTAAAATGGCACCAGGCTATGCATGTTTGGGTATGGGATTGGTGGAAGAAAAACTATGGGAGACTTGTCCGTTAAAACCTACTGAGTGGTGTCGGTATATAGATGACATATGGGGTATATGGCCGCTTGGTAGAGACGCCTTTCTTTCTTTCTTTCATGGAAATCTTAAATAACTTGTACCCATCAGAACTGGAATTTACTTTTGATTTTAACTTTAATTCTGTTACCTTTCTTGACTTGACTATTAGTCGAACCGGGGAAGGGCTTTTAAGTACAGATTTATTTGTGAAACCCACTTTTAAGAATCTTTACCTACAATATGGTTCTTACCATAGTAAGTCCACTCTTGATAATTTAGCCTATGGCCAGGCTCTTAGGATCAAAGCCATCTGTACTGATGAGAGGGACCTAAATAGGAATCTTGATAATCTCCAACAAAATTTAGTTGAACGTGGTTATCCCGCTTCCAAAGTTAGAAGTATAATAAGTAAAGCTAAGAATGTCCCCCGTGACAAATTGCTTCATCCTAGAACAGAGATGAAAAAGCAAAGGCAGATTGTTGCTCCTTTTGTTACCACTCGTAACCCACGTCTGCCTCCTTTGGTTCAAATTATTAAAAAACATTTCTCTATTTTGCAGATGTCTGATACTTTCCGTGACAAGCTCCCAAATCCCCCCGCTGTGATTTTTAGACAGCCCCCTAACCTGAGGTCCCTGCTAGTCAGAGCAAAGTTACCTAATCATTCAGGAGGTGAGATTAAGGGGTGTTTCAAAACACATTCCGCTTGGTGTGTCACTTGTACTTCGCTTAAAGAAACCAAATGGGTTCGTAGCTTCTCTACCGGCCAAAAATTCAATATATTCCATTCCATCACCTGCTGTACTCAAGGCGTGGTGTATTTAGTTAACTGCCTGGATTGTAAAAAGCAGTACGTGAGTGAGACAGGAGGGGAGCTTAGGATCAGACACCGTGGTCATAGGCAAGAATTTCGAAAAGCGAATACACCATTGGGCAAACATTTTCAAAGCTGTAGCAATTTCGAGCTTATAGGTGTCGAAAAGGTCCATAACAATAGTAAGACAACCCGGGAAGCAGTAGAGTTAAAATGGATTTATCGGCTTAATAGTTTTGCACCAGTAGGCTTGAATGTAAAAGACGCAAAGTGTAGCTTGTAGACTTTCTCCAGCTGTCTTTCTTAGCCGTTCTTTTCCGATTTTTCTATCAGTTTGCTCTAGTACGTGATCAAGGAAAGTATACTTTTCCGAAACGTTGTACATTTTTACACTTTTAACCTTTTTAACGTTATACCAGTTTTATCACCAAGTTTGCCTGAAGATTTGATAATCCACTTTCTCTGTTCGAGTTTTATTAAACTTTTATGGATTGTTTTAATATTTCGAGTGTCTGGTGTCTTCTGTTTTTCATCTTTATATATATATATATATATAAATATATATATATATATATATATATATATATATATATATATATATATATTATATATATATACTGACAAAAAATCCATACCACTCTTTAATAATCTCTGACTTTTGTTCTCACAAACCTCATCTCTTATGTCTTGTCGCAAATTATACTCCGCAAATATATGAATGACAAGACATCTCCGAGTTAGAAGGAGGGCGGATTTTAACATCACGAGAGTTTCTTCTGTTCTGTCTCCACATGTGACCGCAGATAAGTGAATACTAATGATAAATTATAATAAGATTTACATAGTGAAATATAAAACAATCAACTACTCGGTGCACAAAACGAGAAAGAAAAGAATAAAACACTTAATTTTACTCTTAAATGGGTCCTAAGGTTGGACGTCCATATCTTCAGTCTAAAAACGTCCGGTTCAGATTTGAACCGAATCCGCTCAAGTATTTGACTAGATTTGGTTCATTTTGAACAGACAGTGGTTATTTATGAACACCAATAGTCAAATATTTGATCCCTTTTTGGTTAAGTGCCCCTTTAATCCGTTTTCGGTTTAATTTGAACCGGACGTTTTAGAGTGTAGTGGGAGGGAGTTCGAAAGTTTAAAAGACCTAAATATACTAATAATATAATAAAAGAAGAAATGCAAAGTATTTTTCATATTATCCCACTTTTTTTATTTATTCAAGTAATAACTGCAACGACACTTGGAAGTGATGGATGTCATTGTTATGTTTCCCTTAAATGGAGCTTCTTTGTAAGAACGTAAAAAATAACGTAGCACAATAAACTGCTCTGAGTACCAAACACTTAAGCAACAGGCGAATCATCCGTTTTCGTGCCAGTTTTTCATTCTTTCCTTTTTTTTACTACTTTTGTGCCCTTGCCCTTTACCACAAAACACAGCACACGACACACGACATGTATGCCTAATCGTAGAAATGACTATCTGTTCATCGATTCATTAATTTTTTGAATATGAAAAAGCTAATACCAAATGGTCAGTTTACATTTATCAAAAACATTTTTAACGGGTTTAGTTAACAAGGCTTCTCTCAAATTTGTAATACTGAAGTTTATACTGGAGAAGACCAATTATTCTCCCTACTTAAAGTGGCTATGACACGTGTAAATTAACGGTTTAAGCCCTTTGGTATCTTTTGGAATACATTTCCTACAACTAAAGTCAACCATTCTGTTTGTTAAAAAGTTGTTTTTTCGCTCGAATATTGAGAAAAAATAAACTCTTCCAGCCTTGAAAAGTTAGTCTTCCCGAAAATTTTCAAAATCTTGTTACGTCATGTGACGTCACTTTAGGAACTGATCGTTGTTTGCCGTGGTATCCTTCGGACATTAGATACAGTGTTTGCATTCCATCGTACCGGTTACCAAGGTCAATACAATGTAAAACCTGCGTGAAAAGTTGTAAATTTTGGAATTGTTATGCGTTTTCTCGTGCTTACCAGTTGTTTTAGTCAATTAAATGCATTTCACGTAGGTTTTTGGTCTTGGTGTCATGGTAAGTAGCTGCATGTACAAACATTCACAACGCAACAGCATAGGTACAGCATGGAAGTACTACTTCCATGGGTACAGTACACAACATACCTGATACTACACAATGAATCACCAGCACTGTTTCGTAGTAGGTACCATGTGAAATCAAGTTCAATACTTTCTTTGGAATGGTGGATCTGAGCCAGGGAGTTGCCATCTAATGGCAACTCCCTGATCGGACAGGAATGTTGGACTGTCGGTAAAGTGAGTTTTCTTGGATTTGAAATCAGAAAGGCGAAGGCGATACTGAACAAGACGTTCAGTGCAGATGGGGTGAGTAATTCGTTACGGCGCATAGAACCGTATCAATTTGAGACTGTTAGGTGAGGTGAAAGTACAACACCACAACAATTCGAGCATAAGAAGCATTTGGAGCAATTGAAAGGGACTTTAGCTTGGAGAGTTTTATATAGGCAGTCAAAATATGAACTTTAGGTGACTTTCGTGCAAGTGTCAGTGATAATCGTGGAATTAGCCTATGATCGAGTGTGCACAGTATTTCGCTGGCTGCTGCCAGTTCACTCACTGTACGTATTACTGCAGACCGAACCAAACAGTAAATGCCGAGCTTTTTGGTTCTGCGGTTATGAATCAAGAGTATTTGTAATTATTAGTAATAGCCTACTGCAGCCCCAAAATATAACAGACCGACACCACTCTCCAAACAGACAGAATAAAGTTCAGATTCAAGACATGCCGCGAATTACAATCATTACTATCCCTTACGTGTGTATAGGCTATGCTGTACGCCAGGTTCGGTATACGGAGGCTGGTGTTCCTAAAATGACGTCATTATTGTGTTGGCTTGAAATCTCATTTTCAACAGTCTATTTTTTTTTTTTTTTTTTTTTTTTTGGTGCAATCTTTTGAAACATTAATTTCTTTTGAATGCTCGAGGCCGTAAGGGTGATGAAAACAGTATTAGAAAGAGCTTTTTGTGTACTTTAGGCTAAATTAGTCTCCCGTTACTCCAATTTACGTGTCATGGCCACTTTAACAAAGCCTATACTACAGTAACTAAAAGTAGGCTCGTAGCCAGACAAAGTGTCAAACGAAGCGAGATATGTTATGTGCATATTTGAAGCTTTGCTGTTTAAGCGAGATATATTATGTGCATTTCTAAAGCTTTGTTGTTTGTCGAAAAAAGAATGGAAGAGTCTGCAAAAGTTAGGTAACATTGCAATAACGCTGGTCACGCATGTGAAAGTACTGAAAATGGGTAACTTTTGTCCAAGAAATGTTGATAAATTGGTTTAAAGTGAGATTCAATAACAAATTTAGTGGCAACCAGCCTCTAGATAAATTCATTAATCATTAATTCAAGCAAATGCATGGACTTACCACTCTCGTTGGGGTAAGAATTTCTTTCCAAATACGTCAGAACTTGGTATAATGTCCACTGTAACTAGCGGATCTGGTACTGAGAGTACCTCAAAACGGGTTCGAGAGAGGAGATGTCTGACATACATGTAAACGTCACTTATATCCTTCTGCAAAAACATATACAACAGTTATTTAGCAATTGTATCTATAACTTGTGTCCAATTCCCATACGACAAACCAGCTCTTGAAATTTATTGTAATTCTGCATACAAGTCATTCAGAAATATTACTGGAGTTGCAAGTGAAGAAACCAGATGTTTAAACCATAAACAATCAAAGGATGCATCTTTATATAGGTTAGGGACCAGGCGATGGGTTGAGAAGGGGCAAGGTAAATTTGGACTGGCGAGATTTTTCAGGGGTTATGTGTTACAGTATGTAATGACAGCAGTAAAAACAAAATCCCTTTAACTTTTTCTTGGCTTACGCTCCCCTACTCCCCTGCTCCCCTGCTCCCCTGCTCCCCTGCTCGTCTTCCCTGCTCGTCTTTCCTTACTAAAAGTCTGCCATTACATCGTGTTTGGTTCTTGGTATTGAAGCATAGATACGGAGAACAGGGGCAGGGAATAAGGCCATTCATTGCCACCTTTCCGGATAGATATTTAAGATCATGGGTTGCCCCCTTCCAATGGTCTTCGTGCCCGTTGATACATCACTGTTTTGAAGTACAATTTCTTTTGAGCTTCATAAGTAAGATACCATGAAATGGTTGTACAAGGTCACTTCCCTTTTACAGATTTTTTGGTATCGTTATAATCCGTTAATCTTTATGTGAGTGTTCCAAAGTTGACACTGACAAACACATTGCCTAACCTTCCGGGAGATGTTTGGCAAACTTTGGCAATTATTTTTGGTGATAAAGGTCTTCTTGGTCAAAAATGGCTCAACGTCTTTGTAAATATCCTGTACGCCTATCATAAGAGGTACTTAGACTAAAATCTTTATACGACAATATGTCGGACGACGGGGTTGAGATCTTTATTAATCGAAGCCTACAGCTTCGATTGTTGGATTTGCTTAGTTTGTCACGTGAATCGGTGCCTTCTTCAATGGCTCAGCGTATGAATATTTTTAATGTGATACTTGTCTATTTGAACACGATAACTGCGAACGTATACTGCATTTCATCTGCCACGCAGTTATTTTGACTTTTTCATGAAGTGGAAATTTCGACCATTTCCCCGACTTCACCGACTTGACCGTGTTGCAATGGGAATAGTCTTTCCATTTGAGACATATAGGAAGTATTGTTTTTGAAGGACGATAAGTCGTTACGCAGTTCTATTTACTTTCTTTTTATACTTGGTTTAATCACTCATAAAATAGTCCCAGACTTGAAAGCCGCTACGCAGACTTATACTCGCACTGACTCAACGACACCACCATCGAAAATCCCCGCTTGTTTAACACGCTGGTCTCCCGCTACAAATCCATTTTCACGTCTCAGCTTAAGCTGCGCGTGCGTAAATGCCCGAATCTGGGTAGAAACGTTTTGCAACTGTCTGTGCGCCTGCTTGGAAGATACGTTTCTTACACAACAGTTAAAGTTGAGTTGGCGGCAGAACATTTTTGCTCTGAGCGGTGAGCATGGTAGGCCGTTTGCTACTTTTTATCCGCTCATAATATTCATTGATCGAGACTTGGAATCAAGTGGCCCAATATTGGGCTTTTCTGCTTCGTTTCATACCATTTTTAGTGGCTTCGATCTGTACTTGCCTGCAAGTACGAACCGTCTAGTTCTCTTTGCTTTCACATCTTACTAAGTAGACTAGTTGGGAAAATGCGTTTCACCCAATGTATCAGGGGATGGGTCAAAGGTCAAGTGAACCACTTACCTTGACGAACTGTTGTCATGATACAGCTGACCTTGTGATCCCACCGGAAGTACTGAATTACCCACCTTGTCTATTCGGAAAGCTGCTCCTCATTTAGTGTTTTTTTTTTCTTAATATTATAGTTATTTTAAATAGCTAGGTGTAAGGGAAAAGGTGTCGTATAAGGCAGTGGTTTTCAAACTTCCCGAGAGAAAAGGGCCAGATGCATAGGTTGATGTGAGGTTGAGGGACGCAGGGGAGAATATCAGGCCATAGAGAGAACATTCAAGAAAGAAATCAATATTTAAGAGGTCCCGCTGTGTCTATAACAAACAGTGACAGAGCCTCAGAGGTAACAATCTTTCATAGGAAGCTGTTCCTTAAGAGGGCAATCGGCACTTCTACAGCTCCAAACTGAAGGACCCCGACTTCGTCCCCACCATGGTTGGGGCTGAGATCAGAAAGTTTGGCTTTCGAGACGTTATAGATCGCAGGAGAGTGCACATTAATGTACAAACTTGTGTCTAAACTTATGGGTGGTGAAAGCATTTGTCCTACAAGGAGCCAAGCTCCCTGACGGGACGTTGGGGAGGGGGGTGACCAGAAGCTTCGACAACGTGAAGAATTGTCGAAAAGATGGGTAATGCGAAACTCCAAAAATTTTGAGGTTCCCATTGAAGACCAGTTACTACTTAAAGAGTAAAACTAAGAAATTCGTCGGTTCGACTGGTCGTTGTCGGGGGATTAGTTCCTTTATCGTACCTGTCAAGGCTCCCCGCGAAACTGGAATTTCCCGGAGGGAGGCAACCTTCTTCCACGGAGCCCATGTCCCCTTGCCCACACCTTTTTAAATCCTGCGTCTAGAATTCGTGAGTAACCATGTATGATCATTTCAATTCTCATCATACGAAGGTTTGCGATATAGGAGAAACATTTGGTTTTCCAAACTAAGTAGGTTATGGAAAACCGCACCTTGAAACGATGAAGTCACGACAGGAGGCACTTATACTGTGCTAGTGATCAGTTAAATCTAGATCAGTTATCCAGTCAGGCAGAGAAACGGGGCTGAGGTCAAAGGCCGCAATCCAAAATGTCGGAAAAAGATTAAAGTTGACGAAAATGATTCTTTTTTCATCTAACAGAGCTGTAAAAAGAGCGAGAGCAAATAAACTTCGCAAACGCATTGCCAGGTGATGCCACTCAGTAATTGTATTTTCTTCTGGTTCTACAAGTGTGTACTGAAATATGACTTGCAGAGATTTGAAATTTCGGTAATCAATCAACACACAATCTACACAACACGTTTCTGAACTGTGCAATCACCCTACCCACAAAGAGATTCCAAGGGCATTTTTGCTACCAACTCTGTCATTATAAAGGCACCCACTCAGCAATACACTACTGCATAACTATATGCCACCGTGTGCCAAAAAAAAAAACATGGCGCACCAAACAAAATGTCCAATCATGGCTAGATATGACTGACCATGGAATATGCTCTACAGCCGTCTGCAACTTTAGCAACCTAGTACCACTCCAGGAGAGTAAACTTGGATAGAGTCAACTTACTGACTTTACAATGCATAATTTAAAATACATGTGGGTATGGATCGTTGGCTTTTATTCCAACTTTGCTACGATTTTTCGCGTCGACTGTGATTTTTTAAAACGTAAAATCAATTCAGGGGCCCCACTGACATGACCCGGGGGCCGCGTTTGAAAATCTAAGGCAAAGTTTCTCAACCTATTGTAACTGGAGACCCAGTTTTAATTACTGAATTTCTTCATGGACCATATGGAGAACTCTTCAAAAAGCCAACCATAGCATGTTCATCGAGAACGGCTATGCCATTCTAACTTTCTGTGGGACCCCTTGCGTGAAACTCTTCTTGGAGAGCCCGATGCAACCATTGCTGATGCTCCATTTAAGTTTTCCTACAGTCGAAAATTACAAAATCTACGTTACAAACTTGAAAAAATGAATCCAAATGGTCCAACTCCCATCTTTATAGGATATTCCTGAGCTGAGATAAAAATGTTTGAGCTTATCCACTGAATTTAAAATGGTAGATTGCGTAACAATTTGTGATGTCATTCTTGTACCACTCTAATTATCGTCTTGTTTTCCTTTGTTTTTTAGAAAGCCACTGCACCTTGTGCATATAATATGATCTCTGTCTTACTGTTTAAGGGTGTCTTGGCTATATAAGAAGTCTCCGTGCAACGTGCCATGCAAGGGAGCAGTAAATGTTTCATGGTCACATAAACATCTTAATATAAAAAGAAAACAGAAACAGGTCATAAGAGCAGTACACGATCGAAGGGCATAACAAATTATTGCACAATGGTCTATTTCAAATTAATTGCATAAAGTTCAACGTTTTACATCTCAGCAACGGAGTAAGCTATGAAAATGGGAGTTAGATTAATTGAATTCATTTTACAACATCTAAAATAAATAGTCTTCTAATTCTACACTTTAGGTCTACTATAAATACCCCCAAGTTTGTGAATATCCCTCTAGAGGCTTTAGGTAAGGCCCCAGACATCTCAGTCGGGACAGGGAAGGGGACAATGCTGTGCTTGAAGCTACCTACAATAAATTATAGTTACCCTCCTGATGTGGTGATCTCCTACAAACAGGTAAATTAGTTACCAAAGGTACACCACTGTTTTAGTTTAATGCTTCATTCTTATTGCCACATTTTCCTTTACCCCAAGCTCCTAGGACATTTTTGTCCCCACAGCGGCCTCATGAGACAGTCCTGTACACTTCACGCAACTGGAACAAGAAAAGGGGACACTGTTAAGGGATTTCACCTAAAATCCGTACAAGACAATCCTGGTACGGTATTCACCGAAAAATCCTTCCCCCACCTTAGGTTTCCCCCACGAGGTTCCCAGCATACATCACTTTAGAGGTGACATTTTACTCAATTTAAAATAGCTCTTTCTTTTAAACAAAATCTAAGCTCTAACCCTACCTGAAAAGAATCAATACTCTACAACCATTTTTTTCAGGCCATTTTCCTATAATCTAGAGTTCTACTGTACTTTGTTCCGAAACTTTTTATATAAGGCTGTCGGAGGGGGTGGGGTGGGCTTCAGCCCCTAATAATTTTCAGCTCGAGGATTCCTTCAAAAATTTATTAGCCGTGTCTGAGAGTAGCCAAAAATTTTCATTGGAAATCCCATAGTCTAGAGGCTAAAAGGTCCGAGCTCCTACTGTCTCCAAAATCTTAATAGAAACTCCAGTCTTACAAGAGAGGTTGTGCCATTATACTTTCAAAACTGGTATCCACAACCTACAAATTTTCTTGAATATTTTAAGAACGTAGTAGCGCTGAAAACAAGCCATTTGCCAGGGAAGCTGTAAGAGTGGGCGTGATAGCTTCCAGGGGGCAAAATATTTTTGAAGGGCGAGATATACTTAAATGCAGGAACCATCCCTTCCCCCTTCTACACATACATACACCTTGCACCTTGACAGACTCTAGCGGTGTGTGCTAGATCGTTCTTAAAACATGTTTGCTCTATTTGATCTGTCTTTACCAGATTTTCTCACCTTTTGCTCGAACGACAAGCCTCTTCGGTAAAATGTAATACATACTCCACACGAGATGAAGATTAGAACCCCAAAAGTTTTCTTCGCTTTCATGTTGTATACAAAACACCTGGTAGTAATTATAATGTAGGTAGATACAAATCCATTTATAAACCACTAACAGTGGTACATGCTTGTTACATTACCTTCTATACCTAACCTGACATTCCTGATGTACACTTTATACAAAATAATGTGTTCGAAATACAATGCAATTTATTACGGTTGTCGATTACCCTTTAGTCATGACTACAAACAGTTTGAATTATTACAGTAAGTTGATAATACGCTTTACATTTTTTACAGCTTAATTGATCTCAAAAGCCTTACCATACAGAATTATGTCTTGGTGATGCAACAGTAATTCTTTTGTCGCTTTTTCTCAATGCAGAGAATGGGACAGATATTTTGCTTTTTTTTTTTTTAAATACCCGCATGACGTGCAATGGAGGTCATAAAACTTTTTTCGGTTATCTTGATTTCACACAGCATAGGCAGTATGTAAGTTACTTGACACGCAAAAGGGGTTTTTCTTATGACAGTGCTTTTACGTATACCCGTCCCAGCTGATGAGCAGAGGGTACTTTCACCATTGACGACACACACATGTAACAACCGTTTTTGTCGTTATTAAAGTCCACTTTTGTCAAAATAGAAGTCAGTGGCGCCGCCAGGATTTGGTGATGGAGGGCACCACAGGTCTGCGTAAATTGTACCTTTTCATGCGCCTGCGATTGCATACAGCAGCGGGGATCCTTCTTTTATCACTATATAAAGACGCCGTCCTGGAGAGGGGTCAAAGGGTTCCCCCTCCCTTTTGAGAAATTTTTTGTTAATTTAAGGTTGCTTAGATGCAAAATGGTACTACCTTTGGGGCATTTTTGGAACTGATCATGTATGACTAGAAAATGTCCACAATTTAGCGATTTCTAAGTTTTGGTAAGATGAAAGAGGAGAGGTTGTTGTCTAAGAGAAGGATGTTGTCAACAAACCTCTTGAAACCCCCTTTTGGCTGCTTACTGCTTTCTATTCGAGGAAAGTTTTTACGCAAATATACGTGCGTGTAATGCTCAGAAACATTCTTGGATCATTACGAAAATGTTCCTTTGCTTCATTGTGCATTATAAAAGAGTATCTAAGGGAGAGACACCGGTAAAAGGCTTCGTGGAAACTCTGGATTAATCATATGAAATGCACGGGGCACTGTGATGCCTATTGCCTGGCTTATTACCTGACATCCACATGATACTGTAGAGTATGACATCGAGCACTTAACAAATATCGTATTTTCATTAATTATGAACGAAAATCCAGACGAACAGCTTCCAGCAATGGTGAATGAGAGGGAAAGTATAGGTGCAGAGAGGTGATATTAGACCTTCCTGATAGGTAGAGCGAAAGGGATGAAGGACTAACAAGCGAGTTTCAGAATGCTTTGTCTTCGTTAGCAATCACCATCTATACCGATAATGGCTGTGCGGAAGCGCTCGGTAAAATATTTTTAAAAAATGTATAACGGCAAATACTTACTTTCAGCCTTGCACATCACGCTAAAAATTAGATTTAAAGATCCCGTATTGATTCGAGGCCCCTACAGAGGTTGAAGATGAACCTGCTTTTAAAAAAGTGTTTTGATCAGAGTAATTCTATGTATTATAACCTTTATGATGGTCATAAGATGGAGTGCAAGCCGAAACGAATGCGCGCGAAGCGTGCCGAAATTTTTCATTAGATAAAATTACCATGACAAAAACCTACATTCAGACTCTGCATCGAGACACTTTTAATTCCTTAACGAACCGACAAACCAATCAAATCAAATCAATCAAAAGTCCTGCGGGCATTTGCAATGTAGTACGTATATTTTCACTGTTCCTCATTTCTGTCGACAAAAACCCGTTATATCATTTCCAGTATTACATTCTGTCTTCTTTGGTGTCCATATATATTTATCTATCACTGGAGTACAATGTCTTCTGAAAAAAACATCCAAAAAAGACGAAAGAGTTTATTCCGCCGGGCCAACAACCAGAAGTCAATCGTCTGAACGACAACCTAACGTGAGGCCTAACCTATCTGCTGCAAGCTCTGTTGACAACTCAGCAATAGCTACTGCCATCCGTGAGGAGCTCAAGATTGCACTTAACTCAGACGAGTTCCGTAACTCTATCACATCAATGTTGATCCCAGCCATTGTCGACGCTGTCAAAAAGAAAATTTGTTATGACATCCATGATGCCCTCCACCTTGAACTGGTTAAAAAGCAGGACCAATTGGATAAAGCTCAGAGTGAGATACAATCATTAAAACATGAATTGTCAGCAATCAAGGAAAATCTGGAAAGTCAAGAGCCAATGCTCTCGGACAAACTGTCTAAGAATCCACGGCATCCATGAGTCACCAAACGAATCTATAGACGACCTCGTCTTAAACCTTGCCCGTGAGTCTCTTAATATTAACTTAAGCTTGGACCACATCGACCGCTCCCATCGTATTTCTCCAAGACCGAAAGCAAACACACGAGCGTCATAACAAATAAATACCAGGGCCGAGGCCAATTATTTTGAAATTCTCTTCGTACAATATTGGAAGCAAGTTCTATCGGGCAAGAACACTCCTCAAAGGCTCAGGTATTGTTATCAATGAGGACCTTATCCCCCAAAGACAGGCCTTATTCGCAAGGGTTTGGAGCCATACCAGCATAAAGCGGTCTTGGACTCTTGATGGCAGAATTTTTGCAATGGACAGAAACGATCGAAAACATGTGATTCTCAAGATTTCTGACCTAGAAAAATTGTAAAGAAGCTTGTATCATCAAATTTGGCTCTTTAACCATCACAACTTTGTACAGTAGTTAGGCGTCTCCCATGTGCCATTTTACATCTTTCCTGAAAGTTCTTCTCTTTACATTGTTGGAAGATGCCCACCCCAAGCAGCACACACAGCGCATTATTCTATCGTCCACTGAAGACAGATCATCCGCTTTTCTTCATTCACCGTACTAAAAATCCTATGTTACTTCGGCTGGATTATCTGTAGGCGGAATGAGGATGCAGGGCTACTTATCTCCAGCGACCCTTCGTTGCAGGTCTTAATTGCTTGTCTTTTGTTTTTGCCAATTCTCTCTTTGTACATTGTCATTCCTTCTCTATCTGTTTTGTTGCTTTGTTGTATTCACTGCATGGAATTTAATCTTTGTGATCATTTATGCTGCTCATGTCTCAGTGATCTAGGAGGAAGCCTACCATTGTCTGTAGATAAATGTTGTAAATGTTCCAAAACAGTCAAATTACATGACTCTTGCCTGTGTCGTATTTTGCAAACGCAGAGTGAAAATGTATCCTGTATTGAATGTAGACCTTATATATCTAATTGTAACTATGGTAATGATCACTCACCTCTAAGTGCCTTTGATCCCGATAATAATTATACAAGGAACAGTCATATTAAGGACTGCCGTGATTATGATCATCAATTTTTAAATGGTATCTCCAAATTGAGTGGAATGATAAAATGAGTCTCATACATTTCAGTGCGAGGTCAATGAAGCATAATTTTGATAATATTGAGTTATCCTTAAAATCTATTAATCGTATGTTTACTGTAATTGGTGTCACTGAAACTTGGTTTAATGACAGTGACTGTCTGTTCACCACTTTTGATATTCCTGGTTATAAGCTTGAACACGTTTCCAGACATGGTAGAGGAGGAGGCGTGGCTATGTACGTGAAAGATTCTTTTAATTACAAGGTTAGGTCAGATCTCAGTGTCTTTTTTGAAGATAAATTTGAGTCACTTTTCATTGAAATCATCACCAAGCATATATCATACTTTGTCGGGGTAATTTACTGCCCAAGAGGCTTCAATAGTATTTCATCTGACCTACTGTCCGAACCTTTCGCCGACTTAAACGCTATTAATAAAAATTGTTTTATAATGGGTGACTTCAATTGTAATTTAATGGATCTTCATAATTCCACTGCTGATCAGTTCATGAATCTTGCCCATGCTAATGCTTTTATTCCTTTGCACAATCTTCCTACCGGAGTGACCTCTAACTCGGCAACTCTCCTCGACATGATTTTCACTAATGTTTGAAACAAACCATGTCTTTCTGGTATTCTCAATGATGCTGTCTCAGATCACCTCCCTGCTTTTGTTTTGTCTGATATTTACCTTCCAAGCCTTTTTAATTCTTCAAACACATCGGTCGGTCACAGGAATATTTCCTCTGCTAACCTAAATTACTTTCAAGCAGCTATTCAAACCGAATCATGGGCCAATGTTTACAACGAAAACGATCCCAACGAAGCATATAATTCTTTTACTGATATTTTTAGTATGTTATATGATAAATATTTCCCATTTGTCACTTATAGGCCCAAGAAAAATATTACATCTCAACCTTGGCTGACCCACGCTATTTCAAATCTTGTCTTACCAAACGAAAACTGTATAAAAAGTACCTGAAACGTCGTACTTCACAGAATTTTAATGACTATAAACGTTTTCGTAATCGATTGACTACAGTCGTAAGATATGCTAAAAATTGTCTTATAATGAGTTATTTGCAAATTGTGACAAGGATATGAAGAAAACTTGGCGCTCTTTAAACACTCTTCTCAAAGGACAATCCACAGTTGAAAAAAAGTTGAGATATTAGGTTATGAGGACAGTGAGATTTCAAATTCCAGTGACATCAGTAATGCTTTTAACACTTTCTTTCTAATATTGGCCCCGAAACCCAAACGAAAATTCCCAAAATTAGTTCTATCAACCACATGTGTTATCTAGGAGAGCCTGTTAAGAATTCCTTATTTTTGCACCCAGCTACGAGTAATGATATTTTCAGTAAAATTATGTCGTTGAAAAATTCATCAGCTGGTTACGATGGAATCTCAGCGGTTGTCACTTAGCATGTTGCTAATTATATATCCAAGCCACTGTGTAATATTTTTAACCTATCACTAAACCAGGGCATAGTTCCGTCACGTATGAAAACTGCACGTGTCGTCCCTATCTTTAAAAATAATGATAAAGAGCTTGTCACAAACTATAGGCCTATCTAAGTTCTCCCTTGCTTTTCGAAAATTTTGGAAAAAACTAATATTTGAACGGTTATTCCGTTATTTATAGAGGCATAATATTTTGTATAGATATCAGTTCGGGTTTATCCCCGGTCGTTCCACTACCCATGCCTTACTTCATTTTTCTGATATAATTACCAATGCTTTTAAAAAGAGACATTTTGTTTCTGGTACATTTCTCGACTTGTCTAAGGCGTTTAATACCCTTCATCATGATATTTTATTCAGTAAACTTAAACATTATGGCGTAAGAGGCAACGCTTACAGTGGTTTAAAGGCTATCTTTCTAACAGACAAAAATTTGTTTCAATCAGCAATGTGAATTCTAATTTCTGTGATATCAGTTGTGGTGTGCCTCAAGGGTCTATTCTTGGCCCATAACATTTTATTATTTATGTTAATGACCTACATAGGGCTACTGATCAATATTTTCTACTCGAATCCTGACCTTAATCACCTATTTGATGTTCTTCAGGAAGAATTTAAAAAGGTATGCAGGTAGTTCTGCGTCAAATAGCTCTCCCCTTATGTTAAGAAGACTACCTTTGTATTGTTCAGCCAAGTAAATAAGCCGATAAATTCACCATTTTAGTTTATTAATCTTTGCAATTCTCAAATCCCACTTTCGAATGTTGCCAAATTTGTGGGGGTTTTAATCGATAAGCACGTCACTTGAAATGACCATATACATTCAGTGACCAAGAAAGTATCAAAGAATATTGGTATTATCGGTCGTCTCCGTTCTACCTTACCCAGGAAAATTCTTGTCGTTCTTTATAATACCCTCGTCCTTCCCTTTATATCTTATTGTAATATCGTGTGGGGTTCCACTTATCCGTTTAAATTATTGCCACTATTTATCCTACAGAAAAGAGTTGTTCGTTATATTTTCAATACCCATTACCTGCGTCACACTCCTCCTCTCTTTAGAAAATAAAATGTTTTGTCTATTTACGATATTAATTGCTCTCAATGTGGTATTTTTGTCTGCAATTTTTTAAATAGCAAGGTACTAGATATATTCAGTGATTGCTTTCGGATGTGCCACGAAGTTAGTTCTTATCGAACCCGATCATCACATCTTTTTACTACACCTCTTTATAGACTTCAGTCCTCCCTCCACTGTTTTCGTTATGTTGCCCCTCATGTTTGGAATTCCCTTCCTCGCAAAATAATCAATTGCCGGTATTCTTTCCTCTAAAACTTCAAAAGCAAATTAAAGCGTTATCTCTCGTCAAGTATCCCGTTATAATGGCTCTAAGTCAAAAAGACCTTCTCTCCTGTTGATGGCAGTGTTTCTCTTGTTATTGTTATTGTTTTCTGTAAATTAGTAAGGTGCACTTTCTATGTTTAAGGGGGTATCCACTCTCATTAGCTTTGCTAAGCTTCTTGTGGATAGCACTCGGTCTTTTATTTCTGTATATATGTATATCGGAATCTGTGCATAACACATGACCCAAATAAATGTTGTTGAAACTGAAACTGAAACACTGCCAGTCTTTAACCTGGGAAATCCTAAACAGCTTTAGATTTTTTTCTGCTGCGCTTCTCGGGGAGTTGCTATAGGAAGATATTGATAATAAGAACAATACTGAGGTAAGGTTTAAAGCAGGCCAGTTTGCGAATGATTTGCAAAAATTCTGATAGTTTGAGTACCGTTTGAGATAGAAAATGATTACAATAGATCCATCAGTCGGTCGAAAACACACCTCACCCTGCCCCCTACCAAAATCTTTAGCTTAAAACGCCTTTCGGGATCATTTTGAAGTTTTCAGAACTTTTCTCAGAAATTGATTGGAACCCCGTAGCTGCGCCACTGATGAAAGTCGTGTGTTTTGTCGCCAGAATGGCACCTTATGTTTCCCAATTTACAGGTCACTAATATTTTCCAAGAGCTTGCTCACTAGTTTTACACCCAGCAATTGTGTTGGGATGATAACACCCTCTGCATTTGTTATACTTTTTTATGCTAACTGAATAGGACCCTGGTTCTGCCATGTTACTCAACATTATTTTTGTGAATGTAAGGAATACTTAGCAGAGAGCACTTCAGGCGGTTCGCAAAAATGCTTTCAAAATAATAATAATCCAAAAACGGATCTGTCGGTTAGGAGGTTTGGGACATAGTACCAACATAATAGTTGCGAACGTTTAAATTTGCACACATAAAAATCAAATTACGGGAATGGGAGAGAATAGGGAAAGTAAAATGTGTAGGGGTTGGGGACGTTGCGTAGAGAACAAGAGATTACCAAGAAGAAAAAGGAGGGGGAAAACAACAACACTTGATAATCTCGAGAGAACAACGGGTATAGGAAGTGAATTATATTCATAGCGTCCTCGCTAGCAGGGTAAGTTTACTTGGGAGAATCTCTTAAGGAAACTTCGGAGCAAAACCTTTTATACCAACTTTCATTAAAAGCTCCTTAAACGTGAATGTGACGATGTACATCCTACACTATTATGCTGTCCGACATATCTACCTTTTAGATCTTCGAAAAGGAAACGAAAGGAAGGAATGGCAACAGAGGAGGAATGGGAGAGAGATACAGGGGTGCGGGTAATGTGAGATAGACACGGAAGAGAACGGATAGAAGAAAAGAAATGGAAAGGAGAGAAAATTGAATGACCTACCCTATGAAGGGAGTACCCCCTTTTGCAGCAAGTGGAACTAACCTCGTGTCATTTTCTTTTTTCGAGTAACGAATTAACACGAAAAATTCCTCAGGGGCCATTCGTATGTTAGATTTTTGTTCACTGTTAGTGACATGAATTCCATTACTGTTTTTGGTCAATGTTATGGGTAGATGCATATATTACAAATGGAATGGGTGTGATAGCAAGAGTAAATGCAGTTCTGTACGTCAGCATTCAGCTGGTCAAGTATCGAATCTACCCAGCAAACACAAATCATTCTTAAAAGTATTTAAAATGCTCTCCAACTGTTAGTAACGTTTTATAAACGTTTCCAAAACATTTTGTGTTTGCTGGGTAAGCAGTGATATTCCAATCTGACACAAAAACCTAAAGAAAAACCGAATTCCCAGCAGAAAATTCCCTTTGAGACCTTTTGTCCAAATTCCATTAGTCATAGGGTCTCAATGGGTTCCAAATGGTTTTAAAGGGTTTTCAAAAGGATGTTGTTTATGCAAAGGGTAATTTTGTAATACCCTTTGTGATTTGTCCAATTTCCATCAACATCCAAAGGGAACCCTTTAAATGAAAAGGGTTTTTCCAAAGGGTTCCATTTGAAATCCTTTGGGTTCAAAGGGTTTTACCCCAAAGGATTCCAAACGGAATTTTCAGCTGGGTTCTCTTCCTCATTTTTTTCATTGATAGTTTAGGGCATTTAAGAGCCACTGAATCACCGTCCCCCAAATATTAGACATGGTGGGTAGTAAATAATACTGGCTGCCCTTAGATTGACATTAATTCAAACAACAGCTGGACTCTAATTAACCAATGGTTACTTTTTGCAATCGGCAGTGTTATACATAATGCATAACAGGTAGCTCATACGCACAGTAGTGTGTGAATATGGCTTTGAAAAATTTAAAGTGTCTATGGCAGATTACGTGAAATAACTGGGGAGTAATTCAGTCATAAAGTACACAAATATCTTTTTTTCAAAACTTTTTTCATCACCCTTAAAACCTCAAGCATTAATACGGTCCTATATATCTAACAAATTACTCACCACATCTGTAACCCCTTTAAAATCCTTAAATCACCCTCTAATGACAGTCCAGTATAACTGCCAAATGACTGACACACCCGTAGTCAAGAATTTTGGCATCGAGTCCGCGACGGGATTGAAAAAGGTGAGTGGGGACACCAAAGATTTTTTTAGTCAGTGGTGCCATAAGATGTTGGTGTATTGTGTAACCACAGGAGAAGACATCAAGACAAGCTACTCCAGATAGCCCAAGGAAATCAGCGTTACTTGTGCACATGCTCACATGTGCACAAGTAACGCTGAACAAATTTGAACAAAGTTTGTAACAAAGTAAGTTTGAACAAATTCCGGAAGCCAGTGGCAATTATCCCTTCGTTTGAGATACAGAGGCGTAAAAAGTCCCCGCAAGTGAAAAATGGAAAAACAAGGTGATGTTTCCCTACAACTTCCCCCCGTTGGCGTGTGGAGATTTGTTTTCCTTATAGCGAGAGGTTCAGGATCGCTTTAAGTCTTTTCACAGTTTCAACTGCGCATGCGTACATCTTTCAAAAAGGAAACAAACACCCCTCCTTACCTACAACGCATGCCACAAAAAAAAAAAAAAAAAAAACTAAGACTAATATAATTCAGAAAAAGTTTTAATGTCATATAGCTTATGCTTAACAGTAAGAGTACACTGATCATAACTGCAGGCGAGGCTGGACAAAAAAGTCAATTTTAAACTAAGTCTTAAGAATTAAAACACAACACCAGACAAGTTGAAAGACACAGACTGAAGCTACCCTTCTTTTGAAGCAAATGTACCTACACAATTAGTACATGTGCCGGTAACAGCATGAGAAGTAAAATTAGGGGAGTTAACCCTTCTCCACTCTACACTACTGCTTACCGGACCTATCTATGACGTCATGGGTGAGCAGGTTGTCATATGGTTTCTAATTTCACTTTTTCATAACCTTGAGCCAACTTAATCGTCAATCATCGAACAATTTAATGCTATTTGTCGTAGGCATAAATCAGAGAAGACAATCAGTAGGATGCCAACTTTTTTTAAAATTGATCATATTTTATGTAAGACTTAGATTACTGTGCAAAACCGACAATTATTTCCAGCTAAGATTAAAAAATAGAAACAATACTGTACACTAGACAATACTTTTCACAAATTTCACTACATTTTATCTTCGCGCTACTCGCTGCTTC
This sequence comes from Holothuria leucospilota, assembly GCA_029531755.1. Lineage (NCBI taxonomy): Eukaryota > Metazoa > Echinodermata > Holothuroidea > Aspidochirotida > Holothuriidae > Holothuria > Holothuria leucospilota. The sequence continues at coordinate 85,438,425 of CM055961.1, forward strand.
AAGTCAACCTTGCTTTGCTGGTGAAAGAAGCACCCACTTAACCCTCTACTCAGGGGTGGCGCCAGTGAGGGTGCGAAGCGCCATGCCTTCCCCCTCGTCGTGGAAATTTTACAAGTTTTCATAGGGGAGTCTTAATCCCTACTATAAAATATGTTATCCTAACGGCCTCCAGTCGCCCTGACGATCTGCGTGATTTTGTTCATAGGAAGGGGGAGATTCTTCAATGAAGACCCCCAATTTTCCCTACAAAGCCAAATTTTTCAAATTTTCTTCAATAAAATCCCCACATTTTTGAAGGTTGGAAAAAGAAAGTAAAAAATTCGGGCACCGAACACCTTGCGTTTGACGTACTTTTGGCAACTCATCCCCTTTGTCAGGGCTTCAGGTTGCTGGCCCCCAGTCGGAGAAACCTGGCCCCCTTGCCCGGCAAATCTGGGGCCACCCCTGCCTATCTTGCCAAAAACCTTGGATCCACGCAGCAGGTGTTCCCTGGTTGTAAAATTGGTAAAAAAGGATTAGTAGAATATAGTATAATGGCCTTTATTGCATACTCCAAATGTGTCTACAGGTTCCAGACTTAGCAAATTTACCCGAGTGAATTCAGGAAATTTGCAATTCTTCTCCCAACTTGCTCTCTACCTTTCCTTCTACAGTTAACGCTGATCACTGGATGTTAACAACAAAGGGTACGGGGGGGGGGGCTAATTCCGTGAGTCAAAGTTAGAAGCTATGGGAATCAGTGGCGGATCCAGGGGGGTCGCCGGCGTCCGGACCCCCCCTCAAATTTTCCAATGTGCCCTTTTTCAAAAAATGTTTTTTTTTTCACACTAGCAAAAAAAAGGAGACAGTTTCACAAGTAATGACTGTGTTGTCCAATTCCGAGGAGATTTTCGTTACCCCCATCCAGTATCGATCAATCCACTCGTAAAAGTCTAGCCATGTATCGCAGAAACTTCCGGCAATATATTTGACTACGGTAGCCTATATTGGCCGCCCCGAAACCCGAACAGTGCAATCGTTTTACAGAGAATGTGACTACAGTATGTCTGCGTGACAATCAGGCATTCTAATCACTTTTCGCTTGGAACCACGTGTGGCGTGCTTGGGCATTCAGAGTAATACAAAACACTCAGATATTACGTCATACTCACCAGCTAGTGCTTTATGCAACGTATTACTACTGAGTTTAATATTGATTCCAAAAGGTCACTGCTAGTCTTTTGATCTTACAAAATAATGATCTGTTCACACTCCATAAACGCTTCATCTACGAAACCTTCCCTCCATCCTCTAGTATCCATCCTCTCGTGAACAAGAGAGGGTATGTAAATACGTTTCGCTATGATATTTATAGTCTGGAATTACTCTCTTCTTTTATAGTGTTGCCCAAGTGATGGGAATAAAAAGCCAGTCTTAGGTAAAGTCCACAGCCAAGCGTTGACCAGAAGTCACAATAGACGAATCGGTGTTTGTTTCATTTTAAAATTACTATATAAAATCACCACCAGGTCAAATAACGCAATGTCAATCGGTTCAATTTTTTGACATCTTTGGACCGATGACCGGTCTGCTGTCGCAAATGAAAAGCAAACATTCGACTTCAGTCATCTGTTCTGACAGAGTGTTTTTGACAGTCGCGCCGCAACTGTATAGGGAACACAAGTACAGTATTTTAACCTCCTCCCCCAGTCGAGATAGCGGTGGCGCCAGGTGGGGGAGGGTCCATGCCCCCCGCCGGGGAAGACGGGCCCCCTATCGGAGCAGTTTTACTGAGTTTCGTAAGGGAGTCTTAGTCCAAAGTACGCAGTCCCCGACGACAACTAATCGACGGTTTACCTGTTTTTTGCTCTCAAGAGGATAATTTCTGTAATGAGAACCCAAAATTTTCGGCGCGCTACGCGCGCTGTAGAGTCACTCTTAGCAGGATAGCACAAGTCCTGTCAACCTTACCAAGTAACATATAGGCAGAATACATAGTTTATGTAACGGTCGTAACTTTTATCCCATATCGCAAAGCCTAGTTGGTGTTCTCTTGTGTGTGTCATGTGGTACAGTCAGTTGGTGAGCGACTTACGGAGCAAAGTTTGGCTATTTCATCGTGTAGTCCAGGTGGTTTCGATACAATGTATGTTACACCCGATACGGTCTACAAACCCTACAGTTCTTTTTTTCGTTTCGTCATATGTTTTATGTGTAAGCCTATCAAAAAATTTCGCCCGCTTCGCTTTTCAATTTCACGATCCAGAATCAAAGAACACTATCAGTGCGTAACTCGGATCATGAAGTATTAAGTGATATAATGCAAAATATGCCTACAATTGCATGGGATAATGAGGCTCCCACATTTGCCTTCTCATCATACCCTCGAAATAGGGAATGTCGGAACTTGGGGTAGCTGACATAGCCCGGCCCCCTGTTGGAAAAATTCTGCCGCCACCCATGGTCAGTTTACTTATTTTGGCTTTCATAAGGGTTATTTCTGGGATAAAACCCAAAATTTTCGGTACGCTTTGTCCACTCTTCCTCAGTTCAGTTATACTTATAGCTAAATATAGTACCAACCCTTTCCACCTTTTCAAGTTAATAAGTAGAATACATGGATTTATGTAAATGTCAGGCATTAAATCGCATTTCGCTGAACCTGGTTAACGTTCACTTGTGTCTGTCGTACGGTACGACTAGTGACTCGAGGAGGGAAGTACAATGAAGTTACGCCCGATAGGGCCCAATTGTTCTATATAAGCTTTAAATTAGTACAAATCCTTATAAGTGTAGGCTTACCCAAAAAATTTTCGCGCGCTTTGCAATTTCACCGTTTAGATCCCAGGTTTTGATTCCAGTTTTTTCATGTCTTTTGGTTTATCCTTTCTTTGTCAATATGCGGTAAGTTGTGTAATCGCTGACGTTTATGGTAACCAAAATTTAAAAAAAAATGAATGTGCCCTTTTTATGTTGGACCCCCCCCCTCAGAAAAGACCCTAGATCCGCCCCTGGGGAATCAAATGTAAGAAGCCTTAATGAGGAGGAGGGGGTTCTGGGGAAAATTGAAATCATACACTTTGCATTAGTATTTTCTAGCATCTAGCAATCCAAATTAGTATACATAAACTTTTCAGTGTAGCTTTGGAACCGAATCAAGAGAGAACTTGATGCAGAAAAGAAGGGGGGCTGGGGCTGAAAAATGCTCCTCTAGATCAGCGCCTGTTGATTGCTTATTAAATCCTTACTAACCTCCATAATTATTCAATGTGTTTCCAAGAAGCTGTACATTCCCATGCCTAGTATATAAAACGACATAGTGTACGTAACAAGTGTACGCTGATGTTACGGGGAAACTCGAGAATTTTCCTAACATATATTGTTAGCGGTACCTCAAGTTTCGACTTTGATTGATTTAACGTGCTTTTGAATCATCGCTGGGGTTAGTACTGACTGTAAAATTCTTTATGTAACAGTAGCCAGCTTCTAAAGCCAGTAAACTAAACCCTTTATGTCTAGGCTATACAGACGTGTGTAAAGATCAAAGAATAGAGCTACAAGGCATTTACAAAATGAGCAGAGCATTGTTCAGCTAGAAATGTTGGACCCGAGTAAGAGATATTTTTTTCTAGGGAGAGGGCTGAGCCATTTTGTCCGGGAAGAACCTGTGTTGACCGAGGAAAACTCTTGCTCTCGTAGTTACAAATATTTTAGTTCAAAAATGCTTTTTGTCTGTACCCTGGTGCTGTAGTCCCTAGCTCGTATGCGTATGAATGATACATCATAATATGGTGGCAATACTGTATTTTAAAAATAGCTGATGTAAAAAAAGGTATCAAAAAATGTTAAATATTAATTAGACAAATGCAAGCATCTTAGTCAAGTATTGGCTCAGACTGTCGGCAAAGAAAAGATTTGTAATTTTTCAGTTTCAAAATGTCATTCACTCCTCATAAATAGCACCAAAAATGCGATGATATCATTTATGCTTTGCTTTTGTGTGTTATTACATGCACTGTTTTTGTGGGAGGAGTGGTTTAATTTCTTTCACTGGTGTTGTACACACTACTACTATCTTTTCAGTGATGTCAGGTTTGTCCCAATCGGGTAATGTTTAGCTGAGATATGCCCAGAACTAGTATTATCTGCCAGATGTATATACCACATTACAGTTTTCTTTTGGCACACATCTTAAACAGCTATGGAAATTACCTGTGTCACACTTTCTGGCTAAACATACTAGTCGTTCGTATATTACCCATTTGATAATAAATCTATGTCTCTGGACCAAAACATGTCAATTTTTCACTTGCCTATTTGATGTAAAAATGCTTTAAAAACGTTAAAAAAGCCACAATTTACATCAAAATGAATTAGATATTAACCACTTTACAATACTACAACTATTTTTGAACTACGTATATAAATTTGTGACGTAGCAAGAGGGACTTATGGAACGAATATTGTGTTATCCTTTGCTTGTCTAACCTTTTTTTCAAGGACAGTCGTAATATTGGTTAATCCTGAGTGCTTTATTTTGTAGTGGAAAAGGAACAGTTATAAGCGATTTCCCAGGTTTTGAGGCCTTGGAATCATATCTCGGACAGTGAAGTTTTCAGCATTTCAGTATTTTTTCTCAAGTAAGCCAACTTTCGTTTACGACTTGGAAATCACAGGGGAACAGCTTCCCGGCCGTAGATGCGTTCTTATGCGGGTTTTTATATACTGAGAAACGAACTTTCTTCTTCCTACAAGATACAACGCTTGAATACACCAGCATATATTCTGGCTAAATATATATAAGCCTGTGATTACCTATACTTATTATCTAAACTCAATGAGCTGGTAAAAGACGTATCTGTTCTTTTCAGACAGTCTAGAGCGGGGCCAAGCATGACAAACCTATGAATGATATAGACAGGCGCAGATACAGAAATTTTGGCTGGCCCAAGACGGAAAATCTCACGTGCACCGAAGGTGGCACCTCGAGCACAACGGGCGAGTTCTTACGGGTGGGGTCTAGGGGCCCTCGGTGGGGCCCTTCGCGGGGTATAGGGCGGAGCTCCGGTTGGGTTCCAGGGGGCGAAGCCTCCGGAAGCTCTAGGAAGAATGCATTTTAAGAGCACAGAAATCGGCTCCAGTTCTTATGTCAGTGAGAATTTATACCTTTTCATGTTTTTACCATATGTACCTGCAGAAGTTTCTGAGAATCTAAGTTATCTTAAAACTTACACGCCAACATTATGAACCCGTGTAGGTAACTCGAAATGATTTCTGCCATAATGAGTGTTTTATTTTCGTTATACGGTATTCGGGTATAGGACGTCAGATGAAACAATTGCGGGCGAAGCGCGCCAAAAATTTGAATTTACATTTAAAACCATTGCTACGTCTAACGGTGTCAATTCCCTTTATGTGTGTCTATCAATTAGAAGGTGGGTTCGATACTAAGTTTTCAGTTCTCATAAGAAGAGGAGGGTGAAAAAAGGAATATCAGTTGCTTTACATCCTTACAATGCTGGCTTCTCTGAAATCACGTTTATGCACACGAATAATTGGCTTATGGTAGAACGCCACCGATGAGTAATGCGAATACGTTTGAGCCATTTTGATAGTAAAAGGAGCAACTTAAGGCTAAAAGTGTGCAGATCAAGCGAAAATCAAGAAGTATTGAGAAGACTTTCCAAAAATCGTAAAAATTCCAAAGGAATTTTGGTAAAAAGTGATAAAAATGAATCCATTACTCAATAAAAACGTACCTCTCTCCGTAAGCGCAAACAATTGCGCGCGAAGCGAGCCGAACATTGTCGGTATAGAGCCTCTCGGGAGCTCTGCATTAATTGTGCACTGGAAAGGGGGACCAACAGGACTCTCACAACCTGACATATGGGAGGAGAGATGGTATATCACCTTGTTTATGGATTTCTGAAGGGTATACCCTTCAGAAATGTATGACCGATGCTGCCGGCGGGAGTTGGTGACTAGAGGAACAGCAGATAACTGCTAAGCAGTGCCTTTTTAGGCAGTGGGATTTTGTAAATACGCTATACACCAGAGTGGGAGAGCCTTTTCTTGATAGTACATGAGAGTGCAATCCTATAGGAAAGGGGTTTACCCTCCCCTTTGAGAAATTTTTGTTAATTTTAGGGGCCTATATCCAAAATGGTGGTATTTTTCGGTCATTCTAAAGTTCTGGTATGTTTAAAAATGTCCACAATTTAGTGAATTCTAACTTTTGTTCGGGTGAAAAAGGGGAGTAAGAGACGGTTTATATATTGCCTTCAAACTTCCTTAAGTCCCAGGAAAAATCATGGGCGTGGATCTATCTCCAAACGCGGGGGGGGGGGGACTTTTTCACATTTGTGAATCGCCGTCCTGGTGGAAGAAGTAATGGTGGTAGCCAGAATTTGCGTCACGGGGAGGCAATAAGTTTTGTGATCGTCGGCAATCGGGAGGGGTCTAAGGGAAATTGTTCTAGAACTGAATGCCCTCAGATGCGATTTGGTGCAACAAAAGTGTAGGATTTTTAGGTTATTTTTCTTCAAAAAATTTCGTTTTCCTAGGCATAATTGCAGTCTGTTCCATCATTTTTGTAAAAGTGAGGGGGGACTTTTTGACGATGTCCCCTTTCCAAAAAAGTGAGGGGGGACGGGTCCCCCGTCTCCCCATAATCCACTCAAATGGGAAAATTGTACACGCAATTATACCTGCGTGGAGTCCACAGAAACATTCTTGGACTATAATAAAATTTTTCCTTTACATTTTAAAAGGATATCCAAGGTTGACAGAGAACAGTAGAGAGCTTCCCGGGAGATCTGAATTAGTTACAGTATACAAAAGAGGGACCAACGGGATTCTCACTACCCGACATCCATATGGGAGGAGATATGATATATCACCTTCTTTTTAGCTATAACAAGAGGGATGGTGGACAGGCAAAATTCGTTTCAGAAAAGATTTTTGTCGTTATTGAACGTCGCGGCAATCTTTCAAATCATGTGCTAGACTAGATTAATCAAAGATCCCATAATGATGAGAGCCCTACAGAGAATTGTACATGAAGTCGGGTGTAAACCCTGTCGTATGCGCGCGAAGCGAGCCGAAATTTGAATAAAATATGAGTCCATGACAAAACCTGCATTCAGAACCTGCATCGGACACTGCCACTTTCCCACCAACCTATACTCTTCAGAAACGAATCTTCTGACTGAGAATTCTTAAAAAAAAAACATTTTTGCTCCTTTGTTCCTCGGTGAGTAGTTACCGAAAGTTATTGATAATAAGGACAACTCTGACACAAGGCTTGACGCTAGCGGAGCGTGCGAAAATTTGGAATTTGTCAAGAATTTCCAAAACTTATGATAGTTTGACAACAGTTTGTGAAAGACAATGGTAAGAAAAAATAAACCAGTCATCAAAAATACATCTCACCCTATACCCTCCACAGAAATCTGTAGCTTAAACGACATTTGGGACCATTTAAAAATTTTTCAAGAATTGATGGGGAGGGGGACACACGTCACCCATTGCACACTGTGCCGACGCCTCTGTAGCTTAAAAGCCTTTTGAGTTCATTTTAAAACTTTTCAGACGGTTTCGAAATCGAATAGGGTATGCACGCCGCTACTTTGCCTGCAACATCTGGTGCCATTGTGCACAATAGCACGTCACCTGACAGCTTGTCTTCTATATTCTTTCTGCAAGGTCTGTATGGAGAAAACTTTACCTCTCAATCCCTCTAGATTACAAAAATTTCACTCCTTTAACACAAAATTGTTACTAAATTGCAGTGCGGCTAACCGGGCCCATACTGCATATTTCACGATGTTTACTTACTTATATCTTAAGCCAAGGATCATTACTCAGCTATTCACCTGTTTTCGAACATTGTAGCTCTCCTTTCGTCGCCACCCACTTTGAAAAATATCTAAAGAGATAATCCACCTATAGCTCCACCCAAACCCTACAGAAATATATACTTTGAATACGTTCTTAGACACTTTTATTCATTTTTTGCTCTTAATTTTTCTTTCCCTTTTCTTTTTTTTTTCTTTTTCTTCCTTTTTTTCTCCTTTCGTTTTTTTTTTTCGTGGCGTGGGAGGGGGGCAGGCACCCCCTGGATCCTCGCCTGGATATAGAGGTCTGAAAGTTAAAAGGCCAGTCATGTTAAGTCTGAAGTGTGACTTTGAGACGTAGCTATTTTGGGGAGCAGAACTTTATCGGGAGCAACCAGGCGCGAATCCAGACATTTCAAAAAGGGGGGAGGGGCTGAAAGTTCCCTTGAATATTCTCCTAGATTAACATTATGCTAAGTTTCGCGTATCTGTTATTGTTGATGTGGCGAAAAGGGGGGCTGAGCCCGAGGAAGCCCTCCCCCCCCCCCGATCCGTGCCTGGCAACGTTTGGTTTGCTCCCTTCGCCGTTGAGTCGATGCGACTTTGGAAAAAGGCGACACTTCGAAGAGGTGTGTTTTGAGGGAGATGGAATTATTCCTACAGATTTCTAATCATTTTAAGGAGCTATGGATTCCCCCACATATATTTACACATATCCCCATAGTTCTAAATCCAGTTGGTCACCGTACTTTGATTGCCATTCATTTAAATAATAACAACACCACTCTGGTTTGTAATGGTGACTTGGGCAGTCAGTTGTGTTCCTAATTAATAGGCTCACAGTCACACACTGTTTTTCAATATTGTCTCGGACAATTGAAACCCAGTGCAGGCTACTGTGTCTCTGTCTTGGAAGTGTTCTACTACTAGACAGTTGTCTGTGTTTAAATTGGAGGCGGGGCTAGAAGTTGGGTTAGTGGAGTTCCACATTACCTTTAAAGGGGCTATGACATCCCCGGTCCCAAACCTATATAGCAATAGCCATAAAGTTCTAATTAAAATTGGTGACTGCAGTTTGATTGACATGCATTCAAACAATAACTCCCTTCTGATGATGATTGATAAAGTCAGTTGTGTTCCCAATTAAGCTCACACACAGTTGTGTGTAATCTTAGTACCAAAATGCAGAATACCCTCACAAACTCAGTAAAAAATTTTCCTTTCTATTTATCTTTAGGAAGGCGGTTATGAAAGGCATCATCGATAATTATTACGTTGTCTTGGCTTCTTTCTCAGGTACGAATTTTGCATTGCTCTGCATAAAACGCATATTCATAAATACTTTTTGAGAATGATGGCCTCTGATTGGTCAGTTACCATGTTCGAATCCAGTATAGAGACATAGGGTGTATGGAGAGCAAGTATGCGATCAACATGTTCGAACTATAGACACAGAATGCATGTAATAGTCGCTGGTCTATTTATACTACGTTCAAACTAAACTAGGTAGCCTACAATGGTACTAATATTGCAAGTTTTTGTTCCCGACACTGTTATCATTAAAACTAAATATGCTTAGATTGACAGTTGTTTAATGATCCATGCATGTTTAGGCAAATAATCAGCTCCTACAGGCGGTATTCCTGGCTTTTCAAGAGAAAACTAGCGCAGGGGAATATCACCGTGAGTAGGCTCCCAGTCTAATAAAGTGTTTCGAAACATCGCCTGCTTGCTTTGATACATTGTTGATAAGAAGAAATTATACAGCACTTCTTAACTCTAGAAGACCTTTCTCTGACTCAGACGAAAAAAAGTGATTTACCAAATTTTGGTCTCAATTTTGATCGAAGTGATCTTGATAATATGATGTCATCCAGGAGGAGATTACAGACAGTAGGCCTAATAATGATCCTGATTTAATGAGGCCTAAAACAGTCACTGGTGAAGGCGATCTGAGTAATTGTTTTCATCGAAGACATTTGGCATTCACACCCAAAAGTCCTCCTGCACTTAGGCTAGGTCTACTGAGAATTAAGCAATGAAGAGAACTAAGGACTCACACTAACCTCAAAAAGTCATCTTTCAGTTCCAAAAAGATAACGTTGGCCATGTATTTTGTGCACTTAAATTTGGAGAAAGCACCAAAAACCACCCAGAGGATTCCAGGTGTGACTTTCAACCTAACGGTATATATAACTCTACTAATCTAGGGCTTTAGCCACTCCGGTTTCGATCGGAAGACAGTAGGCTATTCAATATTGTCAGGGCACAGACGCTCATCAACTTTAATTTCACATCTTAATGTCGGAGACTCCTCCGTATCGCAAAAGCGAGATATGTCCGATTGCTTGCAAATGAAATGGAAATCTCAGATCAAGTGCATTAGTCTTCAAACTGTAACGTTACTGATTCAACGTTTGAAAACAACGTAACGCTAGTTAGGCTATGACTTAACGTATCCTAGTTCTTTCAACAGCGTAGTAAAGCCCAACATTTAAGGTCGAAAAATTACGTCACCATGAGCAACAGCACCAAAACTACAGATCCCCAAGCCAGCATGTTCTCTACTGTAAATGTAATTTCAGTAGAACTGTCTACGTCTGTTTACAACCAATTCGCCAACTTAAGTGAATTGGACAGAAATCCTCATTTCAAATATGAGCTCGCTCGAAATAATCCAAAAAATGCTCATTGGAAAAGAGAAAATAAATTTTCTTGAATAAATATGACAGCCTCAGTGTTAACAAAGCTAGTACTAGTATGCAGATATGATATGCGTACGCGCCGCACGTGTAAACGTAGGTCGTACACTGCACGTAGCTAGCAGGCGGCTCATACTCGATTTCGTGTCGCGACACCTGCAAAACTTTAGGCAGCTTGGGAGAATAATTTATGATCAATGAAAAATTGTTAAAAAAGAAAGTTTTTTTTGCCTTTTAGCTTCTCCAAATTTAAAGTTATTTATAAATGGAAATGAAGTCATGGTGCCCATGTCTCTAAATCAGATTCGAACAGGCCATGACGTCACGCATATAATCAGAGACCCTCGGCTGCGCCTCGGGTCTCTCAGCCCATATGCGTGACGTCATAGCCTGTTCGAATCTGATATAGAGACATGGGCACCATTGACTTTATTCCTTGATTATATAATAGTGCGAGAGTTTATGTGATCTGCGCCCCATGGACCCAACTAGGGGCCCTTACTAGGGCCACTGAACACCACGCGTCGAAACCGACGCTCCCTGCTCGAGGTCTCGGTGTAATTGCAATGCCTCTCCCCCCTCCCCCTCGTAAATTTCTGGATCAGCTCCTAATTGCAGCTGTTTGATCGGTTGACCTAATGACGGTACCTGGACAGATAGCTAAGTAAGAGCAGCGGTTTTTTCTCTCCATTTGAGGGCAGCGCTCTTTTGTTCGTTCTGTATTTGAGGGAGGTCAATTCTTCATGCACTGAAGTCCAAATGACATTTACTTCGGCTCAAACTTTGGGGTAAAGGCAGTCGGCCCCTCCATTTGGAAACTGCTAGACTTTACAAGTCCCCTGTTATTTCTTTCACTTCTCTTACAATTGTAACTATATCTCTCAACTAAGTTTCAGGAAGTGCATAGTGTATATTAACAAGTAAACGACAAGGAAACTGTGAGAATTTATCAATACAGTTTCAAATAGATCGTAAAATGGTTAAAGTGGACCGCTAATACTCGGGTTGAATTAAATTTACATCGTTTGCAGACAATTCAGAGAAGAGTGTTTATTACCATTGACAACGCACTATCGCAAATCGTGGCGGGTAATGTCAATCAAGCCTTGTTTCTTACGAGAAATCCCCATTAAACCCCCATTTTTTCTTGATACAGAGTTTTGTTCCGTCCGCAGATATGGATAAAGAATGGCCCCCAAGCCAGTGTAGTGTCAGTTTTAAATCCATATTCAATAAAGCATATATTTTCTGGGTGTGCTGCACTGAATGGCACTTTCAGCTTACTGACATATATCTACCAGTCAGTTTTATTGTAACTGTATATCGATTACACGTGAAGTAAAAGGAAGTATACAATACCCGAGCATTATATTTCTTACAGGATAACGTTGGGAATCGTCTGTCAAGACTACGGGAAAAACCCCCTTCGTTCTTTTGTCCTATTCTTCTGTTCTATTCTTTGAAGGAGCAAGAAAGTGACAAAAAGAGTTGTATTCAATATTTTTGTACACCAGCTGTGACCCTGGTTGTGCTCCGTTGATCTTATCTTTTGATTCTTAAAGGCTATTTTTTGAAGAAAGATTCAGTCCTTGAAGACACAGATCAGAAGATCAGTATCTAATAGGAGTAGCAGAGAGGCGAGTGTTTGGTGGTTGTCGATAGTCTGGACCTTGTTGTTCATAACCTTGTGCAAACGAGAAGTGGTTTTTGTCAGAATAAGCAAATAATTATGAGAGCTTCGTTGAACTTGAAACTCCTTGTTGTAGTCGCTTTTTGTCAAAGCTATATATGCCAACAAATAGAAGGTAAGAGTATCCGTGAAATCTTGCTTAGTCATTGCTAAACAACACTTTTAATAAACTTTCAAGAGATGCGTATTATGATTGGAATTGTAGTTTGAAAAGTACGTGAATACGACCTTATCAATTATGTGTCTTTGATCTTTAACATAAGGTAAATAAGTTATATTCATTGAAGATAGATTTATATGTGATGTCGTATGGGAACCTTTCTTAAAGCTTACTTTAATAGTTTTAAGATACTTTTCAAATTTTCAGAAATTGAAGAAAATTTAACTTTAAAGTTTCCCCAAAATGGCGGCAATTATCCTCGGTGTACTAGGCAAGCATGGCGGTTTACTGGACCCAACAAAAACTCGTTCATTGAAGTAACCCTCAAAAGACTGGACTTAAAAGCTGGAGACAATTTATGTTACGGAATTGGGAGAAAGGTTGATGTAAACGAAAAAGCTTCTTTCACTGCGAAGCAATTAATAGACGTGGGTCAGAAAATGCAGGTGCTACAATCGAGGGATATTTGGGTACGATTCTTCAGCGACAAAGAAGAGGAAGGAACTGGGTTCGAACTGAAATTCAGAGGTTCGTATCGTCACTCTTTAGAGAGCTCCTTTTTGTCTGGTACTTTCACCACAAAGTTTACATTAACCAACCGTCTACATAAACCAAGCGAAAAATCATGGAATAATCCAAAAATCATTTATTTAAAATGGTGTACCCCAAACTCTGTATTTATGGAATTAAAATAATTAAGTATTGAACTAGGTATTTCCAATTAGTTTATAACATTTGATTTAAGAAACTGCACATGGAAACTTGTTTACAACCGTTTGGTCAGCACAGACTGAATAATACAGTGCAGTATGGTTTAAAGAGCCGGCAAATGGATCAAAGTCAGTTTTGTGCAACAGCTGATCAGAAAAGTTATTTTGCTTATGAAACATTTTTTCAACGTTATTAGCTGACGTTGATTTCATAAAGTGAAGTTTTACTACCTGCTGATTTGTACTGATTACTATAAAAGAATAAAAGCAATAGCGAGTTCTTTCTTTCTCCTTGTAGCATTTTGTGTTATTTTACGGTAGGCTGAAGAAACGTTTGTAGGCTGATTATCGTATTTCTCCTCAAACATGTAACATAAGTGATTAAGTTGAATAATGAAGCTTTGCCACTATTTTTGCAGGCCTATTGCTTCTATTTATATACAGTATCACGTCTTGAACCAATCTATAACTTCTGATGCAAAGTGCTTTATTCTCTGCAATGAATTCCAAGTATAAAAGCAACCGATTGACTTTCCCGTAAATCCTTCCAAAGCTACACAATTGCCCAGCGCAGTCTCCAAAAAGTAAGACTAGAAGACAATACGGAAAGACAAGGAGTGCAAAGAACGCTTCCACAGGCGTAAATAGCTCTCACTATGTCTCATCCTCAAGTCATATACACACTCTTAAAACATCCTGGTTAAATTTAACCAGTATCGGGGTTAATAGTTTTCCATACATTTCCTGGTTAAAATAACCAGGAAATCCGGGTCAAAACTAACATTTTCCTTTTTAAATTAACGACTGGTTAGAAATCCTGATAAGAATTTAACATTTTCCTGGTTAAATTTAACCGAGACTTCTTTTTTACTTTTAACCAGGAAATGTGTGGAAATTATTGACCCCATCCTGGTTAAATTAACCAGGATTTAACCAGGATGTTTTTAGGGTGCAGGTGGCTTGAAGGCAAAATTTCTTCAAAGGTGAGCACTTAGATGGGCACAAACGTTTTTTGGATTTGGTACAAATAAATCGGGTCCGGGACGGACAAGGAAGACTACTGGTACAAGGAGATGAGAAGTATGGAATGACAGCTGTTAGGCAATAGGCTGCATCAGCCTATACACCATTGCCATTATTTGGCGCAATATACATACTTCATATACCATGTTTAATCCCGATATAAAAGTGGGTATTTGGGGACTTCCATACAGCGCAAAGCTAGTGCAATAAAAAAAAAGAAAAAAATAGGGATTCAGAGATGAATTTGTAATCACTATATTTGTGATTAAGAGTGTGTAGCCTAGTCATGTGTGAAAGCGGGAAAATCAGGTACGCAGTAAGAAATTTGAAATCATTTATGGAATGAATAGCAGTGGCGTAGCTAAAGGGGGCAGGGGGTGGTCGCCCCCCACAAAGCCTCCGAGGGCCTCTGTCGGAAATTTTTACCCCCTTAATTCAAAATTCTTACACCGGAAATTAGTATCTAAAATTAGTGGCTAAAATTATATTCTTATGGCTTTACTTACAATACTTCCTTTGTTTTTAAGCAGAATTACACATCGAAATGGTTACTGACAAGGCCTGGAAGTGTCATTTAAGGCAATCTCGGAGATATTTTAATCTAATTTTTTCCGCGCGCTACACGCCAGATGATGGTGGCGCTACGCTTAGAAAGTACATCATTACTTCAAGATAATCTGTCGGAAATTTTTTGCTTTTGCCCCCCACTCCTTAAATATGAAGCTACGCCACTGATGAATAGATCAGATATTGGAGTGAGTGACCCCCTATCGGAACTAACTTGCCCTGTATAGTATGATCGTCTATCTACAAGGTTTTCAAATCTCTAGTCTGGGATACCATTTTATGGAACAAATGAAAGAGAACAGGTATGCCACTAAAGATGAAATTCAGATTTTACAGAAACTTCGGCGGCTACGTATGTTATGGTAGGGTTCTCTATAGCTGTATGGATCTTCAAGTTGATAGAAAATCTATCTGTACAGCACGAAAAGCGTGAAGAAAAAATATGACGAAATTTCGAACATCTGCAGAATTTTCGAATAAAAGTAATCTTGCAATGAAATAAGTTGTCTGTACTGATTCTTATTACGCCATCTTCCGCTGGTTATGAACATTGCGAACCTAGAAACTCTGATTGCTCTGCAATTCACTTTAGCCTACATTCGATACTTGTCACAGTATGCTTTAGATATCGGCTTACTCAAATTCATAAAGCGTGTACAAAAACAACCGTGCTAAGAGCAATGATAATGCTTTACAGCACTTTAGTACTGAAAAACTTCAAAGCGGAATCAAACATTATAGAACGGAAACTTAGTGTAATACTGCGTAAGCAATATCTACGGCTTTCATACGAAATGAAGAACGTTAAACTCAGAGAACCACAGATATGCTTCAATACACCCCGCATAACGAGGGAATTTTTTGCATGTTTGTCGAAGAATAAGTCTCAAATCGTAAACCTACACTCGTCGTAAACTTATGGTTGCTTATGAAATTCATTTTTTGTCCTCCCTTCCTTTGTTTTCTCTCTCTCGAAATGACTGATCGTCGGTTTGACTGACCGTCCAGCCTGAGGATTTCATCTCCCCCACCCCCAACATCCCGCCAAGCAAACCCCCCAGTGTTAGCAAAAATACACCGCAACTTTAGAGGTAGCCAAGAGTAAATGCACTATTGTGGTGATTAAGTTAAAATGTAACGCCAAGCAGTCAATTTATGCAACAATTAAGTAATTTACAGTTACAGTTTCCTAAACCTGCCGACATTAGATAAGATGAGGCAACAATCCAATGCTTTAACATTTAAATTCACGTCGTTTCTAACTTTAGCAAGGGCTTTGTATTTATTATTCTCTCTCTGAGATGCATGTGGGAAAATATTATTTTCCTACTTTAAGGATAAGTTAGTAAAACATTAGCCCAAAATATATTTCCTGATTTTGCCTGTATTGGTAGAACATGTCATGGGAACAGGGCTGTACAATGCGACCAAAATGGTCGCACTGGAGACCATTTTGTCAGTACGTGCGACCAATGAATTTAAGTCAGTGGCCGATGGCGAGTAATGTTTTTTTAGTTTTGGTCACCTGAAAATAATTATTAGAGACTCAATTCTCAGAGCTAAAACCTTCTCAATAGTGAGTACCGATATAATTTCAGACTTTTAGTTGAATCATTTCATCTCCTATGAGCCATCATGTCAACAGTAAATTTTATTTCAGCACCCTGTGGTGAACTGGTGATGCAGCACGAGACAGAGAGATACTGTGGGTAATGTCGGCTTCAGCTGAGCTGGCGACTGTTTCATAGGTGTTTAGCAGCCAGTAAGCTGGGCGAGTGTTTTTTTAGGATTTACAAGCCCTGCATGGGAAATGTAAATGTCAGACAAATTTTGAATTTGGTTGATAGGCCTACACCGATTGATACAATATATTTTGTTTTTAAAGTTTGCTTAGATTTTCATCATCTTAAAATGCGTATTGGAATAAACTTAGGTAAGAGGCCTGATTACTTGTATTTTGTAATTTTCCATATTTTTTATAGTTATGAAACCTTGCCCTGGAGCCGGTGGCAAGGGTCTAATTCCCAAAAGGAGGGGAAGATGTTACGTATACGCTGATTTTTGTTTAGAACCTCAGTGCGTATGTTACGATGGCTATACGGGAGATCTCTGCGGACGAAGAGGTAGGTCGAAATAACAACTGCTAAGAGAACAAGAAATTAGATCTGTCCTAGTCATTTTACCAGGGCCGCTTCCAAGGGGGACGTAAGGGGCGTACGCCCCCATTTTCGGCAAAGCAATGATTTTCGTAACAGCATTTTACATCTCCAAGCCCATCTCTTTGCACCATGCACTTTCTGCAGACGGTTACGCCCCCCCCCCTTCTCATATTCCTGCATCCGGCCCTGTTTTACCATTCTTTTTCAGTCAATTGACAATGCATAAGAAAATTTTCTTTCAAGCCCGATAAGTAACATCCTGATAAAACACGGTTAGGGACATGCCTTAATTTCTTGCACCCTACGTGGAGAGGATGCATAGTCGTCTAACTAGAACCGACAGGTACACATATTATTTGTGCAATTTCCAAGCCTTTTATGCATTCACATAGGATAATGAAAAACAAAATTCGTTGTAAAGTTAAAAAAGAGATTTCTAAAGAGTGAGCTTTTGATGTAACATGGGACTGCTTCAAGTTCACTTTGAAAATGTCACAACTTCCTCTACTGACATCTGGAAAACTACATTTAACGTCAATTCAAATTGCACCAGAATGTCTTCATTATGTACTCCTCTAACATATCAAGCCAGACGCGGATTGAGGGGGCCTGCCCCCCCCCCCACGAAAAAAGAAACGAAAGGAGAGAAAAAAAGAAGAAAAAGAAAAAAGAAAAGGAGAAAGAAAAATTAAGAGCAAAAATGAATAAAAGTGTCTAAAAACATATTCAAAGTATATATTTCTGTAGGGGTTGGGTAGAGCTATAGCTGGATTATCTCTTTAGATATCTTTCAAAGTGGTTGGCGACGAAAGGAGCGCTACAATGTTCGAAAATAGGTGAATAGCTGAGTAATGATCCTTGACTGAAGATCTAAATAAGTAAACATCGTGACAAATGTAGTATGGGCTCGGCTAGCCGCACTGAAATTTAGTAACAATTTTGTGTTAAAGGAGTGAAATTGTTTGTAATCTAGAGGGATTGAGAGGCAAAGTTTTCGCCATACAGACCTTGCAGAATGAACACAGAAGACAAGTTGTCAGGTGACGTACTATTGTGCACAGTGACACCAGCTGTTGCAGGCAAAGTAAAGGCGTGCACACCCTATTCGATTTCGATACTGTCTGAAAAGTTTAAAAATGAGGTCAAAAGGCTTTTAAGCTACAGACAATGGCGTCGACGCAGTGGGCAATGGGTGACGTGTGTCCCCCTCCCCCATCGATTCTTGAAAATTTTTAAAATGGTCCCAAAAGTCCGTCGTTTAAGCTACAGATTTCTGTGGAGGGTGTAGGGTGAGATGTATTTTTGATGATTGGTTTATTTGTTCTTACCATTTTCTTTCACAAACTGTTCTCAAACTATCATACGTTTTGGAAATTCTTGACAAATTCCAAAATTTCGCACGCTCCGCTAGCGTCAAGCCTTGTGTCAGAGTTGTCCTTATTATCAAGAGCTTTCGGTAACTACTCGCGGGGGAACAAAGGAGCAAAAGTGCTTTTAAAGAATTCTCAGTCAGAAGATTCGTTTCTGAATAGCATAGATTGGTGGGAAAGTGACAGTGTCCGATGCAGGTTCTGAATGCAGGTTTTGTCATGGACTCATATTTTATTCAAAATTTCAACAGGGCTTACACCCGATTTCATATACCGGTAATTGACAAAGCTATGACGCAAGAAATTATTCCAATGCAAACAGTTTTCTAAAAAGTACATCTCCGTCTCTTTAAGGCTCTTATCATTATGGGATCTTTGACTAATCTAGTCTAGCACATGATTTGAAATATTGAAAGTACGTAATTGCCGTTGCTTATTTTCCAAACATTTTACCAGGACGTTAAATAACGACGAAAATCTTTTCTGAAACGAGTTTGGCCTGTCCACCATCCCTCTTGCTATACCTAAAAATGTGATATATCATATCTCCTCCCATATGGATGTCGGGTTGTGAGAATCCCGTTGGTCCCTCTTTTGTATACTGTAACTAATTCAGAGCTCTCGGGAGGCTCTATACTGTTCTCTGTCAACCTTGGATATCCTTTTAAAATGTAAAGGAAAAATTAATTATAGTCCAAGAATATTTCTGTGGACTCCACGCAGGTATAATTGCGTGTACAATTTTCCCATGGGCGTGGATCGTGGGGAGACGGGGGGACGCGTTCCCTCACTTTTTTGGAAGGGGGACATCGTCAAAAAGTCCCCCTCACTTTTTCAAACATGATGGAACAGACTGCAATTATGCCCAGGAAAACGAAATTTTTAGAAGAAAAGTAACCTAAAAATCCTACACTTTTGTTGCACCAAATTGCATTTGAGGGCATTCAGTTCTAGAAAAATTTCCCTTAGACCCCTCCTCCATGCCGACGATTACAAAACTTATTGCTTCCCCGTGACGCACGGGCTACCACCACTGACTGCTTCTTCCACCATGACGGCTATTCACAAATGTGAAAAAGTCCCCCCCCCCCCACACACACACACATACTTTTGGGGATGGATCCACGCCCATGATGATTCCTGGGACTTAAGGAGGTTTAAAGACAATATATTAACCGTCTCTTACTGCAGTGGCCAAGTGGTTAGAGCATCCGACTTGCAGCCGGAAGGTCTAGGGTTCAAATCCTGGCCGGGTCGTACCGAAGACTTTAAAAATGGAACCTACTGCCTTTGTGCTTGGTGCTCAGCATAAGCAATGGAGTAGGGAAAACAAGCCAGTAAGCCACAACTGGAAAAAAGGCCGTGGTCGTCTCGACTTGAATCAATTGGTTGGAAACTGGGACGTTAAACCTCATCTAACTAACTCTAACTCCCCTTTATCACCCAAACAAAAGTTAGGATTCACTAAATTGTGGACATTTTTTAAGCATACAATAACTTTAGAATGACCCAAAGATACCATCATTTTGCATATAGACCCCCTAAAATTAACAAAAATTTATCAAAGGGGAGGGTAAACCCCTTTCCTAGGATTACACTCTCATGTACTAACAAGAAAAGGCTCTCCCACTCTTGTATATAGCGTATACAAAATCCCACTGCCTAAAAAGGCACGGTTTAGCAGTTATCTGCGGTTCCCCTAATCACCAACTCCCACCGGCACCATCGGTCATAGATTTCTGAAGGGTATACCCTTCAGAAATCCATAAACAGGGTGATATATCATCTCTCCTCCCATATGGATGTCAGGTTGTTAGAGTCCTGTTGGTCCCCTTTTCAGTTTTCAATTAATGCAGAGCTCACGGGGGGCTCTATACCGACAGTTTTCGGCGCGCTTCGCGCGCAATTGTTTACGCTTACGAAGAGAGGTACGCTTTTATAGAGTGATGGATTTATTTTTTATCATTTTTTACCAAAAATCGTTTGAAATCTTTCACGATATTTGCAAAGTTTCCTCAATATTTCTTGATTTTCACTTGATCTGCGCACTTTTAGCCTTGAATTGCTCCTTTTACTATCAATAAGGTTCCAAACGTATTCGCATTACACATCAGAGGGGTTCTACCATAAGCCAATTATTCGTGCGCATAAACGTGATTTCAGAGGAGCCAGCATTGTAAGGATGTAAAGCTACTGATATTCATTTATCACCCTCCTCTGCTTATGAGAACTGAAAACTTAGTATCGAACCTACCTTCTAATTGATAGACACACATAAAGGGAACTGACACCGTTAGTCATAGCAATGGTTTTAAATGTAAATTCAAATTTTCGGCGCGCTTCGTGCGCAATTGTCCTATACCCGTATACCGTATAACGAAAATAAAACACTCATTATGGCAAAATCATTTCAGACAAGTTACCTACACGGGCTCATAATGTTGGCGTGTAAGTTTTAAGATAACTTAGATTCTCCGCAGGTACATATAGTAACTTATACTGAGCCATACACATCAATTCCATGCAACATGAAAAGATAGAAAATCTCACTGACATAAGAACTGGAGCCGATTTCTGTGTTCTAAAATGCAGTATTGAGAGAGCTTCGGGGACTTTGCCCCCTGGACCCCACCGGGCATCGCCCCTGGACACCACGCGTAGGAAGTCGCGCTTTGCGCTCGTGGTGCACCTTCGGTGCACATGAGATTTTCCATCTTGGGCCCCCCATCAAAGTTTCTGGATCCGCGCCTCTATCAAACCCAGCGAATCCCAGAAGATAAGATCAAGCCCTCACAATCATTCGAACAGGCCTGCTGTAAACCTGATAAAGATCATGCATTATATATTTCAAAGACGCTAGCAGGCTGTCTAGGAGACGTGCCACGCGGCCCCTAGACCAGCCCCTGACTGAGCAAATTTATTTCCAAAAGTGTACTAGCAACAAGCGCCTACGCGTACGTATGGGGGGGGGGGCAAGAGTATAACGAACGGTTTGATATATATATATATATATATATATATATATATATATATATAGGTCGAAGTTAGGTAGATCGAACGTGGAATAAGTAGGTCGAAACTTTCGACCTATATAATATATATATATATATATATATATATATATATATATGGTGGCCTTCAGACGTCACCGTCACCGTTCCTTTCGAGATCTCCTCGTAAGAGCAAGAGAACCCACACCTTTACGGCACGACATAAGCAGTTCTGAACCCCCCGGATTCTTCCCCTGTAAATCTCGTAAATGTATGTTGCATAGTTACATTCATGCCACGAACAAATTTAAAAGCACACAAACAAATCAAGAATTCCCCATAACAACACACATAAACTGTAAAAGCTCTTGGGTAATCTACCTTATGACTTCGGAAAACAATATGTAGGTAAAACTGAAACAACTCTCTACACACGCTTCAGTAACACAAGATCTGAAATTAATAACTTCAATGAAAACACTCTGCCGAAACGTCTCCCATACACAATTCATTTCAACTCAGCTCACCATACAATAGACAACGTCAGGATCACTGGCATAGAAACAGTTACAAAACAATCACGCGCTGCCATACTCAACAGAGTATCATTTTGGATTAACAAACTTCGCACACTCCATCTACATGGAATCAATGTTGACAGATAGCCTCATCACGTGATCACGACACACTTCACTTAACAGACATAACAACTCACACAACTACCACAACGCCAAACTACGAACAAGGTCAATTTCTACATCTAAGTTATATATCCTTTCTTTTCCAATAATTTTACAGATTTTTATGCATGTTAATATCTTGGTAAAAGTAGGTCTAGCACTCACATATTGATTATTGCATTTGTTTGAGAACCTGATGAAGGCCAAACGGCCGAAAGCTTGTTAAAATAAAAATCAAAGACATAAAGCTACGTCCTGTCTCTCTTTGAACTTGTACATTTCTTACACTTATATTATGAAGGAGAACCGAATACGTTTTGGACAAATGGGAACATTTCTTTCATATATATATATATATATATATATATATATTATATATATATATATATATATATATATATATATATATATATATAATCTATATATATATATATATATATATATATATTATGTATATATATGTGAGTGTGTGTGTAAACATGTATATAGTGGTAAAAAGTAGGAGGAAGTGCTTATAGTTTTTTTTGGGGGGGGGATTTCACCAGGTTTCGGGTATAAAACCTTCATCAGGTGACAAAAATGCAATTGAACAACAATGAAATAGAAGTACAGTAGAGAAACACCCATTGAAAATGGGAACGACCAAACCGGTTGTAAAAAAACACAACGAGAAAACTTGCTGTATGGATACCGATTAAAACTACTACAAAGTGAATAAAAAAGGAGCAATTTGCGACCGTAAGATAGAGTCAAACTTACATTTCAAACCCACCGATTCTCATAACTACCTTTTGTATCGCATCAAAGTATCCCAAATCCTGTACCATATCCATCCCATACTCACAACTTTTGAGGCCCAGACGGATTTGCTCTGAAGATTCTGATTTTTCGACAGCTTCTGAACACATATTATCTTTCTTTGAAAAACGTCAGTATCCCACGAAAATCCCCTCTGACACTCTACATAGATTCCAAGGAACCAACAGCGCGGAGGTCGTGAAAAAACAGACTCACTTATCGGTACGCCCTATCATTGGTGTCACATACAAGAATGTAGAGGCCCTTCGAAAAGACTCTTCAATCCATGATCTTTTCCCCCGAACCCCCATTATAGCCTTCCGAGTTGAAAAAATATTTCTAATCAATTAATTCGGGCTTCCCATCCACAACAGCCCATGGCAAACACCCCAGGAACATTTCCCTGTAACCGTGGGAGATGCAACACATGTCCGGCAAGAATACCTTCCTTAACATTTTGGGCCCAAACGGGCAACAGATTCACTGTTAACCAGCACTTTACCTGTACTTCCACGAATGTGGTTTACATTTTCGTTTGTGGACGTTGCAGCTCACTGTATGCAGGAGAGACTAAACGTAGCCTCGCAGGCCGAGTTACTGAACACCTCAGGTCCACCAAGCAAAACCTCCCAGGTTATCCGGTAGCCACACACTTTAATCCCCCGAAAAGAACTTGGCCGTTACCGCAGCCATAATGTGCAGAGGGTCTGACCGTGATCGTCTAAATGCCGAAAACCGGCCAATCATGAAGCTTGGAACAATCTCTCTTAACGTCTTAACGTTAAGATGGACCTTTTTTACTTGCTCCTTTTTTGAACTCACTTTTACTAGTTTATTCGGTCTCCATACCGCAGTTTTCTCGTCGTATTCCTCCTGTACCAACTTGAAAACCAGCTTGGAGTTGACAGCGTGGGGCTATACAGAGATGACGGACTGGCCGTTATGAGATCGTTCTCTGGCAGCAACGCTGATCGCGTTAGAAAAGACCTAGTTAAGGTTTTCCAATCATGTGGGCTAAAGATCACCGTCCAAACGAACTTAAGATCCGTCAACTTTCTAGACGTAACCCTCAACTTGGACACTGCGTCATACCAACCTTACAGAAAGCCAAATGACGAGCCGATCTACATTAACCGCCTCTCCAATCATCCACCCACCATTATAAAGAACATACCGCAAGCTATAGGGAGAAGGATCTCGGAACTATTTTCTAGCGAAGAGGCCTTCAAGAACACCGCTCCTGCCTACAACGAGGCCCTAAAATCTGCCGGGTACAACCAAGAAATTGAATACCAGGATACTTCAGCTACCAGGGAGGGGAAGAAAAACAGGTCAAGAAAAATTATATGGTACAACCCCCCATTCAGCAAAAATGTGAAGACGAATATTGGGGCAAACTTTCTGAAGCTAATAAGCAAACATTTCCCAAAGGGCAGCAAGCTGCACAAAATTTTCAACAAAAACACAGTTAAAGTTAGTTACAGCTGCATGAGAAATATGCAACAAATCATCAAATCACACAACTCAGACGTCTTAAAAAGAGCCCATCAGGAACCCCAGCAAAAAACGTGTAATTGCAGACAGCCAAGCAGTTGCCCCTTACGAGGGAATTGCCTTAACAGTGACGTCATCTACAAGGCCACAGTCACATCAGACAATACTAACGTATCGTATGTAGGCCTTGCAAGCGGCCAATTCAAATCTAGGTATAACAACCATACCAAATCATTTAGATACAGCCGCTACAAAAACGACACGGGGCTCTCCAAACATATCTGGGGGCTAAAGGCAAAAAACAGAGACTACTCGATCAGATGAGAGATTCTAAGAAAATCAAACACGTTCAAACGCCACTCAGGCCTCTGCAACCTCTGCATCGAAGAGAAATTAGAAATAATCCGTTCTAGCGAAAACAACCTTAACAAAAGGACAGAGCTCGTCTCCACGTGTCGACACGGTAGCACATACAAAGGAAAACCACCGAACCGTGCTTTAAGAAGAGATAGCTTTTGTAGTGTTGAGATGTACTAGGAGTTTGTTACAGTCATTTGCCTGATGACCGCCATACACAGTGCGTAAAACTCAGAGTAGCAAAAAGCTGTAATTACATCGTGTGTACTATATTATATATATATATATATATGTATATATGTATATATATATATATATATATATATATAAGGTCCAAGTTCTGCATAGCATTTATGAAGTAAGTAGGTCAAAAAAGCAGTAGTAAATAATGTTAAACGTCTGTGAAAAAGTCCACGACGTTTCGGGTTTAAACCCTTCATCAGGTGGAAAAATGCAACTGATTCTTGACACGGCTAAACGTACAAATAAGGAAACACAAAATAAAATCGGGCACGGACGAACCGGCTAGCAAAACAGGCAGTGTTAAGTGGTTAACACAGATAACAGCAATGCAGGAATTGCTGATTTATAAAAGTTCAAGTCTAACGTTCACACCATGTGGGGACAGGGTTCTAAGTTTGTACGTTTGGCCGTGTCAAGAATCAGTTGCATTTTTGCCACCTGATGAAGTGTTGAAACCCGAAACGTCGTGGACTTCTTCACAAACATTTAGCACTATTTACTACTTCTTTTTTGACCTATGTATATATATATATATATATATATATATATACTGGGTATATGTATATGTATATATGTATATGCATATGTATATGTATTATGTATATATATGTACCTTTCCTTCTGTGATAATAGGCCGTGGGCCAGAGTGAAATATAAGGCCTAAAAATTGACTTTCGTGCTACAGAATCTGGCACAACTCAAAAACACATTACAGTTGTAGTAAAGGCCCTTCTGCATCAGAAACCATCGATCCACACGTCTGAATCCGGTACGTTGGAAGTTTGTGTGCGGTTGTATATCATGTGTCATATCATGCATAATTCGACAATTTGTGCTGTTTTACCATATACATTGTGTGGTTGGTGAAAGAAACACTTCATTGAATAGTTACCAAAAAAATGACAAAAACCTGCAATTACAGAATAAACGAGTTTGTAACAGGGAGAATCTATGCAGCTAACGTAGAAACAAGATAACGGGTGTTTTCATACTCGTTCTCTAGAAGGAGACGAGAACTATAGTTGCCGCCATTTCTTCAAGATGATCAAGTTCAAAAAAGTACCTTGTTGTGGAAATACTAAACCTCAACAAATTATTAATTTTCTGAATTTTGGCCCTTTTCCGAGATAGCATGAACCTTGCAACTCGTCAAAGTTTTAGTTTACTGACTTAGTTTGTTGATTCAGAAAATTGCGTGTGGTGGCCTTCGAGAAGTATAATTGGCAATCACATTGTTTAATGTTTTAAAGTAATGTGAGAACTTGAAAACTTTCCGGTTCTACTCTGGTATAAAGTGTTTGCCAAAGATTGTGTCTGGTGTTACTGCAATGGTTACTCGGCCCCGAGGCAATAAGGATGGGCATGACAGTCCACAAGGTACGGGGACACTTTAAAAGTGAGGATATAATATCGTCTTCTCCCTTTACTTTTTCCAGAACCTTAACGAAAACAGCATACACATGTTTGATATACCATTGGCTTGCAATAGCTGATTCAACAAAATTGCAATGGAAATTGTGAAAACAGTCTTTATAGGGATTACGATGGCTGGAAAATGCTTCAGATTGCACCAGAGATCATCTGTGGAGTTCAGTTATTACCGGGGCTCTCATTTACAGCCCACGATCTTGAATATTTTCTGGTAAGTGTCATGTTTCTCCCTACCACTGAGAAGCTATTAACGCTATTGGGGGAGAGGCTATTCCTCCGTCAACGAAAACAGAGGTTTCATAATTCAAGTTTATCCACAACATAAGCCACATTTATCCACAACCTAAAGACCTCGGCGGGTTTTAAAGGGGACAAGGGGAGTGCTCCTGGCTCCCCTCCCTACCACTTTGGCCACCATCAACAAAAAAGAAAAATTACAGCAAATTTTCCTGTTTTCAAAATTAAAAGAAAACCATTAGTAGCCCTTGTTTTGGAACCAATGTTCTTAGTCATGTTCTATATATTTTTTTGATAGAACTTACACGACCATTTTTGGCAATTTAGGAGAGATTTCCGAAAAGGTTTGTTTGACACGCAGCTCCCCCAATCGGTAGAGGTGTTCCTCTTATAAAGTGTTCAGAATTAACCCCTCACCCCTCTCATAGAAAACTTAATAGTTGTATTGTCCCTGAAACCTCTGATTGGATCCACTTGAATTGAATAAGAAGAGCCGCAACAAAATGATTTTCATAGATTCAACTAACTGAAGTTCTTCTTTTAAACGAAACTTAGACGAATGTATGAGTTCTTCAGTCTTTTTGAATAATACATAGGTCTGTACGTTTCAGTGCAATTACTGTAATTTTTATACCTCGTTGTAATTTAAAAGTCACACGTCAGCACACCATAATGATTTATTCTTACACATAGCAACTCCAAATATGACCCAACCCTTACCAAAAGAAAAAAGGAGATTGTTGAAATTTGGAATAGTTTACTTAAAAGTAAAGGACTGTAAAAAGGTGCTCTTATTTAAAATATATTTCGATAGGTGTTTCAAAGACTAGGATAACAAACATGATAACACCACTGACATTCAAACTTTACTGCAATGCAGGCAAAATCAAAAAGCTGACATGCAAGGAACAAGTGGGTCGTACTAGGAACGGGACCACAGTGCTCACTGTTCAGTGTACAGGCCCTCTAGAATGAGAATGACATCATACACAGTGACTGATTCAATCGTAACATGGAATTCTATTCGAGCCACACTATAAACGTCATCAATGTCTCTTTATCTCGGGATAATTTCTACTACCAAATTCGAGCCTTGGAACAAAGTGCCCTTTTCCCATGCAAGAAATGCCCCCCCTCCCCTCTTAAACATGTGGGCGTTGCCCTGCTTATCGGTAGTGTTGCTGCGCACGTGGTCGATCTTCGAATGTAGTAATCACAAGTAGTAATCTCCATTGTTGTATATCTCTAGGGAAATATTTTGGAAATCAAAGTTGTCTTCTTACAGATTACCGTTATCAAAATTATTGAAACTACCTGACGAGTAATTCAGAGATATTTTATGAAACGAAAGGTCTTCTAACACTGTGCACCACTCTTCATTATTTTTGCATATGCAATGAGTTCTGCAGAAACCGTTTAACTTTGAAGAGGTATATCTTGAAAACGGTAGAAACTAGACAAACATCTTCAACGGATCCGGTCCTTTGGGAATTTTATTCTTTTTCTGCCACGTAAAGAACAGTTTTCTTTGATAGCATGTCACCATACCTTTAAAAGCCTAAGTGTATCTAAACTATCAAGGTGATTATTAAAAGTGTCAGAAATAGTGTCTTTTTTCATCAGTTCGGGAGATTCCCCCATTCGGGAGAAGCTACTTTTCTCCTGATCGGGAGAAAAATTGGCCATTTCGTCTATTTGACCCACAATCCCACCCTTTTTTGTATACATTGCCAATGGCGAAGGGGTTTTGGAACCCCCTTGCAAAAATTGTTGGTCTAATGTATAATTAATTGTGTATTCGAAAGGTTTATAATAATTGTCATAGCTACAGAAAAGCCACGCCCTCATCGGTGGTTCACCTTAACCTTGTTTTTGTTCGGCTGGTAAGCCTATACAAGGTCTTGCATAAGTTCTCCCAAACGGGAGATTCTCCCGGACTGTTTATGGCTGGTGAATGGGTAATTGCAGACGATGACGTCCAATGCCCGCCCAAATAGCTGCATAATATCCTTGCAAAGTGTGCATACGGGCGAAAAATTCCCAACACATTCCTTTCCGAAGTGGCATTACCACAGTCCCTGTGCGATGTAGAAGTGAAGGGAGCAGAATCTTTTGTAAGGAAATTCTAGAGGGGCCTCGAAAAGGGACCATCATTATATTATCTAGGAGAAGCATGACCATCTATTCAAACAGCGAAATAATAGAATATGTCCAGAATGCCGGAAATGGCACGTCCCAGAAACTGTAAATTGTACCTATACATTGTTTTATTTTAAAATTCCGTGTTCTCACTTATTATTTAAACTTCAATGGAGTCCATACAGGATATTTAAATATAACGTTAGGTTGGTTTTACAATTATTTATTTTACGTAATAAAAGGCAAGAAGGAAAAACTCTGAGTGCGTGGATCATGTAGAGCACATGAGATCTGAATGCTGCCACAAAAAAAGGCACTTCTGCAAAGTCTCCAAAAATGAAATGAAATGTAATGCTACTTCTTAAGCTCCTTAGGGGCAGTTGGAACTATGCAACTACCTCGGAAAAGGAAGCACCGTGGGGAGGTATCCAGGAGAGACATCCCATGTGGGCCATGGATGAATAACCCACAGATTTTCTAGTAATTAACATATCAAGATACTAACATGGCACTTTTAGCGGACCCTTAAATAATACTGGGAGCACAGCAAGCACTTTGCAAAAATTGGATATAATTTAACATTAATCAAAGCTTTTCCGCTAATCATCTTTATTGAATTTTCCTGTAAGATATCTTCCTAAAATTAGGAAAGGCCGAACGTTGTTTCACCAACCATATATTAACAATGCTTTGCTCTTCAATATCCACTCCTACTCACAAGAAACATTTGCTTTTTTGTAAATCCCTTTTCTTTAAAATAGAAATTCTTTTGAAACGTCTTGAGAAGGTGGATGAGCTAAAGGTTGGAAAAAATTTTGGTGCTTTGAGAACAGTTTGAAGTTGAACACATAAAGACGCATTCTTCATAAACTCGAAAAGAAACCTCACACTACCCGAGCAAATATCTAAGAGCGGATCGGGGGGGGGGCAACTGTTGTTCCCCATGACCAATCTTGCGCCCCCAAATACAAGAAAACTGCTCCCCTTTTGTGTCCTAAGACATTAAGTTAATCTACCACTTGCTTAAATCCCCTTTTCAAACTGCCCTCCATGAGCTAGGGGATGGATCCGCCGTTGCAAATATTTATGGCTTAAAAGTGTCTGGTGATCATTTAACCTTTCGGCCAATAATTGATTTTGCCTAGAGGCCTCATGATATTACCCTCCAGTGCCGGGGTCGCATTTAAAAAGATGAATTTGCATAATTCCAAAGACCTTTGCAATCACCACCATTCTAAAATAAGTAAAACCGGCGAAACATTTTAAACAGCCAACTTCGACATGGTACTCACCATTCTGGAAGAGGCAGTAATTCGTTTCCAAATACGTCAAGGCAAGGTTCTATTTCCACATATTCTAGTGGATCTGGTTCAAGTGGAATTTTGAGAAACTCATCAGTCGTGCGAGTTATGTACAGCTTATTGCGGTCATTTCTCGACCTCACCTGTAATTTTTGAAAAAGCTTTTGGATCTAAATACTTGTTTCAATTGATGTAAAGTTATTTTGATTCATTTGCAATGTAAAAAAATGTAAGAAGCGTTTTTGTTTCAAGATTCTGCTGATGTTTGTGTCTGTACCGTTCAGCTCCAACAAAAGGTAACCTTTTGAAAAAGGTAACCTTTTGCAAGATGATGGTTACAATATTTTTTTTCTGAACTGTTCTGATCATACAATGTTCCTTTGTCACCAACAAAACGTGTTCGGAAGACGGCATGAGGAAGACGTTAAATTGCCAATTAAGGCAATGTTTATTTACGACCCAACCATCGAGGAAAGTCAATAAATCTGAAATTACAATGGTGAAATATTGAAACATAACCGATCTTAAGGGGGAAACGAATAACAAATTATAAAAGACATAAAAAGTAATAATTCTACTTTAAAACACTGAGAAAAAATTGCACAATACCCATGGTATTGCATATGCAATATAAAAACTTGCCAGTAAAAGCTAATGATACAGGAGATTAATCACGAGGCTCGTAATAAATAGTGTATTAAACGTGAAGGAGTGCAGTTATTTTTCCCATATGGACATTTTCCCCATCCATCAAGGTTTTCGCCAAACTTTCTCTTTGCTCTAGGATTAAGACAGATAACAGGTATCCATACCTATTTCCACTACTTAAAGCTTAAAAAGCGGGATCCGATCATCAAGCGCATAAGTTTTCAAAGGTCCTGTTATCTGTCTTAATCATAGAGCAAAGAGAATGTCAGGCGGTCAAACGGAGACAGATGGCATATACCATACCTCAGTAAAAAGCAAAGAAATTCAAAAAAGGAAGGTCTTGCTAAACACTGCAGGTTATGTGAAAACTTTCTTGAGTGTCTGCAAGTTGAAATAAATTTCGAACAGTTTAACTGGTATGTTGCCTTGCCCAGTACATATATTTTCTCCCAGAGACAAATATCACATCGCCTAGTTGAATTACTACAGACCTAACCCATTAACGTCACGCGACGTCATTTTAGAGGGCAAACAATTAAGTGCACCGTACGCACGACGTAGTTTTTGCATGCGCGCGCAGTAGACTTACACACGTACCTGACAGTCCTGTCCTATGACATCGTATGCATAAGGTGTATAGGGTTTTT
The DNA here is from genome assembly GCA_029531755.1 of Holothuria leucospilota. NCBI lineage: Eukaryota > Metazoa > Echinodermata > Holothuroidea > Aspidochirotida > Holothuriidae > Holothuria > Holothuria leucospilota. The sequence continues at coordinate 85,469,585 of CM055961.1, forward strand.
ATATTCTTCGGAAATCTCTAAGTAAAGGCAAATCAAGTCCTTTTGTTTTAAAGATGCCATATATTTACTGAGGTTACTGAGGACAGTAGTGGTTTATGTTCCTACATAGACAAAGGAATTATTGTAATTCCTCTGTCGCTTAGAAAAGGTAATTCAATTGGGTCAGCCAGGGGAGGACCCAGGATTTTACAAAGAGGGAGGCTAATTCCTTGATGACAAACTTTGAAGCTACGAGCGTCAAATGTAAAGAGCCTCCATGTCGAGGGGGTTAGCTCAGGGGAACAATAAGTTAGACACTGCTCAATGGTTTATCCTGGTATCTAGCTATCAAAATTGGCTTAGGAGCTGTCTCAAAAGAAAGTGATGGCGAAGAAAAGGCGTTTGAAGCCGAAAAATCTGGGGTCTGAATCCGCGCATGCCATCAATAGTTTCCAAATTCTTCGGTTTTGTGACGGTAGCATGGCATATGAACCTGTCACTTAGGAATCTACCCGGGACGGATTGAGCATTTTTCTATGGATAAGAATGACTGTTTAACCACTTTGATGGGCTAATTGAGAGAAGGTATTAATGCCAGTTTTCTTTATTTAACGTTATCTATCTAACTAAAACAAAGCTGAACAGCCCGCCACTTTAAACTTCCATAAAGTTAGTGTTCCATGGAATTTTTATTCATTAGTGATGTGATCTGCCGCCCCTCTTTATTCAGAAATCCGCGTCTTTACATTATCTTGTAAGTGCAGATGGTGCATCGTTGTGTTGAAGATCTGAATAAATATCTGAAAGCTACATTGAACATGTTTCCCTCAGTAACTACCTCACCTGGTTGGTACTATTACCAGCATTGTTCCAAGACGTTGACGTATTAAACAAGTTTGTCCGATTTTCCTTTGTGTTCTTAGATGCTACAGTTTTTACGGGAAGATCATCACTCGTCCTGATTTGACATCTGTAAAGAACTTCTTGCCCTTCTTTCTTTAGGTTCCGTTTTAAAGCCACACTACCAAAGTAAAATTGCACAACCAATACCACAAGTAAAATGAAAAGTCCAAAAATTTTGACACTAGTGTATGGTCTCATCTTCCTGTTCAAGACAGAACGTAAAATGTAAGTTTTCATCTTTGTTTAAATTTCTTGAGTTTACTCAAGGAATCTATAGAAACTTTCTCACAGCCACACGTACCGCATTTATTCAATGATGCATTCTAGTCACGCGCTTTAAGTAAGACGCAAGTTCCTTTCAGAATGTGACACCTCAGCATGCAAAAGAGTACCCAAACTATTTGTCATGGAGCTATTTGAAAGACTTCAGCCCAAATAAACAGGGTAGTATCCACAACCATTTTAGGTGTTCAGTGAAGCAATTCAGTGCATTGGTAAACAATTGTTACTTCTGTCGTGGCGCCCTTGAAAGCGTGATGGCAATCCCCTGAAGCTGGTGGTACCACTCGTCGTTGCATTGAGTTAATCGGACGCAAGCTCAGTTATTTGTTCTTACTTTTGTCAGTGGGTCAATCGGGTACAAACAAATTCGTGTTGATCAAATACTTGAACTTGTCCATTCTTTCGAAATTGATTCTGAGGACGCTTTCCGTGCAGATTACAATTGCAAATATTTGGTAGTCATAAGGTATTTGAACAGGTCAACTTCAGAATTGCTAGCCTTCGTTATGCTTCAATGTCGGGTCTTTTATTCAGTAACCCAACGAATGGTAAAATAGAATTGACAACAAAGTTGTATCCAGTACACAGACCAAATGCTTGGATACGCATTTAACCGTGTCGTCACTACTGAGACAATAAAGTAGGAAATTTATGGAACTCTTTCGACAAGCTTGCATTTCACTACCCAACGACCAAAGGGGATTCTTGGGTGCATTAATAACTAGTATACCCTACTGGTTTAAAACTGTTATGATATTTGCTTAATTTTGATGGTAATTATGTAGCGATTGGCCTGTTCAGGCAGCTATTTTAGTTGGCCTACAACACTTCAAACCTTTCGATAAGATCTGCCCCTCGGCCTTTAGTGTTCTTGCACCCGAAAGCATGTGACACCACATATCAATCTAATTGAAGATACAACGTACATAATGGATATGTAAGTCATAGGAATAGGCCACAGTAAGCCCCCCCCCCCCCTGCTTCTTAGTGCAACTAACTCATATCTAGGTGTTTTGTACAATCAACTTAAAACACTTTTAGGTCTCCAACAATAAAGTGCAGTTTGCATCCCTTGTATGACTGTAAATGGTTCTACTCACCCTAATTGGTCTTACTTCAATCAAACTGGTTTTGAAGAGAGTTGCTAAGACTATTATATTTTAGTGGAATCATCATTGCAGGACAGAGGTCAGTAAAGCTGTGCTTAAGAAAATTAGGAGACTGTCGAAATTTGAAGGAGTGAAGTTTTAACCCTCATTCGAAGGTCAAAGTGCGTGTTGTTAAGGGATGTAAACAACTAGAAAGTGCAGCGGGGTAAAGTAGAACGGGTACATGGGTGCTCACACCCCAATCTCCAATTACTTGGCCCATGACTCCATTAAACACCAAAAAATAAGGACCACACTTTAAAATCTTCCGATTCTAATTCAACAAGCAATGAGATAACATCCACCCAGATTCTGGTTAAAATGACTGAGAACCTTAGTAAGATGTAACTCTCAAAAATGTTTTAACCGGTCAGCACTTGAACCAGATGTATGTTACATGACGAGAATTTCCTGGATATATTTGGTAAGTGTTTAAGCAGGAAATGTTTGGATAACTGGTGATGGTGATTATGCTTTCATATAAGCAGGGTATATTTTCATAGTGAACGAGTCATTGTTTTGATATCCCCTCCTCCGTCAGTTCTTCTGGACATTGGAAGATTGCTGATAGAAATTCTTGCACATTTGATTGTGCGATTCTTCAATGACGTTAACTTTCCATAGAAAAGGTTGTAATATTAAAATATACAGGACAATGCACCACCTGAGCCCCCCACTCTTAATTTCGTAGACCGGGTTTTTCTTCGAATGAAAGTAGAAATATTGAACCACATCACGACAGGTTCAATCACACCATCTTGGTATGGGATGAAATATAACAGCAAAATGTTATTTGAATTGTAATGCTTCATTTAGGTGACATAGTAGTCCAAGTGTTTCCTATGGAGACAACAAGTCCAGGTGGGAGGAGTGTTCTGCCTGAATTTGTATGTTTACTTCTTTGCGTTCCCTATTCATTTGATCTCCCATGCTGTAGACTGAATTAAAGTAAAGAGGAGAAAGAGAAAACACTAAAAATTCGGTATGGTATAAAACATTTGTAATAAAAAGTCCCTCGACAGATGTACAATAGTTTCGACTGTAACTCATTGAGAGGTCTGTGGACATTTGAATATAATAGCTGCTCTTGTAAACAACATTAAAACAGTTACAAATAGTCAAAATTTAAATTAAAATCCATCAAATATTGACCATTGTACACGACAATTACTGTTTTGCACTCACATTATGAATCTATATGCGTTACATTGAAGTTTATGACGTTGAAAGAAGAACACTTTAGACTAATGTGTCTTATGTTATCCTTTGTTTGTTTAACCTTCATCATAAGGGCAGTTGTAATGTTGGCAAGAACTGAGGGATTTATTTTGGAAGCTATTGAATATTTAAAAAGGATCAATATCAGACATCAAAGGAGAAGCTAGCTGGTCAGTAATTAACAGATAATTTAAAAAGGATTAACAAAAGAAATACAATGGGTAACACTCCACATCACAATTTCTGCACAGCAAATGAGATATCTAGCAAATGGTTAAATTTGAAGAGGTATTTCTAAAAACTGTAAAAGATATTTCATTGCTGAGGAAAACAGCTGTTACGTATCCACAGACCTTATTAACACACTAGTATTCATCGTAGTACATTTGACAAGTAAAAGAAAGTTATACCTGAGAATTACGTTGAATAGAGATTAGAACATCATCTTCCAGAGACAAGCTAGTAAAGAAGTAGTAACATGAGACTATTCCAACTTTGATGATGCTCCATAAAAGCTCTTAAATGCTCTTCAACTAACATCCTAGATCTTCAGTTAGTTCCTTCGTACAATATTTACTACATTTTTTATGAATAAATTCAACCGTTAACAACAAGCAATATCCGCCACTACATCGATGTAAGTGACAGGAAGAGGCTGTGATATGCTACAAGCTAGAAAGCTTGATCCATTAGGTTAAAATGAAATGATCTGCTGTACGATCAACCGTCAAACCAAATCCGACCATATATACAAATCTTGTTATGTTGTTTCCAATGCATTTCACCATGATGGTGAAGGACTTGTAAATTATCTTGGTTTTAAGATTGTTTGCTTAAAATAATTACCAAAGTTTCGAGTTTGGCTCATTTATGACAGTGTACGACCTAGGAAAAAATCCTTACTGTGAGCGTTCTTAGCCATGTACTTTTTGAGTTAAGGTCCTTTTTCAGGTGCCACTACCACTTTTGTAAACTTGTGAAAGTCGACATTCTGGGTACATAACTTTACGGGTTGATAAGTTGGGGGCTGCCATAAGCCTAAATCTCGTTTCCTAGATCTAGTTTTGGGTGCAAATCATCAAATTGAGTTCAAGATGGTGACAGTTCACACAGATTTGAAGATCGAAGCTCAAAACTATGGAATTTTTACAGTAACAATTTTTCCGGCCATTTTGGGTGGAGTCCTGTCTAAAATATAGGTTAGCTGGAGGACCAGAATTTCAGAATACTAAACCATTACAAAGATTATTCTCAATCACAAATAAGAAACTCATATGTCCTCTCAAGTATCGTATGGTTACCAAATATTTGCAATTGTATTCTGCCTTGAAAGGGTCCTCAGAAGGAATGGACAAGTTCAAGTATTTGATCATCAACAATTAACTCTCACCCGCTCGACCCACTGACAAAAGTAGGAAAAATATTTGAGCTCACGTACGATGTAGATAATAGAGAAGGAAGTTGTTATTTCATTCAGTGTTTGTCCATTAAACTTGGGTTAAAATGACAGCGTCCACTTTTCTCAAACGTTTTTGAAGGGTGTTGCTATTTTCGTCCATTCAAATATAATAATTTATTATATTTCTTGATATTTGGAGGTGGCTGTCAGAGCCATTGGCATATGAAGCGGGATGTGGGGCTGAAGAACCCTGCTACGGGCAAAGCATTGTTGATTCCAGGGCACAAACAATATTTTAAAAGCAAACTTAAATGCCATAACTGTTTTAATTTCAGAAAATCTTTGAAGGCAAACACCTTTCAGCCCTTGTAAAATGTTCTCCCATATACCAATGGTAACAGTTAAAAAGTTTTTACATTGTTCATTTGTACGAAAATGAGTACAGGTACCCCTTTGCTTTACTTGCATTCAGGAAATGTTATTCGAACGAGATAATGGGGATATCATTTGATGAGAGATGATAAGAGCTATCTATGGTCACTAACTTCTTCTGTTTGAGTTGTTAGTGTATACTTTGATGACCTACTGAATCTCATATATACCAACTGAATCTTATTTATACCTGCGACATCTTATGCAAGGAGTAAGGGAAACAATGCTTTGAACCCCAAACAAGTTCTATTTTCAAAATGTAATTTCTACATCTATCTAGACAGCTCTTTGTGCATAACTTCTTGCCAAACCTTTGACAAAATTACAACCAAATAAGACAATCTCGTGTGCTTTTCTGTAGGATAAGGACAGACTCGTTGCCACACGTGCGACAAGTAGTCGAGGATTATTGGCAAAAATGACATTCTCTTGGGCATAGACAAATCCTTGTCGCACTTGCGAATATAGTTGGAGATAATCGGCAAAAATAGCATTCTCTTGAGCATTCTTGCCTCCAATCCCAAAGGAAACAGACATATTTCATGTAAATGATGAATAAACATGGAATTTAGAAATCTATTTTGAAATATTTGAACTTGTTCCAACTTTTGTACCAAAAGTAAAGTAAGAAACGTCATCTGGTAAGTCAAAACGACTTTTTAGAAATGCAATGGCAAATTTGTAATTTCAATTTCCTGCAACCTAGATCATTTGAGAGGCCACATTTTCTCTGGCACACCTGCATGCAACATGTTACTACTATAACAAGAGGGCTAATCACGGAGTTGCATATCTCATCGCTAGCACGCATTTCATTCAACATGATGGCAGAAAGTTGCACTTCTTCTGTCTTCTCTATTTACGTGCCGAGTGAAATATTGGGCCCAATACCAAATCTGCATTACTTAAAAGTAAGTACGGCACTGCATCTTCTGTCTGCACGATTGAGAGTTAACTAGAAGCTGCACTTAAAGTACTGTTTAAATTTTGACCTCAGTTCATTTCAAGTTGACTTTGCTGGCAAGCAAGCACACATCTCACCTTTGACCTCTTACCTTTGACCTTTGCTTCCGAGTGTCTGCGAGACACATTTCCCACCCTGGGTATCTCTCCACCAAATTTATAGAGAATTGGTCCAGCCGACAAAGAGGAGTTGTTGCCACAAATTTGCATTTCCGATTTCGTTTGACCTTCTATCACCCATTTTTTTAACCTCGGTTACCCTGGCAGCCACATATTATGGTAGAACTAGGCATCAACTTTATACGTGTGAAGTTTCACATTAGTCATTTTTTCCCTTTGAATAATAGTTAAAAAAAGATATTTACACAATTTGACTTTTGACTCTTAAATTTTTTCTGATGACCTTTTCTTCCGAGGGTCTGAGAAACACAACTTCCCACGCAGGGGTACCTCCCCACCGTATTTGAAGAGAATTGATCTAGCCTACAGGAAGAAATTATTATTTGACCTATCATTTCTTTTGAATTGTAGTTCCTTTCAAACAAGTTTAAATCGACGGTATATCAAGTTGTTACACGAAACACGACATTGGAAAACCTATTAAATGGAGTTTGACACTAGTCTTGGTGTTATGTTTGTCAAGAGCAAATACCATATCAATAATGCCCCTTCACTGCCAAGTTGCTATTGCGTCCTCTGTTTGGAATGTTGATTATTTCAAAATCTTGTACAAAAACCACTTGTAATTTAGACAACTGAACAACCTGACAACTGAAAGGTTTGTCATCGGTAATTTAATTGTGTACATTTGGGTATGGTACCTTTGGAGTCTCATGGTTTGTATGGTTTTTCGGACTGCTTACCTCAAATTCATTTGACCCCTAGCGGACTATCAGGCTTATTCACACGTAAAACAACTTAATTGACTATAAAAAACAAGTAATCCAACGTTAAACTTTACCCATACGGATCCCTCTTTCTGACCGTGTTTTTTTGGCTGGAGACTTCGTACAATGCATCTGCAACTGATTATTACAAGTGTAACAAAACATATCTAGCATGCAATGATATGATGAATTATAATTTAAGCTTTTTCCCTATATCAGTGTCCCTACAAGGTATCCACTTGGTAATTTGATCTATCATTTCAATACAAAAGTATTGCATCCTCTTTCAAATGAAACATAATCGTTATCATACGTTAGTTGCAACACAAGAGATGATATGGTTAAACTCCTCAAATGAGGTTTGCCACAAGTTTATGTACGTGCACTATTCTGCATCGAAAATATTGTGTCTTCGTACACTAGCCTTGTGTGTACAACAGCAGAATGGCTGTGTTTGCTTCCATTAGTGCGGCGTCATACCAAGAACATCACGTGGAAGTATAAATACCGAAATTAAAGTATTGTACGTCATAATTTCAAATTAGAGCGTCCTTTGAATTTATACTAGGTATAAAGCAAAGATATTTTTCATACTTGGCGTGTGGATGCGTTATTGTCAGAAGATGAGCCCTATTGGCCTTGGTAGTGAACACGATGTCTCCAGACAGCAGAACTAGACACTTTTCATACTTAGGGTATAAATTTATCTTATAAGGAGAAATTACGCTATTGTTAGTTGCGGAGGTCAGAAGTGATACTGGGTCTGCAGGGGTTAGAATCCGACAACCTTGAAAAACATGAATTTTCAAGAGAGGGATGCGGGATACTTTTCATACTTGGTGCAAAGATTTGTCGTTTTGATAAAGACAGAACCCTATGAGTTTGTTGGAGGTCCAAGTCATCCGACGTCATCAAAGGTAAAACTACGAAAAAGGCGTGAACCAAATGGACAACGGGCGATGCCTTCGGATTGCATCCGGCTTTCATAACCAACGAAAAGTTAGGACTGAACGGTGTTACCATTCCAAAGATAAATTATAGAGAGCAAATTTTTCCTTTCACAAACATAAACGTTACATTAATAATTGTCATTTTATTACCTAATTATAAACACGTGTAAATTAAGGATGGATGATGTGACTAAAGGATGATTAAAAATACCACATGTATAACGAGCTAGTTTATCACATAGTGGAAATTTCTCCGTTTCTCACACAAACGGCCCGGGTTTGAATCCCCTCCAAAGCTCTTCCTTTTTTCATGTTTTTGTTATTCAGTTCTGGGTGGGCTTCTAAAGGTCATGTGAGGTCAGCAGAGATCTTTGTAAAAATATAGTCAGGTAAGAAATCACTAAGCCTTTGGGCTTTCTTGTTTAGCGGCAGGTTCTTTTGAAGATTCGGCCAACTTGTGAACAAAACCAAGTTGTTGGATTCTCAAAGTTACGTGAGGCTTGCGTGCCCTTTATTACAAATTACGAACAACATTTTAAGAAAATTGTAGTGTGGACATGTATGTGTAGGAACTTCAGAGTCCGGGGCCCCAACACTGTAGTTTATTTCAGCTTTCATACGGCACAACTTGTTGGCGGAAGGATGAACTAAGTACATAGTTACATGAAACTCTGGAATAATAACTCCTCCCACTGTTCTAAACCACTATGTAAATTATCGTTTAATCCTTTGGGTACATAAAAGACTTACACAAGTACCAGTTCCATCGACATTTTACCTTCCAGATGATGAAACCCTTTAGAGAGCTTAGTGCCCTATAATAAAGCATCAATTAGAACACCTATCATTGTCAAAGATTAGAGTTCTATTACATAAAAGGAGCCTGGAATATTGCATTTCCCTGCCATTACTTACACGCCATACGACTGCTTTAACTTCAGATATATTAATATATTGGTTTTATTATGGCAAAGAAATTTAAATTCTTAATGACTAACCGAAAGAAATATATGAGTCATTTCTCATGTAAGGCTTGTGGACCCTTTTTATTCCCATGCTACAAAATTAATTAATAACGATTTTATCGCTGTTAACAAATGCTCTAGCTATCTAGTTTGCCAACCAGCTTTGTCAGCTTTTCAGGGTGACAAACGATAATAGATGTAAGGATTCATCATAAGTAAAACCAGCTAGTAGACGTAAAACGTAACTCGTAATGTCGTTGGTATTTGTAGTTTATCATGTACTTTCAGTAGACAAGGACTACTGTCGTCTGGAAATAAGTATACCATATGAGGCTTCAAATGTAAATATCTAACAACAGATAATAATTTATATGTAAAGTATTTGAATGTATTACAAGTTATTTTTTTGTTTTTCATCGGAGGACTATGTCTGTCGAGATTATCTAATGCACTTACAAACATTGCTAAAAGGGTGTAAATATGATTCTTATAAACTTCAGCACTGTTATAGTGAAATTCTGTCTGGACAAACCAGTGATTCTTGTTAACTAATAACACACCAATTCAGCTTTTCATAAAGGCAGCTTTGATTATGCAAAAGTGTCCTAAGACAGACAAGTAGATACCAAATTGAAAAAAGATCCCTTAACCTAAAGTCTAAGAAACGGTCGTCTCAAAACAGGCAATCCTGTTTGATGAAGTTGTAAACTGTTGAAGCTTGTCTATAGAAACAAATTTGTTGGTGTTTCTCGTCCATGAAGAGAGCAATGGCATTGCATTTAAGGAATAGATGGAAATATCAATATCCTGAAGATCATCTTTAATTTTTCCAGGTTAATTGCGGAAACGTCTGTAAACCAATTTTATGCTTGTTTCAGCAATCTTAAATGAAAGAAATATGTTGTAACATATGAAGAGTAAAACATTCATTACAAGCATTTTACATATCTAATTAATTATAAGTAGTATGATAAAATATTACTAGTCATTTCTATTATTAGGGTTTTGAACTTTTTCCAATCTTAGAAACATCCACATGTCACTTAACGGCAGTAGGCAGTCCCCCACAATTGCTTTGAAAAATTAGCAAACTCTTGCAAAACTTCTCTTAACTCCCTTAGAAGTAACTCTGAAAATATTTTGAACATAACTATGACGAACAATACCTAAAGCAAGGAGCTACTCTCACCTATTTTAAGAATGCAATAACAAAAATATTGTCACATGATCAAAACAGCTTTTATGAATTGGGATGACTGGGTATACTAATTCCGATCGGAGTGATTGTATGTTCCCTTACAATATCGTGTAATCTGCTAGTGAGTAAAAGACTTACAAGAAAGACTATCTAAGTGATGAAAGCTTTTTAGAGCGCAGAAAGCCAATTATTAAAACACTGGGTTAAAACAACTACCATAACCACATAAAGAATTCCAAAATTTTAGCGGATATTGAAATATTTTACATACTTGCCATAAATAACAAGCCGTACAACTGCTGTTACCTCAAATGCTTTTAATATACTGGTGTTGATCACGTTAAACCAGGCTTAATCTTAACAAGTGGCCCCGTGAAATAGATGGGGGTCATTTCTTATGTAGGCACCTGATCCTCGTGGCTTGTAGAGTAATTACCTATCTGTGCTATAATTTCTAAGCATGTGCTACAAAAACTGTCAATGGTAAGACATGGTTGAGTGATTTACTCGTAAATAGCTAATTTTAGACAGGAGCTTTCGAGTACTCCACATGTCACAGTGGTAAACAGTATAGACTCTTAATACCTTGTTCTGGGGTCCTTGGTTCGATTTTCCTTAAAGGTTATTCTTGTTTTGGGGGTTATTCTTGGTGAAAGGGTTAGGGAAAAGATTCGTTATTTTTATATGATTGTCTTTCCCCTTACTCCAAATCCAGATATGGATTTATATCTGGATATATCTGGCTAAATACAGTCTTTATATGGCCATATCAAGCCAGATATACAGCCAGATTTAGATGCCTTGATACATTATATCAAGTTTTATATGGCCATATCAAGCCAGGTATAACTTGATACAACGCAATTCCAGATATGCAAATAAAGTTTTATATGGCCATATCAAGCCAGATATAACTTGATACAATGCAATTCCAGATATGCAAATAAAATTTTATATGGCCATATCAAGCCAGATATAACTTGATGAAGTGTCTGTCCAGATATGTAAATACGTTTTATATGGCCATATCAAGCCAGATATAACTTGATGAAATGCCAGTCCAGATATGTAAATAGTTTTATATGGCCATATCAAGCCAGATATAACTTGATACAATGCAATTCCAGATATGCAAATAAAGTTTTATATGGCCATATCAAGCCAGATATAACTTGATGAAATGTCTGTCCAGATATGTAAATACAGTTTTATATGGCCATATCAAGCCAGTTATAACTTGATGAAATGCCAGTCCAGATATGTAAATACAGTTTTATATGGCCATATCAAGCCAGGTATAACTTGATACAATGGAATTCCAGATATGCAAATAAAGCTTTATATGGCCATATCAAGCCAGATATAACTTGATATGCTACATATGCAAATGAGCATTTTGTTAGTTTGTTTTATTATTTATTTGATTTGATTCTTGGATTGTGCTTGTTACCCAACTAAGACATGTTGTGGATACAGCATCACCTTCCCAGAAATTGCAGTTATTTAGTGGCTACACTTCTGTTAATACCGCAGTGTACTAAGTGAACTTAGGCAAATGATTTGCATATTTGGGCGGAGCTTGTATCTAAACCTACATTTTTCATGATTTAGGAAGTTGAAAGTAAAATATGCACTTCGCAGTAAACAAAATTTAAAGTCAAATACGTAATAAAGTTTAAAATAAGAAGCCCATATCACTGTGATTACATAAAATAGGAAATTTCAAGGCATTTTTCTGTTCACTGTTATGAAATAAGTTGAATTTATGTACTTAAGTCAATTCAACCTAATACTTACATTAAATTCTAACTCATGGAGCACTTAAACATTGTTTGCTGGTGTTCAAAGTCCTCCTTCGGGGAGCAGAACTCCTTCGGGAGTATTGTTTGGTTTTCGCCCCTGGCTCTTCGCCAGAGAGTCAGGGGACTTTTGGAAAAAAAGGTGTTCAAAGTCCTGGGTAGGACTTTAAACTGCATCCGGTTGTGGAGCTTGTTTAAGCGTGGGGATAATGAGGTTACCCTTTGCCACAACTGCCTCCGGGGGCACCCTTGGGCAAGGTGCGCCTGTATTTGCCTAGTTCAGTTTGGGTTCCGGAAGAGAGTGGACGTTCCCGATCCCCTGCCGGGCTCGTTCGATCTCTTTGGGAAGTTTTGTTTTCGTTACGTGTACATAGTTGTATATACTGTGAGTAAACTGTAAATAGTGATTTTAATGTAACAAGTGGACCCCCCCCCCCCATGTCCCAATGCGCTGTGGTTGCCTTGGGGCGTGTTACTGCCTTCGGGTGTGTTTGTTGCCTTTGGGCGTGTGTTATATTGAGATTGTGTTGTTGGGTCGTTGGTGGTGGTTTCTGTTGGTGGTAACAAAGACTCCATGAAGCCGTACAGGAGCTGCAGTGTCCTCGCTGGTCGAGGGATTCGGTCTGGTGTTCTGGGCGATTTCGGTGGTTTGTGCTGTTGTTCGGTTTTTTGGTTGTTGGCCATATGTAAGTGATCCTTTCGCCGGTCTGGCCGTGTCCGTTTTTAGCACGTAAAAAGCACCAGTCTCCATGAGGAGTGTGGACTATAGGTCCTAACTATGATTCATAACTAGAGCAGATATGATCCGAATACAATTTTATCTGTGCCATATAAAGACTTGATCCAGATAGAACTTTATCTGGCCATATATGGTTTAGATCTGGTTCTGGTTTAGATCTGTGTTATATCTGCCTAACTTTTCATCTGATCTAATATAAATTCCATATCTGGTACAGATATGGGCCATATATGGGAATATATTCTGCTCATATAAGGACCATATCTGGTCCAGATAAAATTTTATCTGTTCCATGTAAAGACTTGATCCAGATAAAACTTTATCTGGCCATATATGGTTTAGATCTTGTTCTGGTGTAGATCTGGGTTATATCTGCCCAACATTTTATCTGGCCCAGATATAAATCCCATATCTGCAGCAGATATGGGCCAGATATGAAATCCATATCTGGCCCATATATGGAATTTCATATCTGGCCCATATCTGGATTTCGAGTAAGGGTCGTGCTACGATGCTAGTAGCATATCACAGTAGTTACTAGAAATGCTCTCCCACCATGTACAATAATTACTGTACATGCTATGAGAGTTGCCGCATGTAAGGGTTTTGACTTCTTTCATCTCAATTTCTTCTACATCCCCATTTTAAATATCATTTGTACCATTTAATATTGGATTTTAATATAAAGTGTTAGGCGTATACTACTGAAATTTACTTGAAATTTATCACTTACTTTCCGTATCCAAGGATTGTTTCCGTCTGCAAAGTAAGTATACAATACAATACTTTAAGTGTATATACATAAAAGATTTTTGTAAGTTGTCCATTATTATGCATATACCTTGGTCAGAGAGACTACGTCCATGGGGATCACCTAATATAGCTACAATTATTGCCAAAATTGAGTGATTTTAATTATTATCAAGTTACAGCACTCTAGTAGTGAAAACTCTTTATAGACACACAAGGGATTCTTATGAGTTACTGTGACAACAGGACGATTGACGGGAATCTCTCTCATACGGTGTAGAAGTTTTCCTTCTTGTTATCATAATCAAACTGAATGACACACCTGTACACAAAGGCAAAGGTGACCTTTATTGCATTCATAGACAAAGAAAAATCAGACGCACCTTTCACAACACAGAACGTGGAAACCAATATGCTTTCACAAATGATAACTTTTACCTTTTCTATGAATAAACTCTTCACACAGTAAACCTACACTCTAAAAACAGTTATATAGGGAAACGTTTACCCAAATTGGAGCCGTATGCCTCCAAAATGTTGGTGATCAAAAAAGTACACATATTGGTTGAATTTTCACCAAAAAAGGGTAACTTTGTAACCAACTTAGGTAGTTCTTTACCCAAAATATTAGGAGGTGGAATACAGAACCGGCTTGGGTAAAAGTTTACCCAAATGTTTTAGAGCGCAGTTTAGACTATCTTGCCTTTGATAATCCAACTAAAATTTGTCTGGATAAAATTTGGTGAAGGGTTCGTGCAAACGCACATATCTCGTAAAAATCCTCTGTGCCTCCAAACTTGATAAGCTCTGAAGGGCCCGATCAGGAGAGCAAGCTGTTTTAAATTTTACCATAAATGAATAAACCAGTATAAACAACGTATCGTGCTAGGCAAAGTATTTCTTAACCTAAATACGAACATTCGTAGCAGAATAACTTACCAGTCTCTCATATTCTGCATGCGCTATTTTCTTGTTGTCAGAAGTGTCCTGATAAGAGTAAATTTATAATTTAATTTCATATCTTCTATTTCAGTTTCCACTTTGTTCAAAACAAAAAGCAGAACAGAGAAAATTTAGTAAAATTGATCGTCCCTAGTTAACAATATATAAAAAGGTTTTCCGTTTAATATATAACACAAATTTTATGTTTCTTTACTTTTTTGTTTGTTCATAACTTTACCAAACCTTAAAACAATACAGCCGTAAGGATTCATTAATGAAGTTTTTTCAATAACAATGCAGACGTACACATATTTTATGTGTTTCAAATGTCACAAAATTCAAGGTTATATATCTGGCACTTTTAGGTAGGTATAGTTAAAGATTAATTTCAAATTGACATAACCGGATGTACTTGATCAGAAAAGCTTGTCACACACATGACGATTTCCGATCAACGATGTGTTGATCGCTTTGTATATAAAAGACCTTGTCATGTACGACATGCAAACATGAGGTATTAAAGATCATGCCAGATAACCTAGAGAGGAATAACAAGAGATGCGATAGAATCTGCAGTCGTGAGGCTATGAATTTAAAGAATTGTTGTTCTTTCAACCATGAGCTTAAATATATTTATGTCATACATTTACCTCCCAGTGTCCATTGCTGAGATTCAGCTGGTAGTGTGGCACAAACTCCGCTTTTCCTTGAGGATCCCATGTTACTGAAAAGAAACAAAGTTGCAGAAAATGTAACAGAGCAGTCACCATAGATGCTATCATTTTATCATGTATTAAACTTGCAACCCCTTATAAGTGCGAAATTTAGAAAAGCAAAGCATGCATAAAATATATTTTAGATCAAAACAGTGTTGCATGATCATGACATTCATTTCTTAGAAACAACATTTAGCCGTACATCACGGTGCCCATTATATATTTCAATTATTTTTATGTAATGTACACTTGCAATAAAATTGTTGTATCTGCATTTTTTAAAAAGTAAAACTACATACCCACAGCCTCTCTCGATAGAAAGGTATCCAATAAAGTGAGATCCTGCATACGTTCAGGCATGATACATCTCTCAAAGCTGAGAATTAATTTGTATGGCAAATTGAAAGTGAATAAAATATGAGGTAAAAAACATCGGCTGGAACTTAGCTTTTCAAGAAAAAGGGAGTAGTTCATATCAATGTAGCTTCGATTGGCTTGTTGGTAAAATGAATTACAGATAATAAACGGACATATGTCAGGTTTTCACATTTTAAAAATGATGAAATGTGTCCAGGTGAAGAAATGGCTTCCGTGTAAAACAATAAGAATAAGAAGAAACGGGTTATGAACAGCATAATATATTACTATTTTTTCATACCTTACATTAGTCATGGTCTTACAAAGACAAGCATATTTGAAAATGCTTTTGGCTACTTGATGCTTTATTTCTTGGCCTTTCTCGTAGATTGTCATGGCTTTGATCGCCAGGTTGTGCGGAAGAGCTATTCCAGATTTCATAGTCAGACTCCCATCGTTATGTTCACGAAAACTGATACAGTTATAAAACATTACATGACAAGCAGATACCTTTGTGAAAAAGCAAATAAAAACAGAATTTCAATATCCCCATAAAATAGAATATTGCATTTTGTAGGGAATGGCTCTAAGCAGTCATCATAGACAAGTACAGTTATGCTTGAGATTTCGCTTTGTTCAAAGAGACTTATAAAATGTGCAAATATAATGTATAAAATGCAAAATTAAGGCAGCACGTCTTTGAAAAAGTGAATCAAAGGCATACTGTATGTTCCGTTTAAGATAAGGTGCGGTTTATTGACATTGGTCTATCATGTAAACATTGCAAGTCACCTGAATGGCTGGAAGGAAAACGAGCACTGTTTTTGAGGCTGATAATTAAAATGTCTTCAAACAGTTGAACGGATACTTACATTATGTTTGAAAGCGATGTTCAGAAACTCGACTTTATAGCGTTGAAGCAATCTGTTATCATCTAGATGAAATATGATATCCTTTGACAAAATTTCCTGAATGTTGTCACTGATTTTTTCTGTTATCTTGGCCACTTCTATTATGCATAGTAGCAGGAAGTCTCTGTAGGTTTTTTCATGTTGAAAATTTCCCAGTAGTTTCTCAGCAAGCATCTCGTTTTTTCCACATGCAAAACGATATACATATTGGAAGCGAAATGGATCTATGCTATTTAAAAATCCTTGAGATTCAACACTGGCAACGTTTTGTGATAAGTATTCGGAAGCGTACCATTCGCAGAATATCTGATGGTAAAACCTAACCTCAGAAGTGTACTTATATATCTCATTATATGAGTCAAAACGAAACGCCTCATCTTCGACTATGACACCAATAGCTACGTATTCTTGATACAAGTTTTTCCCAATCTTTTGAATTAGCTCATTTTTCTTCATAAGAAGTTTCCGGTCTTTTGCAAAAAGGGAGTCAAAAGCTACTCTGTCAAGTTTATGGTGATCATTTTCTTCAGTCATCATCTTGTGGGCGTTGTCATCTTTATATTTGTTCTTAAAGTGTGCGTGAAAGCATGATATCACGTATCGGAAGATATCTGTCACCGATTTAAGTTTCTGCCATTGAGTGTCACGCGTATGTGCCATGTGCGCGATAATTACGAAAAACAATGGTATTTGACAGAGGTCATCGATAACAGGGTTTTCTTGAAGACGCTGTTCAATATAAGTTGCTGCGTTTTCGTCTTCGCACACTAAAACTTTCTTAATGTACCTTTGTCTGGATAAAGCATCGAACCCTGTTAGACGAAACTTAATTATTCGCGTTGGAAGAAAATCGGGCAATGACGATGTTCTCGTCGTAATGACAACTCCCGAAGACTGAAACATTTCTCTTCTGATAATTTTCAGAACATCAGAGATGTTATTGTTTTCGTCATGGGGATACTCATCATAACCATCCAACACAAAAACAACTGACTTACTTTCACCCAAAATGTGTTCCACGTCCATTTCCGTAATAATGGATTCCTTTGGAAGAATAATCTCTTTGATCGCTTTATAAATTGATTGAATCCCTCCTAACTGTCTAAGACGAAAAAAAATTACAATTTCTATATCCTTCAGAGGCGAGTTGCTATTTCTTGTACACCAGTCGTGAGCAAGCTGCAGTGTAAGGGTAGACTTTCCACATCCAGGATCACCTTCTATCAAGTATAACTTAGAATTACCTTTTTTCAAAATGTCATGATAGGACTCCTCGCTTTGCCATGATTTCTGTCTTGCGTTCCAGCTTTCTACCACACCTTCAACGAAAACGTCTTTGACGCTATAAAATTCATCTCTTACAAATGGGATTGGTCGAATACCTTCGAACAAGATCTCATATTTTTTGGTCACCTCATTAAGGAATGTACATTTCAAAGCTGTAAAAGTATTGTAGAAATATGTGTGAATGTTAATGCCATCACTCTCTATGAATGATAATTTAAGCAATAAACCTTATGCATCGAAGTAACAAGACGTCATTTTGGAGGTTACCCAATGAAAACCACTAAACGCACGACGAAGACTACGCACTCGCGCATAGTAAACCTACACGCCTATCCGACCTGTAAGCAAATCAGCTGTCAGCATTTGCTGGTGGAAGCTGGTAAGATACGCGATTACCTCGGCGGGGCACTTTGTTCTGTGACTTCATATTAAAAGGGTTGTATAGCTCAGTATAAGTTACTATATGTACCTGCAGAAGTTACGGAGAATCTAAGTTATCTTAAAACTTACACGCCAACACTATGAGCCCGTGTAGGTAACTTGAAATAATTTTTGCCATAATGAGTGTTTTATTTTCGTTATACGGTAGTCGGGTATAGGATGTCAGATGAAACAATTGCGCGCGAAGCGAGCCGAAATTTGAATTTACATTTACTTTTAAAACCATTTCTATGGCTAACGGTGTCAATTCCCTTTTTGTGTGTCTATCAATTAGAAGGTGGGTTCGATACTAAGTTTTCAGTTCTCATAAGAAGAGGAGGATGAAAAATGAATATCAGTTGCTTTACATGCTTACAATGCTGGCTCCTCTGAAATCACGTTTATGCACACGAATAATTGGCTTATGGTAGAACCCCACCGATGAGTAATGCGAATACGCTTGGGACCTTATTGATAGTAAATTGAGCAATTCAAGGCCAAAAGTGCGCAGATCAAGCGAAAATCAAGAAATATTCAGAAGACTTAGCAAAACTCGTGAAAGATTTCAAATTATTTTTAGTAAAAAGTGATAAAAATAAATCCATCACTCAATAAAAACGTACCTCTCTCCGTACGCGTAAACAATTGCGCGCGAAGCGCGCCGAAAATTTTCGGTATAGAGCTTCCCGGGAGCTCTGCATTAATTGTACACTGAAAAGGGGGACCAACAGGACTCTCACAACCTGACATCCATATGGGAGGAGAGATGATATATCACCTTCTTTATGGATTTCTGAAGGGTATTCCCTTCAGAAATCTATGACTGATGATGCCAGCGGGAGTTGGTGACTGGGAAATAGCAGAAAACTGCTAAACCGTGCCTTTTTAGGCAGTGGGATGTTGTATACGCTATATACAAGAGCGGGAGAGCCTTTTCTTGTTAGTACATGAGAGTGCAATCCCAGGAAGGGGTTACTCTCCCCTTTGACAAACTTTTATTAATTTTAGGGGGCCTATATGCAAAATGGTGGTATCTTTGATTATTCTAAAGTGATTATATCTTTAAAAAATGTCCACAATTTAGTGAATTCTAACTTTTGTCCGGGACCAGCCCGGTGAAAAAGGGGAGTTAGAGACGGTTAATATATTGTCTTTCAAACCTCCTTAAGTCCCAAAAATTGTACACGCAATTATATCTGCGTGGAGTCCACAGAAACATTCTTGGACTATAATATTTTTTTAAGATATTATATATCAACTTCTTTTTAGGTATAGCAAGAGGGATGGTGGACAGGCAAAATTCATTTCAGAAAAGATTTTCGTCGTTATTGAACGTCGCGGTAAAATGTTTGGAAAATAAGCAACGCAATTACGTACTACTTTCAATCTTTCAAATCATGTGCTAGACTAGATCAAAGATCCCACAATAATAAGAGCCCTACAGAGAAGGAGATGTACTTTTTAGAAAAATGTTTTCATTGGAATAATTTCTTGCGTCATAGCTTTGTCAATGGGTATATGAAATGGGGTGGAAACCCTGTCGTGCGAGCGAAGCGCGCCGAAATTTTGAATAAAATATTAGTCCATGACAAAACATGCATTCAGAACCTGCATCGGAAACTGTCACTTTCCCACCAACCTATGCTATTCAGAAACAAATCTTCTCACTGAGAATTCTTAAAAAGCACTTTTGCTCTTTTGTTCCCCTGTGAGAAGTTACCGAAAGCTATTGATAATAAGGACAACTCTGACACAAGGCTTGGCTCTAGCGGAGCGTGCGAAAATTTTGAATTTGTCAAGAATTTCCAAAACTTAGGATAGTTTGAGAACAGTTTGTGAAAGAAAATGGTTAGAACAGATAAACCAGTATTCAAAAATACATCTCACCCTACACCCTCTACAGAAATCTGTAGCTTAAACAACTTTTGGGACCATTTTAAAAATTTTCAAGAATCGATGGGGAAGGGGGACACACGTCACCCACTGTTCACTGTGCCGACGCCACTGTCTGTAGCTTAAAAGCCTTTTGAGTTCATTTTAAAAATTTTCAGACAGTTTTGAAATCGAGTAGGGTATGCCCGCGGCTACTTCGCCTGTAACAACTGGTGCCACTGTCACCTGACAGCTTGTCTTCTGTATTCATTCTGCAAGGTGTGTATGGCGAAAACTTTGCCTCTCAATCCTCTAGAGTACAAAAAATTTCACTCTTTAACACAAAATTGTTGCTAAATTTCAGTGCGGCTAGCCGGGCCCATACTGCATATGTCACCCTGTTTACTTATTTAGATCTTAAGTCAAGGATCATTACTCAGCTATTCACCTGTTTTCGTACATTGTAACTCTCCTTTCGTCGCCAACCACTTTGAAAGATATCTTAAGAGATAATCCCAGCTATAGTTCCATCCAGCCCCTACAGAAATATATACTTTGAATACGTTCTTAGACACTTTTATTCATTTTTTGCTCTTAATTTTTCTTTCTCCTTTTCTTTTTTCTTTTTCTCCCTGTTTTCTCCTTTCGTCTATTTTTTTCTTGGCGGGGGGGGGGGGGGCGGGCCTGTCTGAATCCGCGCCTGATTACTCAGATGGATTTTATTTAATTCTTGTGGAAATAGGCATTTCATCATTTACCCTTTCCATCTGTTGATTCATTTGAAGAGAATTTGGTTATCATCAGCTTCAGCTCCTGCCCCTATGGTAGAAAAGATTGATAGGGATGAAATAATTTTAGTAGCATTTATGTAATGGAGTGAGAATTTTCATGTATTCTAAAGACACTCTTCTCTACGAGTGCAATTAATAAAAAGAGTATCAAGTTCAAGAAACAACAGAAATAAATCTTTGTCACCACCTTTGTCAGATTATTTCGAGTCCCTTCAAATTGAGTCCCACTTATAAATATTGTCTATGCGAGCCGTGGAAGAGACGAATCTAAAGTAAATATATACATTGTTCTAAAACAGAAGAAGACAAACAATGTCAATGTTACGAAGGCCTCCTATACTTTGCTTTTGTATCTAGTAGTATTTAATTGAAGTATTTTAAAGCCACAATTTGCGCTGTTACTATAAACACTTCTTATCTATAAAAATACTTTATAGGAGACTATATCCGCACATTTATCAGTTATCTAGCTAGTGAGGCATGTACATTAAGTATTCTGTCCAATAAAAAATAGAGTGAAATGTTCGTTTAATTACCATTTGCGCACATTCAGCTTAAGAACAATTTCGTTAACATATTTATACGCCTCATTTCGTGGAATAGTTTTAACAGACATTAATACTGTGATTTGCGGTGTACTTACCTCTTCTCCTACACCTGTTGTCACCGATGCTTTTGGTCTTTGTATCTTTTTAACTATCAAAAGTTGAGATAAGGGGAGAAATTAATTTAATTTCTTTACAGATTAAAAGAAAATGTAAAGAGTGTTCAACTGTTGATCTCATGTGGGTAGGGAAAGGGGGCAGCGCAGACGACTAACCCCACTTTAAAGGGCGGGCCCGGATTAATGCTTTCGTAAACCTTAAGCACTTATTGAAGCAGAGGATGACGCCAGCTTTCTCCTACATCGCGGCAAGGTTCACCACCGGGAACGGGCAACAACCCTAATCTCAGACAGGCTACGTCGACAAGGCCCTGGAAGGATATCGATGATGAGTAGGAAAAGGCAATCAGGAAGGGATTAGGAGAAACCTTTTATCAAAGAATTACCATTCCATGTAGTGGCATATTTTACAAAATTAAAATATCTGCTTTAACGAGATTTGTGCTAGCACAGTGTTTTCCTAGAAAGTTTGGCTTACAAAATTGCATGGCACGCAAAAGCCTGTGGTTATTTTGAAATTCACATATAAAATCCATTTTTATTGAGAAAAAATAGGAAATGTCGCGGGAGTGGCGAAACTATCTGGAAAAAAAGGTGAATATCGATCCTGCAACGTTTGTCCGAAAAATGTCCCTAAGCTTTTGAGGCAACAAATATGTCTGCCTTGCTCCATAAAGCATGTTGATTTTGGGCCAGTTAAAGGGGCTCATTGAGTTGATATCGATTATTTTGTGACAAGGTTGAAGGTAATCATTGCATGGCAATGCTTTCAATTAGGCTAATTGCTCATGTTTCACTTCCTATAGTGACCAAAACGTGACAAATTGTAGTTTTTATGGGTTTTAGAGCTTGCAGTTCACCAAGCTTGTCCAAGCCCATGATAGACCAGTCTCTCTTGAATAAACACCACTTAAAAACAATTGTGACCCTGAATCACAGCAGCTGTTGGTTATAGGAGTTGCAAGCCTGTCGATGCAGTTGGGATAAGCTCCACTCATTGGTTGCCTTTGAACAGGGGTTGCATATGATTAGTACGTAACTGTAAAAATTGTCTGGTCACAAATTTGTAAGAAATGATTTCAATCATTAATTACACTATCATTACCATTTCAGTTGTGTGTCAGATGTGTGGAATCTTTTCGTTTGACCATTTACTATCAAGATTTGAGTAAAACTCAACAGGTGTGGTAAAAATCATGAATTACGTGAACCATCTCAACGTGCCCCTTGGAAATGGAGCAACTAAGGCATGGACGTGATTAGATAAAAATGGTAAAATAAAAAAGTTTAAAATAATATATAAAGGAAAACTTTAACAATGATGATGATGATGATGATGATGATGATGATGATGATGATGATGATGATGATGATGATGATGATGATGATGATGATGATGATGATGATGATGATGATGATGATGATGATGATGATGATGATGATGATGATGATGATGATGATGATGATGATGAGGATGAGGATGATGACGATGATGATGACGATGATGACGACGATGATGACGACGATGACGACGACGATGATGACGACGATGATGACGACGATGATGACGATGATGGGTTGGTGATGATCCTTGTAAATAACTATAACAATAATACTCAGCATCTTCTAAGTAGACTTTCATAACAAACGTTCCCTTTTACGGAATTAAGCGTATAAGGAAACATTGATTTGTCTTCATTTCGTATACTAAAATTGATCACAAAGTGAGATCATATGAGATCACAAAATGAAAAATGTTTAGACGTACTGAAAGGGCCAGAGAAGTGCAATTTCGTTCAACCTTGGAGCCAGTTTGGACTAATTTCGGCAAACGTTTCTTTGGTACGCCACTGGCCAACTCTAACACAGTGTTGCTTAAGTCCCAGACTTTACAAATTTATTACCCCCCCTCTCTCTCTTTCTTTCTCCCTCTCCACTTCAAAATACATCCAAACGACTATGCACCGGTTTAATTATCGCTAAGGTGTATGAACGCGTTCAACCAGTACTTATAACAGAAATGATAATGTTATTTATTGTCACAGATGTAATCGCCATGTTTGTTGCCAACATTACTACGATACCAAAATATGCACATTCACCATGAATGTTTCACGTAGTTGAGGAAATATATAATGATGAACTTGACTTATGGATTTTAAACCCAACAGCCGAAGATTATACTGACTTGTAATGTTGATTTCAAAATGTTGTGAAGTAACACTTAGACAGGTAAATGTAACTGTATATAATGTAAAACTGCCCTTAAGAACTACAGAAAACGTTGTTCTCATACCGTAATATATTGCAATAATCAACAATATTGGTAGTAGTAATGCAACTAGTACAGCAACTGAAATAATCCAGACGCTGTGTTTTGTTGTTTGCTCGGTCACGTCTCCAGTAGGAGTAGAAGTGTTTGAAGAAACGTCTATATTAAAAGAAAAATAGCTATATACTGTAACAAAATGAAAATTCAGAAGCTTTAAACAGTTGGTAATTCGTAAAAGAGGTTTTATAGGCATGCAGGCTATCAGAGACCTGTAACGATATCGTGTAAACTGATGTATGAATGTCTGAAACTGGAAACTTCCTAGATCTGTTTAATTTCAAAAGGAGTTAAAGGGAGATACCGTAAAATGAAAGCTATTGCCACGCTTGAACTGGTATGTGCCATTGGAATGTTAGCCTTCTAACAGGTCATTACTTAACATCATGTCGTAGATAATGTACCCAAGCTATATTTTGCCACTTAACAAAGGGCAACTGCGCCCTAAAAATATGTACTTTTATCTGTAAGAACACCTTAAACGTTGGGAAAGTTTTAAAATTGTGTTAAGAAAAACATTGTCCAGGGTTACCCATTACCAGTTCAGTAACAAGTAGTTTATTTACATTTTTATTCAATGCTGGTCACAGGTAAAGAATATGAGATTACTCAGGGTTGTCAATACAAGAGTAAAGAAACACTGAATAGAAAACACCCGAAAGCTTTTTGTGATCAGCGTTAATTATTATATAACAAAAAGACGTACCCACATTAGTTTTACGTACCGGTGATAAATAGTAACTCGAATGTTTTTGTCAGCTGAAAGATGGTATTATGCTGACCAGACGTTATGCAACGCACTATCACTCTTTCTCCTAGTTTCCCATAGAAATAGGACGTTAAAAATACATCGAAAGTATCTTCGTTTCTTGCAGTTGTTAAATGATGTTCAGAAAATATAATTGCTCCAGGCACACTTCCATACGATACTTCAAACTCAAGATCTACTATAGGTCGAACTCCTCTTAGTAGACAGGTAATACTTCCTTTAGTTTCTACTTCGATGGTGCAGAACTGACCGTGTCCGCAACCCTGAATTGCCGGATATTCTGGATCTGGGAGGACTGTAATAATAATGCATTTTCTCAGCAAATGAAGGAAGGTCACACGAGTTTTCAGGCACTGCAATACAGACATTTTCTTTGTACTACCTACCGTAAGTCAGCACTTCCTTTATTTACTTTTTGTATAAAATTTTATCTAGATATTATAAACAGTTGGTGTGAAAGTAAATACTGTACTCTTATTAAAATAAATACGTATGTTACAACAATATTACTCTCTAATAGGGTTAGTTTTACTTTACACCGTACGGGAGCCAGGGACACCTTACATCAATATCTAAATCTGAACATAAATTTGAATAGATTTAGATCACAATAAACCAACTTGTCACACGTAATGTGACAAGATTTCAGTTAGGTGTCCCTAGGGCCCAAGTCAAGTCAAGCATGAACTGAAGGTTGTTAAAGTGTAATCATACCATAAACAATAACGTCATGCGTTTCCACGTGTTCAGTAAGGTTGGTAGCAAATAGACAGACGTATGATCCATAGTGCCTAATATTGGCTTGAGAAGATATCAATGAGCCATTAGTACCAAAGTCGTAGTCGTTTGAAAAAGTCTTCTGAAATGTTTCACCGATTGTTATGGTAAAGGAGAGATTTTTGAAAACTTCACTGGATTGCTGCTTAAACTTCCATAGGAGAAATTGGAAGGCACCGTTCCCACACAACAAGTCAAGTTTGGAACTTTGCTTAACGTACTTCACAAATGTTTTCTCAGATGTTTTCAGTTTTCTATTGACAAGCAGTACTAAAGACTCCTTCTGATCCAACACATTCGATGGGTCTTCTGCCTTACACACTAGCAGTGAAAGTAAACCTGATTCAAATATATAGGTCTGTCTGATGGTGGCAAATGTTGTATACGATATTGTATGAGTTAAAGTGTGCATTTCCGATGTTAAATTCTTATCACCATCACTAGTCCGTACGGCCCACAATAAATCAACGACTGGCAGAGAGTTAGTAACTGAGCAATTAATATCGAGATTGTCGTCAAGGCTGGCAAGACATATCCTTTGATTTTCACATACGTCGATTTGTGGATGTGGTATCAGTGGTTTTACTGTCAACAAAAATATGGCGTGTACAAGAATAAATCTGCAATACGTAATTAAGGGTCAATTTTAAGGCAATAACTTCTGCTATAATCACATTGCAAAAAAGACTAAATATCCACAAAACAACTGCTGCTATATCTCACTAGTACAAATGGTAAGCAATTTTGCTGACTATTTAATTAACGAAACACGCAAGACCAAGAAGACAGCTTAATACTTTTTAAACCTATTTTATGTTTATATTAAACCCTACATTGATCAGAAAAACAATAAATGTCATCAACTTGGAGCTTTTTCCTGTTACTTACCAATTACAATAACTCGAACAACATTTGGAACAACATCGTCCGTTGGTAACTTCAAGCAAATTACTGAGAAGTAGCCATCGTGTGTTATTGTAACATTTCTAATAATTAGAGAACCATTTTGATGAACGTCGTATTCTCCAGACTTGAAACCAGGCCCACTTTTACGGAATGACTTATAATCTAGTATTGGATCTTCCCTTGAAACATCTTCTGAATTATACCAAAAAACTGCGAAGAAATCCTCCGGAAACGCACAATCAATAGTAGCATATTTCCCGTACTCTGCATACTGCGGCGAATTACATAAGTGGTCGTCTTCTAAGGCTAAAGAAAGTAAAAAATGCATGTGCATGAAGCTTTACATCTTGTTTCTGTTTTTGAATGAGGAGTGCAATTATTTTATACATATGAAAATGTAAAGTTAGGTTTTGAAAATACAGAAAGCTTTAAACATTCTTAGAGTATGAGGCAGTCTGACGAAATACCACCCCGTAAACCCGTTTGACCAAGCTGAATTATCCAAAACGCAAAAAGAACGCCGAGAATAAGGAAATATCATTTGCTTGGTAGTAGCATAACAAATGACAGTAAAACGTCAATTTGACCAAGGGCACGTAAAAAGCTGCTACATATCAAAATTAAAAGCTACCTTCCAGCATTGATTAAACCTTTATGTACAAAATATGTTTTGCTTCGTTTCTCTTTTATTTTATTGGGTTAAATTTGTCCTAAGTTTCCAGCCCTTGTTGTTGTCCTCACGCAAATTCTAACCAAACGCTGTTACATTTAAGTATTCTCTTAGTTGTGATTGTCTTTACACTGACTGATCTTCTAAGCGTTTTTGATTACGCGACTGGTATACATTTCATAAGCTAACCTACAAATGAAATTCATAGTGACCTACTAATCTTTCCCACTTCTTCATATTCGACCTATTCATTTACCTTCACGTGTCTATTTGCCTCAGTACCGGGAAGGCTTACATTACGTATGACTTTCGTGAGGCACCCTTTACCAGTGTTGCACATTCTTACCAATGTGTTTGGTTGGTCGTGCAGGACATAAGACGGAGTGATATCAACGCGTTGGGATGTGCAAACAGGAGCGCCAGGAAGTTACATATTCGGATTCATTGTATCCAATGAAGGGGGCGAGATGAGTTCGGGGGAATTTTCAGGGGCGAGACATACTTAAATGCATATAGGGATTGGTAATTTTTTTGATCTTATATGGGGAGGGATTTTTCAGGGGATTTCGCCTGACACTAGGGACACATCTCCTGGATGCATGAGGGTACTTAAAAAGTCTAGCTTTTTCAAACCGACTGCTAGTGGCTTAGCTCCCGATAATGGCAGTATAAAGTTCATAAACTTTAAAGGGCAGATGCGGGGGGGGGGGGTGGAGGTTAGGCTGTAGAATGGACTAGAGGCACCAACGGTGACGTGATACCAAAGGACGTTGCATTCAGGGGCCAGCTTTGCTGCCTCTGGGGTTCAAAAAAATACCTCGATGGGATGCCACGGTTATAGTAGCCTTTGTCAAGGCTTTTCTGCCGTTTGTTATCCCTCACTTTATTTAGGCCTACTTCGATTTGAATGTACCCTACGCGCTCCAACCATTGAAGCTAGGCCCTCACTGACTGCTGAGCAAACAGATCTCGCGTCGGCATCAAAGCCTTTGGACAAAGTGTTAATATATGCATCTATGATTTTCACGTTGCTACTACTTACTATTAATTGTTATTATACTGCTATGTCGTCGAAAGGAAATTGACCAATGAAATTGCTCGATCCTGTATTATTGTTGCTTGAACACTCGCAGAACCAGCCCCTGTTGTTGACCTTGCGTTATTACGTCGACCCAACGTTATCGCTCGAAGAACGGCGGACACAGGTAAATCAAACTCTTACCAAATCCATACGGCAGGTTCACAAATGTGTCCTTCCCTTTTGAAAGAGAGCTTCGAGCTGCCGATTTATTAATGAATTCGCGTCTAGACTAAGTAGGGCTGCTGAATGTTGTGCGCTTGAATCATCACATTGATACCAGTTGTTGTTCGCCATGGAACGAACAGGCAAGGTACAGTCGTGCATATTCATGAATCCTTGAAACCGAAGACTCTCTGATTGGTTCCCACTAATTACTACCGATTTGGTAGCAGATTTTAAAGGTTATAGTTAAGCAGTTTGTGCATGAAATTAACTTTGTCCAAAGGCTTTCCTGCGTAGCGATTTCCAGGGAGAGTACAACACCCAGAAGGTAACAGCCAATGTTTCCTGCTAATGTTTCCAGAGGGAGGAGGAAAACTGTCGCAGGAAAGACTCGACAGAGGCTAGGGTTATAGAAGCCTAGTAACCCCAATGTTACAAAACCCTTACCGGGACTAGCGACTGGGAAAGATGAACGATGGTAGAGATTTTATAAGGCTCTGGAACAATAATACCACTCAGACTGCCAGACAGGAAGTAATGAAGAGACATGATAGGTACCCGGTAGGCTCTCATGGACGTCTCTAGAGGGGTTGTCTCATTCCCACCCACCCATCCAACCAATCTTTGTACCTTTGAAGATAGTAGGTAAATTGGTTAGTGGTAGTAAGAATTTCTGGGTTCAGCGTGGACTTCAGTATGGACTCTAGAACCGTAGCCCGTAAAGGGGTGGAGACAAAGGGTCAGTTACTTCTATGTTATGTATGCAGAGGTGTAAAGCAATACAAATAAAGTCCATGCGTCCCTTTTATCCTTCATTGATTGGGCTATACTTTTGTTGTCTTTACCCCAGTGTATCTCCGCTCAGCGAAATTCGGTGTCAGGAAACCAACAAGGGAAAGGACTCTAGCCCATTGTTAATCTTAGATAAACACTTCCAAGTTTCACCTTCTCTTTTCTTCCAGTGTTAAGAAGCTGAAGCAAATATTTATATGTGTATGTTCAGTGGCCTGCTAACAACTAATGTACATGATACATTTCATATTTTCAGTTGTTAGTACTGGAAACAAATATTCATAATTATTGTCTGTAGTAATGTAATATTAGGGGCAGCAAATAAATTATTTACAACTAAACAAGAAACCACTGCACGTAAATTCTATCTACATGATTGCCTCGCTCTTAAGTGTTAGCATTTCATTTGACGTTCAATCTCAACTTCTGGCATCGATAAAAATGTCTTGATATACTATTACTTTATACAGAGCCAGCTCCATTTCAAGTTTTTATGATAATTACGTCCGATCTCCTTATCGTTCTGGATCACGAAAAGATATCGTCGGAATTACTTACCGAAATGGCATTTGCCAACAAGTATCAACATCATCAAACCTAACTGCATTTTGGGGTCCATCTGCATCTTTGTTAAGTCTGAAAATGGTAATGAGCACGTACGTAGTAAACAGAGAGGAGAAAATTTCTGTAGACATGCCTGTTTGAGTTGCACACATGTGTCTACCACTGTAAGTGAGAACAGTATTTTGGAGCACCAGAAACACTGATGATACAAAAAATCATACTACAAACATGTTGTTAAGTAATTATCTTTAAAATGAAATGCATTTGCCGTCAATTTTAGATAAGGTATTATTCTTACAAGTCACAAATTGTAACACCAAAATGATGGAAAAGGCCAATTATACACCAAATCAGGGATGGCAACTCCCTGCATTAACTACTTAGTTTCATTAGATAGCCAGGAGCACCCTTCATGAGTGGTAATACTTATGATTAAACTGTTTCCAGATAATATGTCAGAGAAATCATTAGTAACAACAAACAAGAATAATAATGTTATTTGTAAATAATACCTTGAAGTATTTCAGACAAATAACCAAAATTATGTAACTAACGTAAAAACTGCGAATCATACTTACCTTTTCACGTTACGCTATAACTTCCTCTTTCAATGCATAGTGTGAGTTAACGGTTATTCTATAGGTAAGCTGAATTGAACGTTTTGGAGGGGTGCAAAGTCCAGTATTTTACAAAACAGTTTTTATGTTGTTGATATACTTATGATCAGTAAACACTGAATGCAAATTTACACTTTAGAAGAAACTTTTTATCTGGCTTTAAGGGTCAAAGTTTAGAATAAATCTCTGAGACCATGATACTGACAACCGCCTTGCAAAGTGTGAAACTATAAGACGGATTGTATTAGCCCTTCATATGCTCTAGTATTACTCTTATGATTCCTGTAAATATACTTAAACAGGTATTTATTAGATAAGGTCAAAGTCTGAAATGTTATCTTTTTAACAATGGAAATATTTAACCTCTTTCAGGTTGTCTTATGCGCTTTTCTATCCTGTGGAACGCAAACTATATACCTCTGCCATTGTTTGAAGAAGTAGTGGCGCATGTCTTTACCTATACACAGCTGCCTTAAACTGGGCATATTATCACTGATCACTTAATAGTTTTCTTATAGTACTATGACTTCGTAGTAATTGATCGAATAAGAATTTTAATTACAGTACAAATTAGGCCTAATCACAAATTCCTATTAATATTCATTACATGAAATAACGTTTTTGGTATGCAGGCTTGAATGGCCCCATCTACATCATTCGTAAAGCAAAGTTTTCAATGTCTGGCTGACTTTGCCAAGATATAGCTTAGAGAATCGTGTCTGGAATGAATTACATTTATAATATTACGTGATAGTTGTTCTGTTTCTCACATTTTCACTCCATCATTTTAATGTTAAATACCGTTTTTAATCCATTTTATTGCCAGAGAGGCGTGTATAATTTTCCAAAAGAGACGTTTACAAGGGTTGAATTGTCAAGTAAAAAATCTTACTACACAGTACACGTTGCCATACACAAAATTAAGGTGGCAGTGAAGTACCACTCGGACTAGTTCTGACCTGAATAGTTTTTTTCCAGCTTGAACAATTTCACATACAAGATTACAGACCAAAGAAACGCTTGAATAAAACAAGTTGACAGCTTGTTAGCTATATTTGGTCCTGTCATCTTGAAGAATGTGGGGGTGATGGAACGAGCCAGGAGTAGTGTACAATGCACTCCCGTCAGAAGCTCGTTTGCTAAATTTAGGTAATTGCGTTACGGACTTTCCAACCGGTGAATATATTAGTGAGCTCATTGACCAGCACATATGAAAACCTTTTTTTATTAAAAGCTTTTTATGTCTTAAGTAATATCATGTCAACTTAAGACCAGACCACATGCACTCAGATTGATTTTCAAGTCAAATTTTTAATATATAGCCTTTTATCATGAGAAACAGGACATCCCTTATTTTCTAGGTGCAAAAAATGCTAAATGTGTGTACTTCTGTGCTGTTTACTGTACCCAGTGATGGCAGGGTGACTTGTGAGTGTGAAAACGTAGGAATTCACTTTAACAGTCACAGTTCAGTGCTACTGTTGCGATTTCAGTTATGTTCGTGGATGCGTGAAGCATTTCAAATAACATGTGTTCATTTTTAAGAAATACAAGCACAGCAAAACAAAAACGCCAAAGTTTGTAAATACAGCAAGTGGACACCGAGCCTTCGTGGCCCTTTGGAGTTGTGGCCCTTCAGGGCAGTTACTTGTGGGTGATGGTAGTTTGGTCTGGTGTTCTTGGTGTTTCGGTGTTTTGGTTGTTGTTAAGTGATGGTAGTTTGGTCTTGTGTTCTTTCAGTTTCGGTGTCTGTGGCTGCTGGGTAGCGGTGTTGGTGGTTTTTGTTTCGTCTGCGAGGGTGTTGTTGGTGTTTGGTTTTTTGGTTGTTGGCCATATGTTATATCCTTTCGCTTGGTCTGGCCTTGCCCGTTTGTTTAGCACGTAAGAAGCACGCCAAAGTTTGATTAGCAAACCCCCAAACATCGGCTAAGTTGCCATTTAATCATTTCGAGTATTAATAGTTAAACCTAGAAATGTCAGTACCTGCAGCAAGTACATAAATTAGTACCAGAAAAGTGAAAGTTGTTACCTCATTAGAATCCGACTGTCTTTGTTCATACCAAAATGATGTACAATACACAGCGACATAGGCCTGTACGGTATGTGTCTTAGGCTGAGGCTGGTGGATCGAGGTAATGGTAAACAGACTAGTCTAAAATGAAACTAAATGGTATCAATTCATTCGCACAAACGTTTGCTTAACGATTTTCTAGTGTCTAGTCATTAAGATAACGTTACTTATCCACAAAATTATCAGCAGTTTACGAGATTGATTTTTACGATCAGACAATTATTAAAAGTTAATCAATTGAACGTGAACCATGACTGAACAGGGGTCAAAGATTCCTTTTCGTGATTCTGCCCAAAAGATACCGGTTCGCAAGAATACGATTCTTCAAAACCAGCAGACCTTACAATTTTTACTCTTCTTGTTTCCGTCTTATCAATTAATATAAGACAGACATCATTTGTAGATTGCGAGGTCAAAAGGGGAATCGCAAGCACCTTACCTTCCGTAACTGTTTCAAACTAGCCGTCATAGATCGAATACGAGATGGTCCTTTCTTGTACACTTTATATTAATTTTTATGTTCACCGTGAGAAAAAAATCTTTCAATTAAATTTTTGATCGTTCTCGTCACTGTACAATTATTCAACTATTGACTGGTAATGCCGGTATCATTACTGTATTGAGTGAGATCAGCTACTCTAGTCAACCAGAACTTCCATTCTGTGATTCCTTGACAATAGTTTACTATAATTTAACACAGCACTCAGTTCTATAGACGCATTGCTGGCGCCTCACAAACAGAAGTAGAAATAAAATACACAAACAAACAAACAAACAAACCAATTAAACTGCATTCAATTGAAAGGTCTAGTAAAATAGGTACGGTTGGATTCTTATATAAAACTGTGGATGGACTGACAGTCCATCACATCCTCCCAAAGATTTTATCACAATTTTGTAGCAGCACCACTAAAGAATTTGCCACGGAAAGTTTAAGTCTTCGTATAAATGGGAACGTGAAGTAAACAATTAAATACTTGAATAAAGGCTTTTCCGTCGATGAATTAGGTTTATGGTAATGAAGAAGTTTGAACGACCAGTTTGTACTTGATATGTGTAGAAGAATGTGAAGTATATTTGAGAGCACCTGAGAAGATCGAAAACATCGATATGCAAAGAATGATTTACCAGTTGGTTCTGTATACGCTGTAACGGCCATAACATGTAATTAAGCAAGTTCACAAACAGTGCACTTGCACAATTTATTTGTCAAAGTATATGGCTATTTGCTACATTTTAAGTGGAGAAGGAATGAATAAACCGAGAAGATATTACATAACAGTTCTTTCATTCTGTCTGGTGATGGGAGGTGCCAGTCGTGCCGGGGGGGGGGGGGTGCTGTGTGCTGCTTGGAAGTGCCACGCAGCACAGGACTGTAGTAGCATGAAGACCTTCTTGAGGTAATTCCTAGCACATGTAATATACTATGCTTGCAACTAATTCACTTTTTGAACTCTTGCAACCCAAAATAACCTTTGACCTTCACTAATCATTGTAAGGCTATTGAACTTAATGTGGAATACCTTCATGTGAAGTGTGAGATCCCTTAGGGTCACCCTTCTTGAGATATCGTGGTTTCGGTTTCGGTTTCACAACGTCCGGTAATCTGGAATGAATATGCACACAAAATTAATGACTGCCTCGAAGTAAGATTGACGCGTCCATATACTTTGCATGAAACTCCTCCAGGTACCCCTCCTGAGACGTCGTTCTAACGAAAATTCCGCGTTTGACAACAGAGGTTGACCCGGTATGACGTTGGACCTACATCAAAAACAAAACATTCTTTCATTAATAAGACAAATGTATTAACTAAGTATTGGATATCAAAGTAGTATCTTTTTAAGTTAGCATATTCAGGAGGAACTCAGAACGTGTCCGTAGTGCCACCTTTAGATACCTCAGTGACCTTTACCAAAGCTATAGTCTTCTTAATCTTACTATGAAAGTTCTATGTAGAAAGTATTAAAAGCATTTACCTTTCATATGTTGTGATATCGTATTCATAAGGTTTCAGTTCTTTTACCACGTCAAATGACCTCTGATCTAAGCCCAAAACAACAGGTTTCTTTCCATTACTGGCGAAACTGTATACTAAGAAGCACAAGTATCCATATTTCCTATGCTGATATGCCATGTTTGCAAGCAAAGCGCCTAAACCAAACAACCGCACGTACACACGTTAGTGTGACTGAATATACATCTTCCGCCTCTGGTCAGGATTCAGAATCAAAGAAGTACCCTCACAAATGAAGATGTGTACCCCCAAGCCACGACACTATAAGCGACGTTGCAATTCAAACTGTTCTAATGAGCGTAAAGTCATTGTAGTCAGTTATGTGGCGAGGGTTCACGGAATCGCTTACTGAAAATCCACATTAGGCCCAGATGTGAAATGCCATATGTCGGCCAGATGTCGACTTTACATTCTGCACAAATCTGTACCCAGACTGGAAATTCGTATGTTAACAGGTAGAAAAGTATTCATATATCATATATAAGTCAGACATAAACTAAAATCCCCTTGCTCACACGTTATCTGGGTCAGATAATATTTCATCTTAATCAAGTTTGGGCCCAGACTGACTGCCATATCTAGTCTATATCTGCAAAGGACATGGAACTGATTTCGATTCAGACACATGAAAGCAGATATTAGCTAGAAATCGGTATTAGCCACGGATGTAATAGCTTAATTAAATATTAGTCTGACTCAGGTATTGTAGTATTATCAAGAGAGGGAAGTCGGAATCACATACGGAGTTAACATGACCCATACCAAAGTCTAAGGCAAAGGAATCCAGCCCGTATTATTCATCCAAACCTTCTTTTTTTCTAAAGTACTAATGGAGAACGGATTTTGATAACCGAAGGAACGACGTTCCCTACTTGGACACTTTCATTTACATTTCTCATCGGCAAAACAAGAACCTGTCATCGGGGACCCCGTTTTGGACTGATCGACAAGAGCGTAAACCTTACATAAATTTTTCTACTTCACATGATTTATCAAGCAATCCCTGACTTGACCAACCTCTAGAAATATTGGCTCAACGCTAAACCTATTTAATCACGTTGCCGTGTAAATGTGTATGTAAATGTATGCGTATTCGTTAAGCTTAACTTGTTAGTACTTATCTCAATCAAAGAATGATGGGTAGTTTTTACATTTGATGTGAAATCTGTTTAAAGTAAATATTTAGAGAAAGAATCCTGTTGTGTGTGGTAGAAGTCTTAAGACATTTGATGTCACAAGGGGTAAAACCGACAATTGTACACACGATTTTTCGACTCGGAGATAAGAACGATTGGTACTTTTCACGCTTTTCATACTCGATGAGTTGTAGTCAGTACATGAACCCTTTTTGTGTCGAAAGAGGTTCATGAAGGTGGACTTCTTAGTAAGAACTAACAAGGTTTCTCTTACTTAGGATGCGGATGCCCAAATTAGGCACAAGTTCTTTATTGTTTATGGTGAATATGAAACTTTGTTCTGGGTCGATACAGCAAACACCTACTAAACACGATATTTCAAAACCTAATGTCATATTTGGCAAATAGGTTCACCACACTAAGCTTATTACGCCTAGGCCTATTATGTTTAGTAGTTGTCATTTCATGACAAAAGAGTTCAGAGCGTGAGAAATATATGTACACACAAATATCAAAAGAAAAGAAAATTTGATATACTTAATACGCAGCATGTGAATGGGCCTGTTCACAGGAGCCTATTTTTTTTTCTTGGACAAGAGCCATGAGAGATCATCAGAGGTGAAATTGTGAGAAAACCTCCTAAATATATTTCTAGAATTATAACTTTGACTTATTCCAACCTGGCAGGTAGTTGCTCCCTATTCAGTTGAAGAAACATATAATTTTTGAAAAGAGTCAAATATAATGCAATATTACTAGACATTAAAGCATGATACCTGAAGAAAGGCTGCTCCAATGAGATTCTGATATGGCAGGAGTACATTCCAAAGCTTGTTTTGTGTAAAAAAATTACAATTTGTTTTTGATGGAGATAAAAGGTC
Organism: Holothuria leucospilota; assembly: GCA_029531755.1. Lineage (NCBI taxonomy): Eukaryota > Metazoa > Echinodermata > Holothuroidea > Aspidochirotida > Holothuriidae > Holothuria > Holothuria leucospilota. Next base: position 85,505,929 of record CM055961.1, read on the forward strand.
ATTAAAGGTAACTGGATGTCCAAATTTTAATTTAACATCTCGGAGATAAATTTTAGATAAGTATTTAATGATAACAAGTTGGCAAAAGGGTTAGGAATTGCCCATGGTTTTATAATATTAACATTTAGGTGTAAACATTGTAATATTATGATGACGTTTTCATATAACGTCAGTGCGACAAAGTACTCCTTTCGACGAGAAATCACTAAGCCATGAGCTTTGATGTTTTATGAAGCTTTTTCTAGTTTGATGTATCCTTTATAAACTTGATTTCAATCCCTTACGTGGGCAATTTCTATCAGGCTCGAAAATGTCCTTTAATATTTGATTTTGCTTATCTAGTATGGACTTTAATCAAGTTATATTTGGCTTGATATGACTATGTGACATGTTTTTGTAGGGACTGTTAAACTTTGATTTGCATATCTGAGTGGGTTTTTATGAAGGTGTATCTGGAATTACTTATCATATAGAACTTGATTTGCATACCAGCTATGGGCTCTTGTAAAGTTACATCTGGCTCTATATAGCAAGCTTAAGTCTTTGCTATGTCAGATATTTCATTTTCGTCATCGCCATAGCTACCACCATACCATGGTCATCGCCACAGCCATAATACATTTTAGCACAGAAAACAGCAGCAGCTGCACCAAAAGCAGCACCTCACCAACAGCAGCAACAGTACCGACAACAACAAAGTAATAGTACCAGTAACAGAAGTGGCAGCAAACAACAGCAGTAGCGGCAGCGAAAGCAGCATTCTCAACATTTTCGTCAGCTTTTGTGTGCTGTCATTGAACTTTCACTAAATATTTAGCGCAAGCTATACCAAAGAAAAATCAAGTGATTTTAAGAAAAGTCAATGTCACCTTTGAGACACACAATTCACTTGTTTGACAAAGTAAAATGTATCTTCATAGAGAATTTAAGTACTACTAAGGGTCGTAGAATAAGTAACGGGAGTTTAATAGAATAGAGCATAGGCGTACGAGGAGGGAGATGAGATGGTGACGCTATTCCCCATCTTTTTCTTGTTTACTCTCCGTTTTAGGTCATAACTTTCTTGTTACGTTTTCCAGGTAAATGGTACTCAGCAAGTTGACTTGATTCATCAGGCACAAATTCTTAATTAAAAACCTTGGGAACGCTGGAGATACAATCTACAACAACGGAAATTAACCGAGGGGAAAATCGCATCCAGCCATTTTCATATGGGTGTGCTTGAAACCTCTACATGCAGTGTTCTGCATCGACACTCATTACACATTTTCCGTCAATTAGTGTATCGTTGTACATTTTACGTAGAATATCTGATATGTAACGCCCAATGACAGAAGCTAGGGATGCATTATACATGAGTGCACAATGGTAACTGATTACCTTTACTAGCGTTGGCATGCCAGTGTCTCCTTGAATTGTGTAAGGGGTTGAAATCTACTACGACGGGTATTGTAATGAAAAAAGTTTTTTTTTTTTTTGTTCAAGAACTCAAGTGTACTGTGCACTCCAGACTTGTAGTAATCTAGTACGTGTTCTTTCTAGTACTGGAGTACAACTTTCCGTACTCATACTCATGACTTTGTACTCGCACTCGTACTCACAAAAACGGAAAAATCAAGTAATCGTACTCGTAATCAGGATTTTGTACTCGTTCTCGTACTTTGAGAATTGTACTCATAAGTACAGACATTTCAGTCCAGGATGTTAATATTTGTAACCTTCCTTGATCCTTTTCTAATTTAATATAACTTATAATTATCTAAAGCCTCATGTGCTGATCAAAACAAACTATCTCAACACATAAAAATAAATTGTGCTGCTATAAGAAAGAATTTAAAAGAAACTGCCTTTGAACAAACTGAAAAAATTACTATAGGATAAATCGTTTAGGGGTACTAAATAATCTTTAGAGTATCATCTCTTTATGCATATAAGTACTTTGGCCCCCTTCTGACAAAAAGCATCTTGCCTTGGTGTAATCTAGTACTACAGTGTTTGAAATTGCCTTCGATCACTAAGTTAGTCACAGGCTACCTCACAGAACGTAATGACTCAGCTGACATTACTTTTAGTTGCTGGCAAATGTGTACTTCCATTAAAAAACGTTTGAGGCTGACTTACATGTGGAGCATGCATTAGATCTTAGAAGATGAACAGTGTTAGAATAAACTACTTAAATCAACGTTAAAGTCTTATATGGCATTTAACAGGTTCTGCGAGGTTATTGAGTCCTTGATAGTGCTTTACTGTCAAGTAACTCAAAGCCATAGGGTTTTTTCCGTTGTAATCTCTGGGACTTGTCGAAGGAACTGCCCGTCAGTGGCATTGCCAGTGGGTGCAGGAGGTATTCTGCCACCCCCTGAAAAATCCGAGAGGGAAAATCGGGCAAGGAGAAGGAGAAAAAGGGAAAAGAAGACAAGGGGGAAATGAGGAAAATGAGAGAGAAGAAAAGGAAAAGAGAAATCCGAATGGAAAAGGGGAAGAAAAATATATACACCTAAGACCGCCAGTCCCGGCGACAGGTCTCTTTCGAATACGCCAACACTCTGCAATCCCAAGACTGGGCCTCTGGGAAGTCCAGGACGGAATGTCCGGGGCACTGGAATGTTGCTATGACTGCGACCCCTCTCAGACCCCTGCCACCTTCTTACTAGGAATGTTTAGCCGATGCAAATCAGCTCATGTGGGTAGTCCACCATACATTGTTAGTGTCTTCGTTGTCGTCCGGTCAAGTTCTGCCGGTTCAATTTGGGTCCAGTGTATTGTTCCTGCCGTGTACGTGATAACGAGTTGGGCATATGCATTAATGGCTTGTATCTTATTCTGTCCATTGAGCCTGGACTTAATTACCTGTGGTAGCCCTTTCCTGTACGTTGCCAATGCCTTATCCTTGACCATCCTTGTTATTATTTCCATATTTTGTAGTATGCCCAGGTATTTATATCATTCATTTAGGTCGGCATTCCTTATCTTTCCAATGTCTAGGTCAAGGCCAGTGGCGTAGCTACGGGGGGGGGGGCTGGGGGCCTAGGCCCCCAGATATTAGTCAGTCCCCTTTTATTTGTGTCCTAATAAAAGGTTTAAGAATTAAGAAAAAATAAATGTTTGAACGGAAATAAACTTTGAAGTATTTCCTTCAAAAAATAAATAAATCAATAAAATGTGTCAGAATTAAGAAAATATAAATGTGTGGAAAACACATTTTGCGCACGTATGAAATCACCTCATAACTTTAAAACGCCTACTTTCACTAAATTAGGTAAATAATCTGCACTGCCCTTTAATTCGCATATAATTCACTTGGACGATAAAAGGAACGTCCCGACGACAAAGTCGGATTTGACATTGTCAGGTTTAGACCCTTTGGCTTTTCGGATGGCTGGTTGATTTACTGAAAACATGGCAACCATACACTGAAGACCATTCTTACATGCACGACCATTCGTATACGGTATTATACACAAAATATGCCGTACGGTAAGGTACTGCGTTCGAATAATTTTTGTATCCTTAACAAGTATGTCGTGTCTCTCTTCTTGCCCATGACAAGTGCACTGTAGAACGATTGTTTTCGACAAGTCCTCTTTTTACTAGACTAGTTCGCACTGGCGTCAGGACGGATTTGTAAAATTGCCAACAAGGTCCGGATTTCATCTGTTTCCCACATGATCCCTACTTCTGCTTTGCGGGTTAAATAGTCTGAAAGATTTACTGGTGGTATTATAGGTCTGACCAAGTAATATACCCATGACTTGGGTCAGTGAAAAAGTACAGCACCATTTTGCATCTAGACACCATTGAAAACCGGACAAATTTCCAAAAGGAAGTGACACCCCTACATCAGGATAGTGATCTATCTCCTCCTTGCTAGAAGATAAATATGATAACCTTAGGTTGGAGACAAATGGTATGATCTAGGGGATATGTAATTGAGTAGTGGACATGTGGCCTATGGATAGGGTGATGGACAAATGTTACAGAGATATACTAGAAGGTGAATATGGGAGAATTGCAGGCAGAATAAATAAAAAGGATGCAAAATTCAGTATGATTCTTGTATTATCTCAGCTCATATGATATCCACGGCTGTATACAGCGGGGGAAGGGGGACAATTGCCCTCAGAAATTTTCAAAGTGCACCGTTTCCAACTTTGAGAATATACAGAGAAAACGCAGTAAAATATAAGAAAAAACTGTGATCGTAATGATAGAACTTAAACATTTTCAAATAGGCAGATCAATATTTTCATGCCTATGTCTGTGTACATCACCAATCTTTACAGCTCTATTAGGATATATTTCAAGCCTACTTTTCTAAAATCCTCGCGCTTCGCGCGATTATGCATAGCTAAAATGTTACTGTAGTTGCTATAGGTAGCTTCAATCATCAATGGCTTAAGTGATTTCTCAGTTAACACAAAACGTTTTTAAACCGTGCCAGTGTAGTCATAAAAAGGTTTTATAAACAATACCACTCCCTCCCCTCCGTTAAACCCTCCCCTAAAATCGAGTTCAATGGCTGAGGTCATGCTTCACATCATATCCACCACGCTCTCAAAAATGACTTTTGTCGCACTAAGCCACAACTACTTTTCGTTTTCCTTTAAAAGCTGAAATCCCTCAAATATTGCACCATTTGTTATCTATACTTCCTCCTGAAATTACAATTTTTCCCCAAGGGGGAGGGAGACACCCGTTTCCTTTAGTCCCCTCCCCCAGGCCACAGATCAGTAATGCCCACTTTTTGCTCCCCTAGCAAAAAAGTGTATGTGCTGCCTTGTGTATTACCATTTTTCATGGATTGATTTTTTCCCATTATTTGAGAAATGGCAGACATGAGATTCGAATTTCAAGGCTGGGTACACGAAGCTTAAAGCAAGTGGGAAGTGCTGTTTTCGGTCATCTGGACGGTTTGTAAAGCCAAAAATTTTCTCGCACGCTCCGCGTCAACTAATGGTGGCGCTCCGCTTAGATAGTCTTGACAAGCCTGACCCTCTGCGGTCCCGCTCCCCATTTGTTACCTAGGCCCCCTAAAAATTTCATCCTAGCTACACCCGGGATCAAGGCCCTGGTTCAGCTTGATGTTTCCTCTCACGATGACCTGCCTGGCACACTTGTTAAGCCTGAACTCCAGCTTGATGTTATTGATGAATATCCGGACTCGGGTGTTACAATAAGCAAAGATATCTAGGCTAAGAATATGTATTGACCAGAGACCAAGGTCAAAACGGCGGACTGTCCATTCATGGGGATGCATTTTTTGTCCATATATGCAGTCGCTTCTCCATTGCATCTACTTTCTCTAACATTGTGTCATTTCCAGGGCTCGCATACCGCGTTCTATAACACTGAATAAAGAAAATACAGCACAAGTATTTCAATGTGGACTATTACATAATTAAGAAGCAAATAAGGAATTTCGTATTTTCCATGTTCCGTAAAGATATGTGTAATGAATATTTGCTCAATTTTTGAGGTAACCGCCTTCTCATGATACCAAAGAGGAGTCTCATGTTTCTTATTTTGAAAATACTTTGGAATACCCATAAAAATTTTAAAATTCTCAATGTTATAAGTATGTAAAACGTTATCAAGCATCAAAAATGAGAGTATTATTGCTGTACACAGTCAACTGAAGCGAAGCAAAGTTCAGCGACGCTTATGTTTATTCAAAATGTTAACTGCAGCTAAGTTCCACAATGAATGTATATGCATGAATGTATACTCTAGAACTGAATGACAGTTCACCGTTATCAACGTTTCAGTTCTCTGTGTTACATTTGAAAGATTTTAGATAATTTTTGTATTAAACAATGTGAAACGGGATGGTCGTATTCTCTTATATGGTTATCGTAAAGTATTATTAAACATTTTCTTTTTTGATGAGCATTTTTGTTTAAAGGCATTTTCCAGTGGCTTTTCACAAGGGTTCCATACCCTCTAAACCCCGTAGCAATACTCTTTTCCTAACTCGAGATATCTAATAATAAAGACTACTTATTTTTGTCCAAAAATACCTCCAGTTCTCATCAAGGTCACAGAATGTTATGTAAAGTGGGCACATTGCCTCAGATTTCTTTTGTTTTCCTTTATAATTGAATGTCTTATTGTCCTTGAAATTTGATACTGTTGGAATGTTTGAATATCTTTCCATGTAGGTTTAGCATAAATCTACACCATATCTAAGGCATAACAAACAAAGTTGCTAAATATTCCCTACAACAGTGTCAATATCATAAACAAATTCCATGCTTTGTCAAATTAATGTGCCGCGATGACATCACAGATTTCCCATAATGCACTTTATCTTGAGAAAAAAATTGCATTTCTTTGAAAATTAGTTTCTTCCAAATGCTGCAAGCTATTGAGATGCAGTTTTCACCTCCTAGAAGAGAAGAAATTTCTGCATTTTTTGAAGTCATTGATGTTTGTCACTGGCAAATCCCTTTAAGGGTGCAATTTATTAAGTATTTGTAATAATCCTGAAATGGAAGCTCATTATACGATATGTATGTGACATTGTGTAATGAAAGAAATATTTATAATCTTAAAAATACGAAAGGTCAATGGACGATACAGAAAAAAGAATAGGGCAATCCAAAAAGTTGCATATCTCGTTGGTAGCACCCGCACTGAGCTATATAATTTGAGGAAGTCGCTGAGTGTGAAATTTGCCCCGAAAAAAGAAGCCGACTTTAATGAAGGTTAGCTTATCTCAAGTTGAATCTGCTGCCCTAGATACGCGTATCCAGAAGTATGATGTATAGTACAGAGGCTAAGGGAAAAACAAAAGCATGACAAAAGCATAAAAATCAACGTCTAGACTACATATAAATGTCATTTAAATGTCGATAACTACATTTGTAGTATGAGAGAATCCATTTTTGTGATTTAAAATATCACCCGATGGTCGGAAGGATATCAATCGGCCGCCATTTTGAAATCAAAATGGCCGCCATACATGTATTTTATTTGGCTGAGGGTAAAATTGCGAACATTTTGACTATATCATCAATGTTTCCTCATAGGTACTTTCAAGTATGCTGATTCATATACTTAGTATCCATCGCTACAATCACGTGACTGGCAGCCATTTTGAATTTGAAAATGGCCGCCATGGAGTCTTTCAACTACGGTATTTCAGCGTTCAGACAACAGACACATGTGATTGAAATGTCGATACCTACATGTTTAGAATGCGTGAATACTATTTTGTACGAAGCTCTAGATAGGACATGGTAAAAAAATTTTTTATTACGTACGTACGTAATAATTATTACGTACGTACGTAGTACTATCACGTACGTACGTAATAATTATCACGTACGTACGTAATAATATCACGTACGTACGTAATAATTATTGCGTACGTACGTAATAATTATTACGTACGTACGTGATAATTATTACGTACGTACGTAATAATTTTTTTTACCTTTCCTATCTAGAGCTTCGTACGAAGTCCCCCCCCCCCAACCGACGAATATCAAGCATGTTTGATATGCCCTATTCGGTAAATACGAGGACCTACTGTCGAATGGCAAACGGGTTGGAAACAATATTTTGCGCACCTTGACCCAACCTGACTGCAACCAGACTGGCTTTCAGTCGGGTCGCAGTCGGGTCAGTGCAGTGTGTGCTGCCCTTACGTGTCAGGCTGTAGGGCAAATATTTCTTGTTTAGCCATACCTACTCAAGATTGGGTATTTTGTTTCGTGTCCCGTGTTGGTGACAGTCATATTTTATACACGGTGGCATCATAGTAATGTCTATATAAATATAATGGTGGCATTTAGCCTGTGCAGTGGTGAATTACGGAGTGTGGTATTTGTAGTTTGAAGCAAGAGTATACGCCTTCATTGCTGCGTGGAGTAATTGTACAATTCCTGAACGTATCTTGTTAAACGTGTGTTGATTGATCCCTGAAATTAAAATCTCTGCAAGTTACCTTTTAATACTTGTAGAAACTAAATCAACTGATCAAATGTAAACCCTGCCTGGCATCACCTAACAATGTTTTTGTGACGGTTTTACACGCGCTCCCTCTTTCCACAACTCTGATACATGAAATAGAGTCGTTTCATCAACTTTAAGGGTTTCTTTTCGAAATTCTGAAATGCGGCCCTTGGCCTCATCCCATCTTCTCTGTCTGACCAGAAAATCTGTAATCGAGAACAACTGATCGAGAGCTTACTAGCCACTAGCGCAGGATAAGTGCGACCCGTATCTTCCGTGAAAAGGGTCTGGTTTGTCGCAACCTTCTTCGTGGGATGGCAATTGTGTATGGTCGTGTATCGCAGACCTCTGCATGACAACATCGAAATGATCATACTGGTCACTCAAGCATGCTAGAAACAGAATTTTAGACAGGGGTAAGGGCGAGAGAAATGACCCTCCTTCGGGAAGACTTCCCCTCAGGGAAATGCCAGTTTTGTTGGGGGCGTAAAATTTATGATAAAGTAAGTAATCCCCCAACAAGGACCAGCGGACCGACGAGTTTCTTCAATTTGCTCTAAAGAAGGGCAGACTCTTAATGAAAACCTAAATTTTCAATTTGTTTTCAAAGGGAATGCCCAAAATTTTCGCACTGCCCATCCTTTCGGCAACCCGTCACTTTTTTTTTTCTGGGGTTTCCATTTTACCCTCCCGTTGGGGAGATAAGCCACCCTCTCGGGAAAATCCTTTCGCCACACGAAATTGTTGACACAAATTTGTGGTTCAAAGTGCGAGTTCCAGCCATCTAGGGCGTCTGGAAAGCCATGGTCGGGCTGAGGTCGGGCGGGTCCCGTAGGATGCTGTAAGGCTGCAGGTTGCCCTCTTAAAAAAAAAACTTTCTTAAGAAAATTTCGTTCCTTTAAAACTCTGCCCCTATTTGCCACAGATACAGCTGAGCGACCTCTTACGTATGAATTTCGCCTTTTCGAGAGTGTCCTCACTCTAATACTGATATCATCCCTTGCAGCCCTCGGCCTCCGCCCATTGTAACGCATTTTTGCCCTGACCCTCAGACAGTTTGAGAATCACTTCGCTAATTGTAAGGGTTATTTCCAACATTAACTCCTACTGGGCAGATAAGTGGATTTATGTAGCCCAATGCAAACATAACATAATCCGGCAGATACACTGACCCCCAGCCCGAATCAGTTTATTGTCAGTCCAAATTAGGTAAAGTTGTGAATTTTATTTTGTGGTCTGCTTACTTTCCATGTAATGCTATTTGCAGATAACAAAATAAGAAGGGGGACTCGGGGGACTTTCCCCTTGTACCCTCACCGGGGTCTTCTCCTTGGATCCCACCAGGACCATACGAAGGGCTCTGGGCCCCAACGCCTTCAGAGGAAGGAACCACTTTGTGTTACCACAACTCCTTCAAGGCGGCTCAGTCCCTCATGTTAGTGTGTCCCTTTGGTGGAACATTATGCCACCCAGTGCCCCCACTTCAAAAAGTTTGGCGACGCCTCTGAGCTGAAGGTACCTGACCGCTTCATTTTTTAGGGACTGATGACTCAAAGGGCCCTTTTTTGTTAGTCACTGGCTTAACTTAAATGGACCTTCAAGAGAGTTTCGTGCACAGGCGCTCCGTACTGAGTAAAGGCTGGGCAAGGGTGCGTATAGTAACTGCAAGCACTTCGACAGCATATACTAGTACCGCCAATCTACATGGACAGTATTTGACACCCCAGTAATTTCTTGCGGTTCACCATTTGTTGTTGTATGTAGTCCTGTAGTACACAATTGAAGTGTCCAAGTTAATCCTTTAAAACCCTTCATAATAAAGGGCTGATTACCATAGTGCTGTATCTGCGTTCGTACATAGAAAGTACTACGACCTACGAAAGTGATAATTATTACGTACGTACGTAATAATTATTACGTACGTACGTGATAATTATCACGTACGTACGTAATAATATCACGTACGTACGTTATAATACTACGTACGTACGTAATATTTATTACGTACGTACGTAATAATATCACGTACGTACGTAATAATTATTACGTACATACGTAATAAAAAAATTTTTACCATGTCCTATCTAGAGCTTCGTAATTTTGTGATTAAGAATATTACTCGAAGTTCAGAAGGGATCAATGGACGGCCATTTTGAGTTCAAAATGGCCGCCAGACAGGATGTATTTCATTAGGCTGAGGGAAAAAATGTGAACTTTTTGACAAAATCATGAATGTTGGCTAACATGTAGGATATTATTGAGTACGTTGATTCAAATAGAGCTAAGTATCCATCGCCGCTATTACGTGACTGGCCGCCATTTGGAATTTAAAAATGACTGCCATTTGAATACAGTTATCAGGTAATCTTAGCTTTTGTGCATTATGACTTATTAACTAAGGTTTGACCATGTTCATTTTGTGGGCTCTTATAAATGGTTATCTTGGTTGTTGTACATTACCACTAATTTATAGGAAGGGTCCGGAGTGACGGAGGGACAATGCTAGGTACAACCCCACTCCTTCTTGCGTCACTATGTAAGTAGTCCATATGTTTTGCTTAGGTAGCATCCTTATGCAGGTATGGAGTAGGGCTGACAATAAGAGCAGACTGCCATGAGTATTTGTAGAAACGAGAAAAATAAAGGAATACGAAACGAATAAAAAGAGAGCTATTTTGTCAATGAAAGTACCAAGGATCTGTAGAAACAAACAACTAGGAGGTTTGAATCCCCACCTCTGAAAAAGGGGTCAAAGAGAACCAGGCACTAGTGCTGTCCTATCCATATGGGGGTCTAGACTGCAATCTCGTGATCTTACATGGAGTATTCATGCAAGCTTAAAATACATAGTCACATATACCATAAGAATGGATTTACACAGGAGAGTGGCTCAGCCCACAGAAGGTGCTTAGCTAGACAGCCGCCTTGTCTGGATAGGGAACAACATGTTGGAATACTCCGCTGGCCAACGAAGTGTCAATTCGGACAGAGGGGCCTTACTCTTATAACTGTAAATATAGGCATCGAATTGCAATATGTCACATTGCTTTAATTGACTTTACAAATCTAGAAGTTAAATAATATTTTCCTCCATCAGAAGAGTTCTGCTGTTACATTTAATTTCATATTGCCGATGTAAAATTACAGTAGGAAGCTTTCCTATAGGTAGTGGTTCTGCGAAATAAGTAACCTTAATCCACTGGCTTTCTAGAGACTCAGGTTCACAAGCACTGTTTTCGAAGGGGCATTGGGCCTATAGCTAGCTGGCTCTGTGCTTGCTGTTTCCCAGATCAATTGCCTCACTGAGGAAAAATGCGGCTGGCAAATGATCAGAAGGGACTCTTAGTTCTTGGATGTCATGCCAGAGGGATACAATGTGGAGATCATTCCAGCAGTTACATCATCTAGTGCATGAGTGGGGAACTATTTTCCTCTTAAGGGTCATGTTGATAGTCATCATGCCACTTGCGGGCCCATGGTTTCGTATTTGGCAAGTGAAGACAAAGCTTTCCCAGTATGATGCTTCCATCCAGGTTCTCCAAGTTGCAGGCCTTGGTGACATCTGGTGGCCTGCTCTTGGAGTCACTCTTCTTTGAGGAATAACATGAAACTGAAATCGTTCAAAAACGCTCAGAAGTTCCTCCTCTGTTCTTTTTATCAACTTCAACAAGGTCGCACAGAGAGGCCTCTCAAGACTTCTCCTGATTGTGTTTATGACATCCAATTTTACTGTGTCGGGCTGCTACTGTAGAAGCACTACCCAGGACTTAGTTAACTGTTCACCTGGATTGAGCGGAACCAGTAATGATATCTGTCGCTGCCCTTTGGGTACCCTCCCACCTATGCCGATGGTATAATGTGTTATATAAATACTTATGGCCCTAGAAGGTTAGATTATGGAAGTAAATTTCCCTAATGCGGCATAGGAAGCAGTTTAGGAGGAAAAATAGTTTTTCTCCTGAATCCTGCAAGCTTTGCCGGCAATTATTTGGTCATTTCCATGTGTTATGGATGACATAAAGCATGTGGGAGGAACACTATGGATTAAGGAGCCCTGGGGACCCTGCTTGTATTTAAGATCTTTAGTTGTAGTTATGTCTAAGGTTAGTGTTCGCTGTTCGGCAATCATTGCATCTACAGCCATGGGTTCCGTGCAACTGTTAAAGTTGCAGGGTTTACACAACATTATTCTCATCATTTGGGAGTACAGACCATACATTCGTCATAGTAAAAAAATTGTTATATATATACATCGCCATTTATACCCTAATTAGTACATCGGCAGCGTAGAAGCACTATGGAAATTACTTAAATCTTAAGGTATCACACGCCCATCTTGTATGATTAGCAATGCATTAACTTGTGCTCCTTCATGATTCTCCACAAGAGGACACCTTTGGACAATTTTTAGATATGTTACCAAAGGAAAAATCTTTAGTATAGTTAATATACAGGAAGAGTAGATGAGGCATCATTGCGAAAATGAGGTCAGTCGAAGCAATTTTGAAGAAATTGTATGCTAAGAAGCTAGCGACGAATAATTGATGAGACCTGGTCGAGGATAGGAGAAGATTGTGCCTTCTGGCTAGAAAAAGGTCTCAGTCATTGTATATATGATATATTGAACTGCCGTGATATGCAAACTTGTTGTCTGTATTGAGAGAGGACTGTTTGTTTCTGAAAAAACCTTCTACAAAGTTGCCAAGGCCACTTAACTTTTGGGATTTAGAGTTTCAAGCTTGACTTTATGGACTTTATTGGGGTATGCTATGGCTAGCTTATGACGGTAACTCTGAACCAAAATGTGGTGACTAAGTGATAGAATTTATTCCATCTTAGGTAATGACCATTTGATGTAGCATAATTTTGAACAACAACCTTTTCAAATCAAATCATTTTAATGTCGTCACAATCATGGCTACAAAAATTACATGCATAATGGCCATTTTGGATTCAAAATAGCCGTTGTTTGACCCTGTTCCAACCGTCAGACATTATTCTTAATCACAAAAATGGATTCTCATATTTTACAAATATTTACATTTTAATTAAATGTGCATGTTGTCTAGACGCTGAGATACCCTAGTTAATAGATTCCAATGGCGGTCATTTTAAAATTTAAAATTGCAGCCAGTCACGTGATGGCAACAATAGGTACTTTGCTTTATTTGAATTAACCTATTCAAAAGTATCCTACCTATTAGCAAACTTTCATGATCAGGCCAAAAAGTTTACAATTTTTCCCTCAGCCTAATGAAATACATCCTGTATGTCGGCCATTTTGAAATCAAGTAGACCCTCGTTTGACCCCTTTCTGACCGTCGGGTAATACTCGTAATCTCAAAAACAGATACACAAACTCCCAAAAATATAGGTATCGACATTTCATTCACACGTGTCTGTTGTCTGGACGTTGAGATACCCTAGTTGAGAGACTCCATGGCGGCCATTTTTAAATTCAGAATTGCTGCCAGTCACGTGATGGTAGCGATTGGTACCAAGTATAAAATGAATCAGCATACTTGAAAGCACCTATGAGGAAGCATTCATGATTTAGTCAAAAGGTTTACAATTTATGTTGTCTAGACGCTGAGAAACCCCAGTTAATAGATCACAATGGCGGCCATTTTTAAATTCAAAATGGCGGCCGGTCACGTAATGGTAGGGATGGGTACCAAGCATAATATGAATCAGCGTACTTGAAAGTACCTATGAGGAAATTTTCATGCTTTTGTCAAAAAGTGCACAGTTCAGCCAAAATTTGTCCATTAGCCGCTGTACTAGTAAAGGTGAGACAATGATGTATATACATGCCAAAGCACCCCAGCTTACCTTAGCGCCTGTTCGGCTCTTTTGCGCTAATTGGTGGACTATGACGCGATAGCATGCACATCATTGTGCTGAGGTAAAGTTCCCTTAGCAATCTAATGGAAAGACCTACATCACTGTCCCCAGCACAAATGTACAGACACTAATGTAACACGAAAAAGAAACTACCCATTATTAACTTTACGTGTCTTCAGTACCAGCAAATCCAATCAAAGGAATACAAATCCAAACCTACATTGGCTAACAAAGTACATGAATAGCGCTTATTGTAAACAGAGTGTGCACTAAATGAAAAGATACATGCATATATGACATACGAAGCACCACACACGGACAAGGATGGAGGCTTCGAGACAGTGGCCAAAATACACGCGTGCTGAAATGAGTGTGTTAGCTTCCCTGCATTCCCCCTTTTGTTGTTATGTAAAGAGGACACATTCAGCGGGCTATAACAGAAAACCTGTGCGCATAATGTAAACGGACAGTCAGTCTCAGTATTAGTAACAAACGCGCGTTGATTTGTCTTGCTATCGTGAAAGTTAAACAGTCATCCCGTATCGATTTACCAATCACAGTGCGGTTACACGCGCTGCCATTAAACAGGCAGGACCGGTTCCTACAGGTCACGTCACTTTCTTATGCGCTTACAACGGGGAAGCAATTAAGGCATTTGTTTTCTAAGTGCACAGTACTTTCCGTTAAAACTGCTAGCTCTTTTTCTTCCTATGTCCATTGCAGCAAAAGCCCAGGGCTGGAAACTTAATACAGTACCAATGCCATGTAATACATCTAAAAAGTATAAACACAATTGCATTGACACAAACTTGACTACTTTCTGGAGAATGCATAGGCATATTACTCTCTGCATCTAGCAACTGCACACGGGCATATAACAGGATGCTTTCCGTGCAACTTGCATTTTAATGTTACCATTGACATGGAGAAAAAAAATTAAGAAGACAGTGCTGTGTAATTGTTCGTAACCTGAGTGACACACCTCGTGTGTATATAGTCAGATAAATACGCAGACAATGTATAATGCGTGAATATCACGAACGCACATCAAGCCAACTAATGATTGCATTTGGTAGAATGCGTTCTTAGTTTTGTACGAAGATCGCCAAATAGAATGACACTCATGTCAAACACTTCCGCGCCGATATTTGCGTCTACATAAGGAGTCACTTTCCATAACAATATATGTATAGGAACTTAATATATATGCTGCCTTGTAATCTCTAAAGTACCTAAAACATATCGATTCACAGCACTAATAGACCTTAAACATGTGAAAAGATACTTAAACACCTTGGATCTTTACTACTGGGTTCTACGAGACATAATTTCCGACTTTGGGGCACTTCTTTACCAAGTTTGATGAAAATCGGTTCAGCTGACTAGTAGCAGTTTTGGACAGAAAATGTTATGCGACCGTTGACCTCGGTTGCCATAGTAACAACATTATGGTTGAACTTGTCGCCCCCATTATAAATTTTAAGTGGCCAGTCAGTGCAATGTTTTCTCTTGGAATTATAGCCAAAAACGGTTTTCACACAATTTTACCTTTAGCCTTTGACCTTTTAATCTGACCTATGACAGGTGACCTCTACTTCCCAAGGCCTGTATGACAAATTCTGTTACCCTATAAATGTAAATAATCTTTTGGTAGACGTGACATCCCTGTTAAATGTGTTAGATTTCATCTTCAAGTTTAACGTAAAACGATTTTGACATAACGTGATCTTTGAACTTAACTTCTTGGGGTCTGCGAGACACAATTTTCCTCCCTAGGGTACCTTCCCACAAAATTTGAAATGAGATGGTCTACCCTACTAGGAGGAGTTTATGGCACAAGATATCGCTTTAAATGTACATTGTCTCTTGCATCGCTTGACCCTTCACTTCAGTGGCCATGGAAACCACATATTTTGATAGCTCTAGACGTATTCATCATATGTGTGAAGTTTCATGGGCTGTTTCTTTTCAGAATTACAATAAGAAAGTAATTTTCACCAATTTGGCCGTTGACCTCTGACCTTTGAACTTTAAACATTACGTCCGGTTGTGGGCGACATACGAGGGTTCTACCTAGGATACCTTCCGACCAAGTTTAAGAAAATCGACTCAACCGTTTAGGAGATATAAATAAAGGTGGGGCCTATTGACCCGGCTGCCCGGTCCCAAACCAGCTTTCCTTATTACCCGACTCAGTTATCAACCAATCAGCACATCCCGCCGCCAAATCACGGAGCATTGGCAAACAGTCCAACAGTGCCTTGTAGCGTAGTGCAGTAGAGTATACATGCATGCATAAGTATCCGCGTGCTAGCTAGTACAGAGTACAGTGGAGGATATATGCATGCCATGTATGTGCGTGCTAGCATTGTACAGTAGAGTATATATGCATGCTTATTTGTGTGTGTGTGTGTGGGTGTGTGTGTGTGTGTGGGTGTGTGTGTGTGTGACATTGGCTAGCGTAGTACAGTACTCAGCAAGTTAGAGTATAACGACTAGTACTGGCTTTAGCCTTTTCTTTCAAATTGAACACTTAAAAGATGGATGTTGGAGTCGATTTTAAGTCGTTTTATAGCCTTAATAAGGCGATAGAAGATTACTGAAAAAACACTTTTGTCTTTGTTATCAGTGATTGCAGATTAGTTGAAAAATTTGTGCTGCAGTTTGCAGTGGGAGCAATAACGTATGTACGTTTCGTCCCCGGCAGCCGGGTCATTAGCAACCATTAACAAAACAAAATTGCACACCCACACGCACGCACGCACACACATCCCAAACACACGGACACATTTTAACTCCTCCCCAGTTATGGACTTCCGGTCACCTTGGAGTGCCCCACAATCGGTTAGCCTCTTAGACCAGTACCTTGTGAATATTAACTGTTACCATGGCAACGGTTGATATTTCAGCTGGCATTGCTGTATATGGCTCAACTGGCAAAGTGACTACAATATTTCATCCTCCTTAGGGTTGCACAGTTTATGCGTAAACCAGGCTGCAAAGCACTAGGCTAATTAGTGTCTCTTAGATTTGCTTTGCGGCTCTGAGAGTAAAAAGTAATCTCAGATTTCGGCGACATGCCACCATTTTGTAGCGCCAACTCATACATAATCGAACTAAACGTACATAACCCTTGTCTTAGCGACAAAAGTAAGTCTGGTCTTTTACTTTTCAAGAAATGCATTGCCAGGGGAATACCTCTCATTAAGGTACAAAAAGTACCAAAATGTCTCTATATATTTTATAACAATTGATGCTCGCAGTGCAACGACTAACCGTCGCAGACAACTATTTTGGACCTTGCGCTTGCTTTCGAATTTGCCAAAAATTTGCACACCTCATGCATTATACCTTGGCCTCTAGTAAATAAATACTCTTAGTATATACTCGTAGAAAGCATATTTACTGAAAATCCGTCCCAAAAAGTCGAGGCTATCTGAGACCAAAACATCAATCGTTTGGAAAGAAGCATATTTAATGTTTTCAAAGGAGTCTGTCCCTGTAACTTATTGATCCACCCTTTCCTGTAAAGTTTGTTGAGTGTTCTTTCTGCAAAGGAATATTTCCAGGTTGTCTACATGTGTTTTGGGAACCTTTTTCATGGTTAACAGAAGGACGCAGTAGTATTCGTGTCAAATAAATGTGGGAACAAAGAAGAGTTCCGTAAGTAAGACTGAAAATGACAAAATTTATATATTGGTCTTCGGTATTTAGTTCTTCTCCCTTGGAATCCAGCTGTTGTAACTAGACAACCAAGCATGTCTTATGTGGCCGAAAATCACAGTTTTAAAGCGAAGATTTTATCACTGTCGTAATATTATTACAAATGCCATTAAACAAGTGCAGCATTGTATAATTGTTTAACTTTCTAATTGTAACGCTCCTGTGTGTACCGTAACTGTCGGAAAATAAAGTTTCAGGACTCAAGTAGGGAAATAGTACTAGTAAAGGACTGCGCATGGTCCTTTGCCTACAGCTCACTTTACACTATAGGTCTATGTATAGGGAGCTATGGCGACAGGCTATACATGCGCATTAACTGAGGACTAGTAGGGAAACAATATTACACTTTATGGCTATTTTGTTGTACCTTTTTTTAATATGTGAAAACTCATCAATAAAATAAATCTTGCACCAGCACATTTCAAAAAACTCAAACAAGTACAACGAAACTTGTTATTATTATTTCATCATTGTTTATCACCATATTTCAAAATTGATTGATAATTGCGTTTGTAAAGTGTCATTCAGAGTCACAAATCTCCCTTTCACAATTCTAGAACTGTGAGTGAGAAGCACAACTAATTTTTAAAGTTCTCATAAAAAGAAACAAAGGAAATTTGATAGCCACTCGTCTCGTCTATTTCGAGAGTATCCTCATAAAAACCTTGCAAACGAAAGTCACCTTAACTCACCATTTAGTTGCTTTGAAGAGACAATGCTTCTTTCATTTCTGGAAATAAAGGACCTCTCGAAATATTTTATGACATTATTAAAAGGACACTATGACCTTAGTTTCAGAGCTTTAAAGCCACTAAAATCTCAGGGTACTCTAAGAGGCAACATATGTCTTTACATGATAGCGCGATAACGAAGTAGGAAGTTTGCACCACAGAAATCAAATCTTGGTTAGGTTTATTTGTATCCTACGTACCCTAGACGCAACAATGCATTTTAGATCTAAACATTTCTTTGTGATTCTGCTTGCTTTGGTGACAATTTCCATAGCTGTAACAGTTGATACACGTTACTATCATTCAGTTTTTCCTTCTGCTTCGGTACTGCTAACATGCAACACAAAATGTGGTGTGAAGAGCAAGTGGAAACAAGAAGATAATGTTATATTTGTCACTAGAGCTTTACTGGACGAGAAATTCAGAAACAATGTTGTTCTGTTTGAAAATTACTCACTACTTATCAGATCAGTAGCTGTTTCTCACGAAGGAATGTTTGCCTGCCTGTGTGACTCAACAGTATTATTTAGCCACTCTCTGATGGTACAAGGTGAGTGCAGACTGGTGACATTTTGTATTAATGATTGCCACACTTTCCTGATTTTTATTTAAAGTTAAAACCAGTTTAACATTCTTTAAGTTAGTTTACAGTAATAATCTAATAAGCTATAAATAAGATGCTTCTACAAACCATCAAAAGCATTCATAATCTGACGGTGCGATGCGATATAAATTTTTAGAAGAAATGCTGCTTCGTGAAATGTGAGTTTTAAGCCAAGTATCAAAAATCGAGCAATTGAGTAATTTTCAACAGCCACGTGACTTCGAAAGAAGTCATCTTCGACAAGTCATAATAACAACAGTTGTATGTGTCATAACATTAATTCATGAAATGAAAACAAACTTACATTGGCCTACACGAAAGCTACTCAATTTTGAATGTTCGTTGAAGTAAAACGCAGAAAGATTATTCGCTCTTAGTCCTGCTTCATGCAAACCTGTCTTGGCACAAAATTACCCGGAACTAACAGAAGTATGTAAGCACAGTCAATAATAAAAGCAAAAGGATCAGTATGTTATTTCCATATTGGTAACAAATCACCCTTAGGCTTCGAAAAATGCCCAAACTTAAAGCAAAATACAATTGTTTTATTATTTCCTGTTCTTCACTCTGTAACATGCCTGGGTAGGCTTAAAAAGTATCAAACGGATGTCCCATACTTTTTCCTCTCAGTGCCATCTGTTTTCCTTGAAAAAAGGGTTTTGTATAGGTGCATTTTAATTACTTTAAGAATGTAAATAGATTTAAAGAAGGTCTCTATCTTCTGTTACTATTTTGTTTTAAATTTTTTTGAACTCTGCTCAAAATGCACAGAAGCTTCCAAAAAGAAAAAAAACCATGTACGGTAATTTGCTTTGACAGTTAACGATTGATTTTGACATTAGGTAAAATTGAAGTGTATCACTTATTTATCTGGGGCAAGGGATTTTGTGAAGTTAGTTTGTCTCTGTAAACTAGAACACAAGGTTTTAATACTATAAGTAAGAAATATTTTTCCCTTGAATGCACTAACTCAAATGAGTAGTGGTATTCAACTTATTTTCAAAATGCAAAATTTCGGTTAATGGCGCAAAGAATTTTGGTGTACCTTCCAAATCCACTGCAAAGGATACAATTGTTTTATTTTTTTGAATTATTATCACGGTCTGGTAAAGTCATAGTAGGTATACTAATTGAACCATGCAATAAACTCTGTTCAAAGAAGTGTCATAAACCATTACTATAAACAGTATTTGAATTGCTCCTTGAATATTCTAGTAGATGGAGCAGATCAGATGGGCAGAGCCCATTCACTCCAAACCTTCGCTCCACAATAACAAGAAGTGGCCTTTCATCAAAAACTCTACTAGTAGCTTTGAAACTTGCTACACAGGTGGGGTAACTGAATATTCTGAGACTGCAGCAGGGTCACATTTTAGGAAACAATCGGAAAAGTATAAAAAGATGAATTTGGAATTGCAAAGCTTTGAAAATTTAAAGTAAAAGATTAAAGTGATGTCTTTGACGATACATAACCTTCGATGACTTTCTGTAATCAAAGGCTGTTTTAAAAACGGGCCCTTGTCTAGGGTATGCTAAAATATTCCAAAACCATATAAATGGTAACGGGTCCGGAGGAAGTTACCCGAATCCCCCACCTTTCAAAGTCCCTGGATGTTTCAATCGGCAAAGGGGTAGCATCAACGCTCCGAACAAAAACAAAGATCACTCTTGTTGCGCTTATTTGAAGAAGGCCTGTATCAGAAAATAAAAAAAAAAAAAACTGTAGAAACGACATTGCAGTAAACTTATCTTAGTGTTACCAAGACCGAACTACACGTCAGCGAGAGTTGGTGTACAAGTTCGCATTGGTCCCTGAGGAAAAGGTGATAGGCTATAGTTTGGAGAAGGTGACTTACATGATTCAAAAATCTCGGTGTCCAATTAAAACAGCAACTAACTCCAAGCGTTACGAATTGCTTCAGATCGCGTGAACATAGATGTACCAAAAGTAAGTGCCAGTGGTACTAGGAGAAAATTATGTTCAAAGACAGAACCGGCGAAAACTTAGGTTTGAAATCATCCACCGTATTCAAGCACGCATTTCATGCAGGCAATTTGCCTTAACTTTAGCCGTATCAAACAATGCAGCCCTAACATAAGCCTATTATGTAAAAGTCACGTAAGTGTAAAGCTTACTAATGAAAAATTAAAACTATATAGCTGCCTTTTTTTCAAGTTCAGTAAACAGTGCGAGTTTGTGGCTTGTGCAATTCAATTTTATCATCAAAATGATTACTATACAGCTTTTACTTGCGCCTGATTTGAGGCCTCCGCGTTGCTGCTTATACGGCAACTAAGAAATTTAGTCCGACAATAAAACCAGAGAGCCAAAAAGACTCAATTCCTTGCCTAAACGGAATGAAAGACCTTGTTGAACTGACGTTTATCTCTCAAAGGTATCCTAGTTGATATATCATGTTTTACGATCTTGCTGTCATAATATGACATTCTGTGACTTAACATAACCTTCATAAAAATTGGTGTTCTTGTAAACAACATGGGTTTATAGTCTGTTGAATCAAATAACCTTTGACCGTAAGCAAAAACAATTGAACTATTGAACGCAATATGAGATCCATTTATATTATCCTTTATGAGAAACCGTGTGTAAAAGCAGTTTACAAGGCTTTGTGTCATCACCGATGACCTCACGGTTAACAAAAGGGTTATTTTTCTAAGTAAAACGCATATAGCCTAATTCATAAAATGAAAAAGCAATCATGTTTCCGACGTTGATATGCTGTGTACACGAAGTTTTCGGTCATTTATCTCTGGTGACCTCAAATGACCTCTGGCCCCACCAAAAACAGTAGGGTTCATCCTCTTGTTGTGACAAATATCTGTTCCAAGTATATTAAGTAACAGAAGACAGGAATTCAATAACGCAATCTGAAAATATAAGTGTTTGAATGAATGGGATTCGAACCCGGGCCGAAATATGTGAAATCAAGCACTTTCCTCTACACCATCAACTCACATTTTAATTATTAGCTATTTTAATTATATTATGGCCACAGCATCCCCCACACAAGTACATCATTAGGTAATTAAAATTGGAATATCTAATTAATGCATGCTTATGTGTAATGTGTGATGTTCTCTACGATTTTAATGTCCTAGGAATTGTACAAACATTCAGCAGTCCTTTTTCTTTCGTCAAAACGACACAATGAGAAGGTGCCGCCTACTGTCTATTCTTAAAATACCATGCTTTTAGCAATAGTACGTAGTATCACGTCTGGTAACCTTAAATGACCTCTGGCCTCTACCAAAGTGACGGGCTTCTTCCTGTAAATATGACATATCTATACTCCATGTGTCAAAGGTATGTATCATTCCTATCACTTTGCAATATTTACCTCTGGTGACCTTGAACGACCTTTGTCCTCTAACAAAACCAGTAGGGTTCATTTACTGATCATAAAGCATGCCGTATTGTAGGTAGGATTATATGTCACTTTCTAACGCCCGAGGCTATATCTCCATCGCCGAGCCAATGAATTATCTCTTTCCAACAAGCTGTATCACATGTCATGATCTGGACAATGGCAACGTCCATCCTTGAGACAATTGGTGTAACAGAGAAGGGGAAAGAGGTTTTTTACTAGTTTTAACGAGACCAATACCTCATGGTATCCACATTCATTCTCAGTCTGAAAACGTTCCGTGCTTCCTACCTTGAGAAGTCGTGTTTACAAGGTTTTGCTGTGCGAATTTTGGAGACCTCAAATAACTGCCATGTAATACTCCTTGCAGCCTCTTCTTTGATGGTAGAAGATTATTTCCTTTCTTGACCGAAGCACACTTCCTTCCTGTTTACAATCCTTCTTTGGTCATAACCAGCGCTGCAAACAGCAGTGAACAACCGTACGGTAGACTCTCGCTCGTCCGGTTTCCAACAAGAAACTTCTGTGACGCCGGCTCGGCGTTGCGTAATCAGATTTACAGGCGTATCCTAAGTTTGATTTCTTACAACTCTGCTTGGATGTTTGAAGAAAGTAATTTTTAAATATTTATATTTTAATATCCACGACTCGAGTTGACTAATAAGAAGCCTGGAAAGAAATGTTAATCGCAAAGTAGCTTCTTGAATGTTTCACGTGAGTCTCTGTTATCTCGGCACGTCAACACCGACCTCTGTTTAGCAAACATCCGTATTAGTCAAATCATCTGTTCTATCGCTATGCTTTTACTGGCAACCAAATTTGTTTTCAACTGAATTTTACCGAATCTAAAGAGAATCTTTAACACATTGACTTGAACCAAAACTGTTGTCTTCCTTATTTTTTTTTTTTTTTTGAGTTTTGTGAGCAGCCGAGGCATGACGAGAATCCAACGCAACATGACCCCCGACCTCCACCAAAAACAATAGGTTTTTGTCCCTGAATATGATGCATTGAAATATTAAGTGTAAAAAGTATCTATCATTCCTATCTTTATATCGTATCAGGCCGGTATTTCTCATTGGACCAGACTGGCCCAGGCCCAGGGCTCCTCAAATTGAAGGTGTGAAAATATAAAATGATGGTAAAAAATAAAAGAGATAGTCTCAGATAGAGAGAATGCCAGAGTGGGGGAGAGTGGGGAAAGGCAATGAACAATATTTCAATACATCATTTAATATTGTTTTGTTTCAAGCGTTTAAGTATGCTGGAAGAAGATTGGCCCCCCAGGAAGAGCTGGCCCAGGGCCCCCAGAAAGGTAAATCCGGGCCTGTATCAGAGTGGGGGAGAGTGGGGAAAGGCAATGAACAATTTTTCAATATATCATCTTATATTTTCCTGTTTCAAGCGTTCAAATGTGCTGGAAAAAGATTTGACCCCCAGGCAGGGCTGGTCCAACGCCCCCAGAAAGGCAAATCCGGGCCTGTATCGTGTTAACAAACGTCAAAAGCAAACAAACGTACACACACCAAACAACACACATGCACTCACCAGCGTGATGCATAGATTATTTTCGCTTTCGGACCGGTATCATAAAGGCATGATACGCCAGTAATACATAGTAAAAATGAGGGACAAATAGATTGCAATATTTCCATACTAAATGCTTTTCTACATAAATTATTCTTCCATTATGCACTTTAAACTGCACTCTCTATTTTAAAGGAGACCGACGACACATTTTTTTCGGAAAGCACACGAAAATTAAATAACTCTTTGTACATGGATATCCTATATCATCTAATTTACCAATTGAACTTCTACTGTTTCAAACACACTTTTATGTTCTGCCCGTGACCAGTACTCCAATAAGTGATGTGACAACTCAAATAATCACGGAAACTGCTGTCTGCCAAAATGGTAATATGCATTACACTGTCTTCAACTTGCAGCCATATTTATTTCACATAAAGTAAGGCTTTGTGGGTGCGTATAGATTTAGGTGCAAACTTGCCATCTTGGCACTCTAATATTTGCTTAAATCAAAATCAAATATCATGCAGGGCACTTACGGCAGATCAAGGTTACAATTTGTTCAAAGTCCATATATTACTAGCATTGTGTTGTCAGTTTATCAGAAAATTACATTTAACGGCATTCACGAACCCGTGTCAAAATGGCGACTAAAGTACTCGTACTTTTCACCAGTGGACTACTTGGAATGGCCAAGAATAAGTATGGAGGTATGTATGGCATTCTGAAAATTATCTTTACATACCAGTGGAAAGGTTTGACCTGCTGAAAATACCGTGTATTTAAGAAAGGTATAACATAAAATGTACCCTAACATATTTTTTTTTCGAATTCTACATAGTCTAGGAAAAATCGCTGCCTTTTTTCTCTCATAAGGTTTACCATACGAAGGGATTGCAATATTGAAAACTTTTACATTGTTGCGGTATAACTTCTTAGGGTTCAGTCAATAATGTCACCATTCACATGGTAAAATGCCGACAAGGAATGGTACACAACAGTATACATCCAGTGGCAGCCCAGATTTTCCCAAATGCGAGGGAGCTACCCTCTCTGAAGGAGGGTCTAAAAAAATTTACAGCCATAGACCTAAATATTGTGCATGTATGGTCATAAGAACATTTGTCGAGTAAAGATCTAGTGTGTGCATTTATTTGAATTACCATTATCTCCTTATTAGAATACATTCATGCTGATCTCCTCAAAACACTCCTCCTGGTAGCACTAAGTGGCTGTAGTAATACGTCCGTGTTTAAGCTTTGTTGACTATAGGCCTAAATATAAGATTACAGTTATGAATTACTGGAAAAAAAACTCAATTAGAGCAAAAGTAAAAGCAATGGAAAAAGCCTAAAGGAGGCCAGCAGTCCATTTGCGTCGGTCAAGCTCCAACGCTGGAGAGGAAGTCTATGCATTTTGCATTCCAACGCCATACAAATGTAAAAAATGCATTCTAAAACATCAATATTTAACTACATTCTTGATTTTAGCATGTGTATCCACAAGACTAGCAGGACGTTGGCAAACTCCCCTTCAGGGCCACCAGTCCCAACACTCGTCAGTGACGAAGAAGTGCATGAAGGACTGAGACGGTGGTTATACCACACATTGATCTATTGTCACGGAGGAGGGGACACAAAATTACTTGGGTTCACCCTTCACGTTAAATCTTGCACTAGTATAGTAAGGCTCGTTACATCAAAAGGATCATTGTGATCAGTGTGAGCCAGAGATACTTTGCTTATCAAAAACCTTCAGCTGGTCGGTTATGTTTGGGCATAGGAAAGGAAATTACCTGCTGTGCAGTCTAGGGTCAGCGTTGATAAAGGGGGAAACCTTAGGGGAAGCAGGTGAAAATGGGCTTGTGAAAAAGGCGTTCTTGTTCTGATGTAGGGTAAAGACAGCTTTATTGTGGAAAAGAGAGCAGAATACTCTCTTTATTCTGTTGAAGAGATCAAAACAGATTGTCTTCTGCTAAAGAACAGCAGTTTTCTCTTTCTGCTAAGGCCAGGACAGCAAGTTTTTCTTCTTCGACTAAAGAGAGTCTTGGTCACCCTTATAAACAATTATTTAATACTTGGACACAGAAGAAACCAATTCAAGTAAAATAGTAATACCCGCAGAGCTGTCGCTACTTTTTGTCTTCTTCATCATAAGTCCTCATACTGACCCATCTCGTGACAACAACAAGGCTTATACAAAGTGGATCCCCCAGTTTAGTGGCAATTTAAGTATTGCTGGAAAGTATGCTTTGTAGAGTTTGACAGTTTGCAAAGAGGGCTAAAGTTTAAAGTATGCACAGAAGAATCTTTCCACATTGAGAGTTAGAGTAGATCAATTATACGTCTGGACGACTGACCCCTAAAGGGGATAAAATGCATTGTACCATATCCAACAGTCTGTCCTACGAATAGGTTTCCCGATCGACAAATATCAAAGAACAACTGCTAGGGACAGAATTTGGAACACCGTGTAAGCTCTGTAAGTCTTGGTATGACGTCACTTAGAGGGTTACTATTCCCCTTCATAAAGGTCTACACAGCTGCCAAAGGGTGCCTTTATCATAGCTGTTGTAGTTACGAATCTGCGCTAAACGGACAACAGTGTTCATCTTGAACATTGTCTGTCCCCGAGGGAAGTAAATAACCTTTTAAAACTATCGAAACAGAATATTTAAGTTACTGGTAATTAAATGACATTAAAATAGTTCATTATGATAGACTTATGAAAACGGTACAATAATAACAGAGTATCAAAATATTTTTGGATCAAAACGATTTCCCAATTTTTAAGAACACTTATACTGAAATAAAATTCCACTTTCCCGTTTTCTGCTTCTCCAGAAAAATATACCTATCCTGAGAGTTACGTTGCATATAAAGTAGACATGTTGTCATGACATTGTATAGTTCCTTTTTGCTTTACCTTTTTGTTTCCCTCTTACAGTGTATGAGCCAACGTCGCAGAATCTGCTGAAAGCTATAAAGGAAATCACCATGACTCATGATAAGAAATACCCAGAAGAAAATGAGCTGGATGAAAATTATTGTGCCTTGCCGTAAGTCTTTCCTAGTTGTAAGAAAATGGCTCTGGCTTGCTACTTAGGATACAAGAGGAATGTATGCTAAGTAAATCACGTGTTGAGGTGTTGAAGTAAGGCTGGTGTAAGTCTTGTTAGTGATGCTTGTACATTTGATACTGAAATTTTCTATAGCAGTCTTCATTGTGAAATCTGACCTGACAACTTAATAACAATTTTCACAACTTTATCAAAGGAAATTCGTTTAATTAAAAAGGTGCTTGTTCCACAAACATGACATCTTTTAGAAGTATATATCAAGCTTTTTTGCTTACACTTATTTTTACAGTCGGTCCAGCGAAGAAGAAAAAAGAATCATTTACACGGTAATGCAGTACAATCCCTTAAAAGACTCTAGTAATATCACAAAGGAAGACTGGGTAAAAATGGTCAAGGATATAAGAGACAATTACAACGCATTCGAAGGTTTTGTTGTACTGCATGGGACAGACACGATGGCCTATACCGCTTCCGCTCTCTCCTTCATGCTGGAAGGCCTTTCAAAACCTGTGATTTTAACAGGCTCACAGTCTCCAATTTCAAATGTGAAAGGAGATGGTATTCATAACTTAGTACAGGCGTTGTACATCGCTGCCAACGAAAATATTTCAGAGGTAAGAAAATATTATCATATTGTTCTTCTATTGACATTGCATGAACGGAAAAGTACCCTTTTAGTCAGGTATATCATTTATTTTAACTAGTTTTCAATATCACTAATCAACCATTTCTTTGTTTAAAAATAATAGCAAGAATGATCTTTAGGATAACTGTCTTTCCATTCAAAATCTCATCTGAACCGACCCATGAAGGAACATTTGCTACACGGTTTTGTCCTAAAATAGACTATTCATCCATTCTCCTCACATACCCTGAACAACCTTGAAGAAGGAATTTTTTTTTCATTTTAGGTAGCTTTGTTCTTCGATAAGAAACTATTTCGAGGAAATAGGGTAACCAACGTTTCATCTACGGATTTGGCTGCATTCGATTCACCTAATTTTGAACCTCTACTTGACATAGGAGTAAAGCAGAAAGGTAATGCATGATCGATTGTTGTGAATGATTACATGGAAGTAAGTCAGATGTAATAGTTTTCCTGATAAGCTTGGCTTTTTTACTATCAGTAACAGTACCGAAGAAACACAAACGCATCCTACCAGGCAATCGGGTTCTTATACATACTTTCATTTTAATGCCATTTCCCTATTCCTCGAAACCTTTGTCTCTACCCCAAATGTGTCGTTTCAAAAGGATGTATAGTTGCTTTTCTTAATCTCCGCCAAAAAGTTGCACGACGTTGTTTGTTACCTCGATACAACCATGGTTCTGTCTTTTTAAGTACCTCGTAGCCATGAGTATGATGGTGGTAGGAGCCTACGGGGATTGTGGTACCATTACAACATAATTATAAGGGGTCAATTTAAGGAAGGAAATATCATTTCTCTAAAGTTGTTGACTTATTTCATGGATTCAGTAAATGGATTTTTCAAATAACTTAAGATGCAGATATGGGTTAAAACCCAATTAAAGGTTATGCCAACTTTGACTTTGACCTCTGACCTATGTCATTAATAACACGGGCATAACTTTGATTGGTCGATGCATGCCCACCAAGTTTGAAATTGGTTGGACTGCTAATTTGAGGAGCTGACTGACACATTTTTATGTAATTTAGGGCACTTTTACATTTGGCAAACAATCTGACCTCAATCCTTAACCCTCCCTCCCAATAAGGTTTTTTCAAAAGTTTGCTTTCGGTTCTATATCTGTAACGTGCTAAAAGAACTTATTTACTTCTGATAACGCAAAAATGGCAAAAGGAAATTTTAGCTTAGTTGACCTTTCAATTTTGCATTTGCCTAAGATGAAGTCTATATACGCATGCCTGAGTTTCATTGTCAAGTACCTAACCACGAAGCTTAAATTGAAGCGTTCGCGACACACTTTTAGCACAATTTGGCCAAATCTACCTCTGACCTTATTTGACCTTAAAATTTAACCTTTAGCGGCCCAAAAATACCATTTTAAACATCGTCTTATGATTCTCTACCTTCAATGTGCTAAAAATGTTTCTAACTTACTGATAAGCAAAAATACCAAGATACCAATTTTAATCAATTTGACATTTGGTATTTGATCTTGAAGCAATAATGTCACACTCATTCATGGTTAAGTACAAATTAGAAACTACACTGTTAAACGGTCAATATTTGATGGATTTGATGAAAGTTGTGGCCATTTTCTAGGTTTTGAATGCTATATTTAACTATGCCCCTTTCTGTAACCAAACCTGTAGCAGCTCCCTGTGCGTATGAGTGTCATTTTCAAGAGAGACATTAAGTATTTGATCTTGAAGCAATGATGTCACACTCATTCATGCTTAAGTACCCATCCATCAAGTTTTAAATTGATTCTCTTAACGGTTTTAGGATCTCGACACAGAAAATTTAGTCCTATTTAAACTTCATCTAATATTTGATCGTTGTTTTTCACCCTAAACAAGCACATTGCTTTTTGTTCTCTTCATCTCATGTAGTTTTAGTGACTTTTACTAACATCTAAAAAAGCAAAAATCATTAATGGTAAGGTAACTACCCACCCAGTTTGAACTTGATTGGGCTTACGATTAGGCAGGGGTTCGCTACAAAGTTTTTTGCTTACACACAAATACTCACAATCTCAGGTTCTCACCCTTTTAACTCTCAGACACTCACGCACAGGGAGCTGCTACAGGTTTGGTTACAGAAAATAACATAGTTAAGTTAAGCATTCAAAACCTAGAAAATGGCCACAATTTTCATCAAAATTCATCAAATGTTGAACGTGTAACAGTGCAGTTTCTAATTTGTACTTAAATCATGAATAAACATGAGCTAAAGATGGACTTACCAATTATGAGTAATGTTATGTGTTGTTTAACTACCATCATTTTAAGGACAAATATAGCATTGATATGCTCTGAGGTATGTGTTTTGGCAATTAATATCGTCTCCTTGCAAATATCGGTATCATTCACTGAATTATAGAGTATCTGATGAGTAATTAAGAATTAATTCAATTAAGGCACTATAATCTCACCCTAGACAGCATAACTTCTCCCTGCTTAGTTTACTTTTAGCCACTCCTCCAGTTAAAACAAAACACCAGTCTATTACACCTGCAAGACAAAACCATAGTATCCTGCACTAAGTTTAATTGTTCGCTGTCATACTGACACACAATTGAGCGTAAGCTTAATACGGAACACAACCGTCTGTACAACCCACCACTAACAAACCTGAGTGGAGCTTTTGTTTGAATGAATGTCAATCAAAGTGCGGTCACCAATTGTATTTAAAATTGTGAGATTGTTCCTAGATATATTTGAGCAGATGTCACAGCCCCTCAGTCTAAGAAAAGAAATGCTACCACTGTGCAATACTCCACATCATGTTTTTGCATGTATCTTAAGGAACCGTCAATATTTGAAGGGGTATATCTTGAGAACGGTAATAGATATTGAAATAATTACAATAGATATGTGGAATTTAGTCTCTGACTGCTAGGTAAACGAATTCGTTTGGTAGCATGTCACCATTACGTTTAATACAACTTCTTGATCACACACAGCTTCACATTTCTGATGTTAATTAAGTGAAGTACAATAATTCATCTTTCATCAGATAAAAGTTAGGTATTTTTTTATCTCATTGCAAAAACCCTCATGTTAAGTCTTTGATGTTCAAACACAACAGTTATGTACTCAAAGTATCTAACTTAAGACCAAATGTCTTTTTTAAAGATTAATAGTGAATGATCGTGTCGTAAAGACTAGTGACTACTTATAATATCATTCCCACGCAGAGGTTTTTGCGAGGAAATTTTCGAGTCTTTCTTTATCAGGGAAGGGCTCTTCAACTCGGGGATATAACAAACCAACATTTCACACGTCGATGAATGAAAACGTTGGATTATTGCATCTTTATCCTGGTTTAAAGGCTGAAACAGTAAGTCTGCAAAGCTTTAAGTATCGACATAAAAATAAAGGCGGAGCTCAAACAAATATTTTTCATAAATTTTCAACAAATGAAGAAACTTTTAAATGAAGATAGCAAATAATAAAATCTACTCACCTTTCACCACTCTCTTCAAACTGTATTTATTCGCAAAGGTACGGGAATTTCTTAAGCCACCTATGGAAGGAGCCGTGCTGTTGACATTCGGCGCTGGTAACTGTTCTTCGGATCTTTTAAAAGAAATAGGAAACGCCTGCAAGAAAGGAAGCATAGTTGTTAATTGCACTCAGTGCAAAAGAGGCTTCGTAAGTCTAAGTTACTCGACTGGCTTGGTAAGTTGGTACAAGTTTTCTCCCCTGTTATCCAAAAGTATAGTGAATGTGCACCATCATCAATGAACGAAGTTTCAGATGGTCATGCTAGTGGTGAAAAAATATATTGGGTTAAAAGGGTGTGCAAAAGAACAATGAAATGAGGTTCATTGATCACTTCTAGAATTACCCGACAAAATAATGCACGTTACGTGTTTTTAAAAGAACAAATGTACGCAAGAATAGCATCTTACATGTCCTCAAGACATTCTTAGCCAAACGTTCTTTACGAGTTTAGTGATTATTCCTGCGTAACTTGAAATATCAAATTTATTTCAACATTATACGTTCATTTTTTATAAACACCATCCTTGAATGCGAGGTAACTCTTCTAGTACATGGTAAAATTTGATTCTTCTCAACAGAACCTGTCACATGAGGGTGTTCTATCAGGGGCAGATATGACTATAGAAGCAGCTTTTACAAAACTTTGTTTCCTGCTCGGTAATACTAGTCTCTCACTCCAGGAAAGGAAATCGATGATGACTAAAAACATTCGAGGAGAAATGACAGATGCCGAACCACCAGATACATTTTAAAAAGATTTAGAAACTTTTCTGACAAACGTTATTGTAAGATAAAATACCGCAGTTAATATAAAAGTCAACGCGTTTCGTTGGTGCGTGTTCCGATGGTACGATGATGGGTTGGTGAAGTCATGAGCTGATGTTTATTACATAATGCTCATTTATGTGTGCCAGAATGTACTATAATACTACTTAGTCCGAGATTTAAGAAACAAAAACAAATAGTCCATAAAAGATTCTCATAATATTTAGAAAATTTTAACTATTTAAAACATGCCATAACGTTTGAATATATATTTAAAGTGCAATATTTAACAAAAAATTCAATTTGACTTTAAAACTGAACTGGTTTATGTTTTACAATGAACAAATTGCTTTTTGTAAGTGAAAATATCTAAGGAAAAACATAGAACATGGTCATGTTTATGGGTGCCAGTTTTAAAGAAGGTTAATTTTTACATCTGCAATAAATTTTAATGACAGAAGAAATAACAAAAAGGAAAAAGGAATGAAAAGTTACTGCTTGCAAGGACCTAAATAATTATGTGATGGTAAAATCCAAAAAAGCTGCGCTATTTACAAAGCTGTAGTCATCACAAAAAAGACGGCAAAATTCACTATTTTCAACATGGGTTAGACTATGTTTTCAATAGCCAAAATCCTACTTACGATTAAATGATGCTGGGGTCGAGGAAACTGATTAAGGGTTATGTAAGCGGTTAAACTGGCTTTGATACTATCATTCCACTTGAAGTTCTTAAAATCAATTCTCAAAACCACACAGTCCTACGCCACGGAGAGAGTGAAGCCTTTTTACAACATTGTCTATTCTACTTTTCCAGAGGGAAACTCGTGCCGCTTAGGGAGAAGTTGACTCAAAAACGCTTCTACACGACTATGTGTTATTTGAGCTCCTTGAAATCAAAATTGTGTGCAAAGGGCCCACAAACTTTTGAAATACAATATTGAAGAAATGTTTTAAATGTGCGTTACCAATTCTTTGTGAAATTTTCTACCATATAGGGTATCTTGTGTGGTGCTTGACTCCTCTTCGGTGAGAATCCAAGACAGGAAAACTGCCCTTGGGAGCTGTAAGGTATCTTAATTGACGGTCGTTAATTAGAGCAACAAGAATGGCACTCTTAACCGTTTTTACCATAGAATTCGACTAACAGGTAATCAAGTCGGGAAGGGATGTTGTACCTTTTAGGAAAGATTTATGGCTTGAGTGGGTACTATAACTTTTGACGAAAGAGGTTGTTGTAATAATTCAAAAATGTAGAACAAGATGCGCAGAAAGCGTCGAGCAAAACTGACCTTTGATAAAATTGAATGTTCGCAGTTTAGTCTCTTAATTGACTGATAAAGTGTTCATTCCTTTTGTCTATATCTATATGTTTGGGGACTAATTTTTAAATACTGAAAGTTCCATTGTTCCAAGGACTTGAATGAGGACATTCAGACTTACAAATTCAGTATAAACCAAGACGTTACTACCAGTAACTTCAATCCTTTCGCTGTGGGTTTCGTTAACTGTTATCACACTGACATCCGCTGTGTTACAACCTACATTTTAAACCGGGAAAACACAATTAACAGTACGCGGACCCGATAAACAATCAGTATAGAGTTGTTAGTTGTGTTTTTTGTTTGTTTGTTTGTTTGTTTGTTTGTTTAGGAAAAGCCTCATACATTCTGAACCAACACGTTGGCTTTGAAAATATTATTTTAACCCTATCCTCGTTGGTGTGGGTTTACCGTATTTTTTGTTCTTCCACTCGAAATGATAAAGTTATGAGTAAATGATAACAGTTTCATTTTCGTCATTTTGGTGAAAGGGACACTTAGCTTATATTTTACAATAGGATGGTTTATTTGGCTTTGTTAATGCATGCCAACCAATTTTTTAAATATCTATGTTAGTACGCGGCACTTTAGTATGAAATTGACTTACATTTTATATATTGTCCCTTAAAAATATCTATAAACCTTTTTCGTTTTCTTCATTTTGTATGTAAACTATGTTCATTCTTGTAACACTCCATTTTGCTTCACTTCTGACCGGGAATTCGCCTCTTTTATATTCCTGCAAAGTGTTACAAGGTATCTCTTTCTTCCAGCCATAAATGTGGATTTCGTGCGTTTATGTTATGTATGAAAGACTGCGCATTAACTAGTTTCATATGTTACATTTCAAATGAGTAAAAGCTTTGCTTTAACAAAGTCTAAAAGTATGCCAAAGGACGGAGTTAAAACATTTTTCAACTACGACGGAGGTTTTATCATATTAGCCAGCGGTTTTGTTTTCTTTTTACTCGTGGTGTAAAACCAAAACCTTTACAATGAGGCCGGAATCTTCATCAAAACTAGGTCTTATAACTTCCTCTGGAGCATGGCAAATGAATTGCCATGTACTGTCGCTTTACCAATGGAATGATCACTTCAGAAATATTTAAACAGAAAGATAGGACTAGTAATGATACCCTTCTAAATTTCAGCAGAGAAGCTTAACGCAAATGAACAAGCACAAATAACAATAACCGTTTATCATTACATGTATGCACAGTTGATGTTAACGTTTTGGAGTCTGTGTAGCTATTATAAATCATATTTGTACAGGTATAATCGCTTCACCAAACCGGTTCCTGCGAACTAGTCCCTATTGCCAACATTTGTTATAAAAAACAGACTTTCCTTATTACAGTGGCCTTACTAACAATCAGCGTTCCTGCATTTATCATCAATCACTGTTAAATTGGATTTTCATTGCGGTGCAACGAAACGACCTCTTTATGCTATAGAAAATAGTAAGCCCTGTCAGTGCCAGAATTTGTTTCCATTTCTGAAATGATCAATATGACTGTAAGAACAAAACGAAACCAGCATAACTTGTGTCATTACAAACGCAGTACATTTTGTGATCACTTGTAATTTGACTCGTTGAGATAGGCCTAACTGTTGCCCTTAAGCACCCACACGATTAAATGTTTTACAGGTAGCGGGCTATTTTCAATGGAAATACAGAAAATGGAAAAACATTCAGCGAAAAATGGCTAGTAAGTAAAAACAAAATAACTTTGTATTTTTAGGCTTTCCACAGAATTGTAAGTTATTGAAAGGAACTGTCTCGAACACTAAAACACTAAAACTGTGTTTAATAAAAACAGGGTGTAGGTATTATATTCTGATTGGCCCTTGTTGCATCTACGCGTAGTCCTCTAAACAGTGTAAAAATGGTTGTGACGTTTTCTGAAGATACTTGTAGTGCTGGTGATGGTGGTGGAGGAGGAGAAAGATAAGGGTGTAAGGAGAAGACTATATTTCGTAAATGCAGGCGCGTAGCCAGTCCGGGGCAAGGGAGGCTGTGCCCCCTTTCGGACCACTGTGTCCCCCATACGGAAAATTGATCGAAAATAAAATTTTAGAACATGTAAACGGTGCCCCTGGTAGACACCAGGCGAAATTTGACCAAAAATGACGCATTTAGTTTTCTGTAACACTTCTGTTCTGCAATTACAAAACTTTTCGCGCTATGCACGCTTTAATATTCAGTTACGTACAGCTTTAAAACCGGTTTCAAATGTGTTGGCTCAATTTATGAAAGTATAGGTTCCATAATTAGGCTTTTGTCCTTTCGTGTAGGCGTGATTCCCGGAAAAACACAAAAATGAATTCATGAGAAGTTCCATCCTCTTTCTCTTACGATCTGGAAGATTCTTGATTCAGACTCAATATCATGATAAAAAAATTTTGTAAGAAAGGTAAAGTGTCTCAATGTCCAGGGGCGGTGGAAGAGGGCATCCTTCCGCGACCAGTCGCCCGGCGTCTTGGTTTTGCTCTTAAAGACAGATACTCATTACCCAACATACTTTTTGGTTGAGAGGTAGCAAAATTCTCAATCGGTCATTGGTGAATTCTCTTTGATTGAAAGCAGAGTAGCTCACATTACAAAGCATGCGCAGAGAATGTTCTGGTTACACATATGGCCTTGTATGCCCACCAGGATATGACATTACGCAATAAACTAGGTTTGTGTCAACGGTGTCTGCACAAGGAGGGGCTCAAGACAGTTTTGGAAGGAGTAACGTAGGATAATTGGAACTGTATAGGACGAAGAAGGGCAGATTCTTCCATAGAAACCCAGATTTTCTAACTTTCCTTAATAATAACCAAACATTTTTAAATTTTCCTCAACAGAACCCCAAAGTTTTCGCCGCGCGCCCAAAATATTGCGTTCAGCATTCTTTCTGTAAAACATTGTTTCTGGCGGTGCTTTGGGTTGCTGGACACCTCAGGCGAGCTTGGTACCTTCGTTGAGCTTATCTTTCTATCACCCCTTGCTGAGTCTGTATGCAAGTTTCACCGTGGTAAATAATTTTCCTGCAGAATTTCGGCGCGCTTCACGCGCAATTCTCTTTAGCGAAGTTATATCACCCATGAACATTATTAGCACAAAAATTCTAGTGAACTATTCTAGCCAACGCTATGAGAAGGCTCAAAGTAAGATGCCGGACATCAAGGGGCTTTCATGTCGTAATCTAGTACCTTGAGTAACATTCGTAACGCGAGGACGACTATATGGATTGAAGCTAAATTTACTCGTACCACAAATTTATTCCAAATTTACTTTTTCTGTTCATGCAAAATTTTGTTCAAAGTAGCAATACGATAATGACCATATGAATTGTGAACTGTGAAGAGATTGGTTTGCTCTTACTGTCATTCAAAGGCCTACTCAAAGCTCCTTGCTAGTTATCCCATTTTGTTCACTCGCCAGACATTCGGGGAATTTTCCTCTGAGTCCTAGCAAAATCATACTGGACCGCAAGAAGCCTGCCTAATGGCAGCCCCTGGTACCCTCGCAAAGTACTCAACTCTTCACCTGCGCTTGCGGAGCTGAAGAAGCATCATCGTGATCATAGTCTTGTTCCCTTCACTTGTGGAGACTTTCCACGTCTCTGTATTGCAAAAGGAGGGGAAATTTCCATCAGAAGAGTGAAATTTTTGCGCGTGTGTGCACACGTAAAACTGATAACTTTAAGTTATCTGTGGTAAGCTTGAGATGTCATCCCCTGTAGCTTCCGCAAACGGTAATCATATGGTGGCACTACTGACTACAAACATAATCGTCTTAGGTGCCCCTCTATGCGGTATCGGTGCCTCCTATATCAGAATTCCTGGCTACGGGCCTGCGTAATTGCATAATCTTAAGGGAAACTACAAAAGCACAGATATCCTCTGAGTAAAGGGTCTACTTATGGAGAATAATTAAAGACAAATGGACTGTGTTTAGAAACAGGTTTCTGTCTTAACCTTTATGTTTACCATATCGCAGAAGTACACTACTAAATAGCTTGTGAAAAGTCAAATTGGGTCCATATTCTTTGCATTAATTTTGGGATGAGGATAGCTGCTTCGTGTTTAAAACCTAAGTTACTATTATAGCCAAACCACCACCGTTGTATATGACAGTAGTTGAGTATAACAGTAGCAGATAAATTAGCTATCAGAAAAATTATAAACAAGCGGAAAGCAGGGAGGTATATTTTAGCAACTCTCTAATGGTAGGGCTTAACACAATGATAGGCGGTGGACAGACAAAAAAGTAACTTGCTCCCTGATTTGAGAAACCATCTTTACAAGGTTTGGGTATGTGACATCTTACAACCTCAAATTACCGGTGACCTTCACCAAAAATGAAGTTCCTTCCCTCAGTATGAAAAATTGTATATCAAGTGGGACAAACCTCCATCATTCCTATCTTGACATATCGTTTTTACAAGCTTAGCCTCACACGCAGACACACATATACATACAAACACGCACGTATACCTATATGCACAAACACGTCCTGGTTTCAATTGCCTTCGGCAAGTTATCAAACAAGTGAGATACAAGGCTCAGTCATGTAATAGGCAAAATAAACCTTGGGACTTTAGTCATGCACTTGTGCAAATGAGTGTTAATGGAACCGGTGGTTTAGAGTAGGTATTTAGTCACAGGAGGCAAATCTGGTGAAGATAATATTCAACACCACGGTTTTAAAGTACATTTGCTCAGATTGCTTGTACTTGTTTACATGTATGTATATATGAAACACATGTGGTTCATATTTAGTTGCATATCACAACCGGTTACATGGCTCTTCACGCGAAGAGCATCTTCGCGGGCAGCCACCACTCAGAGCAAACTTGCCATTCTTAGGTCACCAAAGTGTCTATTTCATTATTCTGTCACTTTCCGTTCAAACTTTTCCCCTTGTGAAATATCTCATAATACTTTACGATGAACTCTTGATAACTTAGTGTAGTGATGTCCATTTCCAGTCCTCTACAAAATGAATTTTCCCAATATGTAAAGCTATTGTAAGGCCTGCTTTCAACCCACACACTAAGACTTTTATTAGTTTTTCTACCTGTTCGCACTTTGACTTAGTTGCAACTAATTTATTGTCAGAGCTCCCATAGTTCTGTGTGTTAATCAAACAACCATTGAACACCTAACTAAATAAAAACAGTTTTGCGAGATTGGCAGCGACGTCAAAGAGTATCTAGTCAGTAAAGAGTATATGTATTGGTTTTACCCTACACGTACCCATCAGTCACAAGTAACTTCGACCTTAGCCTAATCATAATTGAAGACAAACTAACATATAAAATAACGGTCGTACACGAACTTCGAAAACGTGTTTGCAATAAAGTTTTATACCATCTATATTGCTACATATTGTAACACAAACCTCATCTCTGATATTTTTCTAAACCTTATCTTTCCCAGACGCATGAGAAACTAGTCAAGTTCGAGTCAAAATAATTCCATGGTTTACATTTACGAAAATTTCTCCTACTGTTTTTCCACAAGTTATATCTGAGGTGTCAATACTGAAAAGACAAAATCTGGTACTTCAGTTTGTTTTAGGGAATTATCATAATTGTTTTTTATAGATAGTGTCCAATCTAGTGTTTTACTTTAAAAAATGTCTGTCTTATTTGAGGCTTAGAAAAGCGAACAAACTGTGAAAAGCCGATTCAGCCCCGGACATTGAGCAGGCACTGTTGTTGCTGAAATTGAAAAGGCAATGTACTGCTCATGAATACACAAACAAATATCCACTCATTCACGTGCATATATACGTGTGCATATATGTGTGTGTCTGTGTGCTGTTGACATACACTTCGATTACGCACGGAAGGTTAGAACATTTCTACCACCATCATTTAAGGAAGAAAGCAGTACAGTCGCCCCACGTTTATTTTTAAAATTCTGCCAAATCTTTCAAATCTCCTTTTATTTGATCCACAAGTGTTTTTCATTTTGTTTCTGTGTAAAAGCATTGAGTATTTAAGGTAAACCAAGGAGTTATTCTGCAAGAATTAAACAAATAAGTTACAAAATATTGACACGTGATTAAAAGGAGCCATTTCTGGATTCGGATGACGAGAAACGCGAATCCAAGTGTGGGCAGCATTTCCCTTTAAGGTATGTCAAAGTGTCTGTTACTCAACCACACCAGCAGCAATTAGGGCCCTTTGACCAAACAACGGAAGACAAAAAGTGATCCGTCCTGCTAGGAAACTGTAGGGCAGTGATTCCAACCGGGCACGTTATCGCCTCCGGGGGGCGTTTGCACAAATCATACATGGATGAGAGCTAAGGGGGCGGCAGGGGGCGTTTTGAAAAAAAAATGGGATACTCAATTCAAACCAAGGCTTTACTAGATTCCAAAGCTTTTCTCTAGCTGAACTCTCAAATTGGTTCGCACGAAAAAGAGATGAATGTAGTCAACAAGTTGAGTAGGTCTAATATTCCCTTTCCAGATGCCACAAGATCGCATCTACTGTGACAGTGTTTAATTTCAATTTTTCCTGCAAGGACCCTCATATTCCCATCAGTGACACTGAAAGCGTCATACAAAGTTAACCTTGAATGTAGTTTTTTTTTTTTTTTTTTGCAGTCCATAAACATGACATACTGACAGAAGTTACAATTGTAGGTAACTGTAACAAAATAGATAACTTTGGCAATGTACTATGAAATAAAACTTTAAAACGTTTGCAAAAATGCACTTTTATGGTGCGCCAGTTTCTGCTTGCTCATTATTTCTACCTGTTGGACAGCTTCAAGTCTTTCAATAAGCCAGTTAAGAATTATAACTGCGCATGTCAGTGCGCATGTCATAGGTCATAGGGGTATAGTAGAGTAAACATTGTACGCAGCAGCAACGCTTCGTTATGTCATTGGCGTGGTAAATGAAGCCTTGAAGCAAATTGACTTGACTTCAGCAAAAAATATTGCCGAGGTGATGAAATGTGGGTCACAGGGGCTTACCGGGAATAAAAATTTAAGTTACACTTTAAAGCTTTTACAGAAAATCTTGATTTAAAACTTTCGTTGTGATCGCTATTTAAGTACCAAAACTCACCCGGTCTGTAGTGCCGGCGACAACCGGGACCGAATAGCTAAGCCTTCTCGCTAACCGTACGCAATTGAGGAAAATCGGTTACAACAATTAATTATGCCAATACTCGAAGAAGCCTTTCAATCCCCTCCCTCAGATATCTTAAAAATGTGACATCTCAAGATCACCTTCATCAACCAATTGTTTGTTATTTTAAACAAGAAACAAACTGTTTTTAAAAGTTATCGAATCGTAAAACTACCAAGACACAAGCAGTGTGATCATAACATAACTCAATGGGGACTTCA
Organism: Holothuria leucospilota; assembly: GCA_029531755.1. Taxonomy (NCBI): domain Eukaryota; kingdom Metazoa; phylum Echinodermata; class Holothuroidea; order Aspidochirotida; family Holothuriidae; genus Holothuria; species Holothuria leucospilota. The sequence continues at coordinate 85,546,384 of CM055961.1, forward strand.
ACGTAAGAACACACACAAAATTTGTATTGACCGTTTCTCGAGTTGTGATTGGCTGGTTAGCTACACCCAGTCCCGCGAAACATGTTTTAGTCGGTAGGTACTTTGAGTCGGTCATTGCATGTATGACCGACTCAAATTAATTTAAAATTTATGCTAAAATGCTATAAGCCAGTTCAGAGTTACAGCGACGTCTAAAAGGTCAAAGGTCATAAGGGTACTCTGAGAGCAAAAACTTAGTACCCACTGCACTAAAGCAGGCTATTGTATTGTATTAAACTTCGTCTGTATACTGTACATTAACATAAGGTAAGCAAATATTAAGAATTGTGCTTGTAGCTGATAAAACTTGACAATAGCCTGCTTACAGCAGGCTAAGGATTACGTGACTTGAATAATATTGCTAGGTGAGTGCCATCATATTGGAGCCACCAAACAAAGGAAAGAAATGTCTTTGCGCCAAATAAACGGCTTATCGTTGCTAATCTCCCCTAGATTTAGTGGGTCATAAAGTGGTAGCATAAATTAAACTTTCCGATATATCTCCATCCAAACAGGGAAATCCCTGATCCAAATAACAGCTCTCTCGTGCACCATTTGACTAGGGTACAAGTAATTGAGAAATAGCCACTGCTGTGTTATTGTTTGTGGCACCTGAGAAAAACGAATTTTCCTGTGGCGATAAAAATATCTTTATGCAAGGGGTTTTGTAACACGATATACAGTAGTAGAACAAACAAAGGGTAAGGCTTGTAAAGCGGTTATTTAGAGGGATCAATTCAGCCTGTGATGGGGTGCAGCTTCTAACTAAAAAGATCTTAGCCCCTACGGTTTGAAAAACTACTCTGATCACAGAGGAATGGAATTAGTTTATAGAACTGACTTGTATACTTTATCAAAAACTTAGAATGAAAAAATGTTCTTTAGGTCGTTCTTTGTAATTGGTTTGTAAGTATAAGTGCAATTAATGCACTGCAACTTCGAAATCACGTTGTAGTTTGGTAAATAAACAACAGCACACTATTAAGATTAATAATTAAAGATAGCAGCTGAAATGTTAAAGAATTAAAACAAAAACTGGATTGATTGTTGTTGAAATAGTGTACCTCCAAGGAATGGACTGTAAAACAGTGCGTTTTTTTAAAAGAAATTTGCGTTTTTGAGGCAAAGAGGAGGGTGATAAATATAATACACATACAACTACCTCACCTAGGCTTTGTGTTAAGACTTTTCCATAACTGGGGTGCCTGAGGTACCCCTGTCGAGGAATAAGTTTTTAAGAAATCATAACTTTGTCATGCAACATCCACCAGCCTTCATTTAACCACCAAAATAAAGCCAACAAATAGATCTATTGAATTTCACCATTTTTTGGGGGGAGGGGGGGTTGTAGTAGGAGTTTTTTTTTTTTACAAAATATCGATGAATAGTTGTTTACATTCAAAAATTCTCCCAACAAATTCAAAAAATGCTAAAAACTGACGCATAATTTTCAAAATATCATTTCAGGCACTTAGGGAAAGGTTACACTACTCAGTATACTTTTTTTGAATACCCTAGATCATAAAAAACACCATAAGAGGTGATTAGATGCCAGGTATAGGAAATTTAGAGATATTTCAAGTATTATTTTCAAAATTGCGTCATTTTGGGTCAAAAATTGGTCATTTCAACCCCCAAAACCCACAAATCGCCGAAATTCATAACTCAACAACAGAAAGTCCGATCTTTTCCATTTAAACACCAAAATGTTTGTTACAAGATTCCTTACATAAAAATACCAACATATATGCATAAATGACAAGGGTAGGGTGAGTTAAAGAGGTTCAAAGGTCCAAACATATTCAGTTTTCAAAAATGCGTAAATTTTGACCGAAAACATGCATTTCTGACCCACAAAAACCCCTCCCAATATCAAAAATTATAACCCACAACACCCCTCCGACTTTTCTACTCACTAAAATGTCCATTTAGAGCTACCTTACAAAGCCCACGCAGCTCTTTTTAGATACAAGGTTGTTTACATTCCACTGTGCACTGAGCCTTAGTTCAGTGTGGGCTGTATGGCAAGAGAAAAATGGGCATACCTTCCTCATTTTTGGTCCAATTCCCTCAAATTTGGTATCAAATTAAAGAGAAAAGAAAGCTAAACAATCTCCGGCACCATAAATTACAAAATAATAGTGATATGTATGGTTTTTTTTTATGAAAAACCGTATGACGTCATCTAATTTGCATATTTGCATACATAATGAGATTAGTTTACAAAAATAAAATAGGCATTCAAATTTCCCAATTTTGGTCTTTCCAATGATATATAGGTTCTCAGGAGAATATTCTTCTAAGTTGACCAAAAAATTCCTGAAATATATTCGTTTTTAATACAGTAAAAATTACCTTATGGTAAAGTGAAAGAGTAAAACGCTGAAATGCAAGGATCAATCGGGTCATGTTAGAAAAAGGACCGTGCTTCCGGTTTAAAAAGCGTAAGTGCGGGTTGAATGGGGATTATAACACACTCGCAAAAGTCGATTCAGTCGCTACGTTTGATTCTAGTCGACCCCCACCACAGAATCGAATCCCCTCTTTTTACCTCAGGATAGTTATGACTACAATAGTCGAGATTTGGCATAGAGCGTACTTTTCCCAGTAAAATATTTGATCCCCCACCCCCTCCAAAACAAGATCTGATCGTTGCACTTCTGAAGTTGTTGTAGTGCTACGCACGTATTTGATTGGACTGTAGCAATCTCCATCTCGTTTAGTGTGTAGAAAGCATTGGTCATTCAGACGAGCGAAGGCTCAAATTTTTGGAATAAAATTTCTCTGTTTTAGACGTCTTAAAATTTATTTGTCATATCATCGGTCACAAAAAATAGTAACTCAATATTTTGGGGGATTTTGTCTGCAATTTTAAGCCTTTACGGAATTATTTTGGAAATGTGTTGACACACTGTCTTATATGGACCCAGTGTACCGTACTTAAGGCAAAACATTGGAACCTCGTTTATCCGAACTTTTTCGTTATCCGAACAAGCTTCGGTCCCGATGTGTTCGGATAAACGGGGTTTTACTGTAATACTTAAAGCAATACAGCGAGAAGTGGTTCAAAATTCCCATTTGACCAAATGTCTGGAGCGTGAAAGCACATCTGGTGTTCATTTGTATTCTTTTTAACTGTGTTTGTATTTTATTTTTGGTGCGTTTTGGTTACTACGAAAATAAAGGTTTCAGAGCTTCAATATGAAATGGGGGACTTCGCTACCTTTTTCAAACAAGCTGGCCATTCCGAACGCATGCATCAAGCAATGGGTATAATGTATACCTTAAAAAGCCTTCTTGTGTTTAAAATGTTACTAGGGCTGTTAAAATTGTGTCAAATAGTGGAGCTGCCCATGTTTGGTGATTAAAAGCATAACGAAGGATGATACCAAAGTCAACCCAACAGGGGCCAAATGTCTTTTCGGGTGCTGGGGTGAAATACTGTTAAAGAACCAATAGCGCCTCGTAGTCCGTAGTGTCAAGGGGCCCACCTTAGGGCAGCTGTTGTAGTCCAAGGACATCGCGTCGGTGGGGCCTCCTTCCTTAGGATCCTAGTGGAATGTTAAAGGGATCATCAGTCCTATGAGTTACGTTCGGCTTATTTCTGTCCCCTCTCCATCTCAATAATGTGATTTTTGAGGAGCCGTTTGATTATAATTATTCGTTTCAATTGATGTTAAGTTACAGTGACGACTTCATCTCATTAAAATAGCCGTTTATTTTTCTGTTTCCATTACAGCAGTACCATGCAATGTTACCACCAATGTTCCAGTGTCTTTCGTTTGAGGATGCTGTTGTTGTTTGTGTTTGTACCGTTCAAATCTGACAGAATTTGACTTAATCTGCAAACACCATGCAATTATAAAAAATAATCTAGATTTCGTTTGGTTTAAAACTATTACAGAGCTTATTGTTCAATAAAAGTTTTACTCATTGGGTAATTTTGCGGGCCCTCTTTCATTCGGCACAGGCGCGTAGCTACGGGGAAGGGGGGGGGGGGCTGGCTCCCCAGATGTTTGCTAGGCCCCAGAAATTGTGTGTGTCCTTGTGAAGTGTGCAAGAATTGAGGACAGCGATCAAGATCGTGACCCCCATTTGATACCTAGGCCCACCTAAAAATTTCATCCTAGCTACACCCCTGATTCGGCAATGTACTTCTTAAAGTCACGGTTTAAATGCAGTTGGTAAATTATGTTTTATATTTTAATCTATTCCTGGGAGTGGCATTATATCAGGGATGTTTTCATTTTGGTTTAACTATCTCCACATCTGTTATAACGAACATCATTCCAACGGGTTGACTGTGGGGGGGGGGGGTGCGTGTATGTATGGGTGGGTTGTGACGCCGAGCTTGTAAACACGATATCTCAAGATAGCAATGATCGACACTTTACATATTTGGTATATAGGTTTTCCATGTTAAGCGAAAGAATCCTGTTGTTTTTGGTGGAGGTCAAAGGTCACCAGAGGTCACCAGAGGTCAAAAGCCAAAAACCTTGTAAACACAATATCTCAAGGCAGCAATGACCCACACTTTTCGTATTTGGTATATAGATTTGTCATGTCAAGAAAAAGAACCCTATTGTTTTTGGTAGAGGTCAAAGGTCATTTGAGGTCAGCGGAATTAAACTGCGAAAACCCTGCAAATGGCTTGTAAACACGATATCTCAACATAGCAATGACCGACACTTTTCATATTTGGTATATAGATTTGTCATGTTGAGAGAAAAAGTCTACTGTTTTCATTGGAAGTCAAAGGTCATTTGAGGTCACCGGAGGTCAAAAACTGAAAACTTTGTAAACACGATATCTCAACTTAGCAATGAACGAAACTTTTCATATTTGGTGAACAGATTTGTAATGTCAAGAAAAAGAGCCCTATTGTTTTTAGAAGAGGACAAAAGTCATCTGAGGTCATCGCAGTTAAACTTCGAAAACTTCGAAAACGGCTCGTAATCACTATATCTCAAGATAGGAATGACCGACACTTTTTATATTTGGTTTACAGATTTGTCATGTTGAGAGAAAGAACCCCATCGTTTTTGATGGAGGCCAAAGGTCATCTGAGGTCACCAGGGGTCAAAGACCGAAAACCTTGTAATCGCGATATGTCAAGATAGGGATGACTGATGTAGATTTATCATGTTGAGAGGAAGAACGCTATTGTTTTTGGTGAAGGTCGAAGGTCATCTGAGGTCAACAGAGGTTAAACTGAGAAAATCTTGTAAAATGACTTGTAATCATGATATCTCAAAATCGCAACTTTTCATATTTGGTATATAGATATGTCATGTTTAGAGCAAGAACCCTATTGATTTTAATGAAAGTCAAAGGTAATTTGAGGTCACTGGAGGTAAAAAACCGAAAAGATTGTAATCACAATATTTCAAGATAGGAATGAAGGACACTTTTCATATATGGTATGTACATTTGTCATGATGTAAAAAAGACCCCTATTGTCTTTGGTAGAGGTCAAAGGTCATCTGGGGTTATCAGAGGTCAAAAAGCAAAATTTCCTAAGATTTCCCAAGATTGTCATCTGGGGTCACCAGAGGTCAAAAAGCAAAATATCTGAAGTATTACCAAGATCGTCATCTGGGGGCACCAGAGGTCAAAAAGCAAAATTTCCCAAGAATGTGCAACAAGGCATCCCCATTCGGCAAGGGATCACTAAGCCTTTAGTCTTTCTGGTTTTCCTATTAATTGTTCTTACGTTTGTGACGGGGTAGGTCGGGTATGAGGTTAGTCGTGTCGATCAACTACTTAATTCCAGGGAGTTCCAAATAATAATTCCCTGCTTGTATTGTTCCTTTCTGTCGATATTGATTCATAAGACTCTTTAAAGTGGAGTACAAGGGGTGGGTACTCACGGCTAATTGCAGATCACGTGATCGTAACTATACACTAAACCGTAGGGACTGCATTCTAAAATCTTCCTCTTTAAAGTCAACAAGAGTTAAGAAAACCGCTCATTAAACCATATTCTAATGAAAATGATTTAGAAACCCTTGTTTCATTTAAACAAATAATTGTTAATATTTTGACAACTTGAATTGAAGTTGTTATTCACTAAGTAACATAGCTGTCCATAATAACTTACGGAAACAACATTTAACAGCGGGAGGACTGGTATATTCTTTTGAAGTTAATGTGGCATTCCCCACTCATTTAACTTTACCTGCTGTAGAGCGAAGGGAAAAGGTAACGCGGAAGAAGAGAAAACACTGAAAAATATCGTTATAGTGTGAACCATTTATTTTGAGATGCTCAACCAATAGCTACAACTGTAACACATTCAAGCACACTTAGTGATTTATCATAGCACATTTGACCGTTGAAGAATTATGTTTTACATATGCACCTGGCTGAACGGAAATTTGAAAGTTATCTTACAGAGTTTCAGAGTCTTAAAACTTGGATTTGAGTCAGACACCATATAACATCATGGGACCTAGTCTCAGCAGAAGGCGGGGCCAATTAATTCCCGTTGCTCCTTTCACTGGACCGCAGCCTGCCCCTTACACTTCCATTGGCAGTCTCAGTCAATTACTCTATCCACTCAAAGTGTATGTGTCACATATATTTTAAGCAGAGGGCAGAGGTAGCCTTAGATCCAGTCTGCTATCACCAACTACCACAATCACCGCATTGGACGGTGATGTCCTTTATCAACCCCGTATGCTAGGAAGCACCTTGATGCTTTACTTGATGTGGTGCAGAAAGAGTAAAGGAAGCACCCACTGGTCACTTTTACAGAAATATTTCTTCTGATGAACAAACTACAAAACGATAGCTATATTGTAATTCAGGAAGCCGATAAAGGCTCGGCAGTGGTGATAATGGACAAGGAAAGGTATGTTGAAGAGAGTAATCGTCACTTGAGGGACGAGTCGATTTACAAAAAGGTTGATAAAAATGTGATTGTTGATATTGAAAAGAAAGCTTCTGTTATACTTCATAATTTTTATTGCCGGGGGGTTATTTCCAAAAATATGTTAGATTTTGCAATTCCAAATGATACAAAAGCTGCCTGGTTTTATCTGTTAACTAAGGTTTACAAAATTAGTGTCCCTGGAAGGCCAGTCATTTCGGGTTGTGGCTCAGCCACAGAAGGGATTTCCGAATTTGTTGATCATTTCATTCAACCCTTGATTTCCTCAATTCCTTCGTATGTTCGAGACAGAATGGATTTTCTTGACAAGTTACGTAAGTTGGGCCCTCTTCCAAAGGATGCTATTATTGCCACTATAGATGTTGTGTCCCTTTACCCTAATATCCCCCACACTGATGGGCTTGAGGATCTCCAAATCTTTCTCGGCCCTAGGCATTTTCCAAATGAAGATGTGAAAGCAATTTGTGAGATATCACGTTTTGTCCTTAATAATAACGCCTTTGAGTTTAATGAGGAATTTTATTTACAGACCTCTGGTACTGCCGTAGGTACTAAGATGGCGCCCTCTTATGCCAAAATTTTTATGAGTATTGTTGAAGACCATTTACAAGCGTTATCTTCTACGGAGCCTATTGTATGGCTTCGTTTTATTGATGACATTTTTTTAGTTTGGACGGCGGGACCCCAAAAGTTCCTCGACTTTATGCAGTTAATCAATTCTCAGCACCCTAATATTAAGTTCACCTATGATTTTTCTCAGTCATGTGTTCACTTTTTGGACGTAACTATCTTTAAAGATTCTAATGGTCTAGTCAGTACCGATTTATATGTTACGCTTACCGACACTCATCAGTTCCTTGTGTCTAGCAGTTGCCATTCAGCCCATATCAAGCGTAGTATTGCTTACAGTCAAGCCTTTTGGATGTTAAGAATCTGTTCTGACCCTGAGACAGCAAGTCGTCGTTGTGATGATCTTGCCTCTTATCTCATTAAGCGTGGCTATAACCGCCGTAAAGTTATGCAACAGATTAATAGAGCCCGTTTTAATTTCTTGAACCCTGCGGAACCACCCGCCTATGCTGATGATTACCCGAGAAAGGTTTATTTTACTGTTGATTTTCATCCAGGCCTGCCTGATATTGGAGGGATTCTTCGAAAAAATTTTTCCCTTCTCCAGTGTTCCTCTAAAATGAAGGAGGTCACACCCTGTCCCCCCATTGTTAGTTTTCGCCAACCGCCCAATCTGAAAAAGTTGTTGGTAAGAGCGAAACTTAGAACCCCATCCCGTGTTGAGACTCCTTGCGCCTCTTGCGGTAAGAACAAAACCAAACCCTTGCCAGCTCTGTAAGATTCTCATTTGTAACGAATACATTGTCAGTAATGTTTCTGGTCGTAAATTTAAATGTCGTAATTCTGTTACTACTTGTGATACTAAGTGGGTTACTTATTGTATTTATTGTCCCACATGTGATATTCAGTACGTCTGACAAACCAGTAACTTCAGGTTTCGTATGAATGCACATATTAAGTCTGAGTTAGCTAAATGTGTAAATGACGATTTTAACCCTAATCTTTGTACGGAGCTGTATAAATATCTCAGAGACCATTCCCCTAGTTTCTTTTATGTTCAAATTTTAGATGTAATATTTAGTAGTAATTCAGATTGGGATGCCTGTTTGGATAGGAAAGAAAAAGAATGGATCTGGAGGCAAGACTGTGTCCACCCGAAGGGGCTTAATGTCAGTGATGGCTTTAATTGCCAAAACAGTAAACGCCGCAATCGAAAAACGTAGTCCTCTCATTTTTTCCGTCACTGTTTGTATTTTTATTGCTTTCTGTTGGTGCTTCGCCTACATTTTTACTCTTTTGCATAGGTTTAACTTACCATTGTTTTGTTAGTACTTCCTTTTGTCTTGTTTATCTCGTTAGGTTTTAGTTCTTACTTTTGACCTTTTGACCCTTTGATCTTTTCATTCTGGCATTTTCTCCGTTTGAAAGTTTCTGTTCCATCGTTTTATCTATTAAGGTGTTAAACGTGTTTCTAAAGAAGGGACCGAAAGTACCGAAAGCTAAAAGATTCTTCATGTTTTACCAGTCTTTTTGTGCATTACTTATGTAATATATATATATATATATACATATATATACATTTAACTACTTGACAATGTATAAAAAGTTTAATATACAAAGAAGATGGGCTGTGTGTAAAATGCAAAGGAAAGATGAACAATGGAACACATGACCTTTCAAGTATAAGCTCTGTTATTGCAGAAAAAACCGATTAACAACCAATTAACCGATTAACAGCGAGTAAAAAGGGGAAAAAAAGACATGCCAAATTGTGATGGGATTAATCTTTAATAAAAGTTAATAAAGGATCATCGTTTAATTTTTCTTGACTAAGGATTTCTAGAAATGCACAAACATAATCTTACCTGTGAATGGGCAGACGAATTTCTAGTTTAATTATGCAAGGGTCTTTCTTTGGATCTAGTAATTTAGTCCCCCCCACCCCCCCCCCCCCCCACCCCCCCCCCCCCCCACCCCCCCCCCCCCCCACCCCCCCCCCCCCCCACCCCCCCCCCCCCCCACCCCCCCCCCCCCCCACCCCCCCCCCCCCCCACCCCCCCCCCCCCCCACCCCCCCCCCCCCCCACCCCCCCCCCCCCCCACCCCCCCCCCCCCCCACCCCCCCCCCCCCCCACCCCCCCCCCCCCCCACCCCCCCCCCCCCCCACCCCCCCCCCCCCCCACCCCCCCCCCCCCCCACCCCCCCCCCCCCCCACCCCCCCCCCCCCCCACCCCCCCCCCCCCCCACCCCCCCCCCCCCCCACCCCCCCCCCCCCCCACCCCCCCCCCCCCCCACCCCCCCCCCATTCTTTAGATTCGTATTTAAGCCATTCTACGGCAAATCTTGTAAAGCTATTCCATGTGTCTTCTGTAAATGTTACAAATTTACTTTTTGTCGATGGAACGACATGCATGGAGCAAAATTCTGGCCACTCCTGACGTTCTGCCTCCGAGGACACGGAGGTCGCCATATCGGAGTAGTATACCTAATTTAACAAGTCCTCTGATTGGTTGAAAGTAATCAATGGGCATTTTGCTCTCACTATTCTCATCACTGATTGGCTGAATTTCGTGAAGAAATCTTGTTAAAATTTGCCTTGTTTTTCCCATTTTTTCACCAAAATACCAATTTCGCACGTGTGGATCGATGATTCCTGGATCTATATATGTTTTGGCACCTAGCTATGAAGGAATTGTGTTGTGCCGGATTCTGTTGCACGAAACAGCAGAAAAATCGCCGTTGGCTCACGGCCTATAAGGGCTATGCTCTATCTTAGGATTGGTTTAGGATTGGTTTTAATAAACCTTCTTCAGCCAAACTGATAAAAAGCAAGCATACAAACTATCAGTTTGGCTGAAGAAGGTTGATTAAAAACCGAAAGCTTCCAAGCCCGGTGCTTTTTGTCCATCTTTTTAGCTTGTAGTTGACTTTCACCACTTACTTTACTCTTATTATATTCATTCTCTGGTGATGTCTGTGAATCCTCTTTGGATCCTACTTGCTGTTTTGAGAAATATTGTTGGTATAAAGCTTTTTCACTCCTTATATATATATATATATATATATATATATATATATATATATATATATATATATATATATATCTCTAATTCGGCACTTAGGGGGAAAGTTGTTGTTGAAAAGTCGACCTTAAGGGGAAAAAAATTTTCGGGTGAAATATAAGTTTCGCCTTAACGTTTCCACACACTTTTTCTATAGGAATACGTAAACTCACAAGAGCGCCCTCTTAGATTTACAAAGTAGATGCCATTACTTCAAAGTTGTCAAATTTACGGACACCTAGCTGTTAACACGAACGGATGGCTGGCCATTGAAATAACGTTAATTTATATGTTTAGACGTTAGGGCGAATTTATTTCTTATGTATTTTATTATCTTTTTTTCGCCCTATGTACAAGCAGATATAAGAATTTCCCCTTAAGGTGGGAATTAGCGTTATATATATTATATATACTATATATATATATATATATAATATATATATATATATATATATATATATATATATATATATATATATATTCCTAAATGGTAACTTTAGGCGACATTTCGGGTGAAAAATGTTTACAACGTTATAACAACCATTCCCTGCATGTTATTTCAAAAGATTTGAAATATATAAAAGTATCCTAGCGCCCTCTGTTTGGGGTTACTATAGGTAAGTTGCACTAGAATCCCATTGTGTATTAATTTACTATTGAAATTTGGGGATGTATATCATGCATGTAATAAATTGGTACGTTAGGTGTACACACCCTTATTGCGCAATACCAATTTATTTCTGTTTTATGTAATAAAACGTTGTGCGTACGTCACACAGGTAATTGGACATATATTTATCTTGAGGGCGTTCCTGAAGATCATTAAGGTATTTTTTGTTTAATTTTTACCTGCATGAATATGCAAATATATCTTATTAACTGGTTGTCGCCCAAAGTGACCATTTTTTACCGTGTCGCCCAAAGTGACCATTTAGGGTTATATATATATATATATATATATATATATATATTTATATATAAATATATATATATAAGACAAATATATATATATATATATATATATATATATATATATATATATATATATATATATAACCTCATATGACATGCCCTATATCTTAGGTGAGCGTGAATATATCCGTTACTGTTGGTGTGACGTTGCGACTTTTTAGTGAATAAACTGAAGAATGAGAATGGTAGGTAGCGGATACAGTCGCATATTTTTTTAGACTTGTTGAATGAACATCTAAGATTGACAACCTTTATCTTATTATTAAAGGACGACCCTACTTATAGAACCACCGCCCTTCACTACAAATAGAAATATTTTCTTGTGCTTACAGATGGATACTAGCTCACTTCTGTTGTGTTTCTATTGTGTAACAGATAGCCAATCCCCTCAAAATAATCATCAGCTTTCCGTGGCTCCTCTGATATGCATGAGTAAGCTCACGGTGGGAAAACAGTGCCATTCATTTACGCATTCGTGTATGTAGTTAGTTAGATGAGGTTTAACGTCCCAGTTTCGAACCAATTGGTTCAAGTCGTGTGTGTATGTATGTATGAATGTATGTATGTTTGTATGTATGTATGTATCTATGTATGTATGTATGTATGTATGTATGTATGTATGTGTGCACCCGCGGTGTGCGAGCGATCCTGTGGCTATGGGTGCACCCGCGGTGTGCGAGCGATCCTGTGGCTATGGGTGCACCCGCGGTGTGTGAGCGATCCTGTGGCTATGGGTGCACCCGCGGTGTGTGAGCGATCCTGTGGCTATGGGTTCACTCAGCGCTAAGGAGGCGAAGGTGCGTATCGGTGTGTGTATGTATGTATGTATGTATGTATGTATGTATGTATGTATGTATGTATGTATGTATGTATGTATGTATGTAAATAGCCTACAACAAAACTTAAGGGAAGTCCCTAAACCGCACAAATTAGGGCATTCGTCCAGCCATTGTGGGATTTTGCCATTTCAATTGGCGCCGAAATGTCTTAGGGGTGAGATCCGCCTGCTTGAGGGACCGAGCTGTTTAAGGGGACGGCAATGTGTACAGGCTTGCATGTCGCTATTTGTACCAAATGTTAAATTAATAGTCTATCCATTTCTTTTTTCCTGCTTATATGATTCACTTGTACTAGATTTAGTTTAAAGTTCACCTACAACTAAAGAATGGACTACAGCCATCAGAGATTCCTTATTACAGACTTAGTAGGTAGGCTACAATTGGTCTCAATACTCTGCAAAATTTCATTTCTGTTACATTGTGGTCCACTCCAGTGGTAAGGTTAACAGTGTGGAAGACTATAACAGCATCAGCGTATTTAGACCCTAACTATTCCATTTAACTCTTTAGTGCTCTAGACAAATGTTGGAATGCCAAGGGACTTCCCCAAAAAATCTTTCTGAATAAAAGCACTCCCACTTCCAATATTGCGGTGACAATGACAATGGGAACTATTCTCTACAGTGTCAGTTTTCCCAACAGTACTGGCATTGAACTAATAGAATTCTTTAACAAGAAGAGGCCGTCCGAAGGGGTGCGTTTCCATACCATTATCCCCATTGCATGAACTAACTATGAGTCCTAGTGCTAAATGCCGAAAACAAGTTGGTCTATTTTTAGATATGCCAAAAGTTAAAATCATCTGAAATTTCGTTTAAGATTCACTTCATGGAGAAGTATAGGGGGTATAGTTATCTTGTTCTGAAATGGTAGGATGTTATATTCGTAATCAGACACGTACACAGGATTTTTCAAGAGAGGGTGCGAATAGAAGAAGTCGTAAGTAGTTATAGACCACCCCTTCTTCACAAAGGGAGGTCGATGTCAAAGAGGGAGTTCGATTTAAAAACGAGCCCATTGACAAACCACTCGAATGCCCTCTCCTCTTGCGTACGCGCATGATAACTAATAAGTCATAATTATCAAAGTTATAATATGGTTATACCCAGCCTGTAATTTCTGAGCATTAGTCTCCGATTCTACCAAGCTAGGAGATTCAATCTGATCCAGAGACGGGCGCAAATCTCTCCTCCAAGGGCGTGGGGTCCAGAGGATTCAGAGGGCGTTCAGAGGGCGTTCAGAGGGCGTTCAGAGGGCGTGGGGTCCAGAGGGCGTGGGGTCCAGAGGACCCTGGTGGGGTCGAGGGGTCAAGCCCCCTGGAGCTCTGGGGTAATTGTAGGCATTAAAGTGATGTATTTTGCTGCAACTTCGAATGACATAAGATGGGTACTTAGCAGACCCACAAAAATCACAATAATTTGACTTTTCTCAATTATAATCTTATTCCGTATGACTATAACAGTCGGCCTATAGTGATAATGCAAATGACTTGAGGAAGGAGGGGAGAATGGATTCTTTGTTGGGTTTCCCGGGGCATTGGAACAATGGAATAACAATTTTAAGAATGGGAGATCTAGAACTCAGAGAAGGTGATAGCGGATCGCACTGAAAAATTCTCATTTTTTAGACATTTTAGCGATATCAGTATAGAAAAGCTAAGAAAAGTATCCTCAAGGAGAGGGCTCCCCCCCCCACACACACACACACCTTTGCTAAGCGCCTGTCCCATATAACGGTACCAGAAATGGCACTTTCTGTGCTTTATAACTCGCATCTTAACAGACTTTAGAAAGACAGTAAATTTACACAGATCGATGGTGATAAATATTTTGCTTTGAAACTTACTGGGGGAGGAGAAACTTCGCCCTCGGCTGCGTATGACCATGACCCATTGGTGGTTTCAATGCTAACGGAAAAGTGTGAACGAAGCGTTGACAAGCGAGATGTTCTACAGGGAGTACCGTAACCCCGAATCCCGAAAGCAAATAAAACAGGTGCGTGCGAAGCGCGCCAAAAAAAAGCAGCGTTGAGACAGGGTTTGAGACATTTAATTACAGCTATTATTTTTCTTTAGTATTTTATGCAGCATTGTATATTACGTTAATTTAACAATTTTCTAACTTTCTCCGGGTGCTTGTTTTCTCCGTGGAGCAGGATATAGAAACCTATACCCTGCTCTATGGTTCTTTCTTTCATGTTTCATATTTGCTGATGGTCTGGGATAAGTCCCCCTCAGCATTTTCATTAGTGTGAAAAATAATGTAGAGTCGATTTTGAAGGTTATAGAGTATGTGATACTTCATACAAGTAATGAAATGTTTTATGGGTAATTTTTACAAGGACATGGCCCCACCATCGGAAGTTGAAGTATTAGGGAAGTCATTTAACTGGAAACTGCATCTTGAGAAGCTGCATGTGGTCGGCGAAGCCTTTAACCGCGAGTGCCGAAGGCGCGAAGCCGGAGACTGGGGACTGAGGGTTCTCCCCGGGTAATTTTATTTAATTTGACGGTTTCTGAGGTCATTCTGGACCATTTCTTAAGAATAAACTGCTTTTCCAGATGAAATTTTCAGTGCTAATGAAATAGTTTTCTTGTAATGATCGCAACTTTAAGATAGTAACCGTCAGTCAATTTGCTCAGGGATGGCGGTAGTTGGTGGGAAAAGTGAACAGCGAGAGGTGTAGTGAGGGTTTTGGAAATAGTAATTTGCTCAGCTGCCCTACAGAAAGTAGTAACGAGATAATTCTGCCAAAGTTTTCTTACGCACAGCAGTACAACAGCAGTGCGACATCAATTAATATTAGGGTCATGAGAAGAACACCGAAAAAATTATCGAGAATTGCGATTCCCTATACATGGGTAGGGTTTGGGAATTTGTTTTCTCTGGCTCGCTTCCTTTTGCTCATTTTCTTTATTATTGTTATTATCTTTTAAGCTTTGGGGAAAAAGTGGGAGCAAGTGCTCCCTTCCCCCCGTAATCCCACCTATCACAGCTCAGTGAGGCCAAGTAGTATGAATGGCTTAGCCTTATGGGTTACTCACAATTGCTTTCAGAGTGTGCTATGTGACATTAAAACTCAAGTTACACTCGGCCAGCCTGAGCGTAAAATTGGTACCTTGAGCAAGTAATGAAGTTGGAAAAGTTGTAATCCTAGAATCCCCATACATTAATCAAGTCTGCTGTTTGCTGCAAAGCGGTAAGGGAGGTGAACACTTTGTCGTGGCTAAGATTCTTTTCAGGTTGGTTTCTTGATTCATTAATGTAATGACAAGAAATAACTTCTTGAAAACATACCTTTGATGTTACTTAAATCCGGCTTTCCCTTTTACTTTTCCTAGCGACTAGACATTCATCCGAGAACAGAAAAGAGACGTGAAACTGGACATACTGTGTTACTATTCGTATATCACACTAAGTAATACGTACTATGCTGTTTACTGTAATACTGGTAGATACTTTCTTTGAAATATGAGAATTAAAACGGTTGTATACATTATGATTCTATGGAAAAGTAACGATTATCTAATTGGTCGTACGCAATTCAATTGTTTACTATTTGTGCTTCGCAACATCTCAGCATATTACTCCATTACACTGATGTTTGGTTCCTTCAGTCAAGAAGATAGAGGTTAAGTGCCCAGCTGACCAGAATGACGTTGGCCTGGGTAATTTTTGGGAACCACCTGACTGCTTTGTGGACGGCCATATTGCAGAGAAAGCTACATGTGAACCACGATTGATTTCCGCAATAGTTGAGCAAGCTTCTGCGGAACCTGATATGATGACCGAAATTACGGAGCAAATCACAAGCGTAACTTGTATTTGCACTTCCGGAGAAGAAATTTCAACCTGCTCCTTTGGAGTGAATAGTAAGCAAACATTTTTTTGTAATATGATTCCTGCTGATTCTGTCCACATGAGTGTGCCTGGGCGTGGGTGTCTGTGTGTTTGTTTGTTTGTTTGATATTCCTCTTCCAAGTTGTGACCAATGTACTCCAGCTAACAAACACCAGGTTGACTAAAAATTCACTACTCCCAGTACTAGGTTCGCACAAGCCTAAATACAAGAAATTTCTGAGTGAAATAACTACAAATACCTTTCCATAATTCGAGTTGTCAATTTAATAGTTCACAAATAGAAACATCTTGATTTAGTTGCATTCAATAAAAGTTTCTAAAGCAAGAAGCCATCGAGTCTGTTATGAGAGTCATTTACATGGGCACGATTTTTCGTCTTGGGAATATCCAGAATTAATTGCTTGAAATGATCCACTGCTGCAACATATTCGGAGTTATATGTACTCGTTAAGCAAATATTTCTAGTTCAGCTCAGTCTAACCCGAAAGTAGTGTTATTTTATAAATTGAAAACGAGCATTACCTCCTATACCTTATTTCTTAAACAACAGAAGCTACACAGTATAACTCCTTCCGTACCCTTTTAACTCTCAAAATGAATAGCCTACCACGTTTAAGCAGGTATTCTGAAGTTAACAAAAACAAATCTAGTACTTGGATAGCACATTTCCGGACTCTGCCATATTGTATCGCTGAGCGAATTCAGATACTGTGTAATCGCTTTGAATGCATTGTGTTTCGAGTACGCCGTTTTCCTTTTGTCAAATTGTTTTATTGGCTTTAAGCTTCTATAAGAAAGGCGGTAATAAAACTCCTTCACAATGGAGCATTAATTGCAGCACACTCAAGAATCTGTTTCATGACAAATTTTCTTGTAAAACATAGAGGCCTTTAAAACACAATTCCGGAGATGAATCGATTCCGGACTCACGTCCGTTTTTACAAGACTCGAACATTTGGCCCAGAATGGGAGGTCCTGGAATAGAAATTGGCCAGGAATGATCTGTAGCTGTCCTCGGACACTAAACGGATTCCAACCGAGTCCATGAAAATAAAATTTACACACGTTTTACGTAAGACTACACTCTTAGGCTATTGGTTTCCTGTTTACCACATAAATGGAGCCACACACATTAATTTAATTTACAGAGTGGGACAGACTATGTAAAAACTGACTCCACATTTTCAATTAAATGACCTTTAAAATGGTAAAAGATAGCATTTGCATAATAGCCTATGCTACAGTAGCCAATGGCAGCTGTCTCGGAATTGGCGATACTGGACTCGAAACTTGCCTGAAATTGTGGTTCTGAATCAGGTTTGCTGGATTCGGATACAGCCCTGAAAATATAGCCTGGTGCCCGGAATCCTGGTTTTAGGTTGGGTGAATACCGGTAGCACTTTGAAGGTTAATGATATGCAAACATTCACGTGCAATAAAAGAAAAATTGTTCCTTTCATAACTTTATTCTTCCTCAGCTACCTCATATCTAGTCGTACAATTAGGTACACTTTACTTTCCCATACCGTTTTTCCCTCCCAGTAGCTCATGCAGCATGTCACAACCCTGCATTTGTATGGCCGTGATCGGGTCCAAATGCCAAATCCAATCAAGCACAAGATAATTTCATTTCACCCTTGGGCTGGCCAGTGTGTTTAGCGAAACAATGGTCAAATTAAGGAAGTGCTGGTCAGAGATTATCACAATACAATGGACACTTTTGTTAAAGGCTGTTCAAATAACTCATCCATGGTTATTGTTGAATTAGTTAAGAGGATTTGCTTCTACCTTGTCAGTAGGAAGGAAGGATTAATCTGCTGCATAGTTTACTGGTGAATTTGAACCCTATGGGGCCACCACAGGAATATCGGTAATTGATTGCATCTCCATGAATTCTTGATATTTCATCAGCTGCTGTTCTTCTGCGATTCCTAAAGACAATTTATTACAACTCATAGTCACGAATTTTAGCATTCTCCTTTTCGTCTATAAAAAGGTCCCGCCTCCCGTCGTAGTAGGCCTACCGTAATTGGCATTTACGATTTCATATGAATATCTCGGCCCCTGAACTTTAATTATTGCTGCAGTAGCATATATATTTTCCCTTGTAAGAAACTGAAGTGATTTTCTGCGATATACTTTCCCATTTCATTTGACTTTAGGTTCTCCGCAACTACATTTTTTAAAATATACACATTTTTTATAATTTGTAGAAAATATGCCTCTATCTTAGGGCAGATATTTACCTAAAGGCAATAAGTCACGTAAACTTTGTTTGAAACCTTCGAACTAAACATCTGATGCTAAACTTTCAGTAGTTGTAGTTGGTACAATTTCTCTATAAAACTGTTTTAAAAAGGTTTCAGCTTATCTGCTTTTCTTCAATGCGAGAATCATTTGCGAATGCAGGGTTTGTTAAAGTTGTTTATTATGGAGAAATACCTAAAGATGTAACTGTTTTGGTGATCAATCAAACCAACTCACTCACTCACTCACTCACTCACTCACTCGATCACTCACTCACTCACTCACTCACTCACTCACTCACTCAAACGATCTTTTCATTGCTACAACTTTAATACCTTCCCATTTAAATAATTCAGCCTTGTTTCAAAGCAAAAGTCTTAAAGACAGAAAAGGGAAAGTTATCTGCCAACAATCTTTATCAAATCTGGCGTTAAATAACTTTTGATAACTAATTCAAGGACCGGGCTTTTAATTAAATCTACAGACGCAACATCAACGCTTTCGATTACACCTTGCCCACCACTTGTTTTTGGGCGAATCGGTCAAGAACACGAATGGTTCTCACCTGAATGTGTTGTGAACGATGTTGTAGTTGGTGCGTCGACGTGTATTCCCTCATCTGGTTCTTTTGCGACCGGTATCGTACAAGTCGAGTGCACGTGCAACTTGCGTGGACAAGTAAAATCATGTTCCTTTGAAGTCAATAGTGAGTAAAACCTTTTAACGTCTGGTGAGGACACAAATGCTCATAGGCGTACGGGGGTCAATATTTTTGAGGGTTCAGGGATAATTTTTGCTCGAATTTAGAATTTTGGACCAAGTTGCCCGAATTGTGATACCGCTGTGTCGGCTGCAAAAGGGCATAATTTGTGTTCTTGGCTGTCTCATTTGCCCGAATGGATCCACTATTTTTGCCCGAATTGGGAGGGCATATGCCCGCCTCCCCCCCCCCCTGCCCTCCCGCATCGTACGCGTATGCAAACGCTGCAGTCCTGTTAAAACGTTTGGGTCCTATATAACGCTGATCTTAAGAAGAGTGACGTTTCGGGACATTGCAGCCAGGAACAAAGTGTCTTGCAACTCTTTTATATCCTTGGGTCAGTCTCTAAGATTTTCGTAGGAACAGTGAGGAATGGGCTTGTAAAGGCCATAATGAGGAATATTTGTTTAATTTTTAAATTTAGCGGGGTGATTGCACGTAGCGGGTGATTGCATGGATGCCCTCTGCTTTCAGCAAGAAATAGGAATATATCAACTAGAATTCTTTCCCCTTGTTTTCCCGTTATTGCGGTAGATTCTGTCATTACGTTAACCCTTTGATTTACAAATAAAAAGGTCACCTAAATTAAAATGTTACCTAACAATGTATTCCTCCCTTTTCAGCCGAAGACGGCAGTGTAGACCCTTGTATTGGTAACCCATGTCATTTGGGTCATGAATGCATCGCAGACGTACGCAGTATAAATGGATTTCTTTGTAAATCGAGACAACTTTCACAATGTGTTTCGGAGACGGAGACGTTCCCTTGATACCGAGTACATCAACGCCAGCAGAATTTCTCTTTCGGTTACTACTTTGCAAAAGTTTTGATGATGGTTTGGTTACAGGTGTATATACATATAACCCTAAATTGTATATCTGGGAGACGTTTCCGTTGACTTACACACACTCATTTTCTAATTTTCTAACCCCTATGCCCAAAGAACATTTTAAAACTATTTCCGACAAAAAAAAGTCTAGAAATAGTATCTAAAACATCAGGTAGCCATGGGATGTCTCCCTAATAGCATCCTCTCCAAAATAAGAAAGAAAATTGTCTCCCTAAGGTCTTACATATATATATATATATATATATATATATATATATATATATATATACACATATATACATATATATATATATACATATATACATACACATACATACATATATATATATATATATATATATAGGTATTTGTAGCCTTGTTGTCTCTTCTGTGAATCACGAGCCATAACTGGTGTAGTGGTCACAGACTCTTCCCGGAAAGCGGAAGATGGCGGGTTCAAATCCTGGATGCGGCTCAATTTTTCTCTCCGGTATTTTCGGTGAACCTTTCCTTCTGTGATAAGGGCTATGCTCTATCTTAGGATTGGTATAAAATTCAAGATCGAATGTATTTCTATTTACACTATCGACCTACATGCTAACTTCGATTTACCGACCTCGACCTACTGATTATTCATTCCCGCTTCGGGACTACCATGGTAACAAGGAGAGAAAATAACCGCTAAACCCCTAAACAAGGCCCTGGACTTTGCTTCAAATTTCACCACAGTAACACCGTTTGAAAAGCATGTTATCTTCCAAGCGAAGAAAATTATGCTTTTCAATGCCGAATCAACATGGTGCATACGAACAGGCCCTTCATTCGATGTTACCATGGGTAGTTTCGAGGGTGCTGAAACTCGTGAGCTGGTAGGGCTGTACATATTATCACAATTCCAACACATCAACATTAATGCCGGCCTATACAGAGACGGCAGGTTAGCAGTTTGCAAAACTACACCTAGACAAACAGATATTACTAAGAAGGAAATAAGCAAAATATTCGCAAACAACAACTTAAAAATAGAAATCGAAGCCAACAAAAAAGTAGTAAATTTCTTAAATTTAACACTTGACCTTTACACCGGGACATACAAACCATATCTGAAACCCAACAACACCCCACTTTACGTCCACAAAAAGAGCAACCTCCTAAACAACTGCTTCCCACCTGAAGACAAACTACATCCATATTACTCAACAGAAACACAGTAAACCTGAGCTACGGCTGCATGGCAAACATCGAACAAATAATTTCAGCGCACAACAAACACATACTGACCAAACATAATCTGCAACCAGCAACGCAAAACAACTGCAACTGCAGGTCACAAACCCAGTGCCCACTGGAGGGTAATTGCCTCGCCAACAACACATTGTACCAGGCCACCGTAACACGCCACGACAACAAAGGAGAATCATACATTGGTTTAACAGAAAACACCTTCAAAACCAGGTACACACTGCACACAAGTCAAACTTCAATCGCAAAGACAAAAGAAATGCAACTACACTCAGCGAATACATTTGGAAGCTAAAGGACACTAATGTCGAGCACACTGTGAAGTGGAAACTTATAAGCAAAGCCCGTGCCTACACTACATCATCTAAAACTTGCAATTTCTGCCTCGAAGAAAAGTTCTTCATCATACACAAACCTTCCTTAGCCACTCTTAACAAACGAAACAAACTCATAAGCTCCTGCAGACATAGAAATAAACATCTGCTGTGCAATTATTTAAATAGGTAACATATCTTTGTTCACTGGGATTGGACGTGACGGGCACGTTATTCAATGTACGATTCAAAACGGGCACGTGCAAACCAATGCCAAACCTTTGTTGACACCATTCTACATCAGGCTTCTGAAGAGTGAGGACCTACCACACTGGGCCCTTACGAAACAGTGCTGTAAAGCTGTCTCGTAGTAACCTATAGTCCAAACCTTTCAATATTTAAGCTCCCTTCATAGGTCGAGCACTCTACCATTGCCTGGTTAACTTTGTTAAGAATATATATATATATATATATATATATATATATATATATATATATATATATATATATATATATATATATATATAATATATATATATATATATATATTATATATATATATATATATATATATATATATATATATATATATATATTTATATATATATATATATATATATATATATTGGTCGATACAGGTTGTAAAAAGTGCTAAAAGTGTGCGGAAAATTCCACGACGTTTCGAGTATAGACTCTTCATCAGGTGGCAAAGAAATGCAACTGAACAACCAAGAAGTCTTTGTTGTTCAGTTGCATTTCTTTGCCACCTGATGAAGAGTCTATACTCGAAACGTCGTGGAATTTTCCGCAAACTTTAAGCACTTTTTACAACCTTTTTCGACCTACATACTACTATAGTGCTCCGCAGTATTTCGACTCTATTATATATATATATATATATATATATATATATATATATATATATACAATGTT
This sequence comes from Holothuria leucospilota, assembly GCA_029531755.1. NCBI lineage: Eukaryota > Metazoa > Echinodermata > Holothuroidea > Aspidochirotida > Holothuriidae > Holothuria > Holothuria leucospilota. Next base: position 85,568,942 of record CM055961.1, read on the forward strand.
ATGGCCCACTGGGTTTGATTTTTGTTGTGACCGGATATTTATATATATATATATATATATATATATATATATATATATATATATATATCTCTAAATCTCCACTTAGGGGGAAAGTTGTTGTTTAAAAGTCGACCTTAAGGTGAAAAAAATTTTCGGGTGAAGTATAAGTTTCGCCTTAACGTTTCCACACACTTTTTCTATAGGAATACGTAAACTCACAAGGGCGCCCTCTTAGATTTACAAACTAGATGCCATTACTTCAAAGTTGTCAAATTTACGGACACCTAGCTGTTAACACGAACGGATGGCTGGCCATTGAAATAACGTTAATTATATTTTTAGACGTTAGGGCGAATTTATTTCTTATGTATTTTATTATCATTTTTTCGCCCTATGTACAAGCAGGTATAACAATTTCCCCTTAAGGTGGGAATTAGCGTTATATATATATATATATATATATATATATATATATATATATATATATATATATATATACATTACGAATCAGTACAATTGGATATCAAGCCACTACCAGTGGTTTCGTGCTAACGCACTCTTCAGATAGCTGTTAATGAATGAACCTTTCTACAGAGAAGCTACCATGTTATGGCCCACTGGGTTTGATTTTTGTTGTGACCGGATTTGATTTTATTGTGCCTACAAGCGAAGATTAGCTCTGAACGGGAGTTGGCAAGTTGCACTTGCCTCTCATGGATAGAATACAAAGGTTTTTCCTGATTTCACAGTAAGCATTGATTGCTTGAAGCTTGGGGTATTCCGATAAGATAGACCACTTTATGTCGTACGTTGAGTTTGACCGTGTAAGATTCCAAATGTGTTTTAACAACTCGGTTTCATTTTTACATTTTTCGTGGCGGAAAGATTTAAGACGATTATTGGATTATTAATATTAGTTGTCAAAATTTCCTTGTCTTGTTTACAGCCCAATAAAGCTGCTGGTTTTGATGGAATTAAGCCTGGTATTGTGAAGAAAGTCATACCTTTAATATCCAAACCACTTACTTATATTATCAACAGGTCGCTTGAGACCGGTATCGTTCCTGATCATATTAAAGTAGCTAAAGTCGTACCTATTTTTAAGAAAGGCGATCCAATGCGTTGTGATAACTATTGCCCAATCTCAATTCTATCTTGTTTCTCCAAAATATTTGAAAGACTTGTCCATAATCGCCTTTACAACTTCTTTACAAAATCCAATGTTTTATACAACGGACAATGCGGATTTCGACCAAATCACTCTACTGAGCTAGCTCTTGCCCACGCAATAAACCACTTGAATACAGCCCTAGATCAAAACAAAAAATCAATCGGAATTTTTTTAGACTTGTCAAAGGCTTTTGACACGATTGACCACGCAATTCTGGTGAAAAAACTTTTCCATTGTGGGGTCAGGGGTCTAGGATTAGAGTGGATTGAAAGCTTTCTCTCCAATAGGAAACAGTTTGTGTCTTTCAATGGAATCAACTCTGAACTATTAAGCTTAACATGTGGTGTTCCTCAAGGATCCATTTTAGGTCCTTTACTTTTTATAATTTACGTGAATGACTTACCTAACGTTTCAAATACTTGTACTCTTGTTCTTTTTGCAGATGATACTAGCATTTTCTTTACAGGTGACGATATCAATCAATTAAAAAACACTGTATGTACTGAACTAAATCAATTCCATGAATGGTTTTCTGCTAACAAGCTATCCCTAAATGTGAAAAAGACAAATTTTATGCTGTTCAGTAAAGCCGATTACAGTAATAGACCTAACATAAGCGATATTAGAATTTTCATGAATGGTGAATCATTGCAAAAAGTTGATTGTACTAAATTCCTGGGGGTTTTGATTGACCATGGTTTAACTTGGAAGCCACATATTGATTCCATAAGTGTTAAAGTTGCCCAGTGTACTGGAATTCTGTCGAAGCTTAAGCACTATTTACCAAGGAATATCCTTCGGTCCCTATACCTCACCCTCATCTTGCCACACCTTTCATACTGCCTGCCAGTCTGGGCTGGAACAATCAAGAAACACCTGACCAAACTTACTACACTACAAAAGAGGGCGATCAGGCATATTTGCTGTGTAGACTCAATTGAACATACCAGTAAACTTTTTTCTTCCCTAAATTTGTTGAAGTTTACTGACTTAATCCACATTAAAGAAGCAGTCTTTGCTTTCCGCATTGTAAATAATCTTGCCCCACCGTACTTCCAACAAATATTCACATTTAATTGTGATACTCACGGCCATAACACAAGGCAGTCTAGATACCTCCGCTTACCACGTTTTAACTCAAAATTTCTGAAGCAAAGTTTACGTGTAAGAGCATCCTCTACCTGGAATACGCTTCCTAATGAAATCCAACGCTGTAAATCAATTTCCTGTTTTAAAAGTTTAAGTATTTTAAGCATTGCATAGAAAACTATTGATCAAGATGTAACTCATGCAACATACACATGTATGTATGTTCACTGTATATTGTTTAGGTTAATGTTCTTTTTTTTCTGCTTTTGTATTTCTTACAGGGAGTGCTCTGCTCCACAAGCCTACCAAGGTTTTTAGAGTACTTCCTTTCGTAACCTGCTTGTAACTTGTTATAATACTCGTTATCATTGTTATTATTGTTCGTTACGAAGAAACAAATAAATGAAATGAAATGAAATTATTATCAGGCTTCGCGCCTGATATGTATGTATATATATATATATATATATATATATATATATATATATATATATATATATATATATATATGTATAACGCTAATTCCCACCTTAAGGGGAAATTGTTATATCTGCTTGTACATAGGGCGAAAAAATGATAATAAAATACATAAGAAATAAATTCGCCCTAACGTCTAAAAATATAATTAACGTTATTTCAATGGCCAGCCATCCGTTCGTGTTAACAGCTAGGTGTCCGTAAATTTGACAACTTTGAAGTAATGGCATCTAGTTTGTAAATCTAAGAGGGCGCCCTTGTAAGTTTACGTATTCCTATAGAACAAGTGTGTGGAAACGTTAAGGCGAAACTTATATTTCACCCGAAAATTTTTTTCCCCTTAAGGTCGACTTTTCAACAACAACTTTCCCCCTAAGTGCCGAATTAGAGAAATATATATATATATATATATATATATATATATGTATATATATATATATATGTATATATATATATATATATATTACATCAAAAGGTCTGTGAGGCACAAAGCTTGTGATAAAAATAATTGACAACAAATAGTTCTCAGCGATAACATTTATTCCGTACAAAAATGTGACATGTTTCGAAAGAACGACATTCATCATTAGGCAACAAAGCTATAATAAAGACTTGAAACCAGCTGTCGGCTGAAGGCAGTGAAGGTAAAGAACTGGCCCAAAGAGTTATCAATGGGCTCTCTAATTGTCTGTTAAAGGAGATCGGTTGTCCTAAAATATTCTTTGTGACGTCAGCCTTTCGTTGACATGTTTCTGTAGTCGTCACTATTCAACAGATACACCGTACAAGCATGGTATAGCTAATCGGTAAGAAGAGACGGCATGTAGCTGTATACCTACTAGCTATACCGATGTCATCATAGCTACTTGTACGGTGTATCCGTTGAACAGTGGCGACAGCAGAAACATGTCAACAAAAGGCTGACGTCACAAAGAATATTTCAAGACGACCGATCACCTTTAAGATTTGGTTTATACCAAGTAATGCGTAGGCTTTCTTTAATCCTTAGCTGGAGCTTGGTAGGTGCACGGTCAATGATTTTGAAAGAGTTGTGATCACACTGGGATTTACAATTATGAGATTTGGCTAAGTATTTGTATATGTGTGAATTCTTATCTGTCCTAAGATGCTCGTTGATCCGTGTAAAGAAGTGTCTGTGGGTCTCCCCTATATAACAAGCATTACAGCTTGCACAGCTAAACTTGTATACTACATGGGATCTGAAGCTCAAAGGAATTAAATCTTTATTTACGAACATATTACGAACTTTGAAAGACAAAAACACCAGCTTGACATCTATATTTGTACAATACGTTTTGATTAGGTGTCTCACTTCAGCCTGTGTATGACATGAAAAGTTGCCAATGTACGTTAGTATCTGATGTTAAGAGTTTGTGAATCAGTGGTACCACCAGAGTTGGCCCTATTATCTAAATACGACTTTAACACTTAATAAATTATGTGAGAGGGAAACTTATTTTTGCCAAGCGTTGAAAACAGTCGTTTTCAATCTATGTCTTGATGACTAACTACATCTTGATGACTAAGCGGCCCATGCAACTCAAATTTAGATATTATAGTTTTGGGGGATTTTAACCTCAATCTGCTCAATGGTGAAAACAAGAATTGGTTACATGTCGTTGTGTCTCTTGGACTAACACAAGTAGTCAAACTACCAACCCGTAACACCAAATTTACTTCTACGTCAATAGACCACGTTTATACTACTGACGGGAGACGTATTTTTAATTTAACCAGGGAACTGTTATTTGGAAGGAGATAATTCCCTTTGAAGTAAGGTTTACACCGCCAAGGTTACACAGTAATCTCTCTCAAGTTGTATCTTTCTTGGCATTTCAATAAGACTTACAATAGATTAGGTGATTCATACAAAAGGAAATTGTCGTCTGCTACATCAACAGTAAGGCTGGGGGTTGGTCGCTATTGCCATACCATTGTCCGTCGCTTGAAAATTAAAAAATATTGCATCTTTGGACGCTCTGTGACGCGGATTAGAGTATACCATGCAGTAACGTTTTAGGTAAATATGTGAATATGATTCTATACGTGGTCATTTCAGGAAACTTCCGGAAACTTTCCGATATTTTGTGACAAAAAAGTAGACTCCTTCATCTTCAGCTCATTTGCATGACGTTCATTCTATAGGAAGGGGAAGACGTCATTGATTTATTCAATGAAACAGTCGTTTCTAGTTTTGAAGCACTTGCCCCTAAATTGGTGGTGGCGTAAACCTACTCATCAAAGCATTGTCCTGAGTAAGCCAATTGTGATAGGATTACTAGACCTGAATGTTGTTGCGAACATATCGATATCAAATTGAAGCCAACGAATAAAAGAAAGAATTCCCCATCAACGGAATAAGTAGCTTATCATTCATAATCTCCCCGGAATTTAATGTCTTAGTCTGAGTATAAGCATAAATTAAACAAAACAAACGATTAGCGACCACTACCCAATTTTCTTTACTTGGAAGCATTCTAGCCTGAAAATCAAGACTAATGCACACAAATCAATTGAATACAGAAATATTGATAAAACAGATATATGTAATTTTAAAGAAGATTTAGACTGGCAGTTGAATATTTCTCCAGACTCACCCAAAGGAAATGACCCAAATGAAATCTTACCAAGCATGGGGATGTATTTTTATGGGTTTTTGAGAAAGTATGCTCCAAAGAAGGAAAGACGAGTCAGGAAAAGGTTCCCACCTGACTGGTTTAATAGTGAAATTACTGAGGCAATAAAACAGAGAAACAAGGCAAAATTTTCTGAGCTCAGTACGTATCGACAGACCAGGAATAAAGTAACCAGACTTTTAAGGAATGCAAAACGGAATTATTTTCACAACGCAATAACCAAAAATAAGGACAATTCCAAAGCAATTTGCCATGTTCTACGGAATGTTCAATCGCATAATACAAATACGAAACATCAGCAGTCACCAAACCTTAAAATAGTATAAGGAAAGGAAATTGAAGGCACCGAGGAGGTTGCAAATGCTTTCAATGACTTCTTTACATCGGTTTCAGCTCAATACGTAACACTTAATGATGTCTTCCATGACCTTGATTTAACTGCATTGCAGCAATACGTTTCTAAGAATGTACCAAATGAAAAATTCTTTGACATCCCGGAAATCTCGCAACACTTTGTATTAAAGTTCTTGAAATCGCTGGACTCAACTAAAGCAACGGACCTTGATAATATCAGTGCTCGCCTTTAAAAAGTAGTGCGGATGTTATTTCTGCGAGTATAACAAGTATCATAAATTTAGTATCAAAATTAAGGTTTTCCCCTAAAAGTTGGAAACAAGCTAGAGTTACTTCAATTTTTAAAAGTGGATCTGCTCTTGATGTTTCATTTATCGACCGATATCGATATTACCAGTACTATCAAAAATTTTAGAGAAACATGTGCACGATGCATTATTTAGTTATTTGAATGAATTTAATCTGCTTAAAGTCGCCCAGTCAGGATTTAGGAAAAGACATTCCTGTGAGACTGCACTTCTAAAAATTACTGATTAAAGGATGGAAGCAATTGATTCCGGGTTCTGTGTGGGTACTGTTTTCCTGGATTTGAGAAAGGCTTTCGACCTAGTTAACCATGATCTGTTGATTCAAAAGTTACGTCATTATGGTATATCAGGAAGTTCCTTACAGTGGTTTCGGTCATACATGTCAGAGAGAACCCAACGCTGTCAAATAAATGGCGTTCTCTCAAATCCTCAGAAGGTTGTATGTGGAGTACCACAGGGTTCGATTCTAGGACCACTGTTCTTTTTTTATATACATTAATGGTATGGGTCTCTCGTTAAGACATTGCATGTACGCCATGTATGCTGATGATACCACCTTTTACGTAATGGGTAGAAATATTAATGATATCAATGAAAAATTAACTGCTGACATGTGTGCTATAAGTAAATGATGTGAGGTAAACAAAATGGTAATGAACACCCATATAACAAAAACCATGTTGCTAGGATCACAGCAGAGGCTGTCAAAGTTCAACGAAATTGGAACACTGTCCGTTGAAGTAATTGGCTGTTTACTTGAAAATGTTGAATCTCAAAAACTTCTGGGTGCATATATAGATTCAACGCTATCATGGATTTCCCACATTAATTATGTTTAGCCATTAGTCAGTAGTAGGATAGCTCTTTTAAGAAGAACCAAGCCATTTATTGACAAAGAGTCGTGTATACTATGCTATAAGGGGTACATCCTGCCAATGTTGGATTATTGTAGTACTATATGGGGAAACTGTAGTAAGGGAAGTATGCAAAAATTAATTTGTCTACTAAAACAAGCAGCAAGGCAATTTTTAATGATACATACACCCTGCAACACTATCAAAATTCCCATTATTTCCTTGACACATCAAACTGGCAAACAATGGACAGGCGTATTGAAAAGCGATTAACAATTTTATACAAATGCCTAAATGCACCGGCACCTGAATATTTGAGAGAGCTTTTCCAGTTCACAAGGGATACACAATCATATGGACTAAGATCTTCAACCTCAAATAGTCTATTTATAAATGGTGGAAATACAGGATATCATAAATTGATTTTCCTATTTGGCTGCAAAAGACTGGAACGAAATAATACCTCCAGAATGCAGGGATGCTAAAACTCTGAGTTGTTTCAAACGTCTTATCCAAACAATTTTTTAATCCCTTCTTAATTATTTTTTATTCTATTTTTACTCTTGATTTGTATTCTGTTTATGGCTGTTTTATGTTTTCTCAGTTTTGGACCGCCTTGTTGTCTAAGTTTGTGTGGTTTTACTGTTTACTCCTGTGTTTTCATGTTTTTAATTTTTGTGAGCTTTTATATTTTGTATGCTTTTACTTTTTTTTGTTTGTTACATTTGTTTGTAACCATGGCCTCCGGTTGGATTAGCTTTACAGCTAACCGAGTTTCTCAACCTTGTTTTTAAATGTTTAAATAACTAAATATGTCAAATCCTTTCTTTTGTATTGATTTTGTAGATCCTGTCTACCAGAGTACGGATAAGACCAATTTTATACGAATGGGGAATGAAACTTAAATAATTTGTTAGCAAACTTGTGTACGTTGGCTTGTGGTACACTGAGGTAATGCGTTGTTCTGTATTACGAACAAGCACGTCCAAGAATGGCAAGGTACTATCTTTTGTATATGGAACAGGAAGCTACAGCTACCAAAAAAAAAAATCTGTAAATGGAAGCTGAACATGAACTTCTTAGAAATTCAAGTGGCAATAGAAGATGACTGAAATTCCCAATCCAATGAAGAATTTAGCAAATTGAAAGAACTATTTGTATTTAGTTTGTAAAACTTGTTATCTCATCGCTCCGTGAGGAGGATGAGATATTGTAGTCACTTGACCTGTTGGGCTATATTCGGCAATGCCAGCAGAAATAACAACCGTTGCCATGGTAACAGTTAATTTTCACAAGTTACAAGTCTAAAGTCCTAACCCATGGTGGGGTACCCCAGGGTGACCAAAAGTCCATAACGGAGGGAGGGGTCAAAACGTGTCTCTGTGTATCTAAGCTGTGTAAGCCATGATATGGGCATGGGTGCACTCACAGACACCTCCTTAGCGGGTACATGGGCATATCCTAGAGTTCTCCGTTGCATTATCGTCAAAGACAAGTTCCCGAACACAGATGGCAGAAAGCTATACGAACAACAGTTAATTTTAAAGCCTAATTCCCATACAACAGGTCTCAACAAAGACTTGACTTTCTTATCCCACTAGTCCCTCTACTTGGTAAGTTCATTAATCAGTTCTGAAGAAGATCTCAGGGAGATCGAAACGTTAATACACCTACGTGCTACTAATACTTGTTGGAGTCAATGGTAAAGTGCTCAACCTGTTAAGGGAGCTAAATTATTGAAAGGCTGTAACTACATCAGGCTTCTGAAGAGTGAGGACCTGTTCAAACTGGCCCTTACGAAACAGCTCTGTAAAGCTGTCTTGTAGTAACCCAGTTACTACCCAGTGCCCCCCCCCCACCTCAGAAGTGAGTAGGGGGAAATCCCCTAATCGGGGGATTTAAGGATTATGGGACCAGAAAAAGATTGAAGAGACACACTGAGCACTCAACAGGGATGGTGCCAGGTGGAGACAGGGCCCCCTTCGGGTAGTCCTAATCGATACGATAGAGTATGCAGTCCCTTATGGTGCCTGACAGAGGACAGTTTTCTCTAATAAGAACCCAAAATTTTCGGCGGGCTACGCGCACTGTACAGTCACTCCAGGATCTTCAGCAGTTCGATTCCACATTGCTAGATAGCACAGGTCCTGCCAGCCTTACCACGAAACATGTAGGCAGAGTACACTGTTTATGTGGAGGTCGAAAATTTCATCCCATGTCGCTAAGCCTAGTTGCTGTTCTCTTGTGTGTGTTTTGCTGTACGGACAGTTTGTGAGCGACTCACGGACCAAAGGGTCATTTTTGCAATGAAACCGAAGATTTTTGGTACGCTTTGCCCACTCTTCCTCAGTTCTCTTACTTTTAGCTGAATATAGTACAAACCATTTCCACCTTTTCAGGTAATTGCAGAAGTGGAATACATGAATTTATGTAAATATTGGGAGTTTCACCTCATTTAGTCAATGTTCTCGTGGGTCGGTAAGGCTATATTGACACGAGGAAAGAAATAAAATGTAGGCCTAAGCTCTGCCCGAAAGGGACCAACTGCCCTGACAATTGATCTTTATTAGCTTTAAATAAGTAGCCTACCGATTCTTTTTAAGGTGTGGGATAACCGCTAAAATTTTCGCGCGCTTCGAGCGCTGTAAGTTTTACACTTTAGATTCTGGAAAAAAAAACATTAAATCAGCCCCGGAACTACCTTCCTCTAGTATATACACATTTTTTTTTAAGTATATGCCTCCCAATGGCATGATTTAGTACACAGATTTTCTTCAGATCCCTCCTCACCATCCCCTTGACGGCATCGGGGCTGTCGGGGCTTTGGGTGGTTGCCTCCATCCGTCGGGCGAATCCTGGCGCCATCCCTGGCACTCAAAACTTAGAAGTAGCCTACAGGGAAGGGAATTTTTTCGTTATTTGGTCGTTTAACAAAGGATAGAGCTCTTCCAACCGCCCTCCAGTGAATAATCAGACAGGATGCTATCAATATTAATAACGTGAACTCTCCGTCATTGGCATCGAATTTCACAAAAATCTGAAACAAACGTAACCTGATCAATAAGGCCTCTAGAACCAATTTACGGCGGTCTTATTACCTTATATTGCAGGAGCTTCCGGGGGGGCTTCGCCCCCTGGACCCCGCCAGGGGCCCTAGCGCGGACCCCTAGGCCCCACGCGTGTTAACTAGCGCTTCGCGCTCGTGGTGCACCTTCGGTGCACTTGTGACACTCCTGCATGTCAGTCGGGGAATCACAGGTTGTGCCCCCCCCCCCACCTCCGAAATCCTGCACACGCCACTGGTCACAACGGTCGTATAACCTGATTTACTAGGCCTATAGTATTCAGGATAGAGGTGACGCCAGCGGGGGGCGGGGGCCATGTCCACCCAGTCAGGGAAGGCTTGCCTCCCCCCCCCCTTCCCGTCGGGGAAATTTCCCAGTTTCATCGGGGAGCCTTAATCCGTACGATAAAATATGAAGTCCCAACGACCTTCAGTCGCCTCGACGATCTGCTTGATATTGCCCATAGGAAGGGCAGATTCTTCAATAAAGACCACAAATTTTTCAATCTTCCTTACAAAAAAACCCAAATTTTTCAATTTTCTTCCATAAATATCAAAACTTTTCAAATTTTCTTCAATAAAACTCCCAAATTTTCAATATTTTTTTAATGGAACCAAAATTTTTGGTAGGCTCGCTTTACGGGCCAAAAATTTTGCGTTTTTAGCCCTTGTGGCCTTTGTTGGGGGCTTCGGGCTACTGCACCCCCCCCCCCGCCGGGGAGCTTGGCCCCCCTGTCGGGCAAATCCTGGCGCCACCCCTGATTCAGGAAAATTTTTCATGGCATATGGCTTGTACTAGTGAGAGTGCACCAATCATTTACTGTCTGGAGTGAGAGTATACAGCCTTTACGCTTCATGGGTCAGGCACAAAGGTCAACACCAGGGCCGGCATGTGCAATTTTTATTCCCAGGAGGTTGTGGGCAAATCATACCAATGGACCAATCAGTTTTTTTTTGGAAATAGGATACACCCCTAGTTCCAAAATGACAGTTTTTCGCCCCTTTTCATAGGCGTCAATCCAATATCAAATGCCCCCCCCCCCCACATTTGCGTAAAAGAGTAGTGTCGTGGCTCTATTTGACTGGCTTTTTGAGTGGCATGTAGGTTTGTTGTGCAATTGTTAAGTGTCTCGATGCAGATTCTGAATGCAGATTTCGTCAAGGAAATCTTAATGACAAAATTTCGGCGCGGTTTGCACTTCTTCTCATGACCATTAAAATACCGGTAATTATACCAGGGAGGTGTTACCTTGGTGTTACCAAGGTAACACCTCCCTGATTATACATGGAACTATTCCAATCACACTTTGCGAAAACAGACATACATCTCCAAACATCTGAAGGGGCCTCGAATCAATATGGGATCATTCAATCAGTGGCGTACACAGAGGGGAGGGCCATTCGGCCATGCCCCCATCACTGATTCCGATTTTTTTTTAAGTTCCCAAAAAGACGTAAAATTTTTAACACAAAACTAATTCAAAAAGGTAGCATATTTGGCACCAGATTGCATGTAAGGACACCAAATTTTTCAATTTTTTTAAAGGGGAGGGGGACACCCCATTGGGCTATGCCCTTCCCACTGATGTCTAATTTTGTTCGTAAAAATACGTAAATTTTTTAGCACAAATTTTACTTCAAAAGGTAGCATATTTGGCACCAGATTGCATGTAAGGACGCCTAATTTCAAAAATTTTCAAAGGGGAGGGGGCACCCCACTGGACCATAAAATCACTCATTGATGCCTATTTTTTACTTCCTGAAAAAAACGTAATTTTTTAACACAAATTTTGCTTCAAAAGGTAACATATGTGGCACCAGATTGCATGTAAGGACACCTCATTTTTCAAAAAATTTCAAAGGGGAAGGGGACACCCCTCCGCTTAAACCCCTCCCTCAGGCCTGCGGTCACACAACATACTGCATGCCCAACCTCTTTGAGAGAAATCCTGGGTACGCCACTGCATTCAATCTAATTTGTAGCATGATGTGAAAGGTTGAAAGTATGTTGTTGCCGTTAAACATTTTTCAAAAATTTTTATCGAGTGCTTCGCCGAAGCCATTATCGGTATAGATGGTGATTGTTAATACACTTACGACTAAAAAACATTCTGAAAACGCCCTTGGTAGTCCTTCACACCTTTCTTTACTACGATCAGCTCCGAAAATATCCCGACGATAGTACCATTTTACATCTAAGCAACCTTAAATTAACAAAAATTTCTCAAAGTGGAGGGGAACTTCCCCTCCCCTTAGACCCCTCCCCCAGGACGACACATTTATGTAGAGACAAAGGAAGGATCCCCACTACTGTATACAAAACGCAGAGGGCATAAACAAAGTGCAATTTACACGCCTCCACTCAGTTGGAAAAAACATCCAGCCAGTCGAAATTTGGGACCTTCACACCCCCAAACATATCACCTTAGCAACGGGCCTGGTCGGGTCCATTATCTCCGACAATGATCCACGCTGCAAAGCGTGGTTTGAGCTATTTGGGGACATGATGAAAATAACATCTTGAAGTAACTCCGTGGACTCCGTGTATTTCACCTGGCAGATCATCTATGATGGTCATGTTAACTTTGAAATGATAATTCTTATTATGATAGGACGTCAGTCATCATAATGGGGGGAGGGCCTATAGGAAGACACCCCCCCTTCAAAACCCAAGGGATTGGTTTGTGCTAAGTCATAATGTCCCCGTCCTCCCACCCCACATTTGAATACGGATTGACGCCCCTGCCCCTTTTATTGTAATTCTGACACCGGATTGTGGAAGAACAGGCCAAATAACCTCAGTCTACGTAATCCTTACCACACTTACTACCCTAACCATGATTTTGAAACTAATTTGAAAAATTTTGAAAAGCAAATTTACCCATAACCTGTTGGGGAAAAAAATGAGGCGGCCGGCATGCCGTATTGTGAATCCTGTGGAGACGTCAAGGCAATGTGAACGACCGTACCAGTAATTCAATTAAAACGTGTGTTTGTATACAGAAGCCAAGGGATCATTGGAAGTGAAACAATTGACAAGAAAATAAAATCAGGGCGGGCTACACCATTGAAAATTCCCAAAAGCTGATTCTGGATTAAGTTTTGTGTCAGGATGTCAGAAAAGGTATTACCTCTGCCCTAGATTGAAGGGGTTAGGTGCTCCTTCTTGGAGGGAGGGGGGATCTAAAGGCACATGAAAATGATATGTTGGGGTAGGTGGGGACATAGCTTACTTCCGGCACAGTTTTGTTTTTGTCTGTATCGGAAATTTCATCAAAAGTTTTCCAGATTTGAAAGTAGACGAACTGTAACACAACTTTTGAGAAATTTTGCTCCGCATACTTCCACAAAAACAAACCCATGTCAATTTCTCTTGTTGCCCTATATTTTGTGCGCAAATGATAAAGGCATGGGTAGACATTACAAAAGGTAAAATTCTGGTCATTATTTCAAGGTTAATTGCAACTTCATTCTCCTTTGTACAGAAATGATATACTCATCATAGAGGCCAATTCACAGTTTTTTAACCCCATATAATGATTTGCAAGTTACTGCTTTATTTCCTTTTACAAATTTATACAACACTTCTCATGTTTTTCAACAAATCTGTTACTTTTACAGGGGCGGCGATCTGTTCAAATTATTGGGGCCTACGCTTGAGTAAACACTTTGGGCCTCCGGTCGGCAGGGAACCACCATAGGTCCCCTGGAAGCCAAGCGATTCGGTACATTCTGGAAGACACAGATCACATATTTCTTATCTAAAGTAATCCCCAGCTGCCATTAATAGGCCAATGGCACAATATTCATATCGAAGATGTGTGCAATATTTTTTTTCTGCATACCTCTAAATATTGGGGGGGGGGATGTGATATTATGTCCCCCCAGTAAAAATATGGAGGGAGACATGTCCCCCTGCCCCCCCCCCCCCCGTGATCGCCGCCCATGTAATTTCACATTTCGCCTACTTTATTGGCGTCTTTTCTTTAATGTTCTAAGAGAGTCCTATACCTCCACGCCCTCTCGAGCTTCAGCGATGGTCCCACTGACCTGAACTTTGTGGCTAAGGTATGCTGCTACACGGTTTGTAACGTGCACTTTCTACAGCCAATAGATATGGTCCACCGACAGAACTTCATGTATCGGTTCGTTCTTTCAAGGAACAGCTGCTTTAATGGAATGCTACCCATGGCGTTTAACGTAAACTATTTGAAAAGACTCCAGTGCTATACAGTCGTAGAAGCATATTTAGTGTAAAAGCTCTTGCATTTCACAGGGGTTTCTTGCCACAGAATACAGGGAAAGCAAAAAATACATGTTGATTTGTATTTTAAATTTATTTGAAAGTTATTCAGGGCGCGGTAAAATATCTTTGAAAGTTACTTATTCGGGGGGGGGGGGGATTTTATGGTGTTCTTAGTACATTAAAACAGTCGTTAAATGAACATTATAGAAAAGCAATTCTCGTTGAAGTAAATTGAACATGTGAATCGTCACGGGCACTAGGGTAGGGGAGGGAGGGGTTAAGAAAAAATCTTGACATGGGACCACTGCCATTAATTCGACCAAGTACAACTCCAACAAAACCTTTGTAAAGGACAGGATTTCTTTCTGAATGGCTGTAGTTACGGAGAAGACAGCAAATGAAGGCAAAAAAAAAGTTGTAAAATGAAACTGTGTATTTTAAGGAAATTGTGTAAAAGATATAGTACTGTGCCATAGAAAGATAGAAAGAACAGGTAGGAAGCATTCACCACACATCACTCTCTAATGAAATAAACTTAAATGTATTTCCTTTAACACAAACGTAGGACACAAGGAGAAGCTTTTTCGGCTCTAAAATTTCATTTCTGATTTATACTTTCCAATTCTTCATAATCCCCCATAGAAGTACATCAAATGCCCCTGTGATGTACTATTACTCAACACTTAATGCTGGCTCTGGAATGGCCCAACGCATTCACCTACAGGCGTTGTATGGAAAATCTGTTTCCTAGGTTGTATCATATTCACCTGATTAAAAGTGGGCCAAGTTCTAGTTTATCAATAGATGATTTTCATGTAGAATCTCTGCCACACGTTTTGATAGCTTTTTATGTGTAAGTAGACCAGAAGTGGAAGGAAATTAGGCAAACAGATAACACAACATTCAGTCATGTTCATTTTGTGAATTTTCCAAATTTGATTTTTGATCTGAGTAAGGGGACAATTCCCCCACCCCCTACAATCCACCCTCAACAGCATCCTCAATTAACTCAAATACATTAACTCAAATACATTAACTCAAATACATTAACTCAAATACATTAACTCAAATACATTAACTCAAATACATTAACTCAAATACATTAACTCAAATACATTAACTCAAATACATTTACTCAAATACATTAACTCAAATACAAATAACAATGCTTCAAACAGGATGAGCTTAATTACAGACAGATAAACATGGTTGTCAAATGTGCAGTTTGGATCAAAAGAAAAAGTGTTTCTTTCTACCATGTCTCCTCACTACCCCTAACAGCTCTACCATAACTACTGCACACCCTCACAACCCCAACATCTCTACCCATACTTCGACATACATTCGTTATCCCAACATACCTCCCGATACTTTGACACACCCTCCGTACCCCACCATCCCTCCCTACACTTTGACAAACCCTCTCTATCCCATCTTAACCCCTACTAGGGAGCATCTCCTTTTCTACCCGGCAGCAGTCCCCAGGCAACTACTCTACCCATTGTGCTCCTTCTGAATATTCTTAACAGTTCAGTGACCACAAGCAGTTCACTGAGCAAGTTAATGAGGCAGCCTTCATAGCAACCAGCTGTGAGTGACAGGAAGTCATGAATAGCAGCTTAGCAGCACACTTGGCAGGCTCTTATGAATGGCCTATTGTTAGCATTGATGACCAGTTTATCTGCTCAAAACCACACAGCACCAAGCTCCTCCCACTCTGCATAAAGCTCCAGCACAGCTGTGGAGCTCATTTCACGCTGTGTGCACACAGTTAAAAGTGGCCATTGTGCCCTAGTCTGGGGACTGCTGCCAGGAAGAAAAGGAGATGCTCCCCTACTGCATTACCCCCTTATCTCAACATCCCTACCCCTACACCATCCCTCTCCCAACCTTCCTGTCCCAGGTCTCCACTACCACATCCCTCCCCACCTAAAGATTCACACCCTTTTCTACCACTCACCCCCCCCCCCTTTATCCCAACCTGTCTAATATTAGTAACATACACCTGCCCAATTCCAATGACCCCTATTCCAACCTCAAGCTACAAACTGAAGTGTAAGAATTTACTACATTTCTTAAATTATTGCAAAAAGATTTCACGTAACTGTGAGTACGATACACACCATAAAATTTATGTTTAAGGACTAAACCATTTTAAGCCACTAATAAAAAATGTCAAAAAAAGTACACACAAATATCACAAGTACTAGCATTGTACAGACAGTTGTCAATTCCTTCACAATACTGAATTTAAATTTAAAGGTAGCTTTTCCCGACTCATTTACATTAACCCTCCTTTACCGACCCCTTCAATTCAGTCTACAGTATTACAGAGAAGTGAACACTTATTCATATCTAAATGTCCCAATCATAAAAATAATGTTTCAGTTTCACAAGGAACACAACAATTTTCTGTACAAATTACAATTTTACAAAAGTTTTATTTCATTTTCTTTGACTTCCTTCTTTCTAAACACCAGTACGGGTTTACTACAGATGCAGGTCGTGGCAAAGGGGTGATGTTCAATATATGCATTTTTAATACTACTGTACACAAAACTGCATGATATCACTAAAAATTAGAACATTACCCACAGTTAGTGTTGTACTGATATTACAATTAAGTACCTGATATCACCGATGGCAGTATTCCAGCTCTCAATATGGGCCAAGACCGATCCGTTACCGATATCTGGGAAATAAGCACCCTGCAACTAACCATAGGCCTACGGGTCACCACAATGAAGTGTCGTTTCAACTTGTTGAGGTAAAAATAGGAACTTGCATCCAAAATTCTCAAAAAGTGTACCATTTGCGTGACATATAGGATTCTGAGTATTGGTTAGGTAATATCAGAATTTACAGTAGGACTGTGAACATTTACTCGCAAAATTTTGCGATCGTTTAGCAATTAATCGCAAGTACCTATGACCAACATAGAGACTAAACTTGCTCTTGAACATGATGAATATGTAAAATGTGTTAGTGACATCCGGGGGACATAGTTTCCATGAACCTCAAACACGGATCTCGCATGGAAGCTCAACTTTGATGTCGTATGTTTACGTGTGTGCCATTTGTATACGTATTTCACTTTTTCAAAAAGAGTTGAAGTGAACATCTAATTTTCTGTAGTGACTGCAGATTGATTTTTATTTTGTACGGAAAAACGCGTTTTGCGATTAACTGCTGGTGGCTTTGTACTAAACATTTATTACACAGCGATCGTTTAGCGAATAATCACTAAACGGTCGCAGCCCTAATTTACAGTAAAATTACCGATACAGGATGATAACGGGGAATACTGGCCGATACCGATGATGAATGCCGATAATCGTTCCAACACTACTCACAGTACATACTACTGTAAATAATCTGCCAGTAAGAAAGACTCTGTTATGTAAGCACAATGGTGTGAACTCACAGCCTATGTTACTTAATTTTACTGAGTGTATGTTAAAGATACTCTACATTCTTTACCATTAATTAAACTTGCCAACGTCTATTTATCATCATGGTTACCATCTAATTATAACCAGAACTTGCACATCTTGACAAATTATGCAACTTTTTTTGGGGGGGTGGATTTCGGGTACCAAGAAATGTGCCTGAGAGCTATGGCCATGTGCCTTTAATATAAGGTCATCACCTTTGATAAAATTTAAGTATTAAATTAACAGTTGTACCAGTAATTTCATTAGTTACAAGGATGTATTCCCAGCCATACTCACAAGCATGATCTCAAGTTTGGTTCTACAGTACTGTAAGTACGGAAGCAAATTTGCTTTACATGCGAGAGCAAAATTTGGAAGATGATCTGGTCACATCGTAATTTTTTGAATGGATGAGGGTGATGAGTATAAATACCAGACTAAAAAGTATGATTATAGGCAAATGTGTGAAAAGTAAGTATCAATACACATAACACACTAACAAGTATGATTACAGGCAAATGTGTGGAAAGTAAGTATCAATACACATAACACACTAACAAGTATGATTACAGGCAAATGTGTGGAAAGTAAGTATCAATACACATAACACACTAACAAGTAATGATTACAGGCAAATGTGTGGAAAGTAAGTATCAATACACATAACACACTAACAAGTATGATTACAGGCAAATGTGTGGAAAGTATCAATACACATAACACACTAACAAGTAGATTACAGGCAAATGTGTGACATGTATCAATACAAATACTACACTGAGGAGTATGGTTACAGGCAAATGTGTGGAAAGTAAGTATCAATACACATAACACACTAACAAGTATGATTACAGGCAAATGTGTGGAAAGTATCAATACACATAACACACTAACAAGTAGATTACTGGCAAATGTGTGACATGTATCAATACAAATACTACACTGAGGAGTATGGTTACAGGCAAATGTGCGGAAAGTAAGTATCAATACACATACAATGCCTATTTCTATTCAATCTGTTTCCGCATGTTTTAAATGACACT
The DNA here is from genome assembly GCA_029531755.1 of Holothuria leucospilota. Taxonomy (NCBI): domain Eukaryota; kingdom Metazoa; phylum Echinodermata; class Holothuroidea; order Aspidochirotida; family Holothuriidae; genus Holothuria; species Holothuria leucospilota. Next base: position 85,587,639 of record CM055961.1, read on the forward strand.
AATAACAAGCTTAACCATTCAAAGCAACAGCAAACCTATCAACATTCCAGTGGTAACAATTGAACCAAGCTTTTTTGACAATTCAGTACCAAGATGTTTCAGAAATAAATATGTGTGCAACCATGATATGTACAATCAAAGTGGCTGGAACCAACTAAAGGCATTGTATTTAAGTACATCATGCAACAAAAGAGTTATGACCAAATGAAAGAATGATTAGCCAAGGGTATAAAATTCAAAACCATAACTAGCTTTAATAATATTCAACTTGTACCCTCTACAGGGTGACATCAAATTTCTTCCTTGTTGAATTTGAAATAGTTCCTCTTTTGAGAAATATCCATTCTAAATTTCCATCTTACAATTCAAAAGAAAGTTTGTCACAAAACGTCTTTCCAGGGACCGCGGAGGAGAGGGGGCTACGGAGGCTTTAGCCCCCACACTTTTTTCTGGCGTGGGCATTTTGGAGAGCCTTAAACTGGGATGATAGGCTTTTACTTCCTTCAACATAGTGAGTCGCTTCAATAATTAGCCCCCACTTCAAAACTGGCTCGGCTGTCCCTGCCTTCACCAGGAAAAAAGTCCTTAACTACATAAGATGTTTTTTTTTGTATTACTGTACCTTTCAATGTGGAAAATCTCTTATCAGTATGTCAATATCCCAACAACCTGACAGACCTCGCTATGCACACTTCAAAGAATATGAAATTTTCAGGACCACATACAATTAAGTAAAGATCTGCCATAACGGCAAGTTATTTACAATTACAAATTTCAGGTACTGAAAGTATTGCTCCATTCCATCAAGTGATATCACCATTTACCAGTAAAATCACTTTGTTAAGCTAGTCTGCCACACATGAAGCAGAGATAGGCCCATGCAAGGCAACACTATTATAAGATAATATCTGGTATAATGATTTTAACAAGACAGTAAACCTTTAATGGGCTCAAACTGTCTGAAGAAACATGCATCATAAATCTTCATGCATCTGATTTCTAACACATATCAATCTCGTCAGCCATGAACCCTGATTTCCATCAACCTCAACCCCATTAAGCCCAACCCCAATAAACCTCAATCCTTACAAAAAGCAGATATTGCATTTACAATGCACCGAGATGGCATTTAACAAGCAGCTTTAATCATTATTAAACATTCATTTGCACCAATGAACTGAAGCAACAGCATTATATTTCCCCAAATAAAATGCTTATAATACCAGTGTTGTGTGGTGTAAAGTTTTGAAAGCTTGGGCACACAAATCATTCTTCGGCAATAATTTAAAAGGATTTCTTTCTGTAAGAAACTTATTTTTTTCAAAAATGAAGCTGCCTAATCCTGCCTTATTTTGAATTACCAATCATTCAGTATCTACAAAATCATGGTTTTTTGAAGTTAAATGAACATATTCTGTACTGCAAATGCAATATTTCCTTTTAACCCCAACCCCCATTATCTTCTCCGAACTTGCACCAAGTCCCTCACTAAAGTCAATCACTACTAACATGTACCCATGGCAAGTTGGCAATGTATGGCATACTAACAATTATCCTATCATACCCCTATAGACACATTGAACGTTACCAGCTTTCCTTCGTGAAGTGCTGCTCTGAAGTGAAAAAATGCAACATATTTAATGTAATTTAGAACCAGGTCTGATAGCTAGAGGTTCATCTTCTAATACACTCATCTGGGACAGAATTATACTGTTTCCAACAAGTATTCATGCTATCCCAAGCCAAGTCAGCATCTTAAGCTTGCTGAAACAGTGTCAGCAGTCTGCTCAATGCTTCACACACTGAGTCAGCATCTTGCTGAATCAATGTCAGCAGTCTGCCCAGTTCTTCACACACTGAGTCAGCATCTTTCTGAAACAGTGTCAGCAGTCTGCTCAGTGCTTCACACACTGAGTCAGCATCTTGCTCAATCAGTGTCAGCAGTATGCTCAGTGCTTCACACACTGTGTCAGCATCTTGTTAAATCAGTGTCAGCAGTCTGTTCAATGCTTCACACACTGAGTCAGCATCTCACTGAATCAGTGTCACCACTCTGCTCAGTACTTCACACACCTAGTCAGCAACTTGCTGAATCAGTGTCACCAGCCTGCTCAATGCTTCACACATTGAGTCAGCATCTTGCTGAATCAGTGTCAGCAGTTTGCTCAATGCTTCACACGCTGAGTCAGCATCTTGCTGAATCAGTGTCAGCAGTCTGCTCAATGCTTCACACACTGAGTCAGCATCTTGCTGAATCAGTGTCACCACTCTGCTCAATGCTTCACACACTGAGTCAGGATCTTGCTGAATCAGTGTCGGCAGTCTGTCCAATGCTTCACACACTGTGTCAGCAGTCAGAACCCAATCTAAAGTAACACACATTCATTTCTCATATATTTGTATAGGTTTTATAACAACATGGGCAATGCCTAACCCTTTTTTTTCTTTGGTTCAAAAACCCTAAATACATGCACTTTGATCTATCTTACGATAATCACTGTGAAAACAATCACTGGAGCTGTTCCCTTTAGCACTAAACAACCTTGATGACTTTGCTCTGATTTAAATCATGAGAAAACTGTGAATGGCATGAACATGACTTGAGTTAGAGTTAGATGAGATTTTAGGCTCAGTTTCTAACCAACTGGTTTAAGTCGGGCCGGCCACAGCCTTTTTTCCAGTTGTGGCTCACTGCTTTGTTTTCCCTTCTCCATTGCTTATGCTGAGCACCAAGCACAATGGCAGTAGGTTCCATTTTCAAAGTCTTTGGTCTGACCGGACCAGGAGTCGAACCCCAGACATTCGGGAACATGACTTGAGGACAATCTACCTGGTCCAAACTAAATTAAATTTGTTGAAATTTCTATAACTGCAAGAAGCACTTCCACAAAATTTTAGCAAAATCATCCTTGCTGGAAACAGTACATGTATCTATCAAAAACATTAGAAAACTATTATTTAAGACCAATCTGATCCATCCTATACAAACTGTTTATTTTACCACTATCATTACTGTACACATATTAAAAGATATTCCTTACATTTCCTTCTAAAATATTGCTTTTCTATATTCCAATAACTATGCTTTTTGTGTGAGAGTCTCACAAAGGAACCTATGTAGCACACAAATAAATTGGCTAGGTTTTTAGCACTATTCTTGACTTCGCCACCTACCTTGTTTCGAATATTGTACTGCACGACTCGTACTCTAACAAAATAACTATGTTATTGTTAAATTATGCTAGAATCTTGGTAAGGAATGAGACAAACATATTTAATATCTTCCTTTAAAAAATACCTATCATTGAACACAACTTTTAAATGATCAGACTCAGTGTATTTCATTGCCATTAGAGTATAATATCTTATTATCTAGAAATTTTGATTTCTTTGCATTTTCATGGATGGGATGCAGGTAACTAATGGGTACTTATTTCAAATTTGTGTTCCTCAGGGAATGATTTATCCGGCATCGCACCGCACTTTGCTACACAAGACTGATGGACAAATTGCTACACAAATGCAAAATAGTGTAGCAGATTTTGTACATACAACATTAGGGTTTTCAATGATTTTGTCATAGAGAAGCCCACAAACCTCAAAACTGCTTTACAAATTTTGAACACTAAATTATTCCGTTCCTAATCGAGAATGAGCATAGGAAACTCTGCTGCCACAGTTAATACAAGATGTACCTGCATAAAATTCCACAAGGAGTGAAAGGCAATCACTTATTAAATTCCCCTGAAATATATCTAAATGTGAATGAAGAACAATTTGACTGAGTCTCAAAAACTGCCAAAATAATAGACAATAAGTAGCTTTGTAGAAATGAAAGAAAGAATTTGAGCAGAATATGTATCTCTTCCTTACTCTCTTTGGGTAAAGTAAACAGCTGACTTTAAAGAAAAATACATCCTAACAAGCAGAATACTGTGACCGTACACCTGACTTTGTCCACATAAATATTAAGATCTACAGCAATTTCAAGTCGCAACACAAAATAAAAGTAACGTAAAGAAAATAAAGTAATCTGCTATTTCATTGAACTGTAACTCTTTTGGTGCAATCAAGTAAGGATCTGAAGGTTGAACAACATTTCATTATAAAATTACTGAATATTAGAAATCTGTTTCAACATGATCATTCATTTAAACTTTATTAAGTACGTACTGTTGTAAGAATTTTTGAAACATCTATTACAATAAATCAAGCAATTAGAAATTTGTGACATTACTCTTGGTTGTTTGCCAGTTCTCACCGGATTTTTGTTATCTTATTGTGTATGATAAATGACATCTGAATATTCCCACCGCTGCTACCAATGTGTCTTACAATATCTCATAGGCACCGTGGCTAGGCTATGTATACCTTGATAGTGTTGACAATAAAGGCTTTCTCAGGGCTTTTGTGCAGTACATTTCCATAATGTTATTATTCATCCATTTCTCCTTCAGTGGTTGAACAAGGCCTGTTAAGATGGGTGAACCAAACTGAAACTGGAAGCAAACAGAAAAACAATCATCACAAATACTCTAGCCTTTCCCAACACAATTATTACAGGTACTCTAGCCTCATCCCAACACACTCATTACAGGCACTCTAGCTTCCTCTATACACATTCATTACAGGCATTCTAGCTTCCTCTATACACACTCATTACAGGCATTCTAGCTTCCTCTATACACATTCATTACAGGCATTCTAGCTTCCTCTATACACATTCGTTACAGGCATTCTAGCTTCCTCTATACACATTCACTACAGGCATTCTAGCTTCCTTTATACACACTCATTACAGGCATTCTAGCTTCCTCTATACACATTCATTACAGGCATTCTAGCTTCCTCTATACACATTGATTACAGGCATTATAGCTTTCTCTATACACATTCATTACAGGCATTCTAGTGGCTTCCCAAAACATTCATTACAGGGAATCTATCCTCACCTAACACATTAATTACAGACATTCTAGCCTCTTCCCAACACAGCAAGGCCACTCTAGCCTCCCCAACACATGAATAACAGGTAGGCTAGCTTTTTCCCTACACATTTATTGCAGACACCCTAGCTTCCTAGCTCTACACACATTCATTACAGGCACTCTAGCCTCTTCCCAAAACATTAATTACTGGCACTCTAGCCTCACCCAAAATATTAATAACAGGTAGGCTAGCTTCTCGCCCTTCATATTAATAAGAGGCACTCTAGCCTCACCCACCACATTCATAACAGGTACCTAGCTAGCTTCTTCCATACATACTGTATTCAATCCAGGCACTCTAGCCATAACCTACCATGATAAATTAATCTTACCTGTCTTTTATACTATTTCATTACCTCCCAAGATGGCCAAAACTAACATCAGACACCTTACAGATTCACAAACAAATCCTCCTAATGTAACACAGGATAAATGGGATCACAAAATCTTATTGCTGGAGAGGCCAAGGACATTGTAGCTATTTGCTTCATAAATTTGAAGAAAATATGACTTAGCATTTGTATCATCATGCTTCATCTTTCTTGTGACTTTTTAATTTTCCTGTCATTCCAATACACAGATATAGGTAAAAAAAAGACAACTTTTAGATTATTTGACCTTTGAACTGTGATGTCATTAATTACACAAGTTCTGTTTTTTTTTCATGGTCAGGAACAAACTCACCACATTTGAACTTGATCGTATTTGCTTAGGAGGAGTTCCCTACAATATCTCAAATAAATGAACAGAGACGAGACCAAAATCATGAAACCAGCTCAGCACTATATTCCCATCTAGTACAGGGAAACACCCTATCCCCTATCCCCTGGGAAAGGATAGATGTGCCCAGCACTAACAACATCCTGGTTACATCACTGAGTTTCTGTACTCACACCTACAAATTTAAACAATAACCCTCCTCACATATAGCATGTGTTTGTCCGTTTATAAGAGTAGCACCACTCTTGCATTCTTTCAGCTTCTGTAACCTTCAGCGAATGACAGCTACTGTACACTTGTGCTAACAGTTTTCTACCTCCTTATTATATACTTGCACCCGTAAATTGCACAAAAATCTTTTCCGCATACACTTAGCATCTTGTTAGAGACAATCTTACCCATTCACAAACTTCCATCTGTAAATCCTACATACCCATACAATCAAATCTATATGTTCTACCATATTCATATAATCCAATTTACATGTTTTACCCCTTCTACAAATCTACAAGTTTTATTCATTCCTATCCTCAAATCTGTAAGTTTAAACCATTCATAAAACTATATCTGTAAGTTTGAGAGAACTTATCTCACATAATCACATATTTGGTATTCCCAAGAACAATGTTCCTATTCAACACTCTCATTACTGCAATTTTTCTGAAACAAAGAGTGTTACACAAAAATGATTCTGTACAGCAATTTTTCATTTTTGTGCAAGCACTTTTGCCTTGCTGTGTGTCCTTGCTTGATTCTCTGGTAATTTTTATATACTGGTTAGCTATTGTATTTTTATACTTTACATTCTCAAGTTGCAAGAAGGTGTGTTGTACAGCCCTATTTTCAATACTGCTCTAACTCTAACTTCTCCACATTTCAGAATTTGTCCTTTCACATTCACAGATTAAATATGTGTCCCAACGATATCTCTGAATACTCACATCTCTATAAGTTTCATTAAATAAAATGTTTTAATACTCACATCTTTTTAAGTTTCCTGTAATAGGTATGTTTAATACTCCCATCTCTAAAAGTTTCATAAAAAATATATGTTTTAATACTCACATCTCTATCAGTATGTTTTAAATACTCACAACTCTATAAGTTTCATGAAATAACTGTTTTAAAACTCACATCTCTATAAAAAAAGTATGTTTTAATACTCACATCTCTAAAAGTTTCATAAAAAATAAGTGAGTTTTAATACTCACATCTCTATCAGTATGTTTAAATACTCGCAACTCTATAAGTTTCATGAAATAAGTACGTTTTAATACCCACATCTCCATAAAAAAGTATGTTTTAAGACTTACATCTCTATAAGTTTCATATATGGATTTAAAAGGGAGCTGTTTCTCATTATGATAGACTCCTCTATTTCCATGAATGACTGATATTCCTTCTGAATCAATCCGTCCACAATTGTTGCCATACATGCAGTGATCAGGTCGATAATTCCACTCACATGGATATTCATAAACCTTGTCTGGATGAAAGAAGATGCGGGAAGACATTGTTAAATTATAATTAATTAAACATCATACCAGTGGTTTTATGAACAAAAAAATGTTTAAGTAAAATTAACCGCATTTGTTGAGTACAGATTTCACCAACACAGCGTTCTTGCACTTTTGTTCACAATTTTCTACCTTCAATAACTTTCTGTGACTGTTACAGTAAGCATTCCATGACCTCTCTATGACTTCAGAATCCAGATTTATCATATACCTTCCAATCTTGAAGGGTTTCATACAATGAGACTTAGATGGATGGGGCCATGAGCTTTTGGATAAAGTTTGAAATTCTGTGAAAGTAAATGACTTAAAGTAAGTTAAACCTTTTCCATAACCTCCATGGCCTCAAATTCGCAACAGAGAAATTCCATGCCTTTCCAAGTTTTCCATGATATTTTAAAAACCTATCAAAATTGACCTTTTCTGCTATGTAGGCCTTAAAATTATTTACTAGACATTTGACATCATAAAGAAGGAGAATGAAAACTGGAGAAACCAAGCAGCCATACTATAAGTTTCAATTCCTGGACTGTCATGGGGAATTATGGGCCCTAGGAAATAAGCGGCAGACATTAATAGCAAAGCCATGAGGTTAATATCCCTCTTATCTCCCACTCTAAATGCTGCCTGTCACAGTTCATACATGATTTGCTTCCACACTGACCACCAGACTGGCTGTCCAGCTAGCTCCATTTACATCTACTGTGTGGAATCAATGTAGAGTAAATAATTTGTGAAGCTTCCTCCACTAACTGGAGTACTAGAATGTGCCATGAGCTAAAAGTATACTTAAGATTGTATAATTACTTTGGTCCCACCATGTGTGAAATTTCAAAGATAAAGAGTGGATCAAGTAAGCTGGACCAGGCAGGGCAGAAAATTGTTTAGGACCACTAAGGCATATTTGGTCAGGTTTAACATATGCCCCACTATCCTTGGGAAAGAAAACCACACCATGAAGTCCCTTTACACTGTACAAAGACTAAAAATTTCTCTTTTTGCCCTCACAACTGACCAAACCCTGAATAGAGCAGTACTTCTAAAGTCAGGCAGCAGTATGCCACCAGTATTGTCCAAATGGTTTGAAAATTTAGATTGAGACAACTAAGGTCCCAAACATATATGACAACCCCATAGCTTTTGACATGGACAGCATATCACCTGATCTTTGCTGTGAAAAAGACTCCTACATCTTCACCCTCTTGGTCAAAGTATTAACATTTCACCTACAAGTATACACAAACCAGAGCTCCCTAAAGGATGCCGGATTACAAGCTGGAAAGAGAATCTTCCTTCTCTGATTGATTTTTCCACCCATTTTATAATTAAATTTCATCATTATAGGTAACAGGAAACAGATAACCTAGTGAAAACTATTTTTTGATTTTCATAACACATCATTTTAACTTAAAAGAATACTTCTGAACTTAAACAGAATACTCTGTTTTGATATGCTAATTAAGGAACTAACGGTGCTCTGGTGAAATTTTCATTCAACAACTATGTTTGTTTCGAGAAGTAGCAACAGTATGAAGTTACCATTTTCTACCAAATGAGAACTTGAAGTAAGCCGGTGCGATGTTATGGGTTTGCATGGATGACCAATGTTTGCAGCTCTTTTTCACTGTGTTTTAACTTGCATTAAAAAAGGGCCTAGCTTCCCTCAGGGTAAGTAAAGTTTACAAAATTTCAATGCTCAGAATAAATCCAGAATGCAAACGGATCAAGTTTTTTAGAGTAAAACTTATGAAAGGTAAATTGTAATGGAAAACAAAACTTAAGTCCCCAATGTCCATCCATGACATCACATCTGTTTGATTCAATTTTATTTTTGGTATAAAATGTGTTAACATCAGTTGCTAAGATCTCAAGAACCCAACATGGCTATTAACAAAGTTTAACCAAAATTCCAAGAATGACTTTTTTGAATCTGAGTTTACCCCTTTTCATGAGTTGTTAATATCAAAGCTCTATCTCATGGTCATATTGAGCAGACTTATTAAAAGCCTGCCAAATCCTACCCCAGACAGTAAAATTCTTCCTACGTTTACTTTAAGCCCCTCCTCCAATTTAGAAAAAACACCTGTCTAGTACACCTACAAGACAGAGGCACAGTACCTAGCACAGTACCTGGCTGTAAAAGTCATCATTGACCAACCAGAGTGAAGCTATATTGCTTAAATAAATGTCATTCAAAAGAAGTCATGAACTGTTTTTAGAACTCTAGGGCTACTACTAAATTTGTTTGGGCAGGGAATGGCTAGCAACTCCCTGGCATGTGGGTGGATGCCATATCCCCTTTAAATCAATACAAAGTAGTTTTTCAGACTGACGATTTGAACTAAAATAAGTCTCACCTGGATGGAAGTAAAACACAACGTTGATCAAATCCTGATCTCCCCAAGTTATCTTATATCGGTACTGCCGGTAGAATGGAATAATTCTATTGGTCCATTTAAAATCTCTCATTCTAGTCAAGTTCATTAGCATAACTCCAGAGTTCAATCCCGTCTTGCCATAGTATGGATGACGGGCAAACCGGTTATACCAACCTATGGATGGAACTTCATGCTCTGGTGTCAGAGCAGCAATCTGAGTGGAATTAAATTTGTTGAAAAACTGCCAGATTTTCTCAACAGGTCTGATGAAAAGGATGTCAGTGTCAATGTAAAGAAGAGAATCCACAACTGGAAGAAGATCCTACAAGCAATGAAATACATAAACTATGTTAAGACTTGGAATGTAATGGACATAAGCAGTCAATAAACCTTATTTTGCAACATCAGTCCAAAATTTTGGATTACAAAAATGAACCTGTACTAATCAAAGCAAATGTAGCAAAACATAGGCACAAATACTGTACACAGTGTACTGAACACAGTACTTCCACAACCCCAACAAAACTTCCTCAGATAGAGTACCAAATTTCCTGAAATTTGATGATTTATTACTCCCTGGAATTTTCAATAACACTTTGTGCATGCCACATACTTTCATTTCACAAGAGTAAATATACAAACAAATGTAAAACATTTTATCATGCATACAGAGAGGAAGTGGAAAAAGGCCTTGTCTACATTATTTGTAGGGCTATGCCAGTCAAACAGTAGCCTGCAGAGCAAACTATATAGCAGCCTTCCAAAAGATGGCACTCTCTCAGAAATCATAATACACCCCTGTATATATTCTATACAGAGTCTGCAAACCTTCGTCCAGTTTTCATTTACACCAATCCCCAAAATGTGGGATAGATTATTATTCATAAGAAGGTCACATGGTGTTCAGGGTACTGACGATTCATATCTATCAACGGCCTGGGACGATGCACATATACGAATACTTCTGAAGGTTTAAAAAAATATACAGGCCAGTTTGTACAAACTGGCCTGTATATAGGCCCTCGCATGGACAAAACGACAACGTTCCTTGCTAAGCTGTATATGTAGACATGTACATGGTAGCAGCTAAACCAGTAACTATACAGTAATAGCCGCACCGCCCTGCACTGCATAACGTGTAGACAAGTGAAAAGAGTTGTCTGCTGTAGCGAAGCAACCGGTCGCCCATGTTGACTCTACCCCTTACCAACTCTGATGACGTGTGCATTAATTACCATGAAGTTATTTTTGTCTCGGAAATGAGATTGGCTAGAAAGTTGGCAGGCTATTGTATTGTATTAAACTTCGTCTGTATACTGTACGTTAACATTAGTGGTAAGCAAATATTAAGAATTGTACTTGTAGATGATGAAATTCAACAATAGCCTGCTGTAAGCAGGCTAGTCAAACGGTTAACCTGATAACTGACTGATCATTTAAACGTCTGCCAAATGTCATTTCATTTTAAATGATTTTGTATCCTAATGAATCAGTGGCCGCCAGTTCAGCTTAATACCATAAACGCGTTCATGCAGTAAACCGCAGAAGTTGCTTGCCCAAAACCCCGTAACAATAGGTAAACTTTGGATCAAAAATTAAAAAATGTTCAAAAAATTCCAACTGAAGGCCTTTATAATGCCAGTTGCACAGTCTGCATTGAACAGCATTGGATGGTATATCGATCTGTTTGCTCAACGATCTGCGAGTCTCTTACTGAATATAATGTGGCAATTAACTCTTTCATGCAATCTTAAAAAAGGATTAAAAAATATCAAAGGCACCGCAATTAAATTAGACACCACATGCTACAACATTCCAACATACCTTTTAAAGTGTGGAACACTTTTGAAAACTTGATAGATAAGACTAAAAAGTTATTTCTAGACAGCAGAGATTATGCTTAACATCTTTCATCATAAATGCACTTTAGGAAATTTTCCCGGACATAACTTCTGATGTTGTAGTGTTTAAGTATTGCTATATTATTTTTGATCATTATTAGCACAGCTGGTTGAACTTGCTGAACGACCCGGCGGGGCCATGTGTTTAGAACGAACGATCGTTCGTTATATACGGTACATGCATCGTGCAGTACAGTATTGTAAGCAATATTATACGAGAGTAAACAAGACTACTGTACGAGTCCTCTTATAGATACAGTATGGGAGTAGCTTTCAATATCAAAAAGTTTCTCCTTCCATAATGCCACCGAAACTTTACTATTTTCTGTGCATTAGGTAGAAAGGCAGGTTAACATAAATATTACATATGAAATGCAGCAACATCCAGCCCTGGGCGGTTTCAGAAAGAGTTACTCTTGACCTTAAGACTCATTTCAAAAGGACTATTGCCAACTGTATTACGGATCAAACTTAAGATCGATTGTAGCTCTTTATGAAACAGGGCCCTGGAGTGTCCCTAAGCATGAAGTACTGTACAACATCACCTTGCACAAGAGCAGGTCAGGGCATTATTTGTAATAAGTGGCAATTAATAGTTTAATACTGACAGCCCACATGTGTTCCCAGGATGCTCCCTATAATGTAAAAATTCAAAATATTCTTTCAATACAAATTCAAAATGTTATCTTCACCTGAAGTGTTTCTTTCCATTCCTTAGCTAGCTGAAAGTCTGAATTAAAGGGTCAGTCCATTGACCACAGTTGAAACATTTCTGGCCTACGACTACACCCTACAGAGATTTTTAAAGCAAAAATGATGCATATCCTTTTAATTAAATAAAAGTCTAAGGAAAGCAATGAATTAAATAGAAGAATCCTTTTGTCTACACATTATACCCTGATAATTATCTCCTATACCAAAGAAAAACTAAACACTTCCTTTGATTTCATTTCAGCCTTCTGTATACAGTCAAACTAATGCATCTCAGTTCCCTGATCTCACATGTTATACTCACAGGAAGAAATAATCTCTGGGTAGCACACAACTTAAACACCTTCTTCCACTCCTCTTTATTCTCACTTGATGGGAATGTAATGGGATAAATATAGTATGTGATTCTGCTTAGAACTGATTCAGGCCATAGGTTTAGCTGGAGAGAGACAAAACATATGGGAAAGTGACGGGATAAATATAGTATGTGATTCTGCTTAGAACTGATTCAGGCCATACATTTAACTGGAGAAAAAACAAAACCTATGGAAATGTTAATGAGATCAATATAGTTTGTTATTCTGCTTCTGATCCAGGCATAGGTTTAGTTGGAAACAAAACAAACTGGAATTTTATGGGACAAACAATAACTTATGAACATATGAAAATTGATGATACAGACACTTTAACTCTACTTCTAATTGAATAAGACTACAGGTTTCACTGTAGGCACACGGCACACCTGAACATGATTTCCCTGGTTTACAGGTGTGCTTATGCAAATGACCACAGTTATCACACAAACTAAACCAACAACTTGTGAAAGGAAATATTTCTAGATACTGAACACTATACAGGGGTTGCTGACTATGTGCAGTAGTTTTAAATACATGAATCAAGCACTGACCAATGTAATATTTCTAATACTACCTGTAATTTCAGGCTCCCAAAACTTCGCGAAACAAAATTTCCCTAATTTTCCCCAATGAATATTCAAAAATTTCATGATAACTTTTTACCTATTCTCATTCACTTTGACACATCTTCATAGCCATGAAACAAACATACAGTCGAGCCACTTCTGTTTTCAGCCAATCTTATTTTCTCCCTCTTTCCCTGTTTAAGCATTTTCATTTAAATTACTCTACTTCTAGACAACTTGAAGAAAAGGGAAACTGCATTTTCCAGATTTCCCTAATTTCCAGCACAGCTACAGTAGGATCCTGAATTTTCCTCACCTCAGCCGACAGATGTAAAATTGTATGTATCATTCTTAAACCAACGTTCCTGCTTTTTAACTTTGTATATATGTAGCTAACATAATTTCCTACCCAAATAAATTCACCTCATACCAGCCACACTTATATTCTGGTCTCATACCAATCATGAGTAAATATATTATCTGATAAGTTTCTTCTAGGGTCCACATTTGTCCTAAATTACTCATTCCTCCCCTGACATCAATCTGTTTCTCCTGCAAATGTGTTCTGAATTTTGGGCTCAAACTAATACAGGCTTTATACTTCTTGCCTTTTAACAATTAACAAGCCAGCCTACCCCTAACAGAGAGACAACACTGTGAACAAAACACCAACAGGGCCATTGGTAGACTAACTAGAGCTATCATTCTTCCATCCAGGTAAATGTTATTTACAGGAATCTCTGAGGGAGATGGAGCCCTTTCAAAAAACCCTTGTCTAACTAAGTATGCTACTATACACATCAAACATCATTCCACGGGAGCCCAAACCCACTGGGATCTTTAGTCCACCTAACATGGGTGAGGAACTAGGGCATTTCAGCACCAAAAGTTTTATTTCAATGTCAAAAATAAATCCACTGCTTTTTCAAATAATTTAAAACTAAGATGATCCTTTTCATTACCCTGTCTCTGATGCCTTCTTGCAAGTCATCTTCAGCAAACACATGAAAGACTAGACAAGTCTGAGAGAGTACAGAAGCTGACTTCAGCATAATGAGAGTTTCTTCTGTCCTGTCTCCACAAACAACCACTGAAAGATGAATACTGAAAACAAATATGGGAGAGGGTGCAAGTCAAAATGGACATGAAGTAAGAACACACTCATATCAACATCTGAGAACATTAACCTGCACTCATGACCATGAGTATGGATATGAACTCATCTTTATAGTGATATAAAGAATTGCAGTGAGTATGTTCTCATACTCACATTTTGGTACACTTACCTGTACTTGTATTTGTAAGCACTGATTTGCATTCTGACTCACACTTATGGTGGTACAATGAGTTGAACTGAGTAGTATGCAACCACTGGTACAAACTTTGTAGTAAATTTTGCCTGTACTCAATACGCTTGTAAGTATGGATTTATACTCACACTTCTCACTTTAGGGTAACATGCAGACTTGTAGTGAGTACATACATCATGCTCACCTTTTGTAACATATGCTTGTATTTGGACTGATTTGCACAGATGCTCTCACTTATGGTGAAAGTGAGTATGTACTCATGATCACTTCTGGGAACATTTGCTTATACATGTATCCAAGAGAATGCAGTCTCTGTCAGGGCTTGATAAATACATAAACCCACTAGCCCAAGGCTAGTTCAAACCACACTTGGGCTTGTTTCAGTTTACAATGAAAGAGCCCCATGGAGAGAACACCTCCCCTCCCCCCCCCCCCAAAAAAAAAAAAAAGAAAGAAAAAAAAAATTGTGTGTAGTTTACTGAAGTCATCATACTGTACATTATGCCTTTTGGTGGCTAGGCTAGTGCAAAATGTCCTTTGAGCCACAGGATAGTTTAAATGACTTTGTCAAATTCCAGGCTGCTAATATTGCCTCAGAAATTTTGGGCCCTGATGTGTACCAGTCCTTGTGCTCACACATTTGAAAGAAAAGCTGTGCTGCTTATGCAAAATTTGGTGTTCTTTACTTAAAATGAAGAAAGCCAAAAGGCTTGGTGATTCCTTGCCTGTGAAATATTTTTTAAAAAACTTTCAATTTCCGGAGTCTCAAATAGACGGTTTGATCACCAAGTGCTTCTTTTACCCTGCAAGATACCTCCCACTTCAGACAAGAACCTAAAGCCAGTATATGATGAATATTAAATTGAATGCTGCATAGTTTTTAACACACCAATGTACGTGTACGAAAGATATCTATTCTTAAATTTGGCCATAGATCCTTTTCCAAACAGCAATTACAATGGATTGTATTATATGCTTTGGTATGCCTCATTTTTACCAATGGCATTTTACTATGACCAAAACTCTATCCCATAATCCTTTGTAGTTGCTATTTGGAAAAAGGTCTTTTATGACAAGATATATAACTAGAGTTCTTTGTAGATGGGACTTTTTAATTCACCTGAAGATGCTGAGATGATAGCCCCATGCTGGGACCATGTTGTGCTAGTGACAGAAACTTTACCAGCTGCACATGTAGGCAGAAATTTACTGCAGTTAAATTTGTCCAGAAATGCAGCATCAAGATCTGATTCAAATTTATGACCTACTAAATAAAGAAGCTATGGTGGCATTCTTCAGGACGTTGAAGAGCCCTTTATGTATTTTCTCTGAAATTACAGAATCTTCTATTCTCTGAGAGGTTATAATATCCTATCCTTTTATGAGGAAAGCTATCAATTTTTAAGAGGTTATAGAAGTGTAATGCATGTGTAAACAATTTCAAGTCCTGAGAGGTGGCACCCTGTAGAATTAAGGAAGAGAAGTCTTCCCATGCTTCCATGGGCCATGTGACATCCAGGCGGCAGAAAGCAGATGTGTTCGTGCAAAGCGTTGAACACTGTTGAGTTGGAGTTAGAACAAGAAGGACGTGTAACTGTGTGTGAGACTTGGCGGGAAGAAATTGTGCAGAAACATGTGCAGTCAAAGGAAAGTTTGGTGAGGAATTTGTGACTAGTTTAATTAAGGAGAGATTGGGGACCACTTAAGGATATATTTAGGTACGTAAAGCTATAAAATCTGTAAATCTTAGGCTGTTGTTGTTACTACTACCTTACGCTGACAGTGTTAGCACAAGTCTCGGACAGCCTAGGCCATAAGCTAGATACCAGAATTGCCGAGTATAGAGACAGTTCTCCCTCCCCCCCCCCTTCACCTTCCAGGCCTACTTCTGTCACCTACCCTTGGATTAAATACCATATTTTTTGAACTTGGATAATCTAATTAAACTGAGGACTGGCCTGGATCATCCAGCTATCTAAGAGAAAGAACTTAGTACAAAGGCCCCTCTGGTAAATCTGTATGGGACTATTACAGTTTCAAAGGAACATCCTACTGGGAACTGATTGTCAGTTTGTGGTTCCTGCCCCCTTCCCTTTTCTCGAGCACTGAGATATTATTCCCCAAAGGCATTCCTAGGGTGTCAGAGCACTGGAGATAGCTGGTTCAGCGTGCTGGGAGGTCAGCCGGCTGAGTGTGTCAGGTCTGAAGGTCAACATTTCAACATACTGAAAGTTCAGCAGGCTGAGGTTGTCAGAGCTCTGAAGTTTGGCGTTTCAACGTATTGAAGGTTCAGCCAGCTGAGGTTGTCAGAGCTCTGAAGTTTGGCATTTCAGCGTACTGAAAGTTCAGCTGGCTGAGTGTGTCAGCGCTCCCAAGAGTGGCAGTTCAGCATACTGAGAGTCAGTCGTCTGAGCTTGTCAGCGCTCTGAAGAGTGGCAGTTCAGCATGCTGATAGTCAGCCATCTGAGATTGTCAGCACTCTGAAGATTGGCAGTTCAGCATACTGAGAGTCAGCCAACTGAAGATGTCAGCGCTCTGAAAGGTAGCATTTCAGAGTACTAAATTGGGGTGTTTGGGCTCTCTGGAAGGCCGATGTGCTACTGAAGGTGTAAGAGTTCAAGGTCCATTGTACAAGTGCTGCCTAGGCTGAAGTTTTGAACAGTCTGATCAGTTATCCAATTTAATCATTTTGTCATTATCATATTAATCATTTGTACATTTATAATTTTGAAATGTATTTGCTTGTTTTCTCTCTTATTTGCATATCATGTCCACTAATTCCCTTCTCTCAATTGTATTTAGTATTCTCCCAGCAGAATTAGCCTTTCCCCTTGAACTCGATGCGGGGCCCGCATTACAGAACCTACCATTCTCTACAGGAGGGAATTAGAGCACTGTCCCATTTTGTGAGAAGTTACAGAAAAAAAAAAGAAAACAAAAAAAACCAACTGCAAGGTTACAAAATCTATCATTCTCTAAGATGTTAAAGAGTCTCCATTCCCTCGTAGATTTAAAAGAACTCACCAGTCTAATTCTCTCAGATGTTTCAAATTGTACCATTCTATGGGAGGTAATACTGTACAGCCTAGGGATACTGTACATCCTGGATTTTGCTAGTGGGGAGGGGGGGGGCTAACTTTGAGAGGGCAAAGTCAGAACCTACAAGCAACATATGTATGAAGCCTTGATGGGGAAGGGAGAAATGTTTGATATTAAAGAGTTACGTTGTATTTAGGGCTGCGACGGTTAAACGGTTAACCGGTTAACCGACCGATCGGTCGGTTAAACGACCACCAAATGTTGTTTCGTTTAACCGTTTTTGCATCCTAATAAATCTGTCGCCGCAGTTCACCATTATACCTAAACTCGTTTATGCAGTAAACCGCAGAAGTTGCTTGCCCAAAACCACCTAACAATGGGTAAACTTTGGATGAAAAATTACAAAAGGTTTAAAAAAAGACCTTTATAATGTCAGTTGTACAGTCTGCGTTGCGTTGCTTTGACTGGTATATCGATCCGTTCGCCCCATGATCTGGGAGTGGTTTGCCGAAATAATGTGACAATTAACTCTTTCACGCAACTTTTTGAAAGGATTAAAATTATCAAAGGTGCAGGGATTAAACTATGCAGTACACGCTTCAACAATCCACCATACCTTTTAAAGTGTGGAGCACTGTAAACTTGATAGATAAGACTAAAAAAGTTACCACTAGACGGCAGAAAAATATATGCTTAATATCGTTCAAGATAAATGCACTTCGGGAATTTTCCCGGGCATAACTTCCAAGGTTACGTGTTTACAGTTCATCAGTCTCAAAACATATGGAATCTGCACAAAAAGGGACCAAGCTATGTAGCTCTGGGCTTAATTATGCAACCCTGGCTTGCAAGCCTTATGGGTGCAACTAAAATATTTGTAACTACGTTAGCCTTCCCATTTAAGCTGACTTAAATGGGAAAAATTTTCACACCATTACGACATAACAGTGCTGGAATTCTTAGCAGACACACGTATATTACGTATGCATTGCAGCAAGGTCACAAGGCACACTATAGTACACTGTATGTGGTACGTTTGTACTCGACACTGCTCTAGGCGTGTGTGATACTGTATCGCTGTAGCCGGAGAAGTGTGTCTTGAACTGCAATAATGCCAGTGATATCCATAGGCTTTTCATCTTACAGTGCTATGTTAGACCGCAAAAATCTCGAAAACTGTAATCAGTGGCATAACAAAAAGTATGCATATTTGTGATATGCTTGAATAAATGCATGATTCGCCCATGCGTACGGACTGCTTGCCAAAACATCTCAAATAATGCAAACGTTTTAACTTGCACGCTACTTCGACAATCATCACTACCGACGCCATTTTAAATGTAGAAACTTTGGTATTTAAGTGGTGGCGCTCTTCCGAAATGTTTATTTTGTTTATATTCCTTGACTTGTTTTTATTTTCGGTTAACCGTTAACCGTTCGGTTAATAAAAACGGTTAAACGGATAGTGAATTAACCGGAAATGCACAGCCCTAGTTGTATTTCCTAGCATAGGGCAATCAAGATAAGTATGTAATGTATTAACTTGTAGTACAGCTTTGGGATCGTTTTCCAAAAATTTTGTGGAGAAAAAGGGAGGGGTTGACCTAGGAAAGTCCCACTCTGGATGTTTATAACCTACAGTTCCATTCTCTAAAAAGTAATAAATGCTAAAATCCTCTGACATGCTTGATTAATCTCTGAGAGAGGCTATTGAACCTACCATTCTCTGAGAGGTAAAAGTGTCTTGCCGAAAACCTCAGCAACAGGTTCAATCCCAACTGTTTCCAATGGATCTGGTTCTGGTAAGATTTCAATAGGTTCCCCAGCATAATGAACTCCTGGTCTTCTAGCTTGGACACCTTTCTGCAGATTGCCTGGCATCTGAGCTGGTGGGTGTGGCTGGTTATTCTGACTGGCTGGAGGTTGGGCTGGAGGGAGTGGCTGCTTATTTTGATTGGCTGGTTGATTTTGAATACCATTTCTTGGCCTCTGTGGAATGTTTGGCTGCTGAGCTGGAGGTTGCACATGTGCTTGTTGCTTTTTTTCAATAGCTGCTTTGTTCTGATTATTATTTTGAAGACCCTGTTTATCTCCAGGAGCTTGGATGACAGGCTCTAGTTTCTGCCAACAAGAATAGAGGAGTATTATAGTATCAAGAAGTACTCCTTACTAACTCAATACGAGTAAATGCTCAATTATTATGGTGAGCGAATAAACTAGTTGTGAAGCAAATTTACATGATAATTAAACCATATTCCTTTTACCAACCATTAAACTCTAGAGAGATACAAAAAGTGACAAAAGTTTTCAGACATACAATACCCCCTTCATTCCTCCACCCCTCCCCTGAACTTTTTTCCCCTCTCTCTCTTTCCATATTGACTGCATGGTCTCCCACCACTTCTAGTCTGCTGCTACGTACTAACACGACCCATTCCTGTCATGATCCCAGCTGAAACAACCTTAAAAGTATAGCCTCACAAAAACTTTCCATTTCCCCATAACCCTACCCTTCATTAAATGCTCTGCCCCAACTCCCCCCTCCCCCCCCCCCTCCCTCCACAATAAAGCATCTGATGCTAGCTTTAGGCTGATTGGAAAGGCAAATATTTTGCCAAACCCCAACCCCATACTTGTAATTCACACCTGTAAACTTTTCCTTCTTAGTGATTGGGGCTTACCAGTGAACCTCAAACTCACATCACAAAACCAACCATTCCTGCCCTTTCTACATCCCACAGATTCCCTTACCTAAGCATCCTTCCATAGGTTCTGATGGGCTGCACAGAACCCTAAACACACATCAGGAACCACCTCCCCCATCCCACAAATGTACTTACCTGAGCATCTTTCCTTGGTTTCAGACTGATTGGAGCTGGGAATACTTTCTTATTAATTGTCTCTTCTGGTTCTTTCACATCTTGTTTTTGTGGCTTTGGATCTTCCTTTACCTCCTCTTGACCCTCTCTCTTTGCTAAAAGTTCATTGACCTCCTTGATTATCTGTTCCTTGGTATCTTTGCGTTCTATGACATCCAAATAATCTGCCTCTTGTACATCCTTGAACATAACCCTTCTCCTTTCAAGGTTTATATCGTTTGCTCTGGCCCGGAATTTTGACCGATCCCTGTGAACTTCCCCTCCCCAGTCTCCTGGGTCCAACTCTTCCTTGAGTGATACACGACCAATGTGAAAGCCCACAATTATTCCACAGGTGAGCAATGTCACCCCAAAAAATATCAGCCTCGTTTTCAACTTCATTTTGCAAAGAAAGACAAAGGGTAACAGAAGGGCCAGTTCAGAATACATTGGTACCTACAACTGCAGGATGCCAATTAAACTAATAACAATCATCAAATCTTGCCCCCTCCACTCTAAAAAGAATCCATCCCAGTACAATTGCCCGACCGGGTCAAGACACAGCACAGAACCAAAATATTCCCTATTAATCCATGTTGGTGTCTCTACAATGGAGTTGACTCAAGAAAAAAAATTTGAAGCCTCTAAGAAGGAAGACTGCAGACTGAAGGCACCCAGTGAGTAAGGTACTGTGTCCTGGAGAGAGTTTTAAAAGCTGCAGCTGTTACTGATTGTGTTCAGTTCTGAAAAGAAAATGCAAAGTTCTGCAGTGATGATCTTTCTGTTACTGTATGTACCAGTACTTATCTTTTAACTGTGAATATACTGTAAAAGTGTACTGAAGTTTTCAAAACATTTTCAAACATTGGCATCTACTGTACAGCAAACTTTATCAATTCTATAACAGTAGTTTTATTTTTATAAAATGTTAAGAAATCATAAATTTTCCAATGTATTTTTTAAAAATACTGTACTACTGCACACGGCACGGTAGCATACAATGATGACAAACACAGTACTGCACGCCTCTCTGTCAGTAATAAAATCAGTTCAAAAATATTGTCAGAGGCATGCACAATTTGACAAAGTGAGTTGGGGATTGGTTCCACAGTGGCCAGCATCCCCTTCCCACCACTTCTCATGATGCTGTCAGTTGATGGAAGGTAGGGAAATCTGCAGTGAGACAGATCGAGATATACTGTAGCAAGGAAGGTGGGGGTGAGGAAGGGGGAAATGGGAGCCAGTCTAGGAACATGACACAGTCCCCCCCCCACCCCTTCCCCACCTCTACTAGAAAATTCTGGCACATGCCACTCCTTTGGGGACTGAAAGGGCAATTATATGTACAGTTTACAGTACAAAGAGTACTGTAAGCAATACATTCAAGATAATTTATAAAGTACTAGGGCTGTGACCATTAAGCGATTAATCACTAAACAATCACATGTGTAATAAACGTTTAGTACAAAGCTACCAGCGATCAATCGCAAAACCCATTTTTCCGTACGAAATAAAAAACTATCTGCAGTCATTACAGAAAATTAGATGTTCACTAGACTCTTTTTGAAAAAGTGAAATACATAATTATACAAATGGCACACATGATACGACATCAAAGTTGAGCTTCAATGAGGATCCGTGATTGAGGTTCATGGAAACTATGTCCCCCGGCCGACGTCATTAACGAATTTTACATATTCATCATGTTTAAGGCACGTTTATAGTCTATGTTGATCATAGGTACAAGCGATTAATCGCTATTCGCTAAACGATCGCAAAATTTTGCGATTAAACCTTTAGTAATTTTGCTAAACGTTCACAGCCCTATAAAGTACTGTACTAATTAATGAGCTTTCTGTATACTGTACTATACTATACCTGCATACTGACAATTCCCAGTATAGTAGCCACACAGATGCATAATGTTTGAGGATTACTAGTGTTAACTTTAACATTTGGAGGCCACCTGGAAACTAACACTGATGATGTCTAAACAACTTTGATAAAAAAAATTGTTAGTATCTGTCTTAATAACACTACTACGAATGTCACATATCAAGTGCTACTGTACATTCAAACAATTTTCAGTTCTGTACAGTACATGCTAATTTACATAGATTACTGTACGCCAATACAATGGTCAGAAATGACACTACAATGACTTTACTACTATGTGCTCATGGAACTGGATCTCCTGTGTGGTCATTTCTAACCTGCTGTTGATGTGGCATATAGTTGTTACAGTACAGTAGTTCTGACACTTCTGGTTGTTATCACGTATGGTGCAGAATGGTTTTTCTTTACTACAGTATAGAGGCTAGTACGTTTATATAAATATTCAATATTCAATTTCACAAACCAAGAATAAAATTTATTCAGGTGGATGCGGGTCGCATACACAGCATCTGCAGGAAAAACAGTGTCCAGTTCAGAAAACTGACACTTACTGTATATATTTTCAACTTCTCCAAATTCTTGGGATGATCACCAATCTGGGAAAAAGTTAAGAACACCTTCCATACCCCCTCCACTTGTCCCCAGTGAGAAATGTCTGACCAGTTTTAAGCCTACAAGCTGTTTCCCACCCTCTTTTCTTACCCCTCCCAAAGATCAGTTGTAGCCACCAAAGTGAGACTAGTCTCATAAAAGCAGCAGCTTGGAAAAATTCTTCACTTCACTACAGGCACATGTATACTATTCAGCAGACAACTCACAAGGAGAAGGGGAGGGGGATACTTATCATTGTGCTTCCAAACATGTACTGTACTGGTAATGGCAACTGGGAGGCACATACAGTAGACTTGCAGTCCTAGACCAATTCAATACACCTGCAACATCCAGAGAAGAATTGCCAGAGCCAGTGCCATCCAACTAGTTTTCATGTCAGGGAGCTACTGGGGCGCCATCATTTCATTGGTGGACTTCAAATACTGTACATGGAATCAGTACGTGTATACACTTACACTTACGTATATTAATTCACTCTAACAGTTTCCAGTAGAATAAGCTCCTGGGGTGTTCTAGCCCCCACAACCCCCCTTCACACACACACACACACACTCCCAGCTATGACACTAATTTATTCAGACTTACATGATCAGTTATAAAGACAGGTGAAAACTTAAGAATACTGTTACAGTAGTTGGGTCAATGACACATGTCTGAATACCAGCCAAGGTTAAAAAAATCTATGCCACAGTACTGTATAATAACACAACAAATAAAGAAAGGTTAATTTATGTAAGTATATACAAGAGTGACAAAATTTATTGAATTTACAGTACTTAGGTGAATACAATAACCACAAAGATTCCATTATCTGCATGCTGACAAAACAACCCACACACCAGTCCTGTTTTTTTTTTTTCTTCACAAGGTATTCAGTATGATACAGGTGCCAACAATCAGTACAAAGAACAGCACCGTATTATGCAGCTTTTTCAATGGGATCCTTTACTTTTTTAAAAAATTTCTTTGGAAGTCTGTGCTCATATTGATGAACTATTAAAAAGTTTACAAAATACACAGTACTTATCCTAACTAAAAACCCTGTAATGATACTGTAACTCCACACATAAGAATCCAGGTCTGTAAATACTGAACTGTCCAAATATAAAACTAAAATGTGGAAAGCTCCTCACAGCAAATGTTGATACAGTACAGTATTGTGTAATTTGGAAGGGAATGTAGACCTCCAACTGGAAGTTTGCATTTTTTGTGCATGAAAAAACAGGGAAAACCTACAGGGGTATAGCTTATGAGAAACTTAACTTGCTTCCATGTGAATAAAAATTTGAAAGACCAAGTTGGGTTTCATGTAACATAATATTTAAATCCATATTGTAAACTTGATATGACCTTCATTGTGTGGGTGTAATTACAGTGTAGATGTGGTATCTGACACCCAAATGCTCTGGAAACAGGACTCTGGAAACTCCTTGGTATAAACTTTACATGAAGCCTGAAGTGGTGGGATGTACTGTACAGTAATAGGCACCTGCTATAACTGGTCTCACACAGTATAGGGGATGTTGTACAGTATGTGTTGTGCAGTTAAATCCATCCATACTGTAATGTGGTTGCCAATAGTGCTGTACAGTCTACAAACTGCTATAAGCATACACTACATACTGTAAGCACATATTACTAGGATTTCAATAGGCACTGCTGCATGCATGCAGTGCTAATTACAAAATGGCCTACAGCACAGGCTTAGTGCAGAATTCTCCCTTCAGGCCTAAGATTACTTCTAGCCCCTCTACCAATTTACTGTAGTGTTCCTCCAGGACAAAGCCTGTACTGTGCTGAAATTTAAAGGGGATACTGTAATTAGGCAGCACCCCCCCCCCCCCTCCGGCAAACGGAGTTGCCAGCAACTCCTCGCCAGCAACTCCTCGCATATTTAGAAATTGCCCTATACAGTTCTAAGCACAGTTGATGACTGCACTTTGCTTGATATTCATTCAAAAAATATAGCTTAACTCTGTTTGATCAATGCTAACTTGTATTGTCAGTTGTGTTCTCAAGTAAAGCTCACACACAGTCACTTTAAATTTGTATTAATATACATGATATGGCCTCAAGCAAATCAAACTTAATAGTGCAGGCTACTGTTGGAACTGTGCCTACGTATCTCTTTTACACTGTAGGTATACTAGACAGGTGTTTTTTGTTTTAATTGGAGGAGTGGCTAAAATTAAACTTAGTATAGGGAGAATTTTACTGTCTGGGGTGAGATAACAGAGCATTAAAACTGCACATTATGGCTATGTCCATACAGTAAACTAGTATACAAATAATGAATGTTTATGAGTGCGATGGTATGAATTATTTCATGAGTTGAAAGATTGAACGTTCTATTCAACGAGGCGAAGCCGAGTTGAATAGAACGTTAAAACTTTCAACGAATGAAATTATTCATACTATCGCACGAATGAAAAACATTCATTATTTGTTTTATATAACACCTTATAACTATCTAACGTTACTTTTATCTAGTCGTTGGTTATAAAGTTGAGTTTTGGCGTTTGTCCGTGCGGTAGCTCCATGGTTTATCGTTTGCTAGCTACGCGTCTACTACGTACGGTATGCAATGCGCGGATCCCACGGACTTCTTATATACATGGACAGAGTATATTGCACTAACGTCCTATGCGTAAATTGTCTCCAACGTACGTACATGAATAGGCTTACCAATATGGCTGCCCGCTATAGTCTTGTGTGTAAAAGTTTGGACTTGCTCAAGTGGCTCGTATCGACAAATTGTTGGTGCCTGCTCTTTGATTGACATCAAAGTTTCAAAATTCGAAAGATGCAGAGTAGCTCACATTCCACACAAGGCAGAGGGAGTGCTTTTATTACATTTTATAGCTTGTATGCTCACCAGGACATGGCCTTCTTAAAGTGATGCCGTGAGTTTTCAAAAAGGAAAAACATAAGATTTTGCTTCTTCTAATGTCTTTCTTTATTCTTAAAAATGCCACGAGTGCTTTACAGAGTTGAAGAATACAATTTAAAAGCTCAAAATGATAGTGATAGTCTCGGGAAGTAACCTAAACAGCATAAAATCGGTTAAGTTTTGAAGGCCTTTTTCAAAAAACGGTCCTTATTATACGGCATTAAACCACACCTACTGTACAACGAACCTGATGTTGAATATGCAATGTTATTGAGGTGCCACCAAGTTAAAAAGACGTACCATACCACTCCAGCCTGACTAGCTCTACGGTAGCCTACAGCTGTTCGCTCACGGCCACTAATGTCAGCTATAACAGTTCTCACGGCCAGAGAATGCATGGACGTTCTTGCATAATTGCTTCATAACACTAACTTACATGTATACACTCAATGTAGCTTCCTCTCACTACAGTACGTACTGTAGTACAGGCCACAGTCTTTCACTCTTTGGTACACGTTACAGTACCGATTTGAATTTGGACGTTACAGGTTTACAACGAAAGTTACACCTATAATATCTCTTTTATCGCCATGAGTAAGAACGTCAAAGATGATGGTAAGTGCACATAAAAGGCAGAGCATGTAACGTTAGCCTAAATTAGGCTTAATTTCAGGGCTGAAATTTAGCACTTGTCCGATCGTCCGTGACGGGTAAAACTTGCATCGGACAACCACTTTCTCTCTTTGAACTTGTCCGATGGACGAGTAGATTTTATTTGTAACTGAATAGTTCCCTACATCAGCAGGAAAGTATGTCATAAAAATCCCCTTAAGAAGTGGCATTGAGAAATGGTATTGACTACCATTCATCATTGTACCATGCAAAATGCAGAATTTAAAGTAAATGTTTGTTTTCTATGGCAGAGACAGGAAATAGAATTGTTCATTTCTTGTTCGTCACTTTTATTCAGACAACCAAAAACTATTTCGGACAACCTAAATTAAGCTTCAGGTTGTCCGATGGGCAAGCTGAAAATTTCCTTAAAAATCAGGCCTGAATTTACACAGACTAGACAGTACTGTATACTATAGCCTAAGGCTACTACAGTAAAACGGGATAGTATAGTCTATAGTGGTATTACCATGCACTCTGTATATTGCAATACCTGTATCAACATTACCTCTTCAAGGTCCACACCCACATCTTGTTCACTTGCGTTGTTGTGCTAAATCGATCAGCTGTTTACACCTAATGAATATGCATTAGTACTTCGTTTTCATTGGTCCGCTCAACTGATGTTCGTTAGGAGACTGAATAGTGTTTGTCCGCAGCACATTTTTGATTTCTTCGAGTTTAGTCGTTATTTTTACGAAAATTTTAAGGCTGTTGCCGGAATTCGCACAACAGGCCTTACTTTTTCTCCCTTACTGATTGTATGGGTCACTCAAAGGAATCACTGAAATTTTAAACTCGATTTTTTAATGTTTTTTCCTTTTTGCAATCTCATGGCATCACTTTAAGCATTAAAAGAGGTTTGTGTCTGCAGATGGTGGAGCTTTATACAGTTATGGGAGGAGCTAGAAGTTGCATAGTTGGGAGAATTGGAACTGTCTACGATGATGAAAATTGCCCTTTAACATTCTAACTGTGATGTCACTAAAAGGATTTGAAAAAGACACATACTCTCACATATTGCAAGCTTTAAAACAGTTCAGTATTTTCAACTGCAAAGCATACTGTACAGTACCACGTTCACTGCCTCTGCCTGAATCAACTGAATTATAAGACAACCACTCAGGAGGGTACAAGTAGGTATGCAGTGTATCAGTTGATGTATACAGTAGCTGCCAGTCAACATTAACACTGCAAGGTGCCATGAATAACACAATTTTCTTGACACACACCCAGCAAGATTCATCACCCAGCCTTGACAAATTTGTCCTATTATAAAGCTGGTGTGAATACTTGATACACATAGAGCAAACCAGCCTTTTGTATCAATTGTGCACAAAGCAAACACCCATTTGTGCCATATGTGCAGTATATACTGTAATTATGTGGCTATATAGTGATAAAATTTATAGCCTTACTGTAATTTTATAGCCTTACTGTATTAGCCCTGTAATACAGTACACATACCATACTGTACAGTACCAGTAGACAAACACTAATTATAAAAAAATACATTCTGTATACACACCACACTTAACCTACCAGTTTATATTGTATTGTTGAAAACTCTGTTTGATCAATAAATAACAATCTACTTCACTTTTAAAATACTGAAAGATATCTTGTTGTTCAATTCGAGGTAATATTGGGTCTAAAATACAAGATTTCACATGTATGCCAAATTATTCCCATTGAAAAAGAGAAATTGAAATTTTTAAGTTCCATTCACATACATGTAGGTTTGAATGTCATGGTTTAAATTTTCGTACTGTACTGTACATAGGCAAAGTACTACTGAACTATATCTGGTTACATACGGACAAAAGATGAGGCCATGCACTCTGAAAACTTCTGATTCAAATTTGATCGGAATGTGTTCAAATGGGTACTGACCCGAAATCTGGTCAAATATATTTGACTAGATCTGGTTCATTTGCAATCTCCCCATACTGAATTAGGCCTACTCTAGTATACCCTGGTATATCCTACTATAATTAGTGACACCTTTTTTGCATGAATGTCACTATTCTTTTATCACTATTTACTCTTACACATCTTGTCCCAAACTGTAAACATTTTCTCTTCAGGTGCACTTTTAGCCCCTCCTCCAAATTCTGCAAACACAGTTCTAATTTTTTTCACACATTATAAAGTCACTTTCCATCACATAAACAATTCTTTACAGTTTCTTTATGTGGGATGGTAAATTTTCTGCTGAAATATGATACATGTGGCTAGCTTTCATCACTTTCACCCGGAAACTGGCAGATATCAAACAGCAATGGCATGAAATCAATTTTTAAGGTTGAAAGAAATATATTCAAGCCCTCCAAGTGCCTCTTTCTGAAACAGCAAACTTTAAAGTTATTAGTCTTGATGCAGAAAAAGCTAAGATTTATTTCTCCTTTAAAACAGGCTGCAATACAGTACAACAGACATGGGCAAACTCCAAAGTATGACATTTCTTGGCAATACTGATTTTTTTCCAGGAGTTGTGATTGCAGTAAAAAGTGTAGTTGCTAGTCTGTACTCCAGGGCAGGAATCGCCACTCTAAAAGTACAGAGTTGGGCACTGTACATAACCCACCCAAGCTTAATTTCCATTCAAGGTCCACACAACTACTTATACCTTTCATAAAAGTGATGGCAACTGTAACAGAACTTGTTCTTTCTCCTCCATAGGTGCTGTACTGTATAACAGTGGTCAGCCACCCATGTGTCAAGACCCCCTATATATACTGTAAGCATCAAGCAGGGCTGGAAGAAGTGTTTATTTCCTGGGAAGGGAGTCATATTTTCCATAATTCTCTTCATACTGCCATGTACCAAAAATGTAAATTTCCCTCCAAATACCCAAATTTCTGGGGAAGAAGGCTCCCAGCTTCCCCACTTTTTGCACTCACGCCCATCAAGACCCAACATTGTAAAGGATATTGACCCTGGTCTCATGATACATGCAGTTGTGTCTCAGAGATCAGGGGAAAACAAACTGTTGAAAATTCTCTTCATTGAAAAGGACATTTCAGAAAATGAATGCAAACTCTTGCTTTGATATATAAACAACAGCTTTCATTGATGACATTTAACTACGATTTCAAGTTGGTTTGGATGTATTGTTTAAAGGGAGGAGCAGTCATCTGGGGCAATAAAGAATTGTACAGTATAGTAGACTATCCTATTTCCTGAATGGATCTTGAGAATCATGTGACAGTATTTTTCTCATTGCAAAATTTACAAGAAGCAAAGTTGCTTGGTTTACCTTGAATATATGCAATATTTATGTCCTAAAATATTATGAAAGATACTTGGAAGTGAAATAAAAAGAAATTTGTGACATTTAGCTATTGTTTCAAAATAACTTTGGGACGACTGCTTTTGACCTTTAATGTCTTTACAGCCTACAGCATACCCTTTTTTAGTCACTAGCAGTGCACATTTTATACAGTACATGATATACAGCTTTTAATAGTTCTTTCAGATACCTGTAGGCCTATGGCCTATAGGCCTACAGTAATACAATCCAAGCAGGTACAGATGCATATGAGGGCTGATTATAAACCACAGACCCCAGAATGGGGGCAACCACATGCATAGGGACATGTACAGTAATACCCAACTTTCCAAGGGTGCTCCGACCCTGCACCTCAACCATAAATACACATTAGGTAATGGTACTCTTAGAGTTACTGTATGTGAGGGGTTCCCAGAAATCAGGTTAGGGCTCAACTAGCTCAAACCCCACCCCCCCCCCCACCCCCACCCCCTTTGTTTGACCCAAAATATACCGTACAGTACTGTACTCAATAGGTTCATTTTCCTCTTTTTCAAGAATTCTGTTTATCTTTCTCATATACAGTACGGCTGATGATGGGAAAGCTGAAAAGTTCATGCTCCCGATTGTGAACTGCAAAGCTCCCCAAACCAAGGAAATTTCATATAGGCCTGCTGTATGGGCTTCTTGATCTCCAAATTTTCCAGGGAAGGAGGACCTCAAATTTACTGCACTTCCTGTGCTTTTTACATCCTCTGAAATAAACATGAAAACCCTTCAACACAAAGAAAACCAAAGCATCTGCCACAATCTTAATTCAGTGCTTTTACATGTGTGCATCAGCTTCCCTCAAGTACAGTACAGTATTTAATACATGTACAGTATTACAGTATCCCAACCTACCCTATGGAGCGGACTCTGTTTGCTCAGCGCCCCAAACCACTGTCCGCCAAAGCGAAGAGGACTGCATCCAATTTTAGATGAAAACTTCATTACCATAATATGACTTATTTACGTACTCTCTCATTATTCATGCTATTGTTTTTGAGTGAGTGTGTGTACTCCTGTAGTCATAAACTGAAAGCCTAGACTGAAACCTGAGAAGTTCTATCATTACTGTGGTGCAAAACCTCCTGTGCAGTGGGCACTCCCATGGAGCGGGTATTACAATGACATACCAACTCTGTGGGTGGCATAGGCTACTGCAAGATTTAAACAAGACCAGATATTGCCTTCTTGTAAATATTCACTAACAATCAACCAGTCTTGAGGCCACATATTTCCATGAATATCCAAAAGAATTTGTTCAGTGTTCACTTTTACAGGCGTTAGGGACAT
This sequence comes from Holothuria leucospilota, assembly GCA_029531755.1. Classification (NCBI taxonomy): domain Eukaryota; kingdom Metazoa; phylum Echinodermata; class Holothuroidea; order Aspidochirotida; family Holothuriidae; genus Holothuria; species Holothuria leucospilota. Next base: position 85,618,659 of record CM055961.1, read on the forward strand.
GACTGAACAAGAAATATGCTGTACAGCCTGCTACGAAGGCAAACCCCAACCCTACACTTGCCCCTGGCAAGCAATAGGCCTAGTTTTCTTGAGATACTGTACATACCATCTTGGGTTATGGCTGGACGCTTGAGATTTTCATTGGGTCACAGTCCAAAAAGGTTGCCGACCGCAGCTGCATAGAACTTACACTGACATACAGTAAGACACAACAGCAGGTTCCATCCCATTAAGGCAGAATATTACAGTAAAGTTTTGTGTGTGCTCTCTAAAGGGCAAATTTATGTATGGTTATAAAAAATTGAAAATTTTACCTACTGTAGTGAAAGCCGTAGCCCCCTGGACAAAACCAAAAACCAATTTTGCAAATTACAACAAATAAACCACTGCCTACATTCAAACGTTTCCTGTCCTCGCAACCCATAGTACTTCCTGGTCTGAATTAATCTATACATTAATCACTCATTGTTCTGTACAGCATTCATCCTGTATGGTAATGTCCTGCTCCAGTATTGCACTGATAAATGGTTTGGTCAGGGCCAAAAAGGGATGACTGAGCCAGAGGGGTACATTCCAAACAAAAACAAATCAAAAAGAAAAGAAAACCACAGAAATCAGGCTGGTCTCAGCTCAGGGGAGCAAAGAAGAGAATGTTTCAGATACATAGAGAATGTTTCAGATATAGTCACTTCAAAATAAATAGTTCACATTTTACATTTCTACATCACTTTTTGTACTTTTTACTCACAATATTAGGATTATATTTTTCTAGTCAGAGGATGAACTTGTTTAGAAACCAAGTCAGTTCATGAACCACAAGCATGTACACAGACTTCTGGAGGCCATGTTTATATTCAAGTGGTTACAGTATATGACATACACTGCATCATACAGTGTTGTGCATACTGCACTACAGTAAGTGGTTCACCAGACTAAATACTTGTACCTGTACTGGAGTGGGCAATTAAACACTTTGTCAATATACAAAAGTGCTACAACATTTCAATGTGACTTGTGATTACAGGATGTGTAGGAAAAGTAAGACACAATGAACGTACAGTGCAGTAGCTTGTTGATTTGCTGAGCTGTAAACTAACAGTATACAGTACAGTATGTCATCTTGTGTTACTCTAGTGTGCTTTTATTGAAATAGAGGGTTCACATACTGTAGGGTTACCTACTATGGTTGGCCATCACACACATAACGCTATAAAGGCTATGCGAAGCAATTTGTTCCTACGTGAAGCGAAATTTAATATACGCATTGCCAAAATTCTACATACACGTACAGTAGCCAAATTTTACATACGTGTAGCCAAATTTTGCAACCCCGCAAAGCTTGAAAGCTGATATACACCTAGCTAGACGATCGATTCACAAAGGGAAGGCAAAGTCAGTCTTCGCGAAGGCATTTATGGTTAAGTTTCATGTAGAGTTACATCGCAATGATGAAGGGAGACTTAAGTTAAACAAGTTATAGCCTGTTATAGCGGGAAAATTTAATTGTGAAATTTTGCTACACGTATGTTAAATTTTGGCAATGTGTACCGTACATATTAAATTTCGCTTCGCATAGCAACAAATTGCTTCGTGTAGCCTTTATCGCGTTATGGGTGCGATGGCCAACCATACACCTGCAGTATGTACATGTACTGTAGACCTGTGTTAAGCATGTTGTGCAATTACTGTATGTACAGTACTGTAAGACGCCAATCACAGTTCCTTGCAGTGTTAGCATTAGGCAGCAGAATGGTACAATTTTCACACTCACCTGTTGAGAAACCAAGGGAAAAGTTTGCTATGCTGCAACTTATCCAGATCCCCCCCTCCCTTCCCCCCCACCCCCCATCTTTGAACAAAAATCCTCTCCCTTCCCCCAAAAATGTATTTGTAGGGGGCAATTTCCCTGAATATTCTGAGACCCACTTACAGTACCAACACTGGTTCCTTGTCCCAAGCAGTAACAGAACCTCCCAAGTTTAGAACCCTGTACTGTTCCTCGAACCCCTCCTCAAATTATTAAACAAAATAAACTATTGTCTTTTGTGCCTTCTGGACAAAGGTACTGTAGCCTGCACTAAGTTCAATTGCCCATGGGTATACATTCAGTAGGGTTGTTACGATATGACGATATCGGCCAAAAATATCAATATGTAATTTTGCTCCCGATATCTTTTATGAAAATGCCCAAACAATATCGTGAAAATCCATGCACACGACATTCTCACAAACTTGAGGCAGTCTTTGTCACAAATTTCATCGGCTTTGGGGATGCTCCATCGATAGGACCAGTGTCCTGTACTGTAATTTTTGACACATGGTGCCTTAGTAGACACAAACGGGATCACGCGATATCGCGATATTGGTTGTGTATTGAAGGAAAATTTTTCGCGATATCGATAACGAAAATTTCATATCGCAACAACCCTAACATTCAGCTAAGATACTGTAAGTACTACTGATGTTTGCTAAGCAATGGGGCACATTTCACTGACCACTACAAGTCATCACACTGCAGCATAATCAGAGAGGTTTACTGAATAGTATTTAAACCATTACACTGTAGGCTACTGTATGGTATATCACTGGCAGTGGAAAGGATAAAAACTTAGAAAGCATTTCACAAATTATTTTTCATAGCCAGTTTGGAGTCAGTAAAACCTTTCTCAACAGTTTTAAATACAAGATACAGTACAGGATTGCAGTCTGGACAGCAACATGTTTGGCTCACACTGCAGGGACCTGACTGGTTTGGGGTCCTTCACTTTCTGCACCCCTTAAGGTGTTTTCTGCACCAAAATTTTAAGGCTGCCTACTTGGGCGTCCGGCGGAGGGGGGGCCAGGTGGGGCACTCCCCCCCTCCCCCCCCCCCCCGGAAAATCAAAAACTTGAAAAACGAAGAAAAAATAAAAAATGAAGAAAATATAACATCAACATTTCTTAACAGTTCACTTATGTGAATTTCTACTCTCAAAACAGGAACTGAATAAAAATATTAACACTCAGGCCCCAGCAGCCGCTCCCCGCCCCCCCCCCCCCCGAGCATATTTTGGGTATTTTTAAAGTTTTATGTTTACGATATCGCTAGTGTTTCCCCTTTTTATATGCGGTAAATAGGCCTTGGAAGTGCCATTTCCAGTGATCTGGGAAGCATTTGGGCTAAAATTTTCTTGCGCTCCGCACCAACCCATGGTGGCGCGGAGCACTGAGAGTCTGTCTACAGTATGGGCTTTGCCCTCCTTGACAAATTCCGGGCTATACCTTTGTCAACACTGTGAGAAGTAGCATCTAAACTCCTGGGAGTAAAATATTTCCCATGAAAAAAGTTTTCCCCCCTAAAAAAATTTTGCCCCCCCCCCCCCCCCGAATTTTTTTTCTGCAGACGCCCATGGCTGTCTACCATCTTGGGGACCAAGAAATAACAAGATTCATAGGAACAGAATACCTTATCTGAATTGAGGAATGCATGAATCATAGATTGGTTAAATTGACTGTGCTGGAAGTTGGAATGTAAGCCTTCGTAAACTGGGAGCCAACCAGCCCCCTAACATGGGCCAAATAAAAAATCTACAGTAGGGGCCAAAAACTATCAATATCTAATAAAATTAACCCCATGACAGTCCTTAAGCTCATCAGTACTGAGATGGTATTTCCAGCAAAGGAAGTTGAAATAAAAGAGCTTGTTCATGAGATACCTGCACCCCGCCTGCATAAAACAGAAATAACTCACAGTGCATACTGTACTGTACAGTAGGCCTACTAAAATATCCAATCTTTTACTGAAACCCACTGTAAAGGGCTTTCATTGATACTGATATGTTCTGACTGGGCCAAACCTGTACAGGAGGGCCGTGGGGCATGACTGAATTTTGTTTTCGTCAGATGGGTGCCAATAAATTCTTTCCTCTCCCCCATGGCTATGGATACTGTACATGATTTAGAGTGGTGTTACTGTAGCCTATCTTATTTTCCGGGATCCTTACTGTACTTTGAACAGCTACTGTAAACAAATAATACAGTATTGAAAACTGTAATCAGTTTTACTTTTAAGCAATCCACAATGAGCATGGAACTTCTTCTTCATACAGTAGATACGGCTTATTCACATGGGGCAAAACGAGCAGGGTGAAGAGTGAGCAGTGCTACATACTGTATGAAAAAGGGAGGGGTTTAGTGCAACTTCCTGTGCAGAATGATGAGATGTTTATAGATGGCATCTCAGAGTGGTCCAGGTTTTCTATGGAAGTGATCTCTGTGGGCAGGTTGTTCCAGTCCCTGGCTGTTCTTGGAACAAATGAGAAGTTGTGACAATCAATCCAGGTATGGTGTTCCAATACTGTTGCTGAATGGCAAGTGCAACAAAGGGTTGGCTGAAGGTGTTTTTGCACCAGAACGGCAAGATACCCCCCCCCCCCCCCCCCATGGTTTTATGAAAGATGACTAACCAATTGGTCTCCCTCTTGTACTGGATTTCTTGACAAGCCACATTCACACCATGCTGTAAAGTACACTTCCTCTGGCAAACATACAGTATACAGTTCAGTAATTAAGTACATCAATTATGCAAACTGAATTCTTCATGTTGTCCTATCTCATAAATTCTCCATGATTTCATCATTATTTTGAAAAAAAGTTGAGGAAAATAAAACAATATAGCCTTAGTTGAAAGTTATTTCTACACCAAAATCTTTTTAGGGACCCGTGGAAAGTTGGGGATGGAAAAGTTCTACTGTGGATGGAAAGTGATCTAATTCAACAGGTTATCAATAACTTAGTGTTGCAGTCAGTTCACAGTCAGGTTGGTGCAGTGCAGGCCAAGAAATAAAGTTGATGGACAAAGCTTGGTGATAAAATATTGTTATTTGAGAGTGTGCCTGGGTGTACAGTATTCCATGAAAAGTCGATGCCAAAGTTACACCAAGGTGTCAGCATTCGTACACCAACAAAAACAAAGGTGAGATTTCTACTGCACAATATTACATAGGCCTAACATTGCCTGTTTTATGATGATCATGAATTCATCATACTTGAAACAAGTTACACACATTTTCTTATAGCAGGAAATAATCATTTGGCCTATTTTGTGTGGGACTCACTATGCATTGGGTGGAAACAAACTGAAGCAGAAAATATCATAGCTGCTGTTTAGACTTCTAAGGCCTTGACTGTTACCGCCAGTTTGCAGTACAAATGTATAGTCAATAGGTAAGTTGTACACCATCTCAAGTGAATCCTCATGCCGCTACGTACAGTAATTAGTTGTACACCAAATTCAGTGGGTAACTTAGGTTCACAGTCCTACCTCCAAACTATTAATTGCACACGGAAATGTTTTAGGTCAGCAGTTTGTAAATGAAACTGAGGCTCAGTACCCAAGCTCACCCAAAAGGCGCTACCCAAACCCTTACCCTAACCTCCAGGTAGGACTGTGAACTTGCACCCTCAAGTGAATTCTCAATGCCGCTACGTCGAGCCTTTTCCTTCATCTATGCCAATTGGCATATTGGCCTAATGCACAAATGCACCCTGGAGAGTGTGCTGTGAGAGGTCCCGCACAGTATAAGGCTGGCCCGCAGGTCTTGATTTTCAGAAAATTTTATGGTTGTCCACTGGACAACATGTATGCCATTTCAGTCATCCAAAAGAAAATTTAGTAGGCTAGTCCATGCACAAAGAAATTTGCAGTAGGCCTAGGCCTAACCCTAGAAGCCAGGGTGCATTCCATGTCAAGTCCACGCCGAGGTGTCAGCGTTCGTACGCTGACAAAACCAAAGGTGTGCCGAAGTTACGCCGAGGGGTCAGCGTTCATAAGCCAACAAAACCAAAGGTGTGATCTGTACATTTTACTCACACAACATTGCCTGCTGTATGATGAGTATTCACCATAGGCAAGGCCTACCTGAAGCAAAAAGTTAGCCTGCACACATTCTTTCCTATTTAACAGGAAATAATCATATTTTGTGTAGGACTCAATGTAAATTAAGTGGAAACAAACTGTAGATATTTTCAAATACAGCTGTATCACAAAATACTGAGAAGTCATGTGCCAGGGCCGATTTTTTTTTTTGCACGCCAGTATAGACCCTTTTCCAAATGGCAACTACAAAGGATTATGGGATAGAATTTTAGTGTGTGTAGTTTTTGTCAATGGCATTTTACTGTGGCCAGCAATGATGCACACCAAACCTCTATCCCACAATCCTTTGTAGCTGCTACAGTATTTGGAAAAAGGTCTATGCCGAGGTAACCATTTTGCCGCAGCTACGCCGGGAAGGAAGAAGGGTGAAAGATCGGACCCTGCGAATTACAGGCCTGTCTCGTTGACATCCATCCCTTGCAAGCTTTTAGAGCATATTATTCACCGTCATATTATGGATCACTTTGACAAATTTAATGTACTTGCTGATGTTCAACATGGTTTTCATAAAGGGAGATCATGCGAAACTCAGCTTTCTGCCCTTGTCGACGATATAATGAAGATTTTAGATAACAGAAGCCAAGCTGACCTAATCATAATGGATTTTAGCAAGGCTTTCGATACAGTTCCCCACCAGCGACTTCTTAATAAACTTAAGCATGTTGGAATCCGTAATAACATCTTAAATTGGATTGAGAAATTCCTAACTAACCGTTACCAGAGGGTGCTAATTGATGGAACGTCTTCAGACAAATCTAAAGTCATTTCTGGTGTCCCTCAGGGCACTGTCTTGGGACCCTTACTATTTTTAGTCTATATTAACGACTTGCCGGCAAATATTCAATCAAGTGTCAGGTTATTTGCCGATGACTGTATCCTGTATCGTGAAATAAAAAACATAGAGGACACAAAAATTCTTCAACATGATGTTGACAATTTGTGTCAGTGGGAATCAATCTGGCAGATGGGGTTTAATAAATCTAAGTGTTTTACTATGAGAGTCTCCCATAAAGCAAATCCAAATCCTTATTTTTACCAAATGGGTAATCATACTTTAGAGCAGGTTAATCACCACCCTTACCTAGGGGTTGAACTCTCTTCTAGTATGAACTGGAAAAGACATATTAACCAAATTGTATCCAAAGCAAACCGGACATTACAGTAGGCCTATTGAGGCGAAACCTCTCGCACTGTGATAAAGATACTAAGACTGCAGCGTACTTTGCTCTTGTTCGACCCATTCTCGATTATTGTAGTATGGTATGGGACCCCTATACCCAATCCGAAAAGAATTCTATAGAAAATGTCCAGAGGCGTGCTGCCAGATTCATCTTTAACAACTACAGTCGCCAATCAAGTGTTTCTGAGATGGTTAAAGATCTTAAATGGGACAGCCTTGAAACTCAACGATTTAGGGCTCGTCTTATTGTTATGTATAAAGAAACGCATGGATTACTTCCAAGTAATGTAAGGAATCATCTTATTGACCCTTCAAATCTTAATCGACGGACTACGCGTCGTACTAGTGGAAGGTATACCATTATCCCTCCACTAACAAGCTTTGCTATCAGAAATCTCTCTATCCAAGAACTATCCCTAGCTGGAACCTATTACCGGAACAGGCTCGCTGTGCCCCATCAGTGGACAGCTTTAAAAACCAGCTCTTAGCCCTTGATTAAAATCGTTATAGCTAGTTATTCTATTCATCCGACTCCCTTAGCCCTAGTTCAACAGCACGGGATAGCTTGTATGGCGTTTGTGCTGCATTTGAAAGAAGAAGAAGAAGAAGAAGGAATCGGTGCTCACGCCGAAGATCTTCGCATTGTAGTGCATGGAATGCAGACTGGCCTAGAAACAGTCTGTTCACTTTTTGCAAGAATTTTGATTGTTTGATGGACAACCAATCCACCGTTTCTGGTTGTTTCTCACAAATTTTGGTCGTCACGGGTAACCAGACTCTTAAAATCGAGCCCTGCTGGGGGATATGTGAAAAATTTGTACTGTAGGCCTAGCCTAGGCCTACTCTGTGCACAATGGCTGTGTTGGAGGACGGTAACGGAAAGACACAGCACCGTTAAAACTTCCAACTTGCTAGGCCTGCCTGTGACTTTGGCCAGACCTTGGCTAGCATACCTAACAGCCTAGGGCATGTTTCACAATAAAGGGGTCCAAATATGGATTAGAAAATGAGTACCTATAAAATGTGTTTGAAGGAAAGAGCTACATTGGCAAACTGATCAAAACCATGCTTTCTGATAGAAAAAAAACAACTATTTTGTATAAATCCCATTCAAGATTTTGAAATTAGGGGGGGGGGGGGTAAATGCAACCAGAATGTGACAAATGGGGACGGACAATACTCCCAATAACTTACATCAATGTTATATAAAGGAACAACAAAAACAATTGAAATAATTTGTTGAGCTTATACATCATATTATTAATTTGGACATACATACAATTAATACTATTTATTAGCCTAATAATTTTATAGTCAGTACGGGCTATCCGAATTTACAGTAAGTGCTCAATTTTTGGCATTACATGTCATGGGCGTCGCCAGAAATTTTTAAAGGGGGGTCGTATTTTGTGTGGAGGAGGAAGTTATTGCAGCGTTAGCGGCAAAGTTCGCGCGTAGCGCGAGCACTACGGCGATGGGTCCAGGGGCCCGCTTAAGGGCCCCTGGTGGGGTCCATTGGGGAAGCCCCGAGAGCTCTGAGGAGTTAGACATTTCAAATGCCTATAATTCGGTGAAATTATCGTCAATATTGCTAGATTGTTAATGCCCAAATATGATTTCATATAAAAGCAAAACGTGAACCCATGGATGGAGATCAAAGAGAAAGCTTTTAATTCTTAAAATGACAATGGCACCAGAACGTTTTTTCTTTTAAAGTTGGGGGCCTATCACGTGAACCCTGGGCTTGGTCAAGGGAACCAACTGGTAGGATCCAGAGGCAAAGGATTCCCTGGACAAAAACCCTATGAAGCTCGTGGAATATAATGAAATATTCAAGATTAAGGAGGTAAAAATAGCTAACCTCAAATAACAAATCACAGCAAAGTTTTAAGCAAACTGAACTCTGCATTACAAAGAAATTTAAGAAAATCGTTCAAATCTGCAATAAACAGCGTCTCATAATTTTGTGCATTTTGTGCATTATTGCGATTTTTGGTACATCCTTTACACTGTAATCGTTCCTTTAAAAAAAAAGCTCAAAGGGGGGTCGTTTGCACACCCCGACCCCCCCTTGGTGACGCCCATGCATGTAGTGTCCGTCCCCTAAATGGAAAAATTAAAAGTTGTGATAATTCCGAAATATTGTGATCTATAATGATTACTCATGTTTGGCTTTAAACTATGAATGAAATATTCGATAACAACTAACAGATATCAAATGCTTTGAACTTGTTCCTAAAAATAAGCTAGACCAAATGTTGCTATTGTAACATCCGTCCCCTTTGGGTGTTACAATAGCAACAATTTACAGTATGTATATCTATTATTCTTCAGATATACAGTAGTAGCCTACTTCAGTTGAATCATTTATATCATTGCACATGTTACCTACAGTTCAGTAGCTTGGCAGAGAAAAACAGCTTTGCTCCATACCTTATAGCTATAAAATTGAACTTTAGTGATGTCCGTTCCCAAGTAGTTACAATATGCATTAAGTTACAGTAGCAACAAACAATTCTGTACTAGTTGCACTTGAAATATTTTAATCCTTTCTTATTGCTTTGGGAATAACATTTAGGACATATACATTGCCATATCAACAAAAAAATAATTGCCATTCATGTCCAAATATTGTATATAAGACTATCAGTTTTGGACGGACAAGTTACAGTAGCAACAACAGTGCTGTATTGTCCGTCCAAATTGAATTATCATCAGTGTTGAAGCATACATCATACAATTTTCTTATTTGTATAATGCTAATACGTTTTACCAGTGATACTTATCTGATATACAGGTAGGCTGGAAATGAAATTTGGAAAATGTTTTTCCTTTAAGTGAATAGAGTAATAAAGTAGACATAATGTTGCTATTGTAACTCCACATTATATCAATGCAACATGGTAAGTTGCAGTATTTTGGTACTTTAGTATAGTAAAACAAGCAATGGGGAAATATGAAGGTAAAGTACCGTACAGCCTGAGTGTAGTCCTGCTGAAACTATGCCTTTTCAAACTTGCATTTGTGCATGCAACAGCAAAATAGCATTGTTCATGCAAACCTGTTCCATGATTTTTTTTTGTCCTCCAAGAGTTACAATACTGTACATACCAACACCAGTAAGTTTCACAAATATTAATCTGAAGATGGGTTGCTCCTTTATTTTCATACTTTTTATGAGGTCTGTTGGCAAAGTGTTAATGGATTAGGCCTATTGCAAATTTATTTGGCTAACTGTTATGGCAAATAATCTGGAAATCTCAAACATTCATGGGATAATAATTATAAATTTTGTCCGTCCACAAGTTACAGTAGCAGCACCTTGTTTGTCCAAAAGTTACAATAGAAACATTGTCTAAAAAGATAACAAAAGTCAAAGTTATCTTGGAGAATGTAGATTTTTCTAGTGGACATGTTAAAGATTATAATTAGCAAAAAAGTTCTGACAAAGCACATCTTCAAAATTTCGGTAACTTGTGGGAGTATTTGGACCCCTCTATTGTGAAACATGCCCTATCCTATTACTCAATTTACTGTACAGTAGAGATAGCGCCTAGCCTAGGCCTACGTTTAACGACAGTTTACAGTACAGGCTGACCTAGGCTAGGCTAATTCACATCATCCTACCAAGTATCGTACCAATGGCAATGGTAACATATCGTCTCACTCTCACCTCAGGCTCCAAGTTCAAGCATTTACAGTAGATCTCACAGCACGGTACCGTTAAGAGGCTAGTGACACGTCCACTTAAGCTTAAATTTCGACATTTCGTGGAAAAAAAGAACAGTCTTAATAACTAGGGCCAACTTTAGGCCTTATCAATATCAGGACTCAGGTAAAACTGAACACACCACTATTTACGGTATTACCACCAACCTTCGTAGCAGGTGTCGAATAGTGCGGTACCTGTTCTTCATGTACACAATCCGCTAGAAAGGGTTACTATAGAAATACACGTCCGTCCATCGGGCAGGCAACGTTACGTTTCCACAGGTTGGAGCCACCACCAGTCTGAAGCTGTCGAACGATTCAGCCTCACATTCAGTCTTGCAATCGGCCTTACTTTCAGCCTCAAATTCACCCGTATACATCCCGACGGCCTAACATTCAGCCAGTTGAAGCTAAGCAGAACTACCTTAACTCGCAGTTGCATCAGAGACTCCACAACGGGGAAATGTTTGATTGCATTAAATGTTTGCCTTGAAACCGTGGAAAATTTACATTTCATGAGTCCAGACTGGGGGGAGGGGGTGGGGGAGTCAATTAGTTCTACTAGATTTTTAATATCAGAAATAAACTAATAAAAGTCAAATCATACATTTTGAATCTTAGCCTGTGCTTTCCTAAAAGCCAAATTTGGCCAAAAAAATGGGGAAATGAACCATTCCTAGTACTCGATCCCTTTACCCCAAGACGGCGATTTCCTTCGTAATAGACTGATTAAGAAATAAACTAATGTCGCTGGAACCAAGTTTGAGCAGTTACCAGCTTTTGGTCAATATGTATCTTTAGTAAAGGCCTAAAAAGGCAGAAGATTGATAGGTTTAGGCTACAGGTCACGCAGTTACAACTTCACAACAGAAACGAGAGAACTATTTTCACCTCATGTTGTAGGCAAAAAGCTGTTCAGCTTTCATGAATAGCTTTTGATAATTATGTTGCAATTTGCCTTTCACTGTTTTGTGAAATTCACGTATAGAGTAACCCCTTGGTTTTACCTTAAGTATGTTCTAAAATATCATGAAAAATATTTGAAGCAAACTAGCTTAAGACTGCCCCCCCCCCCCGGCTTGGCCCTGTACGTACAATCACAACAAAGAGATCTTACACACTCCCCCACAAACTGATTAAGAAAAGTCAAAACAAGCTTGGTACAAATCAATATTCGAGAAATGGCAACTTCAAGTTCGTCCAAAAAAAATTTAGAATTGCGATATCTTCACAAACAAGTAAGCTTAATTAGAACGTTGTTTTTGCACTGCCTTGCAACTTTGCGTTCCTTTGGTTTATATTAATGACGGAATCATTATTATTCACATTTTCTCAAACTGGAGCCAAAAAAGTGAGACGCATTGGGAAACACATGAGAACCATGGCTATAGAGGGATTTCAGTCACATGACTTTAACCAACTAGACGCAATTTTGAAGGGCAAGATTGCGCGTCTTTTATGTTTTGAAGGGCAAGCGTCCATTGTGTCACAGTAGTATCTATGGTTATGCCGTGCGCGTGAGTTGTAAATTCGCTTACTGCGTGTGTGTTTTGCCCTTCAGTGCCTGGGAATCCATTGCGCGTGACGTCACATGAAATCTCTCTATAGAATGTAGACCCTGTATTTGGGTTGAGACGGAGAGCTGTAACTATCCTTATTTCCAGAAGTAGCCTGAACTGCTGTTCTTAACTGGGGGGCTGAACATTGGTTCAGACCGTCGCCGTCCCGGGGGAAGGGCCAAAGGAGAGGGAGTGTCCCCCTCCCGTCTGGAAAATTTTTGAATTTTCTAGGGCCGGACCTTAGATGCATTTTTTGGTGTAATATTTGAGAAAACCTGAAGAAAATTACCGTAAATATTTGATATTTTTACAAAGGAAACAAATAAAGGGTTTTCGTTTTTGAATGATTGAGAGGGACGTAAGCATGCTTCCGCCCACCACATTTTTGACTGGGGGCCTTATCCCCCAGTCCCCCCCCCCCTCGCTTTCTATACGCCTTATGCTTGCTTAATTTGATAGGCCTTCGGCCTATATAATAAAAACGAGTAGAATTTTAACTAGTCATAGTCTACTGTGCAATGTTTGGGAGACAGTCCCACTTTCCAGCCTACAGTTAGCGGTGCCTAGGCTTGCCAACGAAATTGCGGCGACATCAAGGACTTCCTGCGAAAAAAGACTTTCGGCACGGAATTTAGTTATCCATGTCATTGAATTCAGTCACAAAAATAATCTTTCACTTCTTGTAACGTAATGTAAGAGAAGTTAAAAGAACATACTGTTTGGCAATCGTTACCAATTGAGCCAGGTCCGTAGCTAGACAAGGTACTGGAGGGGAGCGAAAAGGCTTCCAGTGCGGGCAAAATATATTTAGGGGACGAGACATTAAAAATGCATTAAGGCAATGGTGATTTTGTTATCTTCTCGGGGGTGAATTTTTCCACGGGCTTGCCAAGAGTCTCAACAGCTTTTAAAAAGTGAGGGGGCCCGGGGCAGGCCTGGCCAGAAATACTTTAAGAGCGAATCGAGACAAAGCCTTAGAAGCGTGGAATGTGGGGCTCACTTAAGGGGCCTGGAAAAAATGGGGGCCAGATGATCTCTAGTGTAATCTGAGTCATTTTGTCATGATTTAACCCATTCAGTGGTGGTTTTTCCTACCATTGTCGAGTTTGTGTTCATTAAATCAGCTATACATTGCAGGCTATGCCATCAAATATTAGCCAAAACCTTTCATCAGGCGTCTGGAAAAAGGTGGGGATAATCCCCTCCACATTCAAAAGTGGAGGGATATGTACGTCCAAACCCCGTCTTCCACATGTTGACGCCCATGATCGTTACACAAAAAGGAGATGTTTGGGCTTAATTGGGGGGGGGGGGGGGAGATGATAGGGACAGGAAGTCGTGTATTTGTGAGATCTGTTATTTTCTTACAAAGCTGGGGAGTGGTTACACTGCACAGGGGTATTGTTACCGATTTTATTTTATTCTGGAAATCATTTCATTTTCATTATTACCTCCAATAGTGTCCTCTGGTGCATTACCGTTCTCACTGGGGATGTGGGACGAAGGGACCGTCTTACAGGGAGAGGTCAGGACCCCATAAAATGGCACCTCTGTCGCAGCATACCTGGGACTCCTGCATCCGCATCTATCTATAGATGGCGCTGTCGTATAATACGTCTCCCTGTTTTTCTTTCGCAGGTATATAATGTATATGAGATATGCAGTCAGTTCTGTCCAAGATCCACCATAAACAGATAAATACAAATGTAAAATCATGCCCAAACCCTGTTATAGCCTGAGCAGCTGACGTGTAGACGAAGGTAGGCCTACTCTGAAAGCTGACAACATGGTTAATTTTCAGTTTTGATGTTGAATGTAGAGTGTATAGTGAAACGATTCGATTTCTCCTCACTTCCAAGGGCCTATGAGACGTTCGTTGATTAGGATACCAATCTCATAGATTTTTGGAAGTTACTGGGGTAACGTTGAGACATTCTAAAACTCAGCCAAAAACAGTCTTTGGAAGAAAGGCCAAACCTCATATTATTGAAGAGAAAAAGGTTGTGGAGAATGGTCAGCAGCGCCCTCAGCGCACACAATCTGACGGCCTTGCCTCTAGATTGTACAAGTTGACTGAAGCCAAGTTTAATATCTGTTCCCACTTGTTTATCAAACTGTAATATCTCCCACATATATATCACACCCGATGTTTTCCATAGGCGAAGGAAGCTGTTCTCAGCTGGTATAGTGGATAAACGCCGTCTAAGATCGCCTTCTTTGGGGAGGAGCCTAAGTGAAGGAGAACAAACATCCCCTTTGCCAGAAATTGAATATTTAAGAGTCTTTAGATGAAATTTGATGCTACATTTTGTGTAGTTTTTTAAGTAGATCTACATTTATTAAAAAAGTTTTATATTTTATTGAAAAAGTTTGATTAATTTCCCACAGAACTTGAATAAGGGGTTTCGTCCTTGACAACAGGGGGCGAAAGCATACTTAAGTACCCACCTTTTTGACTGGCCGGTGACTTAAACGTCCCCCACCCGTCCGCTACTCAAGCCTGCGATGGTTTTACAATGATTTCAGTTACTGATGCTATTGGTATTTCATGCAAGTACCAACCCAAGCATTTACTCTTCTCAGCTGGGGTCAGGGATAAACGTCTAAGACAGCCTTCCTGGAGAGGGGTCTAAGTGGAGGACGACACCCATCCCCCTTGCCTGATATTGGAAGCGTCTAGAGTAATTTAGCCAGAAATGCCTCCCAGGTTGCAGGAAATGACACTTCTTGGGACAAGTTGCTTTATCCTCTTTCATTTTACTTCCAATCGTCATTTTGCCGCAGAGGGTAGGATGGGGGTTCTGAACCCCCTGGACCTCTGCATCCGCACCTGAATGACGTTATATTATGTGTGCCTTCATTCTCTTTTTACAGGTGTCTAAAGCATATGAGAATTTAAAGTCAGTTCTATCCAAAATTCACCATACGTAGTACAGTTGTGGAATCATACTAGAAGGGCTATACTGTATAACGTAGATCTACCCACCACTGACGTATACACCAGGATACCTTGAGGTATGACAAAACTGTAAATGTTTCGGTTTGGAGGTTTAATGTACAGTACTAAATATTTTCAACCTCACGAATTTCAGGACCCAAGAGAGGGTCAATGATAAGAAGAGGTGGTATGGTGAACCCGTCGCTCACATTAAAGGTATAATCTAAGTTAACGTTTGGCAGTTCTATGTCTCAATTCATAATAACTTTTAGGAGGAAAATTCTACTCTCTAAATCAAAAAGGGTGAAATTAGGGACGGACCTAAAGTTAAGACTGAATACTCACTCTACAAGAATGAGAATGACTCTTTTTGGATTGAAATGTTTCAATCCAAATTTAGATCGGTCCCTAATTTCACTCTAAAAGAGTGAATTTTCACTCTAAAGGATTAAAAGAGTAAAGTCAAATTATTTGACGGTAGGGGGTTTGGGGGAGGGGTGATCATCACCTCATCCCCTCCAGGTCTGTGAGCCTTTCCTTATAGATTTTACAAACTGACTGATGTCACTATTGATCTCCTCTTACGTGTTTAATCATCTTGCAATATCTCCAAAATATTTCTTAAATCCCCCAATGTTCTCAGCTGAGGGTGCCATTGACAAATTCATGCATGTACTATTTAGCTTCGATTGCAACCTTCTAATTTGAATCAGCTAAATGAGGGTGTGGATCACCTTACATGTTTCAAAGACAACTTGTCGTCACTCACAAGCCATAGATTTTGTAAGACTGTGGCCGTCGGAACCAGGAACTGTTTGAATTTGAAGCTTTTGTTAAAAAAAAAAAACTATACACCGTGTTTCCAAATGGGCAAAATACCTTAATGTTCAAATTCATAAGCTAAATGGTTCCGTCCCAGTAATAGATAGCTTACTGACGGCCATTGAGACGTCACTAATTTCAAAATCATTAAAATAAGTGAGGTGTATTGTTTTTTATTTCTGTTTTGGGACACGTGAAATTCCTTTCCCGACATGCAAAGTATGTATAAATAGATGTATAAATATAACCCTTTAACTTTCCCCTACCGCATAAATCTGTGATTTTTCAACACTGCATAGCTATACATAGCAAATACCCTTTGTATATTTCCCTAAGCGGCCCGAAGATTTTGTTTTCCTGATTTTTCTGCTATATAAATGTGAGGGACTCATGCAAAAAATATTACCGTTAATGACCTTTCCAGGTGGCACTTACCTCAGTCTCATGCCCAGTATGAAGCTTTATTAGTACGGATATTTAATTGTATTGTGTACAGAAGTCTCTTTGTCTAACTTACATTGAGAACGCCCTCTAATTTGGTAAAGAGTTTTGTTTATACCTACCTGGTAACTTTGTCCATTTTGGGGAATAATAGGTCCCTAGATTTGCTACCAAACTACACTTTCCCACAATTATAACCCCTTTCTGGTGTAATTAGTCATATCTGTGTGTTCTAGGAAAACATTACTTTCATTGAATTCTGAGGACAACTCTCCGACAGGTCCAACGAGTGGCTGTCAGCAGAAGAATTCTATGTTTTTTCAGTGCAGAGATAATGAATTGTTAGCTTCTGGTCATTTGTCAAAATATTGTGGGGAGCTGGAACTCAGCAGTCTTGGTCATTCTGCTGGGGTGGCACTTCATAACTTTCAACCTATCAAATAAGTTTTGGTAACTTTAAATTAATGAATATTGGATTACAATTTAGTATCTCTCTTTTTATTGGTTAGTGTTTGGGTGGACACTCTTTAAGTGATTATGAGGATTAGTTTAAAAGAACTGGTCTGAAGACCATCGAGAGGGAGAGACCATGGGTATTTTTCCTACCTAGCAAACCTACTTATCTTTGCTGTACATTGCTGGACATACTAGTTTTGAGACATTGTGAATAAATTCTGGAACCGGCAACCTTGTAACGAGAACAACTTGACCTATTGTTTTGCACCCTTTTATGTAATAAGGAGGGCCGAGGATATTGATATAACCATGCAGATACGCAATTCATTATCTTGAGATAAGAGGAAATGTTAATATAGATACGAAAATGAACTAGTCTGAGATGATGTACAGTGTGTAATGATTATTAACAATGGATAGATTGTCTTTTTAGGGCAGTAACAGTAACTTTTTCTAACAAATTTTGCAATAGTTTATTTTTCTTTTGACACTGGTGATTCATAAGTAAATACCTTGGAACATTAGTGGCCTAAAATTGTCTAGAGACATATAATAAAATCATTTTTAAGTCAAAATAGGACAAATGAAGCAGTTTACTGTACACAATTATTTCTGAAGTGGGTACATTCAAAATTTAGGTCAAAGGTCAAATTTTGTACCTTTTGATTTCTACTGACCTCTTCAGTCACGTGATTCACAAAATCTGTACATCAAACGAAAGACAGTTTCTCGCCCAATAATTTGAGGGGTGTTTGTTGCTCTCGTTGAGTTTCTGGATAAAAAATAGCCGTTTTACTTTCCCCTGTTTTGATTTTTCAGTACCTTGACTCTTGGCAGATACCCCGCTTTATTTCCCCAACCCACCCGCAGATACCCATTTACTTTAATTGTTCTGTTCATTGACATGACATTGTTAGGGAATCGATAAAAAACATGGTAGCATTAATGACCATTTCAGGTAGCACTTACCTCAATCTGAATCCGGACTAACACAAGGATGGAGCAATGCATCGGAAAAGGGAAATGCGCCCATCCATTTGGACCCCCTCCCCCACTTTGGGGAAATTTTCCTGTCTTGGAGCCTTATAGTGGGTATGATAAAGTATGTGATCGCAAACGCGACAAGTCATCTCGCCAGCCTGCTAATTGTTTTGTTCTCAAGGAGAGCAGTCTCGGCCATTTGGCTAAGATTACGTGTAGTATCAGTTCTTTTCAGACAGTTAAGAATGGGACCACGCATGACAGACCCATGATGTAGAGGTCTGAGGGTCGAGAGGCTGGTCAGTTCAGTTTGTTGTCTTTTCGGGGACGTTCCTCCCTTGGGAAGCAGAACTCCTTCCGAAGTAACGTTTGGTTTGGCCCCTTGACTCTTCGTCATAGACTCGAGGGGACTTTGGAAAAAGTAAAATGTCAAATGTTCTTGAACAAAAACCCCAAATTTGCCAATTTCTTCAACAGAAAGGAAAAATTTCCAAATTTGCTTCAGTAAAAACTATAACAATTTTAGATTTTATTTGAAACAGGAAATTTTTTGAGCGCTGCCCTAGGAAAATGTTTAGCTTCATCGTTTTTCCGAAAAGCCATGGGTGTGTCGGGCTGCTGAACCTCCTCCCCGTCCGGAGCTCCCCACTCCCACCCCCAACCCCGTAAATCCTGGCGCTTGGTTTTCTAAGAGCTAGTCAGTCGTTTTTTACTCTTATAATATTTACGCGGATTCATATAAAGCTTATCCGAATATTCAAATTTGCATCCATTAATAACCATTGCAAAAAGACGCTTACTTCGAAAGTGGCGCTAATTATTGCTGTCTTTGCAGAGTAGCCAAGCAGCATACCACTTTCAACACATACAGCCAAAGCAGGGACATATATCCATGTGAAATAGTGGTGGTATGACAGGTCCTTGAAGCCTGTGAAAAAGTTAGCTTCAATAGAAGCACCCAAAATGAAGACCATCTATGCCCCTACATACATACTAGTGGCGTATCCAGGTTTTTTTCAATAGGGGGAGCAACTGAATGGTCTGTTATGGCAGTGACAACTGACCATCCTTATAAGTGGGGCGAAAATGCGCAAGCATAGCGTACATGGCTAGAGTGAAGCACGAAACTCTCAACGGGTGAGGTTCAGCTCCGCAAGCTCAATTGAGCTTGAAGCATAGAGTGGTCAGCGAACAGCGAGGGGCCAATGTGACGCCATAAGGCCCTGGGTGGTCTAGGACTAATATTAAGGTGGGATTTAGGAGGAAACTTCCTTAAGAGCTGAGTTTTAACAAAATGGGAATACTTGCATGGAACTTTCCAGATGACCTCCCGGACAAATGACACTGAGAGTACACCACAGTTTTCACAGTTGTCGAATCTTTATTACAAACTTTGAACGAAAATCTGCGCGAACAGCTTGCAAAAGGATGAGAGACAAGGAATAATCAAAATGGAATTATAGCACTTATCAGCACTGATTTAAAATGTTTATTCTTTAAAAATGTGTTAAATGAATACACAGTGACCATGGACCGAAATTACGTTTAAATTAGTTTGTAAAGGTAGCTCTAGGTAAGCTTCAAATCATAGCCATTGCCCTACATTTGTTAATCAGAGTATCAAATTGCCGCATGAAAGCTTATTGATACCCGTCATCTTAACAGTGGATTGGAGTTTTGCGTCCAGATCGAATAGTTCATGTATATTATTGTGCTAATAATTTGTGTGCGAAGAACGCCGCAATTTTGCAATTGAAATCATAGTAAGAATTACATGTAGGTCAGCACTCACACGTTATGTGCTAGCATGGCATGGCCATTTTGAATTGACAATCTTCTTAAAGGAAGAGAAAAGCAAATACATCTCCTCCACATGTATGAATCTGTGTCCTTCCGTAATCACATTTACACGGGAAAACAATAGTAGTGAGATATTTACAGTTGAATAAAGCCAATACGTTTGATGTGGTTTTAAACAAATATGGAAGATCAGGTGAAAGTGCGCACATGCATATTATCGCAGTTAACAAACTATTTGTGACAGAAAAATTAAAATACGTCCATCTTTTCTTCGTAAAATAACTTTACCCCACCCCACCTCAAATAAACTTTTGTAACTTCTAGAGTTCTGGGATCATTATGAAATGTGTTCGACAATAGCTTGGGGCATGCGTCCTCACACCCCGTGCCAGCTAGAGCAACTGTTCACAGGTAAGATATGTTTTATTGCGCTATCGATTTTCGAAATGAGGGCACAGTATTGCCCCCGTGCCAAGCCTGGCTAGGGACCTGAATGTCACGGTGTTTACAGCCAAGTGGTTCAAGATATCGCCACTCCTCAAAACATGTACTTAATGCACAGTACACTATAGTATACGCACACATGCTCAGATAATATCTATTGCAAAAATGTGCTGGGCAGAGGGTAAGGTAGTCTTTACTTGTAGTACTGGCGGTATTATACCAGGGAATTGTCGGGAACAGCTCTCTCATTATACGTACCCAATTTCCGTTTCACTCACAAAGTGTTATTCACGGCCCAGAGGGTTTCTGTTTATAGTCTGGTATAGAGTGTTGTCACTCTTCAGGCAGCCTTCATTGACCATAACTCAATAGGCACTCACCATGGCCATTGGGCAATAGGTACACAGCATGACCAATACGCAAAAAACACATGATCATACAAGTGTGGGAATTGCAATACACTCTGTAGAGTCTGAAAGTTTTGGGGGATATCTACGTATCTCAGTCAGTCGTGAAATTTCAGCGTTTATGAAATCAAATTGAACGTAAAAATCAAATGGTATTTACATGTTTTTGGAGTGTTTTAACTTGAGATAACGAGTAAATAGAAGAGGAAACGCAACAACAGTTTCATAAACAAAACATGAAAATTTAGAAATATTAAAACAAAGCGATAAATGAAACTTTTGATAAAAAAAAACATTAATAAGAAATAAGTGATCATCCAAATGTTAACAATTGAGGCCTACTCAATATTACCTGGAAGCAAACTCGGAACAAAGGCTTAGTTATGGTAGCTGTTACCTTAGGCGCGGATCCAAGGGGGGAGCGGCTTTCCCCGGCTCAGCCCCCTCCCCCTTTTTGCCACATCAACAATAACAAATACGCGAAACTTAGCATAATGTTAATCTAGGAGAATATTCAAGGGGGCTTTCAGCCCCCCCCCCCCTTTTTCGAAATGTCTGAATCCGCGCCTGTTAGTTATGGTAGCTATTACCCCCACGGAAAGTTTTGTATGACGAGGAACTGGTAGGCCTACAAATATTATCGCTTTATTTACTTTTAGGTTACACAGCCTCCGCGGCTGCTTCGCTACCTCAGAAGTATCTTATAATTAGCATGTAGACGCTTCATATTAAATTCAACAGGGCTATTGATTTTGGTGGAGGTCAAATGTCATTGAGGTCAACAAAGGTCAAATTGACAAACTGTCGTAGGCACGATATTTTAAGAATGAACGTTGATGGGTCTTACACGGTGCATAATGATGCTCCATAGTAAGTTAAAGAACCCCGAGTGTTAATTGGTGGAGGTCAAAGGTCACTTGAGGTCATCAGACGTCAAACTTTTAAAACCGATTAACAAGACTGATATATCTGGACGGACCATCTGAGGGATCTCACAAGTTGCATGAAGATACTTAACATAAGGTTCATGAAACCCACAGTGTGGTGTAGGTCTAAGGTTATTTATAGTTACAAGAGGTCGAACTTTCAAAATCTTGCAATTGTATTACATTCAATGTACTAGACTTAGTATATGCCAATGTCTTTCGAGCTGCCACCGCCCGGCATCGCTCGGCAGAACAAGGTCTCTCCTGGTACCACACAGCATCGCCTGACACCGGGCAGGATAAAAGAATTTGACATGTACTTTTTTTTCTTTAGGCAAGGAATCCTATAACAGTAGTTTATATTTAATAGAATGGTTGTTACTTAGGCTAAATGCCATTTTTACAACGGAATGATAAAACGGAAACACGTGGCTAAAGTACTTACAATTTTCTTTTTTTATACATATTGATCGCAGCAACTGATTTGCTACCAGATACACATAAGAGATCGAGCCCATCGATCCCTTTAGTTACTAGGATTATAATAATAGTTAACATTGAGCTTAAGTTTGAGGAATTTTACTGCATAATAAAGAATTGACTTGAGTAAGTTTATTGCCACCACTTGACCCTGTTTGAATTTCAAATGCTGTACAGTGGAATAATTCTTCTAGCATCTAGTTAAGTGATTCGAAAGGAGCTGGCTTTACCTGAAGAAAAAAACCCTGAAGACCTGATGCATTGACGTCAACCAACGTCATTTTGGCCCAAAACAATGAAGCTCACTGCACCTACCACGAAGACTTCGCACCCGCTTGTAGAAGACTACGCGCTTATCCGACCGGTACACAAATCAGCTGTCTGCATTTGTTGGTGTAGGATGCAGTGATACCCGCTTGTTCCCACTACAGGGCACCTTTTCTGTTCTTTGACGTCATATGCATAGGTCTATACATGCTGTTATTCTAGCCCTAGTAAAGGACTATAACTTTATTCGCTTATATTTGCAGTCGCACCGTCATCCGGATTCTCTTGAAGGAATTGGTATCTATGTTCTGCAGGAACTCGGAATCGCTTGTAAAATCGAAAGAAGAGAAGAAAAAGTAGAACTATGGTAACCACAGAAAGAGAGATTGAAAGGGCTAGTATTGTCGCACCGCTACCGGTCGATTCTTCGTCAACGTCTAGAAAAAAAGGACCTTTCCTTAATTCCCCCGCCCGGTTGCCAAATGTGCAATGATACACTCCTCTGTGTTCCATCTTGGCATTTTGAACTTTAAGGTCACCCGTTCCCAATATGTATATGTCACCGCTCTGGTCAGTTAGTGGTAAAGATCCACTAATAGTTTTAACTGGAGTTTCCCAAAAGATGGATTCCAAAGGATCGATCAATATCGGACAATATACTGTGATGTTCCCTCCCTCTGAAACTGTATACCAGTCTTTACTGTAGTTTGATGTAGGACCACACTGATAATCAGTTAGGCTCATGTTGCTAAAATCAAAATCTTTTACAAAGTTCGGTTGAAAGCACTGGCCCTCGATCTTTGTTGATGCTAACCATTTCATGTTGCAGTCACAGTTTATCAGATTCTTACTTACGTTAAAGTGAAACTCCGGTGATGACAAATTCGTAACTTCATTAAAAATGTCTCTGGTAAAACTCTGTATGCTGTTATTTTCTAACGCTATGTAACTTAAGTTTTTAAGAGTTGAGAAAAGTCCAGGTTCCAATTTTTCAATGTTATTTGAATCCATGTATATTTTTTGAAGCTGTTTATTGGAATCGAAAGTTCCCAGTGGTATTTTTGAGATGTTATTTGAAGAAATATGTACATTCTTTAGCATAGATAATGAAGACAAAAAGCTTACATCCTTCACATGGTTATTGTCCATCACCAATTCATTTAGGTTTTCCATACCTTCAAAGTCGTAGGTGTCCGGAAAAGAGGTGTTACTCAGATACAAGTGCCTCAAGCTCTTTAGCTGTTGTAAAGTGCCCTGGTGTACCGATAGGTCAGGGTTGTCTTCAAGTTTCAAGGTCACCAACTGGGTAGCACCTGTAAATGTTCCGTTGGTTAGCTCAATTAATTTGTTTTTGTTCAGAGACAAAAGAAGTAGATTTAAATTGTTTTGAAATGTGTTGTCGTCGATTTTCGATATACAATTTTCATCCAACCATAGGTTGGTCAGGTTAACAAGATTTCCAAAATTTTCGGGAGAAAGGGAAGATATGTTGTTCTGTTGGAGATAAAGATCGGTGGTGTTTGCAGGGATGTCTTCAGGTATGGCACTGAGCCCTCTACCGGTGCAATTCACTTTATCTTGATCATCACACTCACAGGATAATGGACAGGCCTCTGACGTCACAATGAAAAGCGCGTTTAGGAGGAGAAGAATCATCGTGGGCTTCGTCATCACGTTCATCAACAGCAGCTTTTTCTCGCCAATTTTTGAAACCGTACTCACGGTGAAACTGCTACGACGGTTAATTAGTACTGAATGGAAGAGATACGTCATAACAGTGTGAATGTATAGACAAGCAAAGACATTATGAACGAATAGTACCACATCCACATATTATATGATAATACTACAATAGGACTAATACTACAATGAGACTGGTCCGTGACCAGTTTGTAACCATGAGGTAGCTTTCATGCACTTTTGAAGCTTAAAGTAAACTTGGGTCAGGTTTTTGTAGCATTTAATTTCTACAACAGAAACTCAGTAACTTTGTATAATTGATCCGGTTGAATATACAACTTAAAAGCCTATATTGATATCTATAAGAGGACAGATTTGAGCTCAAGACAACTCCATTGTAAATTTTTATCAGTCAAAAGGTCCTAAAGGGGTCCATATTCCCCACACATGCCCCTATAGAGTAGGCACAAGTAAACACATACGTCCACACAATTGGTTTTTGTACCAAACATTAGGACACTATTGTTGTCTTCTTTTTGATTGTTTTCCTTACCCTAACCTTAACTAGTGAGAACTTCAACCCATGACCGCGGGCTGAAGAATTCTTTGATGCACATAAATACACAATCCCACACACATATGTCCAACGCCTACACACATATTAATGACACGTTATCATGGCTTATTATGGCACTAGATACACCATGCCAGTTTCAGATCTCATTTGTCAAAACTCATACTTCCACAGGCAAAGGATAAGTCAGAAAAATCTGTTTTCGGTAAAACTGCCAATTGCTGGCAAAAATAGGTCGCTTCTTCATGCATTGTATTGTTGTTACAACTGAAGCTAACATTATTTTGACTCGAATGACTAAACGAGTAAAGGCTTAGTTGAGCATAATTCAGGACACCTTAATGTAAAAAATAGGATACGTAGCGTTGCCAGTTTTCAGCCTAAGGAGAGGGTTGGACTAGGGACACAAATGGATCGCGATTGTTTATGTTTGTTGTACCATCTCCCCCTTTTAAATTCAGAGCGCAAAATTTGTATCATATATAGTGTCCGGTTGCTAGCTCAGACACCCAATACACATAGCATGTCGAGTTTAAACTGATCTGTAACACGTGTTACGAGAACTGTTAATGCTATGCTATAAAAATTGGCTGGCTCAGAGTTAATGTACATGTAATCGGCAGCATAGCAAGTGCAGGAACGATGATATCACGGTAAGACACATCTACAAGTTGTCAAGTGTTGGCTAAAACCATACCACTCTGTTAACTTTTTTTCAAATTCAGAAACATTCTTC
The DNA here is from genome assembly GCA_029531755.1 of Holothuria leucospilota. NCBI lineage: Eukaryota > Metazoa > Echinodermata > Holothuroidea > Aspidochirotida > Holothuriidae > Holothuria > Holothuria leucospilota. Next base: position 85,643,978 of record CM055961.1, read on the forward strand.
CCAGTTTCGATGATAGCCGTTTTGATGAAGTATTCCTCCCAGTGAGACACAATGTATGCCTATAGAGCTTAACAAGTCGCACTATGCTTGAGTTTCTAAATCGAAGGTCAAATAATAAAAAAAATTGAAGTGAACATATCGATACATACCAATCAGTTGGAACACAACAAATCCCAATATCTAGTTAAAGTAAATAATGCTTCCTTGTTTCACTTTAAGCTTCTTATTAATCGTTTATGTGCTTACTACACGCAGGCGTTTACTTCCACACAGATTTCTATGACATCTCTACAGCGACGCAGTAACACGGCTATACTAGCATTGCACTAAGCGGCTGTTCATGACTAGCTTCCTACTTCAATGCTATATACAAAAATCCTACCATTACTGTACAGAAGTATAATATAAAAAAACCGTTCAACCATACCGTCTATAGGCATGTTTTTGTTTCCTTTTCCTTGTAGCAATAATAGAGGTTCAATGTTTATATTATAATAACATATAAACATACATTTAAATAATAATAATTTATAGATTATGGGGCAAGTGTCGGTTTATCCTCGTCCTTTAGCAAGGTTAAAAATTTTTAATTGTTGATGATAAAGTAGCAATTACGCATGAATGTGAATACTGGAGTGGCAAACTGGTAGAAAAGGTTTCAGTTTCTTATTAGTTATTAAAACTCTTCGATGAAAGTTGGTGATCATCAGTGAACTATGTGGGGTATTGCAGAAAACCCTAACAAATACACATCGGTAAAGCAATAACTATATTCCAGTTTTACTGCATAAACTGCTACTTTATTCACCCAAGGGGTCTTTGTCGTATTGACTGAGCTACAAAACTGGTTTTCAAACCTCACATTTCTATTCATTTCTAGTAGGATATTATCATGTTTTCAACCTCATTGCCTCAGGTTGTTTATGATTCTATTCAACTCAGGTTGCAAACAATTACAAAAGGCTAATCTAGCAGAATGTAAACCCTTTTAGCTGAACTATGCATTAATATTTATGGGTTTTCAAAGCTGATTCATATAGTTCTTGCTCTAAATTTAACTATATTTCTGCCTGCCGACAAGGTAGCTGGACTGAAAGTTTTTCTCGAGCAACAAAATTCAAACTTGCTTCAATACTGTTATAATTTAATAAAGAAAATCATTGAGTATATTTTTAGCACAGTTTCTAATATCTGTTTACGTCTTATTATGAATATCCAGAACATATTTTTTCTAAATTTCTCTCTTGGGAAGCAGGTCACCAAGATCTTAAGGATAAGAATATCTTAAACATATAAAATAAAAACAAAATATCATTAAACATATTTTTGACTCAGTCAATTGCTCTGACCATCTGTGTTTTAACGAGTCATGTCTCGAGTCACTAATCTCGAGTCATATTGAAACTAGTTTATGACTCGATTCGACTGCAAAATCGAGTGACTCGTTACAACACTGCTGAATATCTGTTCATTATTTGTGATAAATGTTCACAACAAATTCCTCTGAACTTCCCTGTCAAGATCCAGGTGAAGCAAGATGGCCGAAAAGTAAAAAAAAACTGCCAATATTTTAGTATTATATATATATATATATATATATATATATATATATATATATATATATATATATATATATATATATATATAGTAAGAAAGACGATACCACCAAATGATGAAAAACTGACGTCCGCGCTGGGATTGAACCAACGACCTACTGCTCAACGTGCAGTACGCTCCACCAACTGAGCTATCGGGACTCTGCTGGAAGAACTGGTCAATTTAATTCAAATACCAGACGGGACAGTTTTCCATCATTACGTCACTTTTAAGCTCCCCCCAGCTTGTATATATATATATATATATATATATATATATATATATATATATATATATATATATATATATATATATATATATATATAACGAAAATAACAGTTAAAAATATTTTTGGCACAATTCCTTATAATATCTGTTCATAAGTGGTGTGGCAGGCTTCTCTCCTTCAAGGCAACGTATTGTTTATTTAAGGTAGTTTAGATGCAAAATAGAGCTATCTTTGGCACAAGTTTAGACTGGTTTTATTAGTGGCTCCGCAAAGGGTTAGTGATTGGGAGGCACCACAGGTAATGATGATGCATCCCCACTCAGATAAACCCAGAAAGTTGGCGTAAATATATATTGATGTACCTACGATAGCTTGCATCCGGGGAATCCTTGTAACCTGTAGTGTACTGATGCCCTCCTGGGGGAAGGGGTCTAAGAGGAAGGGCTACCCTCCTCCCCCCCCCTTGAGAAAGTTTTGGTCACTTAAAGTGGCTGAAGTGCAAAATAGTGCCATCCTTAGCACAGTTTTGAACTTCTCATAATATGATAAATTGTTCTTATTTTTGGTCGGGTGTGAGGGAAGGGTGCGTTGCTTAAGAGAAGCGGTGAGAATGCGTTTTCTTGAGAATGTTTTGTTTATGTGATATGGTTTAGACGCAAAATGGTGTTGTCTTTGGCCAAAAATTTGAATTAATTACTTTCTTGGTAATTCTGATTATGTAATGATATATTGGCGGTGACATGTCACCAATCCGAGGCTTGAAGCTGAGAGAGGCAAGTTGCTTTGTGGAAGCTCTTCGCTAATTACAAAAGCTGGGATATTAGCATGATCCTCTTATCTGAAATTCGTATGACACTACATGGGAGCACACCAAGAACTTCACAAAAAATTCTGCTTTTACTAACTTTGTACAAAGGTTAAGACGAACTCATTTTCTGTAAATGTATTTTTAAGCAGTTTAATGACCTTTAAACAAGCGTGTGTAATGAGTTATATACTTCAGATCATCTACATCAGGCTACGAGAATGTTGCTTTTAATGTACGATTACCACATTACCCCATCTTGAAGCAAGTCTGGGGTTGAAATTGTACCTTTAGTTTTCGGAAAATAGTTGTCACCGGAATATTTTTGACATTATCTTCTTAATATGGTCATTAGGCATGGAGTGTGAACTGTGGAAATTGTACACGAAGGGAGAAGAAAGTTTGCCTTCCTTTACCACTGAATAATGGGAAACATTTGGGCAAAAGACTATTGCTTAAACGTCTTCTGGGTTTACTTTTTAATAATTAGGAAGTCAGTAGAAGGGGGTTCGCGTCCCCAAATATCCCCCTCCTGCCGCAGCCACTAAGATGATATAGTTTAGATATTCTTATCATTTTGGCAATTTCTTTAGCTGTGGTACTTTATACTCAAGAACACTTGAGTCAAGAAGGAACTGAACCAACATATTGGGTCACAATTTAAACCAATTTGGGTCAAATGAAACCGCATTTGGGTCATTATTTGACGAAATAAATTTGGTCAGTTCCCTCCTGACTCACCTTTGGGTCAAATTGACCCAAGTGTTTTTACAGTGTTGTGGGATAATGGGCCAACCGCTCCTGTGAAGGCTTCGTTCGGGGATCTTGGGGTGTAAGCTCCAGTGCAAAAATACAAATCACGGAAAAATAAAGACAGTTTGTTCTTGATTTACTCGACGATTATTATTGATAAGATCGTCCTCTCAAAATTATGGTGAGATTAAAGTTGATTGAAAGGCCGGCCATATTACAAAAAGATCACATATTTACAGAATGACTACATGTTTCGTCTGAGAAGTCTAGAACATGAATGCCAAGGCCTGCAGCCTGAGCTTGGAAGCTCGTGGGACTCTCAAAACTGCGGAGACTTAGTTCAGTCCCCTGATTGGTCAAAAGTTGTGACACATCCTAAAAATAAATATTATTGAACATGATGATCTTGGTTGACCAACGAGGAGGTGTAAAAGGTGAAAGTGACGCCTACGTGGAAGTAGTCACGTACACCAAAATACGTGACAGGAAACCGGAGAGATTACGAGGTGAGCTAGAAGCTTGGGAATAACTAAATCTAGTGAGAGAAACAAACCTGCGTGGCGTACTCTGTAAGTTAATTGGAATATTAGTTAGTTAGATGAGGTTTAACGTCCCAGTTTCCAACCAATTGGTTCAAGTCGAGACGACCAAGGCCTTTTTCCAGTTGTGGCTCACTGGCTTGTTTTCCCTACTCTATTGCTTATGCTGAGCACCAAGCACAAAGGCAGGTTCCATTTTGAAAGTCTTTGTTATGACCCGGCCAGGATTTGTACCCTAGACCTTCCGGCTGCAAGTAGGATGCTCTAACCACTTGGCCACTGCAGTCGGAAAAGGACTAGGAAAAGGATAGTATGAACTAAATACTATCTGACAATGTACTTCCCAAGCTAGGATACCCGCTTCCCTCAGTACCCTACTGGGTAGACGAAACAAATCATTTGGGGCAAGCATGAAATGATTCAGGGGTCCACGTATCCAGTCTTTGATGTGTGCCCCGAGGCATTTTAAGCTATTTTCCAAATTAAATGTAGTTGATCATTGCGTGCATATTAGAAAACAGATATCACAATTTGATGCTTTTACATCAGAGTCTGAGCAGGCTAAGGCCGGTCAGTTAAATAGTGCATTTAAAACCGTTAAAGACATAGGTAATTATGCAAAGTCTTTGAATAAGTGCTATACTTATTTGGAGAAAATTGAACGCAAGGTGAGATCTGAGGTAACTCATTCTCCCCTCATAACCTCGTGGTGTCACCACTGGTTAGGGTATTTTTAATTGTAAGGGTACAATCGTGCACTAAGTGCATCAAGATTGTTTGACTTATTTAAGCCTTATTACTGTTGAAAATGGGTTAAACTTGTCTGTAATAAATAAAAAAAAAAAATAAAAATATAGAAATAAAAGCTTTACAGTTCTAAGTTTTACACGCTCTAAAAATGTCCTAGTCAAATTTAAATAGAATCTAATCAATAGGGGCACGAACCGGAATCTTGTCAAATCTTTGACTAGATTCGGCTCATAAATGAAACGAATGGTTTCATTTTTTAACCATTTCTAGTCAATTTTGAAACAAATCTTGTCAAATATTTGACAAGATTCCGGTTCGTGCCCCTATTGACTAGATGTTTTTTAGAGTGCAGGTCTTAGCTTTACCGGTCTTACTTTTACGAGTCTTGGCCTTAAGTCTTAATTTTACAGACACCCATTGCTTCTTGTAAGGTGAAGACTCTATTACATACGGGTTCTGGGGGCAAAATATTGGGCATCACGCATCAGATTAAAGGTCAAAAGCAGTCGCCCCAAACTTGTTTTGATACAATAGCTAAATGTCACAAATTTCTTCTTATTTCTCTTCCAAGTATCTTTCATAACATTTTTTGGACATAAATATTGCATATTCAAGGTAAACCAAGCAGTTGCTCCTTATAAATTTTACAATTGAGTGAGAAAAATACTGTCACTTGATTCTCAAGATCCATTCAGGATATAGAATAGTCTACTATACAATTCTTTATTGGGGTGACTGCATTCTCCCTTTAAGTGGTGTCGTGAGCAGCTTAAAGGTTTTCTTTAGCGGGCTCAGCCTCTTGAGGTAATGACTCGATCTCGTGCCCTCAGCCTTTCTCCCTAAAATCATTTTCATATTTTCAAGTGTTTAAAGTGTGTCTCATTAAATCTGTGGTATGTTTCACAGGATTAGACCGGGGTAGCCGCCCACCCCCCATGTCGGAAAAAGCTGTTTCCTTTTGGAGCATTCTTTTAGTTTGTAGGGGAACTATCGTGCTGGTAAAAGTGCTGTAGGCTATAATGGTGATAAGTCACCTTTGCACCTTACCTGTTAAGCCCTCAACGAGAGAAGACTCTCCGTTACGAACCCGAAATTGCCGGAGCCCTTGCTTCACGCGATGTAATCTAAAGGTACGCTGACCTACTCAGCATTCTGATAAGTTCAAGACCATCATCAATCGTGTAGATATCTCCTGAAGTTTGTTGTAGGAAACGTTGAAGATCCTTTGAAGTCGTGGTTAGCCACTTCATGAGTTATTCACTCAAATTTTGCTCTCAGAAATGCTGATTCTTCTATATATAGGTCAACTACGAATTTTCGTCAGTCCACTTTGGAGAAAAAAAATCAATACTAAGCTCGGTGCTTCAAGTATGAAAATTTTGCAAATAGGTTTCATCATGGAATTGCGCAAACGTTTTATTCCAATCTAGACTCCCTGTCAGCCTTTTTACCCCACCTCCCCCCAATCGCTATCCTTCCTTCTTCCCTTGGGGCAAACCCCGCTGCCTACCCCGACCTATAAATATATATACATATATATATATATATATATATATATATATATATATATATATATATATATATATATATATATATATATATATATATATATATATATATATATATATATATATATATATATATGTATAGATCGAAAGTTGTGTAAACTGTTTCGATCACGAAAGTTAAATCAATCCCAAGTACTGGCGTAGCCTTTATGAACAAGGGATAGAACAGAAGAAATAAATCAGAGAGAAAATTTAGGTATGAGAGGGACTTGAACCCAGCGCCTGTCGTTCACAAGACGACCCTTCTAACCACTAAGCTAATCACGGCTTCGTAGTGTTGAGCGTGGAAATTTAGGTACAAATACCAACCCATCTCAATTTCCTCTCCTGTTACTATGGTAACACCCCAAGCGGGGTAATGAATACCCAGTAGGTCGAATTATGGTAGACCGAACTGTGAAAATGTAGGTCGAAAGTTGTGTAAACCTGTCAGTCGAAATGCTCAGCACTGCCTAAAATAGGCCTCTACCTTAACTCCTGTCGCCTACAAATCGTCTTGGATTTGAAAGAAAGTAAGCCCCAACATGTCGACACTCGGTCCAAATCACACTACAAATTACCCCAAACGCAAACGTCTTACCTAGAAAAATTGATGGGGTTTAAAAACCAGTTACTCTAAATGTCATCCCCTTACCCAAGACCTTTTGACGGGATGTAGAAACCAAAAACTGTTAAACGAATACCCATGAAAGATTCAGTAATTGAGAATGCTGATCAGGGTATAAGTTGGTAATGTAAAAAATACAAAGTAAACTTGCGCAAAAATCTAGATCTTAGGGTGTACAGGCCTATGTGTGCGAAATTCGTGTGAATCCAAGCCCCGAACCCTCCCCCCTCACTTTGGGGACAGTCCTGAAAATGCTCTCTTTACACTTACCACTTATAATGCATCGATTTTTATTTTGGAAGGACGGTGTACATTCTACCATTATTTGGGGTAGTATTGGTATCAATTTTTGACAAACTTTTCACGAGCTGCGTGACGCCTCATATCGGATGCCAATCCGATGAATTGCTCACCTGTAGCATAGACCGAATTTTTTTGCAACTAATGTTTCATTTGAGAGCACTTACTCCTTACGAGTATGTGTATGCAAGGGGTTGCACTCCCAGAGCAATCGTAGAACAACAAAATGGACTTTGCCAAGTGCAAGCAATTTCATTAAAAGTCTATATGCCAATCCATATATGCACAGTGTCACTGCTATACTCATTATTATAAAGTCTTTTTATACTTTGAAGCGGGCACCTTCTAAATTAGGGGCTCGTTTATCCTTCTTACATTCAAATAGGATCAAACTGCTACTGATCAATCCACATTTCAACAAAACTGGACAGAGGAATTGCTTTTAAGCTTCTTTTTATTTTTCCTTTTGTTTGTTTTTTAATGAAATCAAAGGTAAGTTGACTTCTAGCTTCCGTTGAATGAATGCTGTTTCCCACTATTTTATACAGTATGCAAGTAATGGTGGTGAGTGCAATACCGTCTATTCTTGAGTAGCCCTTCTTTGCTAACAGACTGCCCCCGAAAAAGTAAACCTGTACGCTGTCAAATGAGCACTTTACTGTTTCAGATAAAAATGCACGCAGCAGCTTTCTTATGTCTATAGCCTACAAGAATATGCTTTTGAAACAAGACATTAAGATTCCTCCTGCCAGCTTGTTAGAAACATCTAAAAATACTTTTATATCTCTGTCCTTATTCGTCATCTTTAACATTCTTTCTGGTTTAAAAGTTGTATCGTTTCAGAAAATGACAGATAGTTGCGAAGATTCTTATTGCAGATGAAACGCTAAAATAACACGAAAACTTCTTTTATCACTTGCTTATAATTTCGAATGTGCTATTTAATTTTAATTTACGAAAAATGATTTTAAAGCATATAACTTTCACACATTTTGCAATGACAAATTCAATAAATTTCCGCAACCGCCTCTCAGAAAGTGTACGCGCCTCGACATAATTGAGCTTCACTCCATTCTTCTTCTCATGGAATGAGTTCTGAATCCACTACGGTGGTCATTTTTGCTTCAGTTCCACTTACCTTCTTTCCAATCGAGCAGCTCATTTGGGGTTGTACGTGAATACTGTCAAATGCATTTAAGCAATCTTCGAAAAAAAAAAATCAGCTAGAGAACTGAGCTCGCAAGCTTGTGCTGGCGTGCGGGAGCTCTGCAAAAACTGTTCTGTGCCACATAACCTTTAACTTTTTTCGTTATTGGTTTTGTGGGTGTGTGTGGTTTTATTTTCTTTCTTTTTTAACATTAGTCTACAGACAGAACATGACATAGGAAACACAAACAAACAATTTGGATATTTTCTTGCAACTAATGAAAGCGACATACGATACATTCAAAATATTTTGAATATATACACGAAAGAATTACTCAACCATTATTTACATGGATTAATGGATTCAAATCAACCAAAGCACTTACTAACAATTTACAATTTTTTTTATTTTGTTTCTCACTGCAAAATCATAGAAGTGATTCAAGAATCTCCATTGTAAAAAAGATAGAAGCGTTATAAACGACTTGGGATATCATGTACTCCAGTGAATACTCGCTGTAAACACAAATCAATTAAAACGGTGTCTCAGTAGATAACCACGTCAGTCAGAGGCTAACAAAGGCAATTTTTCCGTTTTGTTTCAGTTTTCTCCGGCAAAGACTTCTCAGATCCACCTTAAAAATTTGAAAAGGAATGTTCCGTACGATGCCTATGAAATCTCGCTGGTTGATTTATGACTAATAATTCTTAGTCCATAAGTGTACAGTAAGTGAAATATCTTCAGAGGTCGGTCAAATATGGTTGAATATCCTAGTTAGTTGATTATCTTAAGACTCCGTTTTTACTGGTTTGTGTTTACAGCGAACACACTTTACCCAGAAAAGTTTACTCAGCTGTAGTTTCAACGTATTATTTTCTTCTATGAAGTCATGTAAAATTTCAGGAAGCCTTAAGAGATCATAACGCAATTTGTACACATCATGGCCGTTACGCAATAGGTATCATCATGACCATTACGCAATAGGTACATACCATGACCATAACGCAATAGTCACACTTCATGACCATTACACAATAGGCGTATATCATGACCATTACGCAGTGGACTCACATCGATCAAGACCATTACACTATAGGCACTCATAATGACCCTTACGCAATAGGTACACATCATGTCCATTACCCAATAGACACTCATCATGACCATTACGCAATAGGTACAATCATGACCATTATTAGTAGCCACAGATCACCTTTCAGTATAGGAAATGCGATATATACGGTACACAGAGTATATGGAGGGCGGTTTTGGAAATTAGAAGTGCCTCAGTGAGTCGTGACAGTTAGGTGTCTATTAAACTAAGTTGAATTAATTAAATGTTATTTACATGTCTGCGAATGTATTGTTTTGGGTATTTAAGTTAGCAGTAAGAAAGAAAACGCAGCAACAGTGTCCTAGAATAGTCGTATAAAACGGAAGACATATTGTAAACGAAGAAAATAATGAAATGAGGTCACGGTAGCCGTAGAACAGGTCTCTGGATAGTATGCCCTATGATTGGTTTCATCAGAACAAATATTAATAAAGGCGACATCATTTTACTTCATTTTAAAACTTTGTTTTAAAATTAAAATTGAATAATGAAAAAGAAATTATAGGATGTGCGTCTCTGCGTAGCTGTTTGACTTCGGTCATGCCGATCATTGGTTAGAGTACGAGATTCAACAGTTGCGACGAAATATACCATCATCGCCATGAACTTCTTAAAATCTCTCCAATTGGAAAATATCGTTAGGATTTACAAGCCTCACGTTCGGGATATATTTTGTTAGGGAAGGCATATTCCAGTGGCACTTTAAAAAGAATCGTTTATGAAAAGGAAAAACAATCTAGTAAATGTCCTCCAAACCCTATAGCAATACTACATTCCTAACTCAAGATATTTCATTTTAAAGATTATTTACTTTTTTTAAGAAATACTCCAGTTCTCATCAAGGTCGCGGAATGTTAATTAAACCAGTCAGATTGTCTCAGATTCCTTTTTTTTTAATTGAATGTCCTTTTTGTCCTTCGAATTTGATACTGTTGGATAGTTAGAATATCTTTCCATGTACATCTAGCATTAATATACAACGTAAATGCGGTATATTAAACAAAGTTATTAAATATTCCAAACAGGCGTGTTTAATATCATAAAGAAATACAATGCTATGACATCTGATCAATGTGGGGCGGTGATATCACAGATTTCGTACAATCATTTTCTCTTTCTTTTGCTCTCTTAGAGGGCAAAGCCATAGTTGCTAACTAAATCAAGGTTCACACCAATTCGTAAAGCCTCTTGCGGTGATGATGACGTAATGACGAGTGTATATATAACTCTATGAAACTCATTACGCAGGATATAGTTAAGGAATAAATCGCATTTTGCGGACTATTATTGGTGAATAAACCGTCGAGACTCTTATGGTAATATAACGGACGAGGTTCGCCTTGTCCGTTATTTTGTCAAATTTGGAGCCAAGACGGTTTACGAAACAATAATAGTCCGACAAATGTGGTTTATTCCTATTCTACCACCGAAAATGTGTGAAAAACTTCATTTTTATCACTTTTTACGTTTACTGACCGTGGGATGACAGGTCAGTCTAACCAATCAGAGTGCAGGATTCTCAATAACGGATGGCTGGAGGTGGTATAATTCCCGTTATTAAAAATATCGCCGGGCGATACGAAAAAGTGTCGCTTGTACTGTGAAAGACCAAGCGGCATTTTTAACGCGTCGTATCGCGTCACATTGCGTCGGGTCGCGCCTAATCTGAAGGGGGCTTTAGCAATAACAATTAACTGCAGGGAATTTTTATTGGAAGGGTATACATTGCTTTGAAGGGAAAGTGCACACTCAGCAAATTTCCAGGCAGCAATCTTTTTCTTGTATCTTTGTTGCTATTTCTATCAGAGTTACAGTGGATAAGGAAGTTAAACAAAAAAAAAGGGGGATTTGTCGCCTGCTACATCTAGAGTACGGGAGGCGGGGGGGGGGGGGTGGAGATCTCGACAACAACAGCATAGCCAGTCGTCGCAGAACCAGAAAATTATTGCAACTTTAGACACCTGGTGATGTGCACGAGATTATATCAATTTGATTTTACTGTATGTTTAAACATGGACAGGAATAAACGTCTTGTCATTTCAGGAAACTTTTCTGAACTTTTCATACTCTTGAAACAAAACTTAGACCGCTGCCTCGTCAACTCCTTTGCATGCGGTTCTTTGTAAAAGAGGTGCAACATGTATTAATTTATTTCAATAAAACAGTCGTTTTGAGTTTTATAGCACCTGCCGTTACCCAGGGAAAAATTCCTGTTGAAGCCTGATGAGCAGGTTTTTAACAGGTTTGAACAGGTTCAAAGGGTAATTGGAAACAACAGGTTTCAACAGGATTTCAATAGGTCTTAACAGGTTCCAACAGGAACCAGTTATTTACCTGTTGGCACGTGTTGATTTTATTCACTCCAACAGGTAATTTGAAACTTGTCTGTTCATCCCTGTTAATACCAGTTCGAACCTGTTGAAATTTCAGCAGGTATCAACAGGAACTTCCTCCTGGGTAAATTGTTGATGGAGCCAATCTACACATCAAAGCTTTGTTTTGGGCAAGTTACTTGTTCTTGAATGGATTAGTAAATGTTAACGTTCCTAGACATGGCCTTTTACACTCTTTTCGAATTTGTGAACAGTGACCATTAAGATGTAGGCCACGAGAACTTCTCTGACAGGGGTAATTTCCTCGAGTCTTCGAAACTTCATCAAAATGCTATTTTTCACAGAAGAACGATGTAAAACAAGGCAGAGCTTAAGATAACCATCAATTTACTTCATTTGTAAATATTTTCGGCGGAGGAAATTCATGGCGTGCTACTAACAGTTAACTGACTTATAAGTTGTCTTTTACCAAGTGACCCTTCTCGAAGCGTTGAAATGCTATTAAAATGTAAAATGATCATTTGTAGGCCCTATAGGATTACATTTAGTGGTCGGAAACGACTTCACGGAAATTTAATCCTACCACCGTAGCTCTAATGAAGGAACTAAAAGAGATTACAACCTGTAATTCGTTGGCCGTTATCCTATATTTCTGCCGTCCCACCCTCACCTGAGTTCTCTAGAAGGAACCGATATCTGGAAGCAGCAGACCCTCTCGATCGCTGTTTGCATAGAATGATTAGAAGGAAAACAGAGAAAATGGAAACCACAGCAAGGGAGATGGAAAGAGCTAATATTGTCACACCGCTGTCAGAGGATTCTTTATCAACGTCTAGAAATAACGGACCTTCCCTTAATTTTCCCATTCGGTTTCCAAAGGTGCAATGGTAAAATGCTCTATGTTCCATCTTAGCGTTTTGAACTTCAAGGTGACCCGTTTCCAATATGTATATGTCACCGCTCTTGTCAGGTGGTAGAGGTCCACTTATATTTTTAACCGGAGTTTCCCAAAAGATGGATTCCACAGGATCGATTAATATCGGACAATATACTGTGATGTGCCCTCCCTCTGAAATTGTTAACCAGTCTTTACTGTAGTTTGATCTGGGACCACACTGATAATCAGTTAGGTTCATGTTGCTAAAATCATCACCTTCCACAATTGTCGGTTGGTTGCATTGGCCCTCGATGTTTGTGGATGCTAACCATTTCATGTTGCAGTCACAATTTATTGGGTTCCCCCTTACGGAAAAGTGAAACTCCGGTGTTGACAAATTTGTGTCTTCATTAAAAATATCTCTGGTAAAACTGTGTATTCTGTTTTTTTCTAACGATATGTAACTTAGGTCTCTAAGACTAGAGAAAAGTCCAGGTTCCAAAGTTTCAATGCTATTTGAATCCATGCATATCTTTTTAAGCCGTTGAGTGGTATTGAAAGTTCCCAGAGGTATCTCTGAAATGTCATTCCCAGAAATTGCTACATCCTCTAGCATTGGTAGTGAAGACAAAAAGCTTACATCCTTTACATGGGTATTGTCCATCACCAATTTATTTAGGTTGTCCATACCTCCAAAGTTGTCGGTGTTCGAAAAAGAGGTGTTACTCAGATATAAGTGCTTCAAGCTTTTAATCTGTTGGAAAGTGCCCTTCTTTACCAAAAGGTCAGGGTTGTCTTCAAGTTTCAAGGTCACCAACTGGGTAGCACCTGTAAATGTTCCGTTGGTTAGCTCAATTAATTTGTTTTTGTTCAGAGACAAAAGAAGTAGATTTGAATTGTTTTGAAATGTGTTGTCGTCGATTTTCGATATGGAATTTTCATCCAACCATAGGTTTGTCAGGTTAACAAGATTTACAAAATCTTCGGGAGAAAGGGAAGATATTTTGTTCTGTTGGAGATAAAGATCAGTGGTACTTGCTGGGATATCTCCGGGTATCGCACTGAGCCCTCTACCAGTGCAATTCACTTTCTCAAGATCTTCGTTTTTGTTACACTCACAGGATGGTGGACAGGCCTCTGACGTCAAAATGAAAAACGCGCTAAGGAGGAGAAGAATCATCGTCGGCTTCGCCATCATGTTCACCAACAGTAGCTTTTTCTTTCCAATTCCTGAAACCGTACTTATAGTGAAACTGCTGTGGAAGAGACACATCATCATAATAGTGTGAATTAGCAAAGGTAGGAGAAAAAAAAAATAAGTGTGAATGTATAGCCAAACAAAGACATTATGAACCACCATGGCCATACGGGAATGTTTTTCTCAAGGAGGGCGATGATTTTTGCCCGACTCCAGACTTAATTTAACTGCCCTATTTTCCGCCCGACTAAGAAAAAGTATTTGCCCGATTTAGTCAGGTTTCTGACATTTGGGGGGGGGGGCGTCCGCCCCAGCACCCCCGGCCAGCACGGCCATGTGAACCACATCCACATATCATTTGATTACGACAAAAGTTAAAAAAGTGATTGGGGTATGGAATGTCAGATCTAGATGGCTTAGCCGTTTTGGCCCCGATAAAGCCTGAATTTGCCTAAGTTAAGTGCCAAAAATCTTCCGGTTTTGCCAGAACCCCTTGCTCATGTACCCATGGAATGTGCTATTCTACCGTATTAAGATGTATGCGTTATCCTTTTTTCTGGGAAGAAACTTACCATGACAACTCGTCCCTTAACCGCATCCATAGTTGAGCAAAGCCACCGTATGAGTTTTCTTTCAAAATTTATTATTGCGTGTTCGGTACGGTCAAAATATTATTATGAAATACCTCCGCGCCCAATCTTAGAGACCTTCAGAGGCCCTACTATAAGCCCATGAGGTTTACAAGTCTCAACAAGTTAGGAGGTACGATTTTTTTCAAACAATGAAGGTAACTTAATGTGGAATGTGCCAAGTAGAATCACAGACACAGAAGTGGAACGGAACCCCTTATTTGTTTCCTCTGTGAAAAAATGTTAAAAATTTGCATTAGTTTTCCTTAAAGGGAAATATTGCGTTTAAAATGCACCAGCATGGCATGCAAAGAAAATACCTTAAATCATTATTAAACCATTCAGTTTCACCAATAAACTCTAGCGATACCTTTATCTCCTCAAAATATTATACATTACAAGAATAACGGATGTTGCATCATTTGAATTTTTGAAAGTTTGGGTGAACAAATTACTTTTGTGCAACAAATAACCAAATTTCTTCCTCTGAGAGCCTTATTTCTTGAAAAGAAAGCTACCATACTGTCTTATTTTGAATTGTCTATCACTCTGTATCAATAAATATTGGTTTAAAAAACATGAAAATTTTATGTAAAACAAACGCAATATTTCCCTTTAAAATTCGCCCAGAATATAAGGACCCTCAAATATTCAAGAATTTTTCAAAGGGGAGGGGTAGTTTCTTACACTTCAGCATTTTATGGCAAGTATAACTAAAATTTACAACTACCACGTTTACCAGGGGTGCATGGAAAAAATCGCGCCCGCCGGCCGCATGTAGCCTGCTTTTGGCGACACCATTGATTGCCTCTGTACGACAACTCACTAATTACAATTTCTAAAATAATGACAATATAAATTTCTTCCAATTAATATTTAATCAGTGGTGGTAAAGAGAGGGCAGGCGTTCTGGGACTGTAGTGTACGTCCGAGTGGAAGAATTTTCCATTTTTTCGGGAGCCATAGTCAGGATAAAGTGTGTAATTCACGAGAGCAACCAGTCGCCCGACGATTCACTTTGGCATGCTCTCGCGAGGAACGCAAACCCTTATATACGAACACAAGATTTTTGGTGGACCTTGTTAGAAAATTGTTAGGAATTATTTTATGATTTACCTCGGACGGTACTAGAAGGGCATCAGCTAAATATTCAAGGCATAAGGGTACGAGGAACAGAGACAGAGTCCTTCAACACACGAGGGCGGCTGGCCATAAAAAGTGGCGTGGCAACAAGAGACATTAAATTCTGAAAAGTGAGTGGTAATGATTCACATGTATACGATACCCGTCTGAAGCTCATTTGGTAGGCTAGTGTTGAAATAATAGGGGCACTGAGATATTCAACTTCCGTGTTGACGAAACTTATATTTAGCCATTACAAAATGTCTACTATCCATCCTGGAAAATTGCTAGACTTATTAAAGAGTTTTCATCGGCGTCAAGGCGACGCGTCGGATAACATGTCGATTAAATATTTTAACCCTGAACGTCATTGTATTACTATATGGGCGATGTTCATTACTGTATCACTGTGTGCGCTCAACATACAATCTACGCATGGGCTATGGTAGAAGCAACATGGTGATGGAAACCGCACTGTAACGTCACATGAAAGATTAAGCCTATTCTGTCGCATTCGTTTTTCATCCAGAACTGCAAGCTACTACGCGTTTATCACAATTGAGTAAAGTTCCACCCCAACAATAGGCATAATGATGAAATATTCTGTTGTAGACATAGACTATCATTGTACTAGCTCATAGGCTACCATGAATTTCGGTAAAAAATCAAACTACGTACCGTACCGTACCAATGAGTTGTAGAACACCAGTTAAATCGTAAACTGTGTTGGTTTAATGTCACAGTCAGATCTTCTTACTTATTGAGAATGCTTACAATTAATGGCGTTGTCATTCTTTCCAATTTTCTAACGTGTCTGTGAAATAAATTGTACATAACACAGCCTTTATTAGCTTCCCACAAACGCTGTATAGAGCTATGCAGAAACTGCAAACATGTGTAGGCCTAATCATTAGATCGTAAACTGGCAAACGGTTTATCTTTATTTGTTTTGTCTACCTCGTAGCAATACTTTAAATCCGATGTTTACCTTTGAATTGAATCTACCGTGGGGTTGGTATTAGCTAATAATTAGCTGATACCACCTCCCTGAATCTACATAGATCATAGTTCGCCACTTGGGCAAATGTCAAGTTGAAATATTTGACGTTGAACATATGGACCATTGCAGGTGTAAATATAAAATAGGAATTATATGCACGCATAAAGTCTGAAGTGGCTAAGTGGTGGAAATTTTTTAAGACCCTAACATTCCTTTAGTATATATTCAATTGGCTACTAACACTTAAAGCCTATTGAATATATACTAGAGGAATGTTAGGGCAAAGATCACCTGGTCCTTCTCAAACAGATTTGTGACGTCATATGCTGTGGGAAAGGAATGAAGCTGGCCATGTGAAACCATTGAGCTACCCTGTGAATAGTAGCCATGAAGCTCCATTGTGAAACTAAAGATTGTCCATTCTCTTATTCAGATATTTGCAGCTGGCATCATTCTTAATATTACCGTGCCCAGCGGGGGTGGGGCAGAGACAGCTGCCTCCAGACATGTTCAAAGTCAATTTGCATTACATCAATCTTTGAAATCTTTGGTTTCAATAATGCGAAAAGATTGTTAAGAGGCATTGTAAGGTGCGGAACATGTAATTTTCAGCGGCGTAGGAAGATGTTTGACATTGAAGGGGGGGGGGGCAGACCAGATGTGACTTCTCGACCTTGAATCCCCTTCCCACACTAAAACATATTTGCTCAATGTAATTCTTCGGATTTCATGCCGTATTGAACCCGTTAAAAATGTTACATTTCCGACCCCAGAAAACTGGACTTTTGTGGGGTAGGATTATATGTCACTTTCTAACGCCTGAGGCTGTCTCCATCGCCGAGCCTGGATCCTGTTACCACTCTTCCTTCCAAGAGTTACACGCTTGATTTTGACAATTGCTACGTCCAGCCTTGAGACAATTGGTGTAATAGAGAAGGGGAAAGAGGCTTTTAGTAGTTTTAATGAGACCAATACCTCATCTTAATTTGGGCAAAATAAAAATATTCAAAGCAAAAGGAAACAAAAACAACACCATGCAGGAGTGATTTTTTGTTTAGGAGACTGGAGATTTTGTGGGGGTGACTCCCGTTTACTATCTAAGCGGAGCGCCACCATAGGTTGGCGCGGAGCGTACCAAGAAAATTTTAGATTTGAATACGTCCCAGATCGCCGGAAATGGCACTTGTCAGGCTTGATAGCAGCCATCAAGATGTGCAATTTTTGTGAAAAAATGTAAAGCTTGATTTGATTTTTTTTTATAAAAAACATTTCTGTGAGGACAGATTAGTTGAGCTGGCCTGGATTTGGGGTCCGAGGATTGGAAGTTTGAACCCCATTTACTATCTAAGCAAAGCGCCACCATAGGTTTGCGTGGACGGAGCGTACCGAGAAAATCTGAGATTTTAATGCATCCCAAATCACCGGAAGTGGCGCTTGCCAGGATTTTTGAAGCCATCAAGATGTGTCCTTGTTGTGCAAATTTTGTAAAGTTTGATTTGAATTTAACACTTTAAGTCTGTTACAATCTATCCGACTTCATTCAAAATTGTTCAGCGTTGAGTTATCCCCCATGGATTTTAGTGGATTAGTTGGAACTGAGATTTTCTACAGCCAGAGTCTTTTAACTTATTATTAAGTTGAGTAGAGGTAGCCCCACGATTTGCCGGCGAACGGCCAACGACCAGAAACTCCGACAGCCCCAATGCCTTCGAGTATTGGCGAGGTGGGATTTGAAGAAAGCATGGCTGTGTACTAGCCTCCATTTCATTCGGGTCATATATTGCATAAAATTTGTATATACTAGAGAAGCTAAGTTCCGAGTTGATTAAATGTTTTTTTCCGGAATCTAAACTGTAAACTGCAAAGCGCGCGAAGCGCGCGAAAATTTTTCGGGTCATTTTTCACAAAAAAAACATAGGCCTATGTAATTATTAAAAACAATAAGAAAGAAAAGCTGTAGGGGTTCTAGACCGTATAGGAGGTAATATACATTGTATCGAAACTGCCTTGACTATCCGATGAAATAGCCAAATATTGCTCGGTGAGTCCTTCACCAACTGGCCGTACCTCATGACATACAAGAGAACAGTAGCTAGGCTTTGCAATATGGGACGAAATTTACGACCTCTACATAAACTGTGTACTTTTCCTACGTGTTATGGTAAGGGTGAAAGGACTTTTGCTATCTAGTGATGTAGAATGAAACTATTAAACCAGAACATCTCTCCTGCGCGCTTAGCGCGCCGAAAATTTTAGGTTTTTATTAGAGAAATTGTCCTCTTAAGAGCAAAAATGGGTAAAACGAAACTGTCGCAATTATTGGGGGGCCAAAATGACATTTGGCCCCCCTCAAAACATATTGGGGGCCCATGGCCCCCTTGGCCCCAGCCCGGTTTCTACGCCACTGAATTTCCTTCAAAGTGGCAAATATTTTTGGCATACCCTTTTTTCTACTACACTAAAAGATAAACTAAGTTTGGCGCTGATGTATGCTAACCCTTTTCAGCCCTGTCCAAAAATTCTGCATATTGTCATAAACCTTGATGTAGGTAATTTTACTATCAGGTACAGTTGAGATTGGTGTATTAGAAAAAAAAACTGGGCCATAGGGTCTAGCTTATATTATATCTTTATCCATTACATGTCGTCTTTACAATGAAGATGCGGGTGGCCAAACTTTGGCATCAGGTAGGCCCTCTGTACTCTTATATTTCAGCCTCGTTATCGTTCCCACATTATTGATGGAAATGGTAAGGTAATCTCACTGGTACATGTTCATTCATAGTTAAATTGGCATGGTCCTCAATGAGGCTTGAGTTAACCTGCTGAACTGTCGGGCACGGGCCCTTTAGTAGGCTGATCATGTTTGATAAGGCATTGTTCATATGTGAGGAGGAAACACCTGCAGAGATCCATCGAAAGGGTTTGTGATGAAAGCATAGACAAATATCATTCCCGTCTCTATTGATCCTTGCCTAAAGAACGATTGATAGTTCGCCAGGATTAAGCTGATATCTTCAGTTTATTGTACTGTCCATGACGTCATGGACAGTACCTTAGGCACGCTTCTCATTTTCGAGAAGCAGTTCTTTCGTTCAATGTTTCTTGATTCTCATTGAGTGCTTTGTTCTACCATTGAGCTCATTATGTAGAGTGAATCATGTAGATGGGAACGAGACTTCTTGGTCACTTTTGGTTGGAATGGGGCTGAGCATGATTGGTTTTTATTTTGGCAGTTTTGTATTTTATTGTTTTGTTAAGAATGGCTTGAGTAAGTCAAACTACCTAAACAGTAGAGGCCTACAGTATATATTGTGGCACATGATCGTACTGTCGTATTTCGCACAGTACTCTACGTACGCTTCTTATGTCGTAAAACGGTAAAACACACACTGTACGGCCATAAGTGCTGTCGCGTTTGCTGATTGGTCGATTGCTCAGAGTAGGTAGGCAAGCCTGGGTCAATCACGAAAAGTGAGATTTCTTGAAACATTTTGAAGCAAGAAATGAAGCTTGCAGCCTACTATAAGTCCAGTTGTGATGATATCTGCGGAGAAGTACAGCTAGGCTCATTGACAGCTCTCTACAGTACACTAACGCTAACTCCTAGCTGCGTCGCGGCCATGCACTGGGCTATTAGGCCTACAGTGCTCAGTGCATAGGCGGTCCCTCGTTACTGTATGCACGTTGACGGGGTAAATATGTCTCAACAAGGGGCGATTTGTTTAGACATGAAATATTTTTGAATACTTCCCACAAGACCTGGAGAGTATCATTTCCTGCATGCAAAGCCAAAAATTTGTGCTTCTCAAAGTCAAACGGTAAAAGCAAAGTGATTTGTCACTCAAACTTCGGTACACGAAGAGGATTTAATTATCTTCAAGTACATATAGGCCTATTGTCTGACGGATTTGGTCGAGTCAGGGAGCTGGAAGACATCTCTTCCAGCTCCCTCGTCGAGCTTTTTCCGCACATCTTAACTGTGCCCAGGGAGGTGGCTGTGCCAACACTGAAAATTGAAAGGGCGATATTCTAAAGCTAGCATAACCACTGAGGACGTTTCTAAATACCAGCACAGAAACAATCATGGACAGTAAGTGGTTACGATTTTCGTAACCACATTTTCTAGTTCGTTGTGGTATTCTGACATCTTGATTTCATGAGTGGTATATCATAGGCAAGTGCAGACTGCAAGTTGCACACACAAACTGATAATGAAAACATGTTATAAATGCAACAGAATGCAGGGTGCATGTAAGCAAGTGAATGCATGAGAATATTATAGCTATTATTACATCTCCCTTCCTTTGATACTGAGAACCAACATCGTATGAGAAGATAATAAAATGATACCTTAATATAAGGTAATGATGGTAAATCAAACTTTGAACCAAAAGCCTTCAGTACAACATTAGCATGATTCAATTAGACGACTGGGAGAGCGGGATTGCCGTTTAGGCCTGGGTAGGGTTTGGAGGTGTTTCACTGGGACTCAACAAGCTGGTGGATTGACTTGCTTCAAGTGGTGCTTGTTTGTTACTAAATGGATGGTCTGGAGGAAGCTTGTTTGTTTTGAGAAGGTCACGCCTGTTGCGACGGAAAACTCCAATTTGATCAGTCTGTATCAAATATGATGTTGGAGCTGTCTCCTCAATGACTTGTCCCTTGTTGACCTAAGACTTATCTGCATTATCCCTAAACTTAAGTGTGTCCCCAGGCTGAAGTGTGGGCAGGTCTTTTGCATGATTGTCTTAATTACTTCTCTGACATGCCCTAAGTTGTTCATGATACTGGTTGTTGGGGGTAGGGTTTATTCCATGTTTTGGGTTTGGAAGGTTTGACATGAGGTCTCTGTTCATAACTGAGCTCTGATGGAGACTTCTTACCTTCCAGGGATGTGTTCCTATAAATTAATATGGCCTTGTATGGGCCTTGACCACTTTTCATTTGTCGTCCGCAGTATATTTTTGACATCTCTGTACTGATTTTTCAATCAGGTCATTTGACTGGGGACTGAAAATGGGGACTGCTTGTCGTATGGGAAAATTCCCACTCCTTTGAGAATTTGTGGAATTCCTGACTTGAAAATTGAGGTCCATTGTCCCTGATGACCTCTTCTGGAACTCCATGTTTGGAAATATATCTTTCATTTTGCCAATCACCATTTTACTTGAAGTTAATGACAGAAAGCATACCTGAGGATAATTAGAATAATAGTCTGCGACAACCAAGTACTCTTTACCCTGGAGTGTGACTAAGTCTGCTTCAACCTTTGCCCAAGGTTCCTCAGGGACTGGGTGTGGGTTAAGGGTTTCTCTTGTTGCTTATACCTAAACGTCCGACATGTAAAACATGTTTCTACTATGTTTGTAATATCTTTATTGATACATGGTCAATACATGACGTTTGAACTTTTCCACACGTATATATATATATATATATATATATATATATATATATATATATATATATATATATATATGTCCTGTATGGATCCTTTGCAAAATATAATGTCTTAACACATCAGAAATCACTATCCTGTTCTGCTTAAATATAATACTATCAACTACAGATAACTCTGATCTGATATTCCAGTAATCTGCAGTACTAGGAGGCACGTTGGTCTTTTCATTTGGCCAGCCACTCATGATTACCTCTGAGAGTACCCTTTGTACTTGATCATTTGCAGTTTCTTGACAGAACTGCTCTAGTCTTTTTTCAGACACAGGTAATGAAGAGGATGCCATATCTATGTATGCTGAGACGTTGTCTTCAGTCATACTTTGATCCTGCTGCCCTAGGCAATGTGCCAGGTGCAATCAGCTGCTTACCTGGCACATGCGATACCTTGAGATCATACTTTTGCAATTTCAACATGAGTCGCTGAATGCGCAGTGGGCAATCAGTTAATGGGTTTCACAAACAATGGTATCAATGGTTTATGATCTGTGTCAACCAATACAATACGCCCAAATATGTATTGATGAAACCTTTCACAGGCAAATGTTGCTGCCAATAATCCCTTTTCTATTTGTGCATAGTTTCTTTCTGCACTAGTCATTGACCTGGATGCAAAAGCTTCTGATTTCCAATCCTGACCATGGAGTTGGAGAAGTACAATGAGTAAGCCTGACTGAGATGCATCTGCTGTAATCTTTACTTGCTTGTGCAGAGATCCATCAAGAGGGTTTGTGATGAAAACATACTAGGCAAACATCATTCCCGTACCTGTATTGATCCTTGATTAAAGAACGATTGACAGTACACCAGGATTAAGCTGATATCTTCAGTTTATTCGTTGTGCTATTCTGACACAGTGAATGCATGAGAATATTAAAGCTATCATTACAATATCTAGTAATTTTATGGAGCCTCAGAAACTCAAAAGATCTAACCTAATTTTCATGATGGGTCGAGAGACTCAAAAGGTGACAGGTTTGCAACGCAGAGACACAGTGAGAAGTTTGATATCAATCTGGAGGTAATGTACATATGTATGTGTGAACGAGGAAGGGGATCATGCAAATCCACGCAACACCCCCAGCAGGGGAGTTACAGGGTAAATTATGTGGGGTAATAAGCAGTGTTGTAGTGCTCGAAGAGTACTAGGTAAAGTTGAGTACAACTCTGTCCGAGTACTTTTTTCAAGTACTCCTACTCGTACTCGAATGTTTAAATACCAGTATCCGTAAGTCAGTACTCATAATCAAATGTCAAAATACTCGTACTCGTACTCTGTTTTCTAGTACTTATACTCAGCAATAAGTCACCCTTGAGAATCTTGATCTACTGTAGATTTTCTGCTAATCAAGTACAAAAGTTGAAGTTTTGCAACTGTTTTGGCATTAAAATGAGTTTTCCCTTATTTTCTAGCTTTGAAAAGAAGAGAAAATATGAAACGGACAATTTAAGGAGGCCATGCAACTGGTTTCAAGTTAATATCATATCTTTACCATTTGTCACACCCTTATAATCATCTAACCCCCCCCCACTCCCCATCAGACACCCACTAATGACAGTTGCGCGCGAAGAACGGTTAGGAAAGTGCATCGTGATATAAGTTGTATTAAACAACAGACTGCAAACGAGGGGGCATTTAAAAAGTACTTTAATATTATAAATTATATGCAATAGTTTTAAAAAGTAAGAAGCTACTTTCCTGGAGAGACATTCATCTCATAACCGTCTTATTAAAAGTTGAAATGAATCTTATCACCAACCATAGTCTTGTCAAATGATTCAGTGCTTGCTTAAAAGTGAGTAGAATTATTTCATTTTTAACCAAATCTAGTCCCGCAAAATTTGAATCAATTTTTTTTCTGTAATATGAAAAAAGTCGCGGTTTGTGCCCACTGTGTTTGATGGTATGGGGATAGTCCTAATCAGTGAGCTAATTTCAAGGCCGTGAATATGTATTTGTATATAATGTTTGTCTATGTGCTATTAAAAGTGTGTCAGTAATCACCAGACGTGTAAAGGGCAATAGATTGGGGTAGAGCTCACAGAAAACTGGCTTTTCATGATCAGTTAAGCTAAATATTACGGTCGTTGGCAAAAAAAGAAATTTCGTCCCTCACAACGAATATACTAGGGATCATGCCTTACAGGCCTAAACGATAGCAGCAAAAATTTCAGATTTCGCCAAAATATTAAAAAGGTACTACATCCCCCATAACCATATAATATGAGAGGACTATTTTTCACTTATAGGCCTACACCTATTTTAGCAAATATCAACTGTAGTTGATCAACTTCACCTGAGGATTGAACAAAGACATTCCTTCCCAACCAAATTATAGAGAAAATGTACACGAGTTTCTACGAAATTCAGTTCAATCACCGAACATGAATTCTGATAAGTAAGCCTGCAAATGGTACCGAAATATAATTTTTCACGAACTATGAGAAAAGTCTAACACTTACATAAACATCAGCTTACAGCAAACGTTAATGAATACAATACATGGTGGGTTTATCGGATTAATGCACTAAAGCATATTTCGCCCCCTAAAATACATGCCAAGATGATACCACAGAACTGACTGTCATAAGAGTTGGCAATGAATTGGGAAAGTCTGGCAACAAATTGGGAGATATGCCCTTCACTGCCACTTTATTTTATGGACTTCTCAAGGTTGACTAGTACTGGGTATATTATGACACAGGGGTTTCTTCAAAAGAACACCTTTGTCAATAACATTATTGAAAAAATCAGACTCTATGGAAAATTTACATCTTCCTTAATCTAAATTTTGTCAAGTTCAAGCCCCCAGAACGTTATAAGTGATACAAGAAAAGTAAGCAATAAATCACAATAACTTAACACCTGTTCGACAGCTATTAAACTTGCTCCCTGCAGTCAAGAGAGTTGGCACCACAGAATTCTGTGGTTGGGAACGACTTGGTGAATAAAATGAAATATTGAAAAACTATCTGTTAGGTCAATGAAACTCAAGTGAGGGAGTAGGTGCAGCTAGAGAACACGTGGTGTATGAACTCTGCTTTATGACTACTTGCATTTTAGGCTGACGGGTATATTATTGGTTTGTACGACTGTGTCTTCTGTGGGATCAACTTCTCATGCACATTGCATCCCTGGAAGCTATCTGGCTCCCTCCAGTATCTTGCCCGCCTACGGGCCTAAGAAACCCGTTTTGAAAGCTTTCCAAGGAAAATTCTCATTCTATTCTTCTGAATAGCTGATTAAATCCACGATCAAGATTAATTGTCTAGTTATCTACAAGAAAGGTGACTCAAATACCTTTTCTAACTATCGTCCTATCTCGGTCTTGCCTTGCCTCTCAAAGCTTCTTGAACGCCTTATTTATAATCGTGTTGTGAAATTTCTTGATAAAAACAATATCCTTTTTAAGCACCAGTACGGTTTTCGCTCCGGGATTTCCACTGATATGGCTCTTTCTGATGCAGTTGAAAATCTAAGAAATTCTGTGAGCAAAAAATTAACAACAGCCGGTATTTTCCTCGACTTATCAAAGGCGTTTGACACTCTCGACCACAACATCCTCTGCCAAAAGCTTAACTACTGGGGTATTCGTGGGAACTTTTTGTCCTGTTTAAAAGTTATCTATCTAATAAACAGCAGTATGTGTTTCTCAATGGTTATAACTCAGATATACGTACAATAAGCTGTGGTGTCCCACAAGGTTCCATCCTAGGTCCACTCCTTTTTATTATTTATGTTAACGATATCGGTAATCTTTCATCCAAAGCTTCAGTGGTACTTTTTGCCGACGACACAAATATTTTCTTTAGTGATAACGATGTTAACAAACTCCAACGTATTATTACCGAGGAACTCAATGTCTACATTAAATGGTTTGAGGCTAATAAGCTTTCGCTTAATATCGATAAAACTAATTACATTATTTTTAACGAGAAAAGTAATTTCAGTAATTTCAGTATTAAAATTAATGATTCTTATTTGAAGAGAATTGATTATGTTAAGTTCTTGGGGGTTTACATCGATTTCAAACTTTCATGGAGTGAACATATCAATCATGTGTCAAGACAGGTAGCAAAGGGTGTAGGTGTATTGTCACAGTTAAAACACATTTTACCAAGACATGTTTTAAGGTCTTTGTACCAAACACTAATTATGCCCCATCTTACATATTGTTGTATAGTCTGGTCAGGCGCTAGTCATCAGTATTTGAATAAGTTAATAGTTCTACAAAAAAGAGCCATCAGACATATTACTCTCTCAGGTTACTATGATCATACCAACCTTTTGTTCAAGTCTCTTAATCTGCTTAAATTCTCTGATCTCATAAGCCTGAATATGGCTAAATTTGTTTATCGTTCACAACACAATCAACTGTCACCTTCTTTGAACGATCTTTTCATTACCAATTCTGTAATACATGACTACTCTACTAGACAGTCTGATTACAGCCGGGCGCCATCGTTAATCACAGATATGGATTTGTATTTTCTAATATGCAATACAATATATTCAAATATAGATGTAGACATTTATATCACATCTGTATGTTGTCTAGACGTAACGTTGAGATATCCTAGTTAATAGATCCCATCGCGGCCATTTTGAAATTCAAAAGGGAGGCTTGTCACAAGATGATATAGTGATGAATCAAGCTTAATACGAATACCAAGCTTAATATGAATCAGTGGACTCGATAGTACCTGTGAGCAAAGGTTTGTGCTTTTGTTAAAAAGTACGCAATATGCCCCTTAACCGCTCTACTCTTCTGTCGGTGGGGCACACCGACATGTAGGACTGAGCAGAGCGAAGCGTTTCCCTGCGGGCGATGAGGTCCAGGGGCCCTCCAAAAGAGCCTCTGATGGGATCCAGGGACCACGCCTTGGTGGAGAACCAGAGGCAAAGCCCCGGAAGCTGTAAGGTATACAAAAGATTGTGACCATTATAGCTTGAAGCGTATAACTATCTTCAAATGTCATGGGATAGTTACATGAACACTAAGCAGGGCACGAAAATTGAACTTTGACCATTTCGCTTTTTTTAATTCGTACTAACGATTTAATGAAACAGGAAATTTTGGTTGGAAACGACGGATCATGGTAAGACTTGTATTAGACTGAGGAACAACAATTCCTCTCATGCTGCCCAACAGGAAGTAATGTTGGAACAACTACCTTCGAGATATGCCACTGCGGGGGAATTCTTTACGTAAGAGCACCGAAGACTCATCCAAGGGGGGGGGATCCTTGGCCTTACTAGGAAAATTTCGACCAAGTTCGTTTTTGATTTAGAGGTTTCTGAGGGCCTTAAAATTTTAATTAAGACACGGAGATTATTTGCATTTTCATCAGCAAAAAAAAAAAAAAAAGCAAGAGCTAGTAGCTAATTGATGCCTGCTGAGACTATCCTGATTGCACGCTTATTCTTTAAAGATTTCAGTACCAGTACATTTCAGTATCCAGTAAAAAATTTTAATATTTAGTATGGAGGACATAAGTATGATCCTTTATAAAAGTATCATCACTTTATGGTCCCCGGTGTAATGCTTAGCTCCCTCGGTGAGAATCAAGTGCCCTTGAATATTGTAAGGTATGAAACTAGTATGTTGTATGGTATTTAAAATTGACGTGATGCAATAAAGATTCATATAAGTAACCCATGTGTAGCCTTAATGCAGGAATGCACGTTGAAAAGTACCATGTTAACATTATTCAAACATAGAATTAACTAACAAATAATCAATTGGGAGAATAGGGAGTACTGTTTTCAAGGCAGTGTTGGTCCCATGGCCTTTGAAAATTGATGTTGTATTACTATTTTTAGGAAATTTAATATTTCTTACTGATTACAATTATATTAATTCTTTGCAAAATAGAAACGTGCGAAGTGAACAACAAAATGTAAATTATATTATAATTAATGTAATTTAAACGAATTATTTAATACGTAATTATATCCCACCAAATTTCATTTTGGGCACACGAAGGGAAAGGGGGCATGGACTTGCCTCTTCCTTTCCCCTGCTTCTGTGGGACGCGGCTGCTGGTTTGGGGTTTGAATAGCATGTGATGGAAAATTACCCCATTTCATTTCATACTTGTTTGATTGTCTTGAAATTTCTACCTACGAGTAGAGGCGAGCAGAGGATTAATTTAAGATTCCTTTAAGTCCACAGCCCTGCTACTTAGTTCAGTTTGCACCTATAGGTAGGTGATATTAATAAATTATCCCTTCAATATAAATCGTTTCCATGTAGCATATTACTTACCTCGTTCGGAATCATGTTTCGGTTGTGGCAGGGATAGCTACTTTTCATACACACGCCGTCTCACTGTTAATGATTTTAGGCCAGAAAATGTCACACGAAGGTGTACGTTTCTCATTCGCCTCTTTATAACTATAGTGACCAAGTGAGAGAGATCTATCTGGTAGCCGGCTATTCATACCCCAATTAACCCTCGAAGCTATTAAAGACAACCTTACCGTTTGCTGAGTAGGCTGTAAATGAGAGTCACTTAGCGCATGCATCTAATTGTAGCCCAAATCTTTGTTCCTTTAAACTCATATCTTTGAGACCTCCCCCGACCTTTTAAACACAGCGGAAGGTTGAAGTATACTTGTAACGGACCGTAACAGAAATATGACACATGACACATTTTCTCAGGCTGCACAATTTTACTCACAGGTAGATTTGTCAAGTCTACCGGGTGTAGAAGACGGGAGTACAGTAAAAAATATTAACATCAATAAAGAGGGCGGTGGGGCAACCTCCACAGAAGAGCAGAACAACTACAGTCGTTTAAATTCTGAAAAGAAAAATTAAAATGAAAGAACAGAATAAAAAAATATGCCTGACGTCATCTGCAAAGTAACCTGAATGATACTGAGCTACCCATTATCCGGGCTATGCTCACCCACAGGAAAGTGTAAACTTTGCAACGTGAGTCTCCCAGAGGAGGGTGAGGGTTCAGAAGAGAACTGAATTGAATGGCTGAAGAATGGGGGTCAATCTTTACTCGAGTGTGTGGGGGAGGGGGGACATGACCACTTCTGTCAAAAATTTACTGTGTAAAAATGTTAAGTCAATGGGTGTATTTCCAAATGTGGGGGACGTGTCCCCCTGTCCCTCCCCCCCCCCAGGATTGACGCCCATGGGCGGGAGATATTATTACATTTTATGCAAGATACTGTGAACATGTTGCTTGATTTAGTGGATGCCTATATGATCAGATTTGTTGATGTATTTGGGAAATAAAGACCCTTGCTATTAAAACCCCATGGAGAAGCGAAACTTTCAGTCTGAAGTGTGTGATATTAACATCCTCTTCACAGGTTCAAGGCACTCTTAGAAGAGGTTTGTAAGCAGAACATTATTTTTATATGTGAGAGAGGAGCTAAATTTAAATATTCTTGATAAACTTATATTCAGTCGTCCCAAAGTATACTTCTCGAGATATCAGCGAATGAAATTACTACATTTGTGACCTAACGTGACGTTGAAGCAAGCAGGAGGTTCATCATCTCCTCACACTGATGAACAATGTTTTGTTTTCTTTGTTTCAATATGTTGGTTTGACCTTGGAAATCAATTCAGAACAGGCAATTTCAAGATCGCAAATTCCCATGCCTGTCATGCCTGCAAGTCATCATAAAAGTGAAATAATGAAGGAAAAAACTGGTTGTGAAGTTTAAAACAAGCTCACTAATGCTAGGTTATGGTCAGATAACCTTGTTTAAGTTTCCCCTTGAATGGAAATGCGACAGCTTGTTTGCTGAAATCTCGAGGACCGTAGGTTGTCAGAATTTCAATCAAGATTTCAACCGAATGCTCAAATTAAGTAACATCTCTCCAACATATATATCAAAAACTGATTTAAGTCTATAATCTGTCTAAGCCTTTCTCTTAATACCCTTTTATAATTTAATAATTAACAGTTCCCATATTTATAACTCATATACTGATAAGCGTCATTTTAAGATATCTATAAATTATGGAAACAACTCATGTACGGAATAAACTCAGGGGCAGCCATATTTCCTTCCTCTTCCCTTGTATTTTTTTTTTAAAAATCAGCTCGGTTCTATGCCACCAATACTTAGAAAAGTCAGCATGAACAAAATTTGATTCATTTTATTTGAACAGATTTTCGGTTCACTGGTTTGGAACCAAACCTTTGAACAGAATTTGGTCAATTTCAACTGAACGGATTTCTCGTTCATTTATGTTGAACCGGAAGTCCGGTTCAGTTTGAACTGATTCTGTTGAGTGCTCATTTGATCCTTGGTCCGGATCACCTTTTGAGCCGTTTTGATTCATATCTGAACCGCCCTTTTTTAGAGTGCATACTAGGAAACATCACAGTACAGAGACAGTACCGAGATAACCAATGAGCATTGGACAAGAATCACTTTTTATTCTTCGCAATGTTAGATCAGGGAGCTGTAAGGGATGGAGAAACAACACTTGTTCTTCCTTTGAGCCTAGGTGTTTTGCCTACACTTAAGCTTCGCATTGTCTGGTTCCTAAAATTCCTCTAAACCTTAGAGGAATTAGGCAGTGAAGACAATTGTTCTTGTCGTCTGCTACATTTGAGGGAGCGCATAGGATAATTTCCCCCATTGGTATCACATTGCCAGCCGTCAAGGAAAGCAAAATTTATTTCAACTTGTGCCGCCAGGTGCCACGTTCTCAAAGGGTACAGTACAGCTTTTTATTACTTTTTGAACACAGATACATTGTTCGCTATTTCAGGAACCCTCCGGAAACGTTTTAAATGTCATCATCAAAATTTAGACTCCCATTAGTTTTCAAACAGGTATATTCCTTTCTTAATGAAGAAATTAGAATAATAATGGAATTATGCAACCCTAGAATAGGTGAACAGTCGTTTTGATCAAAAACGGTGAAAACGTTTCGTATTTATAGGCTGCGCAGTTGTCTTCAAAGCAACATCTTGACAATGGGTCTTTGTTACAGGATTACTGCGCTTTAAAAGAGGGCGATCATCATTAAGAAGGGAAGTCAACAAAAGTCAAACAATAAGGACAAAGAGACCTGTCAATCAAATTGGACTACCTGAAAAGGATAAAATTATTCTCAAGTACATATTGTCTGACAGATTTGGTCGATGTTTCTCCATCTCTCACAGCGCCCTGGTTAGATTACAGTGCAGTATTAACATTATGCACCAGGATTTCTTTCTACATCGTCTTTCCAGGGAGTTGTGTTTACAACTCCCTGGTCTTTCAGAAACTTTCGCTGCTTCTGCGCATTCCTGGTTCGTATCTAATTTCAAAGAAGGTACCCAATCAGCGGTAATACATGATACGTAATCTGCTAGTGAGGACTTTCATACAGGAGTCCCTCAGTACTCAGTACTGGGCTGGTACATGTGTCCGTTATAAACGTCTTTTATTTGCAATTGCTGAGAGACGTGGAGTTGAAACACACATGTTTGCTGACAAGCAGATATATATTTCGGGTAATCCAAAGGATGCTGACGCTTGCACTAATTCAATCAGAACGTGCGATTTACGAAATACATAATGGATGAAAGAAAGACATTCAAAGATGTACTATGAAAAGGCAGATTTTCTTATTATTTCCAAACGAATTACTACTCGGTACCTCCGCCTTCGTGATCACGATTACTCACACTTCAGGTACACTTGAGTTTTATAGGCAGCCCTAAAGGTTATGTAAAATCGAAGCCCGGGTACCATAGTAGAAAAGTAAGAAAGATTGTTACTAGCAATTAGAAACAATTGTAAATGTACGAATTACTACTCAAAGGGTTATGAAGGGGAAAAAGTACCAGAAACAATATGCCTGTATTATCATTTGGGGGAAGATAGGGGTGCCTTTTCATGGTTGTACTAAGAATCTAAACGTTACGATATGTGAATTTATACTGTCTAAAACATTCAGTTTACTGTAAGCAAAATGATGATCACATCGAAGTTAGCGCAGAATTGCAATTATTCCCATCATCTCCAAGCTATTATCTCCAAAGTAACGCGCGCTAGGTTGAAATGTTAACTGTCTTATCCCATCGTAACTTACGGCTCATGCACAAAGATTCTATACAGAGACGAGGGAGCTCTTTAAGAATAATGCCCACATTTTGTTCCATAATGACGTCAGTAACCATACTATTACTCTTACACTTCTCTCATATTATACTTCTCTCATACAATTATAATAGATTTCATTCCAAGGACGCTCCCTGACTGAACCTCCACGTTGACTAGGGCTTTTATTACGACAGAAAATTGCCATTAACATTTCAAATCTCCGTGCAAAACCCGAAGCACGTAGTTGAGTACGAAAGTTTGACGTTCTTTCTAGCTTCGATCAAACGAAGACAACTACTGGGTCATCATAGGACCTTACATCAACGACATATTTGCAACAAAAAATCGATCTTTCATTTTAAAGGATGATATATTTATTTATATCTATCTATCTATCTATCTGTCTGTCTGTCTGTCTGTCTGTCTGTCTGTCTGTCTGTCTGTCTGTCTGTCTATCTATATCTATATATATATATATATATGTATTAATTTATAATTACAGAGGAGAGTTCCACGTGTACCCCGAGAAAATAAATCGTTCCTAAAATTTCGAATTAAATCTTGGAAAAACTAGAAGTTCCCGTAGATCTACCCAATTACCCTGAAGACCGCTGTTGAAAAGTAGTCGTTCCGGATAGATCTGCTATCCTTGGTCACTATATAACGAATAATACAATATATATATATATATATATATATATATATATATATATATATATATAACACTAATTCCCACCTTAAGGGGAAATTGTTATATCTGCGTGTACATAGGGCGAAAAAAGATAATAAAATACATAAGAAATAAATTCGCCCTAACGTCTAAACATATAATTAACGTTATTTCAATGGCCAGCCATCCGTTCATGTTAACAGCTAGGTGTCCGTAAATTTGACAACTTTGAAGTAATGGCATCTAGTTTGTAAATCTAAGAGGGCGCCCTTGTAAGTTTACGTATTCCTATAGAAAAAGTGTGTGGAAACGTTAAGGCGAAACTTATATGTCACCCGAAAATTTTTTTCCCCTTAAGGTCGACTTTTCAACAACAACTTTCCCCCTAAGTGCCGAGTGCCTAAGTGCCGAATTAGTGAAATATATATATATATATATATATATATATATATATATATATATATATATATATATATAACGCTAATTCCTACTGTACGGGGAAATCGATATATCGCGGTTTCGTTAAGGCGAAGAAAAAAACAAAATACATTAAAAAATATTTCCCCTTTTGGAAACCAGATATACAACAACGCTTTTTCAATGGCCCACCATCCATACGTGTTAAAAGATACGGGTACGTAACTTGGTCAACATTGAAGTAATAGCATGTAAATCATGTGGTGAAACGGACGTTACCATCCGTTTACGTATTCTAATATAAAAAGCGTGTGATTTCGCAAAGTCGACCTGATTTTTTCCCCTTTTAGGCACGTTTTTTCATACAATTTTTCCCCTTTATCCCAAATTAGCAAAATATATATATATGTATATATATATATATGTATATATATATATGTGTATATATATATGTATATATATATATATATATATATATATAGGGGAATTAGTATAACATAAAACAAAATATTTAGAAGCATAAAAATGTGGCGGAGTTATTAGAAAAGGAAAAGAGAAAAAATATCACACATGTAAAAAGTTACAAGTGTTTCGCATATGGATATGACGACATCACTTCAATCGTCGGTACGTAATGAAAGGTATGATTAAGTTCCGCATACGTATCGGAATTATATTGCTTTGCACAGATTACCTTCCATGTCTTCCGCGGTGTCGGGTGCTGACGGTAGTGATTTGTTCTTCACAGTAATTCCAATGCAAGCAGCAATTATCAAGATGGTGCCAATATAAGATGTCCAAAATGGCAACAGATGGAGAAACACAATTTGCAACAGAAATGTCCAAAAAAGCTGCATCGTACACATTACCGTTACAAGAGTCGCCGTTTCTACTTTGAGTGCGTAAAAGACGGTGAACTGAGCAAATGCATAGGCAACCCCAGCTAGTAGAGCAAAGAACCATTCTAGCATAGCTGGACAGCGCCATCTATTTAGTATTACTGAAACTAACCCACTCAAGAGGACTGTAGCTGTCGCATTGAAAAATATGCAAAACAAGCTATTCACCCCAACCTTTGAGAGTTTCCTGTTGAAAACGTACAGGAGAGCTATTGTGGCCGATCCAGCTAAGGCAAAGAGTACGCCTAGGAGAGTGGCGTCATAGGTGGATGAACTTTCCGTGTAGTTTCTGAATATGAAAGGAGGTCGCGCAATAAAGACTACTCCAACTAATGCTAACAGGGCAAATAATATGTCGAACAAGCGCAGTGGTTCCTTTAAAATAAGCCAACTGAAGAAAGCAACTTGGATTACAGAAGTACGAATTATAGTTACGGTGTCACTGGCAGCTAAGTAACTCATAGAGAGAGAAATAAAGCAGACAGTACTTGCCTGACAAGAGCCGCTGCCTAGGAGCCAGAGGTAATGTTTGTAGTCCTTAGAAGGACGAATGCCTGCATAGATAATGAGAACTAAAGAAAATAACATCAGGACAGGTACGTGCATAAAAACTACTTGGAAAGCATCCAGAGTCTCGGTCAATATTTTGATACAAAGACTCTCAATGGAAAAGAAAAGAGGAGCTAGAAACGCAAGAACCAACCCGTAACGTCGGCGGAGGAACTGTAATGGCTTGTATGAAAAGCACACTGTGCAAAGGTTTACTATTTCTTCTATTAAGGAGGGTTTACATTTCGTTGATTCATGCGTATTTGAGTGATCGGTCCTTGTGTCGAGGCGTTGACTTTCGGTTATATCAAAATCCTCTTTTGTAATTTTATCATAATTAGCCATCCCTTCTATGACTTCATTGGAGGAGTCCTTACTTTTAACGTCATCAATGGTTCCCGCCTGTAGACACGATGTCGGTGGTGACTCGAAATCTTTCTTTTGGCTCATCTCCATTCTATAAAGAGCAACATTAAAAAGGGACGTTACGTAAAACTGAATATCTCAGAGCGAGTATTAGTGGAACGTAGTCGAAACTCATGCAGTTAAATTTAGTTGCACTAATATATAGCATTACACAGCTGTACAACTAACGTGATCCAATTTAATGGTTATACAACCAATTTTAGCCAAGTTGGATGTATACAGATGATGGTCACACATGACTTGAAACCAGATAGGTCCATGCAGTTAAACCTTTTACAATTTAAAACAACAGATAAATCAACACTTTGACCACGAAATATTACTTCGCGTATTTACTAGTAACTTAAGCCCTCTGTAAGAAAATTTTCCCTAAATTCGGCAAGCAGTTCCGACACTTTCGCATAAAGAAATCTCATGAATTTAAGTGCGTGGTATCATAGCTAAGAGTCATCAGCTCCTTAATCTTTATAGAGTATGCTGAATCGAATTATTTCTAAATACTTGCATTAAATAAATTTGTTTTTGTTGTCGCTACACTAGCGCCCATTTATAGGCCTAGTTTCAGTCAGCTTGAAGTTATTGGTGACGATTTACAAATGAGTGTTCAATTAACGCTGGACGCTCCCGAACATTAGAAGACACCCAATTTCAAGGAAATTCCCTTTGGCGCTGGTTGGCGAACCTAATGACCGTGCCAAATAAGTGGAAGAAAAATGATTGCGATCGAGATCAGTTCTAGCGATTGATACAATAAAACTGGATCATTTCCGTCCATGAAATCTTAAACGTACGTTACATTTTTGTTGTACAAAAACTTATAAAATATCATAATCTGATGGAATCGAACGTAAGTGCTCTTCAAGATAATTTGATCTTCAACATTTTTAGCCCAGTTCTGAGCTCTGTTGAAGTGCGATTTTTCGAGTTTCTATGCTCTGTAAATGGAAGTAAAATCCAATATTTTCAATTAAGCTTTTGCATAGAATCTTAAGCACTAAATATTTATTACGTCTTCATAAGTTAAAAGAAAGTGCGTTGTGTTCTTTTTATAAAAAGCATGATGAAACTGTGAGCACATTTGGGGGATTCTATCATGACATCAAGTTTTATTTTGGATATAGGGTATAGACACTTTCGGGATTGTCATTTCAACTTTTCCGAACAAGATTTTTTTTTAGTTATAAGTACGTCTTGAGACACCCTTATAATTTGTTATTTTTCACACTAAGTATTATGTCTTTTAAAAGAAAATGGTGAAGTTACCACGTATGTAAAGATTTATGAGAAATTTAAATTTACCTTACAAGTTGAAAAATATTTACTTGATTGACGTCATGCATTTCCAATCCAACAATTTTGTAACACATTCTCCTCAAAATTGTACCCAGTTATTTGTTCATAAATGTTGTACATGCTCTATTTTTATTCTTTTTGGTTTTTTTTTTTTTTTTTTTTTTGTTCTCGTCATGTGCCAGTAAAAGGCTATATTTGTTTATTGATAATGTTTATGTAACAATAATTGTGATAAAAAATTACGATAATAAAAGATCAAAACTGCTTCATAAATCTCTTCAAGCAAAGACACACTTTGTGGTAATGACTAACATTTGACTTTTACTACACTTAAGTCAGGAAGCAGTTTCGTTCAAGAGTTGCAAACAGGCGATTTACAGTTGGAGTCCATCTTGCAATAGATTTTAAAGTTAGCAGTTACGACAAAATAAATTCAATGACACCTTAATGAATTTTCCAATACAATAAAGTGTTTTGATTAGAGGCACGTTAGTAAGTATTCCAATTACTTCTTTTAATTGGCAGTAAATCATTAATTTGCAATATTCTCAAGTACATCTCAACATGGCGAGAAACAGTGACATTCTGGTCACAGCAGGGAAATACGGATAGAAACGACACACAACTGCATCACTTTCTTTCTACTATTTTCCTAACTTTGCTTGATAATTTCAAGGAACTAAAATCGAAGGAGAACCATTGGCTGCTACATCTTACAGAGGTCCCCCCAGCTTGTGGCCTTTGGTTCATATCTGCCAGGCCGTACATAGGGGTAAGTCAAGCCCACAAAAGATGGCTAAACTGCACGTTTTCAAAGGTGAATGAAAGTTCGCTACACATTTTCTAACCTTCGTACTCTGGATCAACAATATGCCTCGCACCCACTATAGCCACATCCCCATACCCCGATATAAAAGAACAACCATTAACAGAGAAAATGTGCATACTTTCATAACATAGTTCGTGCTTTTAGTTAAAATATATTTTTGGATTTCGACAGATTTGAAGCTGTTAAAGCATGACCAGTGTGGTGACTGAAAAGAAAAGGGACAAGTGTGCTGTACCATTTTACGAAATTGGTCAAATTTGACCAGCAGAATTTAGTCTAGTGGTGTCTCTCCTGCTCGTTCGCATACATCATCAATACTTTTTTATGGCCAACATATCAAAACCTTTGACTATCGCAAGACAATTCATATAATGACACGAGTAGGGTGTAGGTCTAAACGGTCTTAAGAAATTTATAGACTTGTAAGGTAAAGAAAATTCCAAAATAATACTTACTGAAGTCTTGAAGTTGTCATTTCTCATCGATGATCGATTAAAGCAAATCATAGAAGAAAGATCAATTATATAGGTCGTCTTTTGGTTTAACTATAGACTGACATCTAAGTATCAAAATATGTCTCATTCAGTGTATCCAGCACACATGCACACATAGATCGTTAGCATTTTTCTCCCAACTCTTCGTACTATATGTAAACTCATGCTACGTCTCTAAAGTGAGCTTGCTGATTTTGCATTAATTTGATACAGGACGCTCTTGACTATGGACTTTGCACATGCTATCAGTGTTTCAACTTGATATGGCTATATGCATGACAACATAAGATATTTATCTTTTTTTTTAATATTTAACAAACATAACTACCATCATGTACTTTTAAGGTTAATATTACTATTTTTGGACTACTGGTATAAACCTACAGGATGGGACCAGGGAGTAACACTGAATTTTTAATCTTTTACATACGCTAACATCACCAAATCATTGAGACTTTCGTCTCTTAGTTTTCTTTTCATGTGGTTAAATGCTAGAGCGTTCCTGTCTAATAGGATAACACATTTTCGGCAAATTCTAATGCTGCATTAACTTCTCTAAAACCGTTTCCCATCTCCAGTATACACTTTTGCTTTACAACTAGT
Source organism: Holothuria leucospilota (assembly GCA_029531755.1). NCBI lineage: Eukaryota > Metazoa > Echinodermata > Holothuroidea > Aspidochirotida > Holothuriidae > Holothuria > Holothuria leucospilota. The sequence goes on from CM055961.1 coordinate 85,682,260, forward strand.
TACAACTAGCTACCACTTTCGACAACAAAGAGTGTTTTAAAGTCGGTGGACCTGGATCTGATACCTGATCTAACCAGGAAATCACATTAAGAGCAAACTATTAACATACATTGATCCTGACATTACAATGGTTTACACTTGTCTAGCCTGAGAGCTCTGACCTTCGTCAAGTACGCCCAACACATGTGGTGGATGGAAAGATAATTTACAGTGGTAAAACACCCAGCTGAAAATTTCAGTTGAGTCCAGTTGAACTAGACTGAACTGGACCAGTTGAACTGTCCCGTTCAACTGGAGTTTCTGGAAATAGAGCATGTCCAGTTGAAAAGTCCAGTTTGGACCAGTTCAACTGGACTAACTCAACTGGACTGTTCTGGAAATTGGGGATGTCGAGTTGAGAAAACAACTGGTACATCACAGGAAGTCCCTGTTAATGAACCCCCTTAAAGTTTAATACCACGCATGTGTGGCTTGTAGAAGGGTAATCCAGGTGTAATGGTGTACTTCAAAATGCTTTCTTTTTTCCAAAAGTCCTCTGACTCTCTGGCGAAGAGCCAGGGCGAAAACCAAACAATACTCCCGAAGGTGTTCTGCTCTCCGAAGGAGTAACATCGTCCCCAAGGGACAAACTTTGAATTAACTGACACCACCCGACAGTGGTCCCGTCCTAGACTGGCTGAACAGAGCTTTTCACGTGCTAAAAACGGACACGGCCAGACCGGCGAAAGGATCATTACATATGGCCAACAACCAAAAAACCGAACACCAACAACACAAACCACCAAAATCGCCCAGAGCACCAGACCGAATCCCTCGACCAGCGAGGACACTCCAGCCCCGGTACGGCTTCTTGGAGTCTTTGTCACCACCAACAGAAACCACCACCACACCCACCACCGACCCAACAACACAATCTCAAAACAACACACGCCCAAAGGCAACAAACACACCCGAAGGCAACAACACGCCCCAAGGCAACCACAGCGCAGGGGGACAAGGGGGTCCACTTGTTACATTAAAATCACTATTTACAGTTTACTTACAGTATATACAACTATCTACACGTAACGAAAACAAAACTTCCCAAAGAGATCGAACGAGCCCGGCAGGGGATCGGGAACGTCCACTCTCTTCGGGAATCCAAACCAGCCTGAATAGAACAGCAAGTCTAAAACATTTTGTTTCTTACATGTACTGGTAATATAGCAATGTGTCAGGACTTATGTATTTACTAATTAGAGATTTAAATATAGTGTAAAAAATGATAAAAACAATTCAATTAAGGTCTAACCCTGCTGTAAACTGTTTAAGTGTGTTAATTGCACGCTTTGGGAATAAATGTGAAAAAAGAAACCGTGACAAAAAATCCCACAAAAAGTCTGATTTGATAAAATGCATTTTCGCTCGATTATGCAAATTAGGTAAAACCAATTGAATTCAACCGAACCTTTCTGGATGGGTTCGACTGGACTTAACGGGGCCAGTTCAAATAGATTTTATTGGACTAGTTCAAGTGGACATCCTGGGCCAGTTCAATTGGACTTTACTGGACCAGTTCAGATGGAGTTTGCAGGTCCAATTTTATTGGACTTTGCTGATTCAACTTCATTGTACTAGGTCACGTGGACCTTCCTGGACCCATTCAACTGGACTTTCTGGACCATACAGTTCAGTTAGATTTTATTGTGATCAGTTAAAAGTTCAGTTTAACTTAATTGGGATACATTGTGATTTGGGGGACTTAGGGACTCTACTGGACCAGTTCAAGACGACTTTATTGTAATCAGTTCACCTAGACCCGTTCAATTTTCCTTTGTTATGGTTACTTTAACTGGACCTTTCTAGACCTTTACAACAGGACTTAATTGTGACTAGTTCAACTGTACTGAACTGGACCAACTGAACTGGAATTTATTGTGATTGGTTCAAATGCACTTTACGGGGTCAGTTCAACTGGACTTTACAGGCCCAGTTTAACTGGACGTTCTGGTGATTAGTTCAACTGGACTTTCCTGGACTAGATCAGTTGGGTTTCACTTTTACCAGTTTAATTGGACTCCACTGTGACCAGTTCAACTGGACTTTGCAGTTCAACTGGACTTCATTGTGACCAGTTCAACTGGACTTTGTTGGACCAGTTCAACTGGACTCCACTGTTACCAGTTCAACTGGACGTTGCTGGACCAGTTCAACTCGACTTCATTGTGACCAGTTCAACTGGACTTCATTGTGACCAGTTCAACTGGATTTTGCTGGACCAGCTCAATTGGACTTCATTGTGACCAGTTCAACTGGACTTCATGGTGACCAGTTCAACTGGACTTAAAATTTTAACTGGATTTTGTCGGATCAGGTCAATATGGGATTGTATTGGTATCAGTCCAACTGGACTTTACTGGACCACAGTTCAATTGGACTTTACTTTGATCACTTTAATTTGAAGTTACATGACCAGTTCAATAGGATTTTACATGATTAGTTTAACTGGACTTTCCTAGACCAGTTCAATAGGATTTTATTGTGATCAGTCCAAGTGAACTCTACTGGACCATTTTACTTGGACTTTATTTTGATCAGTACAACTGGACTTTACAGGACCAGTTCAATAAAATGTTACTGTGATCTTTTACTGAAATTTACGGTGCAATAGGACTTCATCGTGAAAAGTTTAACTGGACATTACAGTAACAGTTCAAAAGGACTTCAGTAACAGAACCAATTCTTCACTAGTGATAACTGCCTACTGTAAATTAAGGCAATTTTAAGTTGCAAGTTTAGAAAACTTCCATCAGTCCAGCAAGTTTTGTTGCTAAAGAAAAATTCCACTGCGCAATGATTTTCGCTTTCTTTAGCGTTAGTAGCTTTGAACTGTTACTACAAGAACAAGCCCACTTGAAGTCCAGTTCAGTCACTTAAGTAATTCCGTCATGTAATCGTGATAATAGAAAAAGCCCAATTAAATCAACTGGTTCCAGTGCAGTCCAGTTAAAATCCCGTTGAGTCCGGTTGGGTCCAGTCCAAGTCCAGTTCAAATTTGAACTGGATTCAACTGGAATTTTCAGCTGGGCAATTATAGGAAAAGATAGAAGTGCTATTGATTTCGAGTCACTTTTGATCGTTGAACATTTACTCTGCACGCCTTGATCTCCTACTCGGGTAAAATCCTCCCCCATGCCAAGATCAAAATTTGAGGATCAGGTCCGGATCCGATCTGACTTTACCCTACAGCTTTGATAGCGTGCACAGAATCTAACCAGAGCACTAGATCAGATCAGGATCTACCCTCTCAGAACAGTTAAGTAAAATAAGAACTACCTACGTATCTCTGAAGTAAAATTTCCCGCATAACTTATGCTGAAATTCTCTTCATTTTGTGTAATTGCTTAATAAAAGAAAAGGAAAACTTCGACGTTATTTATGTGTAAATTTACTTTATTGCACAAAATATGTGTTACTTTTACAGTTATTTTACGAAAACGTTTACTTAAAAGCTTTGGAGATCTTATTTTACTTCAATTTGAAGCGTATTTCTGTGAGCAGTAGGGTGTTTAAATGGGGGTCGGGGGCCAAGCCTCCCCCTCCTTCGTGGACAGTCGGGGGAAAATCACTCAGTCGGGAGATTGGAGGTTAAGTATAACGGAGAGGGGGGGGGGAGGAATATAAGAGACAGAAAAAACACCCGCATTTTACAAATATCCAACCGAGTCATATTATTTTGTCGTTACCTCTGAACTTTTCCCTACAGTACTGAGCTAGAACACGCAATTTCTCTTCCTCGCCAGTAAACAATTAGTCGGTGTCGATACAGACCCGTAGCCAGACAAGGCATATATTTAAGGGATGAAACAGTTTCGGAGGGTGCGAAAAATTTTCAGGGGGCGAGATGTGGAATAATGTGTTAAGTCAATGGTAACTTGAAATTTTCTTATGTACGGTTTGTCCCCTGCCTCCTCCCCATGTCTACGGGCTTGTATCGATATCCGGTCCGTGACCAAAGTACCATAATTTTCTTTCGCGTTTTGCGTGGGTTTCGGTAGCCCCTAAAAGCATTCTACTAATGACGGGTAGGGTATCGGATGGAACAAATGACAAATGCTGTGAAAAAGTTGCCAAGGTTTTCTTATAACGGCGTGTTTAGGGAACCAAATATCTTCCATACGGGCGTCCTTTACATGATAGTATTTCCGGAGATTTTCCTTCTCCTTTTTCGTCCCTGAATTTGCTGGCGGACCATGATTTTGAGTCTGTACCGCTCTGATTCCACGTCCGCCCTCGGAGTGAACGACTTCATGGAAAGACAATAAGTAGAGTTATTGTTCTGTCAATACACTCTGCAGAGTCTATAGGAAGACGTACAATTATAGTGGCAAGTTTGTGTTTCAGAAATTTAGAATGAAATTTCCTGCAAACTTGGAATTTGGGGATGCCACATTTTCTCTCGGTAGTTGGTGATGACAGCCTTGTAAGCTACACAGATTGAAGAATGTCACGAGAAGAACAGTAGGGAGAAAGCAATGATTCTACTTGCTTAGAATGTTGTCTGGTACAAGCGGGTACGCTCTTGAGCGTTTAGGATGGAGAAGCATCTCTAACAGTGACGACCCAAGCATGGCAATAGACACATTTCATTCATTGTTGTAAAGTGGGGCTTCCTGCAGTCTGGGGCATTTGGAATGCCAAATGTTCTCATCTCACCCCAGTCATAATCTGGGTAAAGCTGAGGTCGGCTTTGGTCCAGAGCGTACAGCTAACTTCTTGAGGAATCCAGTTATCCGATGAACAAAATCCGAAGCTACTCCTATATAGGGAGTATGGTCGGTCCTTTCGCTGTTAAGAATACATGCAAAATGTGTCTAAGTAGCAAGTGTATAGTGAATGACCCGTTCGATGAAGTGCAATGAGTTTAATTTGTAGACTATCTTCTACATTGGCGGAAACAATTCACTGCGCTTGTGTCAGTGCCTCCTGCAGTCTAACACCGCCATATCCACACACTACGGCAGTGGCGTAACCACAATTTCTTCGTTAGGAAGGCAAGACTTTTCCCAAGGGGGGAACCAACATAAGCTTTTTATGCACTCACTGTACTCAAGCCTGGTGCAGCAGTATGTAAAATGTACACTGTATACGACTATGGTATATTATTATACAAATAATGGATGTTCATGAGTGCGATAGTATGAATTATTTCATGAGTTGAAGGATTGAACGTTCAATTCAACGAGGCGAAGCCGAGTTCAATAGAACGTAAATCTTTCAACGAATGAAATTATTCATACTATCGCACTCATGAAAAACATTCATTATTTGTTTTGTATAACACCTTACAACTATCTAACGTTACCTTTATCTAGTCGTTGGTTAAAGTTGTGTTTTGGCGGTCACTATGGTTCGCGTTTGTCCCTATGGTAGCTCCATGGTTTGTCGTTTGCTAGAAACGCGTCTATGTGCCTATTACATACGATATGTGATATGCGATCCCCAAAGCTGCGTTTATTGAGTTGCGGCATAGTTTGTACGTACCGCAGTGATAGTGACGTCACAGCCGCGTGTTACACTAGACAATTTCAAGACCGTGTGTTATAGGCTACTAGACTATTGCACGATGCATAACACACGACCATGATGATAGTGCCGAATCACCCATGGCATGTGACCACCAATCCTCCAACCACATGTAGAGAAATTGAAGGTGTTATATAAATGTTGATACTGCATGCAAGCGGTTAAGCTAATGCTTTGACGAATTAGACCAGAGCGCCATCATTTTTTGTTATTGTTTTTAGTTAAGATCGTACCTGAAAACTGACCGAATTGATTAATTGCCAAGCTGGTCATATTTATCAAAGTTTGCTTATAGTGTAAATGTCGTATTTTTGTGTGTCAAAGAAAATCCTTCCCGTTTTTTTTTCTTTTAAAAACACATCGCTTGAATTTTTTGGGAGGCAAGAATGTAATAAAAAATAATTCTAAGGGGCAGTGCCCCCTGGCCCCCATAGTTACGCCAATGCACTACGGGCTCTCCTAGTGCAATTAATTAGGTCATTGTACCCGAAATAGCCCTTCTGCTGACGGTTGTAGGACGTGAAAGTTATAAACTTGAAACTTTACTGTACCTGGCTTCTTGTCTAAGATCATGTTAAGGCCTACGGGGGTATGTGGGCGATACACCCCAGAAATTTTCAGTGTCGTCCTTCGGGAAACATATGCCGTCCATCGGGCAAAACTGCCACTTTATTTGGCAATTCATTGACTTTGTTAGAAAAAAAATTATTTGGGGCTACAAAAATGTGGGGATATTTTTATATTTTACTGAGTGGAAATATTGCATGCTTTGGGTACATTAACCAAAGAACTAACAACCCTCCCAGATTTCACTGTATTGGCGAACTATTCTGTTTGTCGAGAAATTATTATATACTGTTTGGAGCGTCATTGAATTAAGGGTTCTAAGTCAGTAAGTGATCTCTACCACACTACTCCGAAGCAATTGTCTTTTGAAGAAATCCAGGGTGTCGGGAAAATAGAAATTCCGTATTGCATAATTGTCTGCCGTAAAATAGACAGTATGTCCAAGGATCTCCCTGGTAAGTCCGACACTGTGAAATGAAATCCTTTTGGAATGTGATGCGACTCGACTTGACTGCTCGTCGGGGAGGGGTTGTTAGTAATAGTAATCAGGGTAGTCGGGTCGCAGTCGGATTGTAGGTTAGCCAAACCTGCAACACACTGCCGAGGACGATATATTCAAAAGTACTATCTTCTGTTTTCTTTTTGTCACACGCCTGCTCTTGTAGTGGCTTCTTTATTGGTCAATTCATTAAAAGATGAGTCGCTTTGAGTCGATGACAGCTGTACACTGCCACGGCCTCAGTAAACTGCGACGACCCCCTCCTCCCCGACTTCACTATGAATATCAGTTAGTTTTATATTTCCAATGTGGTCGAAGAAGACTGTCGGATCGTAATCGGGACCGACAGTCAGGTCAAGAACAAAATGTGGTACACACCTTACCCTCTCGTCTGCCACACGACTGGATCTCACTGTCGCATGGCAGTCGGATAGCTGGGATGAGCCGGTTTACCACTTACTCAAATCGTAGTCTTTCAAGTTTGTTGAAAGCTTAAAATTTCGCACTCTTCGTGCTTTGAAGGCTGCGAAAGAGGCTCGCTTTTCGACTCTTGTAGGTACAGTGCCTACATAAAAACATTACCAAATGGACTTCAACATGCTACTTTTCGGCGCGCTTAGCGCATTCTACATGTGCACTAGTTGTCAAATTATTAAATTCAAGAAGGACGGAGCGTATACTTGGGATTGTTGCGGAATCCCGTGCAACCTTTGTGAGCCTACCTCTCAACCCTCAAACAGTGCTGCCTCACAAAGAAATCGAATGGCCCATTGTCCTAACTATGAAACGAAAGGACAAGCTGCAATTCTTAGGGTCTATTTAGAGGGGTGTAGTCAGTGTAATTCGTTCATAGCTAATTGCTGTGTAGAATGAGTGAAACAGCCAAAAATTCCCGTTTAAGTGTCATTTTTGGCGCGCTTCGGGCGAATTCATATTCTACTGTTCTACTCTTTGTCTTATCATAACTTTACATCTAACAAAGTGTAATTATTGCAAAACTATTCAGAAACTTCACCACCCTCCACCCTCCACCCTCCCCACCACCAAGCCCGATGCATCGTAAAAGAAAGACCGGTGGCTAGTCCGATTTACGCTATTTTGAAAACAGAGACAGACTGAGATTTCCTGATCTGTTTAGTGCATACTCAATTTCTTTTTGTCCTTCAGTTAGGCCATATTTAAAACTTTTATTGTGTTCTTTTTCTTTTGTGCAAAGATTACCTTCAAACGAGGGGTATGAGTTCATATTAATTGACGCAGACATTTTATGATTTTGTCGGGAATGTAACCCTTTTTGTCGGGAAAATGTTCAGCACCCCTCCCCCCGCTCATCGATCTCTAGGGACACCCCTCGGTGTAGGGCTAGTATGTTCTTTTCAGCCAGTCGAGAACGGGGCCACGCATGACAGACCCATGATGTAGAGGTATAAAGGCCGAGAGGTTGGTCATGTCAGTGCCGGATTAACCCCATGGCAGAACCGGCATATGCCGGAGGCCCCGCGCTTTTGGGGCCCCTGCCTCTGGCATATAATGTATAATAACTGTCATGTATCACTGTATAATGTGTAAAAGCAACTATTAGTTATTAGCGGTTAAAAGCTAAAATTTAATCTGTTGAGTGTTGTTAATTTTGTGTAAGCGGGTGGGCGAGGGGGAAGGAGGTTAAAATTGTAAAAGGGGCCCCGCTATAGAAAGTGCCGGGGGCCCCACACAACGCTAATCCGGCCCTGGGTCATGTTCAGTCTAGCTTGTCCCATAGGGACGTAGCTCCTTCGGGAAGCAGTAACGTTTGGTTTTCGCCAGAGAGTCGAGGGGAGTTTGGAAGAAAGAGTAAAAAGTTTGTGTATGGCAAAAACTTCAACAAGGTTTCAGCGGTCACTTTACTTTTTCAAATAAGGGTGTAAGTCAATGGAGAATTTATTGGGGTATGCTACCTTAAGATGATTAGGAAGTAACGAAAACGGTTCTTGCCCGTCGTCTGCTAGTTCTCAAACCGTTTGGGGGATAATTCTAACAATTGTCAATATATTGTCAGTGGCCCAAAAAAGACAAAATCTCTTCATGTCTTTACACCAGTTTTCACATTTTAAAGGCTTGTGGAAGTTGATCTTTTTCTATTTTATGAAAAATCCTGAACTTTTTGTAATTTCGTAAACAAGGGGGTTAAATTATCAAGAAAAACAAAAGAAGCGTGAGAAAACATGACATTAGCATCACATCCTCTATGGAAATAAGAAAAAAGTCATGTCATTTTGGACAATAGGTAAACTACCTTCAAAATGGGATATCATGAGTAAGAGATAGCAAATTGCAACAGAGCTATGAGAGAATATGCTATTTTTTCGTCTCCTTTCATTTGACCATTTTCACCGAAAATGCCTTCAAATTGCTTCTGTTACATTTACATCTTGCAAAATGTGTGCATAAATAAAACATTCACGAATTGTATATTCTAGTATCTTTCCACTGCGGACATAATTCTGACCTACCTGAACTTCGTTACACACCCAGCCTAAAAGTATATATTGTGTCCTAATTTCTCTTTTCATTGAACTTGCAAGTAGTTCTTTTTTCACTATTGAAAAGCAAAATAAAGGTAGCGCAAATTCCTTTTCCACTATTTGTTTAAGTGAACTCAGAAGAATGTTCCATTTCAAAAAGTAAAGTTTCTATTGTAAAGAGATTACACATCCAGGTGCGGATTAACAAGGGGCTTCCCCGGATCCACGCCTCCCCTCCTCACTTTACGGCACCAACTTCTTGTTATCTTATCCCTCTGTGAGGAGGATGAGATAATTGTTGGTATTTTACCTATTGGGCTGTATACGACAATGCCAGCTGAAATAGCAACCGTTGCCATAGTAATAATTAATTTTTCGAAGTGACTAGACTAAGGGGCTAACCCATATTGAGGTACCCCAGGGTAACCAGAAGTCCATAACTGAAGCAGGGATCAAAACGTGTCCATGTGTATGTGCTTGGATGCGTGTATGTCCAGTTTTGTTCTGTAAATGTCTCCTACACGAGTTGACCGATTTTCTTCAAACTCAGTGGGCAGGCACCTTAGTAGAAACACTGTGTCGGACCGAATACCGGAAGACCAAAGGTCACGTGACAGAAGGTCAAATGTACATTTTCTTGTGTTGAAAACTGACATTTAACGGCCAGTCGATTCTCTTCAAACTTTCTGGGAAGGTGTTGGAGGGTACCAAAGGGTGGGAAAATGTGTCTCACACACGCTGATGTAAAGGTCAGAGGTCAAAGGTCAGATTGTGTAAAAATCGTTTTTGGCTATAATTCAAGCGGAAATAGTTTACGTTCGTGAAACTTGAAATGTATAAAAGTCACTACTTTGTAAATGGTTAATTAATTCATCTTTTCGGCGACCTTCCTTTTAATCGATTTTAGTCTTTTCGGAATGGACATTAATCAAGTAAAATCTACTAAATCAGCAATTTTTGAACTCTCTTCATCTTTTCTCTAAATCCACTTTTTGGAGCTACACCCCTAGATCCCCATAGCCTTCACAACGTGATTGGCCTTTACCGTAACACATCATGAGCATTCTCATTACCAATCGTCAAATGTAAATTTTAGGTCAAAAATGCTACTTGTCGTCTGTGCCGATTTTTTTCAAACCTAGTTGAGAGGTGTCCCACAATGGGAAATTACGTCTCATAGTTTCCAGTAGTAAAGGCCAAAGGTGTAGAAATGTTTTCCCAAATGTATGATGTTCATTATTGATGTAAGTCAATATTTTTTACTGTTACTTAAGATATTACGATCATAGATATAAAACTCCTATTTCTACATTGTTATAGAAAATGACTCCTTCCGAAGACGCAAAATATTGAGGCAGAAGTGTCAATTTCACATGTAAGTAGTTCTATTCGGCGATCTGCGTAGAAAACTAGGAACGCATTATACCAAGGCGTTGTCCCTGTTTATATCAAGTACGATAACAAGAAAAAGCGTGGTGTACTTGCGAGTGGTATATGCGCAGAATAAATTTCTTGAATACTTGACTTGTAATTATCTTGAATACTTGACGCATACTTCTGCTAGTTAAGAAAACTAATGCAATAAATGTGAAGTGACCTCATTAGTAGGCCTAATGCACTCCTCCTCTTAATTCCACCCTATGGCTTCCACACGCAATAGACAATACAGCCTAATCTCCTAATCACTATAACAATAGAAAATAAGTACAAGTGGATCTAGTGATCAACTAGATCGTTGACCTCCACGACCACCAAAAACAATTAGAATCATCGACCCTGTATGGAGTATCCTCATGTCAAGTAAGAGATCCCTTGATCCTATAAATATTAAATGTTTAGAAGCAGTATCTTTGAGATTTTTACAGTTTGACCTCTGGTGACCGCATATGACTTTCAACTTCCACACTTACACCATAAACAAGAGAGATCATCTTATCAACATGGAACATCTACATGCAAACTATGAAATTCCTTATGCTTGCCAACCTTGAGATACTGTGTATATGAGCAGTTTTCAAGGATTTCACTATTCGACGTCCGGTGACCTCAAATGACCTTTGACTTCCAACAAAATCAATAGGGTATCTACTCAATATGCCTTATGAAATTTACTGAAATTTCCCTTTATGAAATATTGTTTACATGCATTTCTCAAAGCTTTTACAGTTTGACCTCTGATGACCCCGAGTGACCTGTGACCTCCACCAAAACATTAAGGATCATCTACACAACATGGGTATCCACATGCCAAGTGTGATATCCCTAACAGTTACCCCTTCTTCAGATATCATTTTTACAAAGAAAGCTCCACATACACATACACACAAACACTTCACAATTGCAATTTTTCGTCCCTTTTTCCTTCAAAACAATCGTTACCATTTTTGTTTTTTTTTTTTAACTTTTCAACACCACCACCACCTTTACAGCTGCATTTGACCACATGTACCATCAGTTGCAATAGTTTAGTGATATATCTTTGTATACTTTCCTAAATGTCCATTTATCACATGCTAGTTCTCACTGAGATATCTGGCATACATATAATTGTAAAAATAAGGAAAACAATTCATTCTCTTTCAAACGTTTATTCACTTTTTCCCATGCAATGAGTTCTTGTGGCTGAAGTAGTTTGTTTTTAAAGCACTTTTTACATCTTACATACACAAACTTTTGTCTCATTAATTGCACAGTGTTTGATGTAGTTGATTGGGTTAAACACAGCAGTAATATCAACAATTTGATGACAACATTCCCCTTATAACAAACTTTACCCCTTCCATTATAGTTCTGAATTCTGCTTAAATCAACCTTTAGCTAGAAACACTATAGAAGATCAATAAAAATGTATAGAGCACATTTTACAGTATGTCCATTAGTATCCCATGACTTCAGAGCCAGTGGCTTTGAGATTGTGAGTGTGAAGTTCGACTACTTAGAACGCAAGCCTGTGTATTACATTATTACACCAATACTGGCTAAGAACAGGAAGTGTGGATAATTTGATTGCATTGTCAGATTTCACACACACTGTTCTCCTCAAGAGCCTTTCCTCAGGCCAAGTTCACACACCCATGTCACTCGGGTGGGTTTTCAAATGCATGCAACACACCCAAGCTTTCAGTTTATGTTCATACCTAATATACTTGGTGTAGGCCAACACACATTTGCCTCCTTGATCAGGATGAAAACCAGAATGCTAAATTGCATTGAGGTTTTGATGAACTCATTTTGGTAGACTTCATCCAGAACTATAAAGGCGATACATTGTTAATGTTCTGGACTAATAACCCACTATGTATGAGAAGTTGTTATGGTATCTAACTTGGAATGAAATGACAAATAATGACAAGGTTTTCAGACTTTGATCCCTGGCGACCTGAAATGACCCTTCACTGAGCACAAAAACATTAACAACAGCATTTTGGTAATAAATATGGTTAGTTAAACCATGTACTTCTTCGAATTTCAAATCACAAAATATCCTGTAATGCAAGTTCTTTAGATGTTGACATTCAGTGACCTCAGATGACCTTTGACCTCTGCCAAATACAGTTTCACTCAACGTAATGCATTTACATGTCTAAAATAAGTGAAGTATACATCGTTTCTAAATAAAAATAATTGTTTATATGCTTTTCACTCAATGTTATGCATTTACATAGCTAATTATAAATCCTTCCTTTCTTAAAATAATTGTCTACAAGCCTTTCACAATTTGACCTCTGGTGACCTCAAATGAACTTGCCTCTTGTCAAAAATAATAAAGCAATTTCTCTAAGTTATAGAATGCATCTACATACCAAGTTAGGAGACTCTCAATGCTTCCTACCACAAGATACTGTACGGTATCACTGTAACAAGGTTTCAGAGTTTGACGTCTGATGACCCCAGATGATTCCTGACCTCCACCAAAATTAAAAGGGTCCTTCCTTCATCTTCATAAAAGCATCTTAAGGCTACAAATTATGCTCCCTATCTGGAGATATCATGTTAACAAGGTTTTCAGAATTCAGAACTCCCACGACCACTGATGACCTTTGATCTCAACCAAATACATAGTCTCTACTTTTGATGCAATGCATCCACATGGAAAGCAAGAATAGTGTCTATGCTTCCTTCCTTGAAATACAGTAAACAATGTTTCCAGGGTTTGACCTCTGGTGACCTTAGACCACCTTTGACCTCCATCAAAATTCATGTGGCTCATTCTCTTCATAAAACACATCTACATGCTAAGTATGATGAGTTTCCATGCTTCTTACCTGGAGATATTCTGTTAACCAAGTTTTCAGAATTTGGCCTCCACAGACCCATGTTAACCTTTTACCTACACCACAAACAACAATCCTCACTGTTGATGCAATGCATCCACATGCTACGTATAAAGATTATCCATGCTTCCTATCTTGAGATATCATCTAAACAAGGTATCCAGAGTTTGACCTCTTGTGAATCCAAATGACCTTTGATCTCCACCAATAGGGTTTTTTTTTCTCTCAATATAATGCATCTACATACTAAGTATAACTATATTCCCTGCTTCCTATCTCGAGATATCATGTAACAAGGTTTTCGGAGTTGACCTCCGCTCCGAGGATCCCTGGTGACCTTTGATCTCCATAAAACACAATACAGTCCATCCTGTTGATTCAATGTATGCATATGCTAAGTATGAATAATATCCATGCTTCCTATCTTGAGATATAATGTTACCATGGATTTCAGGGGTTGACCTCTGGTGACCTCAGATGAACTTTTCCCTCTGCCAAAAACAATAGGGTTCTTCTCAATATGCGGCATCCATATACTAAGTATAAAAGTGTCAGTTTCCCTTCTTGCGATATTCTGTTAACGAGCTAACACAAACACACACAAAACAACACAGACCATACAAATGCCACCATGGCTGCATAGGTTTCTCTTTCATGTAACCCAAAAATGTCTATCTTAATTAAATTCCCTCTGAAAAATGATTTATTTAAAATCCTCTGATGAGACTTATGTTTCATATCTGTTCTAAATAGCAGACTATCTTACCTTTAAATAAATTTCAAATTAAAAGATGAAAACACTTTAAAACACTAATCTGTCAGCTGAACAAGACTACATAAACTGGAAGATAAAAATGCTTCAGAGCAAATAAGGGCCACATACTCACATATCTTATCCATATATTTTAAAGTTATTTAACAGTGTGACCATAAAGCCAGTTAAAATATCACTAGGCCAGAAGCCCTTTCCAACAGGCTGAAAAATTTGCAGCAAGTAAAACACTACCTCTAGATGAGTTGAAACACATGTAGAAGGTACCTTTCATGAGACTGATGTAGCTACTCCTCTGGGTAAAAGGGGGTATACTATTACATTTTATTCAAAAATTGTAAGGTTATTTTTTGCACATTTGTCCTTAAAATACTACCAACCAGTTAAAAAGCTTGTGTCCCACCTAAAATTTACCCTTGGAAATATTATTACATTTTATTCAATAATTGTATGATAATTATTTGTACTTTTGTCCTTAAAATACTACCAGCCAGTTATAAAGCTGGTGGCCACTTAAAACTTACCCTTATTTATTCATTTGGCCACTTCCAAGAACAGTTAAGGGTGAATACTGCATATGTGACCTTTGACTTTGAATACATGGCCATTGACCAGCTCATGTTATCTACGATGTAATCCATGCTCCATTTATAATACTTGGTAACTGGACAATTGACTGCAATTGAGCTTTAACTTTTCAACTTTTCTTTGACATTTTTATGTGCCACTCCACCCCATTTCTATAGGAAGGTACCCATGTTGCATCTACATATTAAAGTTTGGTTCCTTGACTTCACAGCAAGGAAAACTGACAGGTATCTTGTAACCAACATGGGGATCTATACACATAGCATGAGGTCTCTCAATTTAACCATTCCAAAGACATGTTTACAATCATTTCACAATACCATATGACCTCTGCAGACCTCTAATGGTCCTTGACGACTATCAAAAGCAATAAGCTTCTTTTTATAACCATGGGGCATCCACATGCTAAGTATGAAAACTTTGAATGTTTATCTTTTAGGGATATCATGTTTGTAGGTTGTCACACTTTCACCTTCTATAACTCCATATAACCTTTGACCTACACTTGAAAAATATAGTTCTTAAAATGTCTACATGCATTCATATGTCAAGTATGGAGTATCTGTACATCCTTACTTGGAAAATCATGTATTCAAAGCTATACCTTTTGGACCTGTGATAGATAAGCATCAGCAAGGCTCTCCAATATTACAGTATGAATTCTTCTCTGTCATCTGCATAATTTCTGGACTCAATAGGTTGACAGTTGAAAGGTTTCTGACCAGTATAATTTTCTGGATGTCTTTTTCAGGTTGGTGGTCTCTCGTCAAATGATTATTTAAGGAACTGATGTTTACTCTTCTTATAAAACTTCAACTTGATAGGTTCCTCTTAGTATGCATCTTTTCATGTAATGCACATCCACACTTCTTGGGGAATGACTTTCCACAAAAATGACATTTGAATACGGTCTCATCTGTATGTGTCATTTCATGTCTCATACAGAGACTTTTTCTGTCGTATGATTTCTTACAAAACTGACATTTGAAAGGTTTGTCACCACTATGATTTAGTTCATGCATTTTACAGTTATGCTTTACATTAAATAACTTCTCACAAATCTTACACTTGAAGGGTTTCACACCTGTGTGTATCATCTCATGTCTTGTGCAGTGGTGTCTGTATCTAAATGACTTCTCACAAAACTGACATTTGAAGGGTTTCTCACCAATATGCACCATACTATGTCTTGAAAGGTGTTCTTTTAAGGTATATGACTTCTCACAAAACTGACATTTGAAGGGTCTCTCACCAGTATGCACCATACTATGTCTTGAAAGGTGTGGTTTGCAGGTAAATGATTTTTTACATAACTGACACTGAAATGGATTCTTATCACCATGAATAAGTTCATGCCTCCTACATATTCGTTTCCTATAAAACCATTTCTCACAAAACTGACACTTGAACCGTTTGTCACCATGAGTCATTTCATGTGATTTACAAGTTTCTCTCCGCCGAAATGACTTCTTGCAAAACTGACAATGGAACGGTCTTATACCTGAATGAATTATTTCATGTCTTTTACATTTCTGTGCACTGGTCAATGACTTCTCACAAAACTTACACTTGAAGAGCTTCTTGCTTGTGTGAGTCCTTTCATGGATTTGAAGAGTTTTCTTTATAGTGAATGACTTTTCACAAACCTGACATTTAAAAGGATTCTCACCTGAATGAGTCAATGCACGTTTTCTACAGAGACTTTTCTGGGTAACTGTTTTCTGATACTTTACGGGTCTCTCGTCAGTGTGCATTATTTGATGACCACCTCTAACAGGTTTCAATGTTACAGTTTCACAAAACACACTTTGAATTGCACTGCTACTTGCACCAGCAGAGTAATTCTTAGTTTGAACTTTTCTATTAGTTGATACTTTACAATACGTGCTTCCCGGTTTTCCAAGGCACTTCGATTGCACAGGGGTGTTTTCCAACTGATAATCCCCAAGATGATTTGCAGATGGCACATCACAACCTAGACATTAAAGAAAATTTCACAAAACATTTGTCTTGATAGCCATGGCCTAAAATGCAATTTCAAATGGGATGCAGCCAAATGGCTATCACTTTAGTTAAATCTAAGAGCACATATAACCACTGAGGAGAGCATCACAGCTGAAAATGAAAGGCACAAGGGCCATTTTATTGCATAACTATTTTGCATACTTAGGCAAGAAAGGTACTTATCACAATTGATTGAACTCCAAAGCAGTGAAATGTGTTCCAACCCATGCTTTTCTTGCAATGTCCTTACACATTTTCAGTATGAATTTCATTCTTATGGAAAAGGACACCTACAGCAATACAAAAAGGCACAACAGCAATTTTGGCCGTAAGTTAAGGTTCACCTTTCATTTGAAGTCGCATTGCAGATGTTACAAATGGTATGAAAGTTATCTCTATTGTGCTGTTGGTTAGTATAAGCCCTCCACTTTTGTTATTTAATTAAGCTGCTTGAGATTCTCCTTCATGCAAAGTGCTGACCTGGAACACTTGGAAACCTTCTATGCTGGGAACGTCCCTAGACTACACAAACAAGATAGAAATGATTTTTTTTTTTCATTCAACAAATAAAACTAAGAACTAAAGTACTTTGTCAACTGGTTGAGGACAGTCAATATTTCTACATACATACTTAACATACGTACATCTTGTATTTCAAATATCACTCACTAATAATTACTATGAATGAAGATACAATGGCATAACTAAGGTGTACTGTACATAAAACAATCATGCTCTTGTGAATTGACTTCATGAATAGTTCATAAATGGAACAACTGCCATACAGGCACTGAAACAACTAGACCATGATTTCTTCACTGGCTATGGTATAATAAAATTGAGGGTCTGGATGGGAGTCAACTATAAAGGACTCCCTCTCAAAGATTTAAGTTTCTCATGTAGATTAATGAAGTGTTCTCTTCAAACTCTATGCTATGTACTTGTAAACTGTTAAAGCCACCAAGCAAAATTCTATTGCAATGAAGTCATTAAAAGTATGAAAGCATTTTGCATGGGTTATTGTTCAACTCTGCTTGGCCCTTGGTGCTGTTCTCCTCTATGATGTATATCTTTAAACTAATGACAAAAAAGATTTACAGTATTGTTTGATTGTCAACCTTCACAAAAGTACAAACCATCACCCTTCGGGTCTGACTCTTTCTTTTGACAACTAAATGATTTCCATGTTCTGCTTTCTCTGCTATTAGGCCACATTATCATCCTCATGTACACTTTCACTGTAACAGGATTTCTCCCTTTTTTAGGCAAGAAATTACATAAAAGTCTAATTTTATAAACTAAATCAGAAAGCAATAAGACTTGGTAATGTCAAATCTTCACAGAAATACAAACCTTCACCCTTCAGGTCTGACTCTTCCTTTTTGAAAACTACATGATTTCCAGTTTCTGCTTTCTCTGCTAAGGCTGCATCATCGTCCTCTTGTACAGTCACTTTCACTGCTACACGGTCTATCCCTTTTTTAAGCAAGAAATTACATAAATAGTCTTATTGTAGGCCCCTATTAACTAAATCAGAAAGCAATAAGGCTTGGTAATGCCCTGCCACTAAAATGCATGTCTAAGTACTGTGTTTTAAAGTTGACACTATTTCATAGATTGCTGTTTTTACAATTTAGGCACAGAATTATTAAAATATCAAGGGACACATGTAATAGACTAAAACCATCTTTTTACAATAGTAAAACATCAACTTGAACTCCCTTTTAATTCTGGGTATTCCTGTACATGCCAGATATAGGACCGAAACATGTCATGAATGCTAAATCCAGTCACCAAGTCTCCAAAATCTCCAGCAACATCAAACCACTTTTGTTTTCTACCAAAAACAACAGAATACTGTATATGCAATCAATATGGGACACTAAATAACAATAGACTCTTTTCCCAATAGGAATTACAAAGGATTGTGGGATAGATTTTTGGTGTGCATTGTTTTTTGCCACAGCAAAATGCCATTGACAACAACATCACCTACCAGAACTCCATCCCACAATCAATTGCAATTGCTATTTGGAAAAGGGTCTGTTGCCAAGTACAGTAAGAGGTACAAACAGGTTGCCTTTCTTTAGATATCATGTATAAAGTAGGTGATTTTCACAGTGAATTCGACCTCCACTCAGTTACAATTAATACATGTCCCTTTTTGAAATACCATGTACACAAGGCATTCACTATCTCACACCTGGTGACATCAAATGACCTCTGGCTTCTGTCAAACAGTCTGGATTATGTGCTCAGTATACAAAACTTTTTATTTCACATATGAGATTCATACTGTAAACATTTCTTGCTTCTTGAGGTGACATGTATGCAATGTTGTCATTATTCGACCTCTGGTGACCTCACATGACCTTGAAATCCACCAAAAACTGTATGAGAGTTTATCTACTCATGGTAAACCATCATCATGTCAACTTTTTGATCCTCAAGGTTATCTTTCCCGAGAAAGAATATTTACAAGCTTTTGTCAAGGTTCCTGGCATTTGACCAATGATGACCACAAATGAGTTTCAACCTCCAGGAAAAAAACAATGAGCTTCTACTTGCCATAGCTCCCCCAAACCTTTCCTGCTTGAGATATCTCGTTTATTAATTTTTCTCTTTTTGACCAACAGTCTGGTGACCCTTGACGAAAAAAAAAAAAGAAAAAGGAAACTGAGATCATCTACTCAGTACGAGGTATTTACTTGCCAAATATGCAAGAGATTCCTCATGGTTACTATTCCTAAGATAGAACGCTTACAAGAAAAAAGTTACAAACACATACACACACACATGACATGACCATCACATAGATTCCTCTGCTTACAGCAAGGAACCAAACATGACAATTTAGAGAGGGTTTCCATAATTTCTATGATGTTTATCAAGAAACGTGCACATAGTAGAAAAAAGAAGCTCTATCTACAGTGTGGGATTACCTCCCGCATACATCATTACTGTCACCTCCCTGTTGTCATTAGTGAGTAGCTTAAAACTCTTAGAAAACATATTTCTTCCTATGTAGAATGAAGATTCACTTGAGCATGCACTACTCACAATTCAGGTACTGCTTGGGGTGACAGCTCATTTTTCTTCACTGATCAAACACTTCCCTCAGCTGACTATAAGTTAAAGTTTCATGTTTATTGGTATCCTTGAATATTTTAATATTCAACAGTTCTAATTTAAGTCTTTTACAGCCTACATCTTTTTTCAAATTCATAGAATAGTGTTTATACATTGAATACAGGCTCATCTTGTGGAAACTACAGTACATTTAATCTGTAAACAACTGAGACACTTGTATGGTACTGTAAATAAATATGAATCAACAAATGTTTGAAAAACAAGGGCATCAAGGATGCAGAAGCTCAAATACAATTTCCTTTGCACACAGCCTCTGCATTTAGGGATCTAAACTGGGGAGTCTAAAGCCCCTCATGGAGTGAACATACATATATTAAATACATTATGACATGTTACTGAACTTGGACAGCCATGATGTACAGTAGAACCTTCAGTGCTAGAGGCATCTATGGTCACAGCTGTATGAGATCAGAGTTGCTTGGTCAACTTGTATCAGCCAGTTTGAGACATTTTTTAAAAGTTTGTGGCCATCACTGAGGTATCTCAGACGACCCTATATGGAGTACTATTTACACCTTAATTTGTCAGGCCCATAAACTACTGCATGCTTCCAATGGCAACTACTGAATCACAAAAAACAAACTCTTTTATGCGAAAGCTTTGATGTGGGTTTCACCACTTGACCTTACCACCCTAAATGACCTTTAGCATCAACACAAAGTACAACTATGATGACATGTCATCTACTGAACACTGGCAAGAAATATGGCAAGATTCACTTCCAATCCCTAGGAGTTGAAGGCATTTGCATAATTTCACTGTTTGATCTCTCCAATTGACCTTTAACCTACTCCAAAAAACAACTGGGACTAATCTTATACTGAACATGGGGACCACATCTGATACGACTTGGAAATAACCCCTAGGAGTGAAAGAAAGGCTTTAGCATTATTACACTGTTTGGAGACCCTATGACCCCAATAAGCTTTGACCTAGTTCCAAAAGTACAACTTTGATGAACTATTATCTACTGAACAGTCTGGACAACTTTGATAAAATTCACACAACCCCAAGAAGTTGAAGGCTTATGCTTGATTCCAATGCTTGACCTTTCTATGACTCCAAATGAATTTGCCATATTCCAAAAGTACAGCTACACATCATCTCAGTGTTCATTTTTTGCTACAGACAGCTTGTTTACACTTTTGAACAAGTAATCATAAACAAGGGCACCAAGGTTCCTTTTACTGAATAGACTGCAAGTGGCCTTCAAAAACTGGAAACTTCAGATGGTCATTATCATAAAAATTTCTGGCATTTCATATTATTTGTCAATCTATGAATCTTTGGAATTTAACTTTGAACAACCCCAGATGACATCCACAGTACGGGTACTTACAAATGCTCTAGCACCAAATGTTGACTACACCCACAAACTTTCATGTACATTAGATGAAAACAATGTTTGCAAATTTGACCCCCAATAACTGCAAACCAACTTCCAAAATTTCAGGCACTAAATTTTGACTTCATCTTCCAAGTTTCATGTTTATCAATAACTGCAAATTTGACCTCAAATGACCCCTGATGACCTCAACATGACTCAGATTTTTCACAGGCAAACAGTGACTACATCTGCTATAAAGTTTGGGTGCAACTGTTGCATAGGTTATAAAGTTATAAGAAATCAATGACTTTGACCTCAAATGGCCCATGATGGCCTCCAAATGCCCTTCACATTTTTGACCGCAAATGGTGAGTATTTACACCAAGTAACAAAGAAATACCAAATTAAAGATTTCCCAATTTTTCCTCTAATGACAGCAAATGACCCTAAAGGCAAATATGTATACACCCTGAAAGAAGCACTACTTGAGGAACAACTTACGGTCACTTAACAAAAAATAACATAACATGCTAAGTGAGGAGATGCATTTTTAAGATTTTCATGTACATTGCATGATATCGCCCTTACCCAAATCGCCTTTCAATGAGCAGCCGAATACCTGACCTTCTGGGGGGAAAGTCTGGATTTTACATGATGTTCGCAACAATAGATTAATAGCCTTAAAATTGAAAAATCAATAAAAATATGATAAAACCTGATAAACGTCCCAAAGACTATAAACTGTGGGTGCGAACATCAGGTAAAATCCTGACTTTCCCCCCAGAAGGTCAGGGTTTGCACTGTTCAGTGAAAGGCGATTTGGGTAAGGGCGATATCACGTAATGTACTAGCCTGTACTGACTCAAAAAATAACTGCTGGCCTCTACTATTTGATGGTCAAAAGTTTTCCCACACCCACTGGTCATTGTGTCCAAGATTCACTAACATCCATCAATCAATGCATATTTAAGAGTGTTTCTCCAAGTCTGAACAGACATGACAGACAGGCAGACAGACAGACAGTCAGACAGACACACACATAAACAGAATTACAGATGCAGATGACAATAGCTCAAACAGCTCCTCATGCTGGTTTACGCTGAAAAATGTACACAACTTTTGTTAAAAAAATTCATGCAAGCAGTGTCTTTCCATGCAAAGTGAAATTCTTTTAAACTCTTTAAACTAAGAAAGAGGTTAAGGGCATTTGCCTCAGACATGCAGCCAATCATTTTGTGTCTGGATCTCCTCCTAGGGCCCTTAGGCAAGGGACTGGAGTCCTTGCCCTTCCACTTAAAAAGTTTGATGGGCCTTTGTTCATCACCAGTAGCTCAGTTGAACAATAACTTCAGGCCTTCAGTTTTAGATTTTCCAGGTGTTACAAATCACACTTCTCAGGAAATTAAGGAGAGTGGTTGGTGTGCTGTTTTGATTTATCAAACTTTAGTAGATTTATCCGAGTTCCTATTCTCTATCTAGGTGTGCAAAAAATCACACTTCTCACAATGATTTGAAGCAAGTGATGGTGTGCCATAGCACTTGCATGCCTCAAAATTCAAGGCCTGTAACTAGTTCACTATTTAGCACTTCAGAAAATTGAGAAAACCTGTTTCCTTTACCTATTTTCTGACATAATTCACTTCCTTCTTTCTTGACTTCAATCTTAACTCCATCTGCCAAACAAGAAGTAAAAAGAACATTTTTTAAACAGTCCTCTGTCTCAAACAAAGCAATATACCCCAGTTGTTCTACTTTCTTTTATATAATTGTAAAAAGAATGAAAGAAATGGGTTGAGGTTTTGATGAATTCATTTTACTAGACTTCAACATTCACCTGAACAGCAGTAGTTCCTACTGTAAAATGCACATCCTACTGTAGACTAAAGTGAAACACACCATTAGAAAAAATCCTACCTTGATATATTGCATTTAAACTATTTTTGAAAGATAAACCTCTAGTTAAGATCAGTCATGCGAGTCTTTAGGTGGAATTTTCGTGGTAATTGTAGGTATAATATACCTTCATGCTGAGGATTAATTGGCCACAATTGGGCCTTAACTTGGCAGTAAGAAAGGGTATAGGTGGGTGGGTATTGCTGGTAAAGTATGTACCCTGCACAGATACCTCATGTTTCTAATTTTTCAAATATTTCATAAAATTGGAATTCCCTTTTCCACCCCTGAAAGGTCAGGCAGGGAAATTCCCAAAATACTTTTACAGTTTGTGCTAACCCTGCTGTACATGGCAAGTTTGAAAGTTATCCATGCTTCTTACTGTAACCTGAGATACTGTGTTTCCAAGGCCTTGGGCTTTCACCTTCAAGGTGACTTAATTTTTCTATGCATTCAGTGTCACATTTTTCTTTTCGAGATATTGTGTTTACAAGCTTAGCATCATTCACATACACACACCCTCAGACATACATACTGTACCCGTATCACTCTGACTCAGGGGGGTAGCTAGGATGAATTTTTTAGGGGCCCTAGGTACCAAATGGGGTGTCATGGCATTCATCACGGTCCTTAATTCTTATAATTTTTTTATTTTTTCATCAGGACACACCATTTTTATGTGCCTCCTATGACTGCACAGATTGCTTTTGACTTTCGAAAGAAATCAATAATTCTATTTGTTTAGAGCAGTGATTCTCCAACTTTTTCAAGGTAAGGGCCAAATTCATAGCAGGGATGAGCCTGACATACATAAAAAATAACTGAACTTTTGAGTGGGTATGTAGCATACTGACCCCGAAGGCGTCAGTCTGAGCGCGAAGCGCGAACTCTTATGGGTGGGGTCCAGGGACCCACCTTAGGGCCCCTGGTGGGGTGCTGGGGCAACGCCCCGGCGGGGGTCCAGGGGGCAGCGCCCTCGGAAGCTCCTGGATTTTTAACATTTCGTAAGGCCCAAATGGGCAAATTGTTTATCATATTTTGATGAAACAGACAAATTACAAAAACACCCTAAGCTAAACATACTGTATAGCCAATGTGTTAAGATTCACTAAGTTGGATCAACATTAATACCTTGTCTTTCCCAAAACCTAGTTCATACCAACTGGCTTCTTGATTTCTTTGATCCAGTGTCCAACATTATTTTATGGCTCACTTTTAAGTTTCAGCACCATTCAACTTGCAGCACATTTTAGAGGCTTTTTGCCTAGGCCTACTTAAAGTATATAGGGCCAACCTACTGGTAAATAGTAGCCCCTTTTGTACATCAGAACATATGGCTAAGGAAAGTGCCTTGGCTGTGCTCTGTAATGTAAAGCACAAGAGCCATGCCTTGCCTAGGCTAGGCCTAGGCTAAAACTTCAAAGGCCATATGTTAGCCCTTGTTAGGTAAGGCCTAATTTAAGGCACCAATTCCTATCTCTTTTGGTGAAAATTGGTACCAGTTTGTTATAAACTTCAAGCCAAATCCCGGAATGGTTGCCTTCTTCAGACTTTGAGGCCTAAGCCTATGAGAGTACTATGGGCTAGGCCTAAGCTCAATAGCAGTGCACATACATAACCTATGTTAGGAAAGTGTAAGAAGTGCAATGCCTCTAAGTTAGTGACAGATGGGCCTATTGAACAGAATATGCAACCGGCCTTCAACCTTACAAAGATGTAGGAAAGGGTGCAGTTGAGTATTTTCCACATGCCCTGTGCATACAAGCTTTGATTACCTTTGCAGACGATCATTCTGTTCAGTGCCCACCAAGTTACGTTGTAGTATAAATTTAGTAGCAAGCATGTATATCTATCTAGTTAGCTAGCTGCAGTGTGCACATCTACACACACTTGCATACAGACACAGCCAGTGCCAATGGACGTACGTACACGTATACAAAACTTGTACTAAATCAGAGCATTATAATACTGCATGTACCAAGTATATGGACTGCTTCCACATGACTGCTTCCACTTTAACTTTCCACTTTCAAGCAGCACATACAGTATGACCTACGAGCTATGATATGACAAGGAAAAAGGGTATCATAATTAAACATGTCGACTATGCATTTCTAGCTGCAGTGAAATTTAAACAAATATGTGGAAATACACATTTTACTGAAGACACTATGCTGTTTCACTTACATCTTATGATAAATCATGTGCTGTTCCCATTTTCAACTTCACATTTTTCGCGGAAATGAAAATGCGAAATAGCGGAAGTTGGAAAAAAATCACGGAAATCTGCGAATTCGCGGAAAAAGCTCATGCCTGTCATAGGCTTGGCTGAGGTCAAAGGCTGTAGGGGAGGATTTTAGGCTTACAATCTTGGACAAAACTGTTGGGACACTTTGTCATAACATTCTTGCATCTCCGTTCCCAGGTTTACATGAAACCCCCGCTCCCCCTTCCAAAGTTGTGCAGAGAGAATGACTGTATGCCATGAACAGGATAACTATGGTCAACTTTGTGAAGGGGAAGCGGGGGTGTCCCAATGAGTTTTGTCCAAAGCTGTAGAGTAAGGATGCTCATTTATAAGAGAGTAATGCATACTAAGACCAGTTCATTCTTCCATATTTTCATGCTCAATAATGTTACGTATAAGAACTATTGCGTTTCCGGGTCAATCACCAACATAGATCTTGAGAGTTGAACGGTGTTCAACTTTCATAGGTTGATAGCACTATACTGAATTATGCTATGCAATGGCTTTTTAGAGGTCCTAAAGCTGCATCTACACTACAGTAAACAGTGTCAGAGATATGAGTATTTCATGTTAGACAGTTCCATAAGAGGACAATCTACACTTCTACAGTGTTGTACAGGACCAACCTAAACTCAGCTTCACAATGGTTGGGGCTGAGATCAAAATATTTGGCTTTCAAGAACCCTAGATCGGAGAAAATGGCACTTTAAACTAAACATTGTCTCTACAATTGTGCTTGTAGAGTGCATGAGTCACCAATTTGATGTTAACCATGTGTACAGGTAGGTTGGTGGTATAGGAGTTCTTGACATTCAGTATAGATCAGTTTTTCCCAATGGGTCAGAGAGAGGAGCAGGGGTGAGGTCAAGAGCCATAATCCAATAGGTGAAGAATTTTTAAGTTGATTGAATGGTTGTGTTTATGCAGAGCTGTAGACAGAGCAAATGCAAATGTCACAAACACAGTGTTGGGTGATGCCATGCTGATTACAGTACATTTGATTTAGTTTCTATAATAAGTATTGAAAGATGATTTGCTGAGATTTTCATTTCATTAATGAATCAACACACATTTAACATGATACGATTTTGATTACATGTACATGCAGTCACCCCAACCAGAAAATTAGATTTCCAAGAAATAACTTTCCTTCCAACTTTGTGAAGTAGAGCAGGAGTCTTGCAAATACACACCTTCCACAAGGCAACACTGCATAACTACAATATTTGCCACAATCTACAAAACAAAACAAAATTCCCAATCTTGGCTAGACATCTTGAGCACTGTTTATTTTGCATGATTTACTTGAAGGAATTCAGCTTCCCAGCAGTCTAGGCATGCATACATCAACCTCAGTGTTGTAAAGAGTCATGACTCGAGTCACTTCTCGAACTGATAGTGACTCGAGATAATTCAGGAGTAATTTCCCCCTTGAAATAGTATGTACAGTGACTCGAATCACTTAAAAGTTTGACAATGGGTGACTCAAGTCACGAATCTAGTGACTCGATTACAACTCTGATCAACCTACTGTACCTACTGTACCCCTTGAAGGGAGCAGACTTTGAAGGAACCAAGTACTTTACTGACCTCAAAAGACATGCCACAATTTAAAACAGGTGTCAGCATGGATTATTTGCTCTTCTCCCAACTTTGCTAACATTCATTTTGGTTGAAAAATGATTTCTCTTTACAACATAAAATCAATTCAGGGGCTGCCACACCAATGGGGCCCATGGATCTTATGCCGCCCTATAGCCATGTTTGAAAATCACATGTATTTGCCCTTCATTTTTACTCCACTTTTATTCTACCCTACCACACAAGATACTGACTGTGTCACTGATGGAACACTTTCCCCCCTGTGCAAAGCATAGTAGACCCACAGTCCAAAACAATGTAACAAATTTCAGCCACATTCTTCTTTTCACTGCAAAATTATGTAACAAGAGTTTCATCCTTTTGCAAAACATTCAGTACCTGTACAGCCTTCTAACCCGGTTTCACATTTAATTCCTGGGATTGCATCTGTTGGACCAATGTTTTCTTCCCAGAACAGTTCATCTTCAGGCTCTACTTTGATGGAAAACATACTGAAGTTTCTAGGAGGAACCAAAAGAAACATTTATTGATAAAACATTTTATTAGAATATACATAGCATAATAGTTCTGTAAAAAAATGAATGTTTAGCTTACATGATTATTGAAGAATTTTGGTTAGTTACAGTAGTTAGTTAGATGAAATTTAACGACACACCAACACTAATGTGTTATATAGTGTCAGGCAAAGTTTAAATGTGGTGCAAGTCCTTCCCTTTAGTCGCCTCTTACGACATGCGGGAAATACCATGGGCATATTCTACAACCCCCAGCCCACAGGGGGCGATTTAATATTGAAAAACAATTTACCAAATTTCAATACCTGGAAAACAATAAGTTAACTAATTGTGGACAATACATGTGGTTTCTACAGTAATAATTAACATTCTTGAAAAGGTACATGTAGTATATAGTTGCTGTACTGAGAAAAGTCCAGTAATGAGGTAGATGAAGACAATTAAATGAGGCTTTTTAAACTATAATTAAAGTGGCATGTAAAGGATGCTGGTGGGGGTTTTCACCCAACTGCCGTTGCCCAGGGTAAAAATGCATACATTAGGAACTCCTCTCCTTAAAGATTCAGAGCCTATTTTGTAACCATTTTAACTGTTTATCTTTTACCTAATCCAATTTCAATTGGCCTTGGACTTCCTGTGAATTTACCACACATAAAAGATTTAACTGTGCAATATGGAGGAAATGTCAACAGTTTATTTGTTGTGTAACCAACTGGACAAAAGTTCCTCACTGGCCAGGGATTAAGTGTAATCCTAGAAGCGATTGTGGCTTCTGGCAACAAAGAAATGAGCAGATAAGTAGGATTTTATTACACCCGACCTCCCCTTTGTGAAGTCTGGTCAGAAAGTTCAGATTTTTAAGGAGGAGAGTTCCTAATGTAATTAAAGTGAACGTAGTACTGTAAGCATGCATACTGATGGTTATACAGTATAATTATTTAGTATAATGCAGTTTAACGCTTCCTAATATATCAACTAAACTGTTATAACAAGTACCACTTACATTTTCCTGTCAATATTACTGTACAGTAGGCTAACTGATAATAGCTAAACCTGTGATGGAAATTTTTCAAAACCCTTTTCATCATCTTTTGTTAACACTTTCTCAATACCCCTGAAATATTTTTGATCTCTTTCTTTATATTACTACTATTTATTACCATTGTTCTCAATATTTATCTTCCATTGTATATCCCACATCATGTGATTTTTTACTAGCTGCAGAGAAAGAGAAGGCCAGACTGCATAATTTGTCAGTTGCGCGGAAGAAGTTCCGCGCGCATTTTCAATTTACATACTGATTTTACCACGAATTTGGCGCGCAATAATTCAGTTTGGTGTGCGGCGCGCAGAGCAAGACTCCATCCCGGCATAGCGGTGGCAAAACGGTTACAGTACCTCGGTCTGTCGGCGTACTGTGCAATGCAAACTAGCCATATCCAATACACACACGGCAGCCATGCAATTTTGTGTTGTAATGTGCCTCCACTTAATTCCCACTGAGTACCACACAAAATATGATTATTTCCTGCCAAATAGGAAAAATGTACATAAATTTTGGCAGTAGTATGATATGTATAAGTATAGCGTACGTACGTACAGTATACGTACATATAGTATGTAGTATACATAAATATGGTATACATATGCGTATATGTATATACGTACACATAGGTAAATGTATTGTGTGTATTCAGTTTGTAGCGGCATTGGCGCGCAAGGTCGAACTTTACAATTACATTCCGCGCGCAATTAACAAACTATGCAATCTGGAGAGAAGGGAGGTTTACAAAACGTTTTTACCCCAGTTTACCCTATATGCAGGGGTCGAAATAAGCCTTCAACCTTTGGGGGCCTGCCGGGCCCCTAGACCATGGAATCTAGGGGCCAAATGGGAAATCAAGGGGCCCGAAACTTACAAATAAAAAAGGACTGATACAATGTACGGGTGCTTTTTACGTGCTTGAAAACATGTAGTATGGGTATAATATTAAGGCAAGCTGAGGCTGAAACTAGCCTGAAACCACTCTGTCCACACCCTCTTAGACCATGTTGCATGCAGGCTAGTATACATTTTCATAATGTTCTCGTAACTCCGGAAGTTATTACCCGGTAAAATGAAGGGCACTGTTCAGTTCCCGCTGACCATCTTCGTCAGTTGATCTTGTGAGGTTCCCCCTACATTACTTGTGACTGACATCTAGGGCTGCAATTCCGTTTAATCTCCTAAACGTTTAAACGGTCGGAATAAAAGTTCGTTTACCGTTTAAACGGTATCTTTATTCTGAACCAACAGTGTAATGCATTAATGGCCTCATTGATCATTCACTTATGATATTCCCAGTATGCGCAAGCTTTTAAAATCTGTACGTAAAAATCTAGCGATCATGTCAGTGATTTCTTTTTAATTCACCCAAATTTGCCAATGAACGGAACGAAGCATTTAAATTCGCAGTCAGTGATCGTAAGTTTGATACAGGGCCATACGTTTGATATCAGGCCGAAATATACGCATGTCCATGGCCATGTCCGTGCACTGTACAAATGCAGAAGTTCAAGTGACACGCATTGCAAGGCAAAAGTCGAGTTAAATAGGTCCGTTATTACATGCAAACAGTAACACATTAGGCTACGCACCTGCTCTGTACAAAAGTTGACATACATCGCAACAACATTGGGCATGGTATGGAAAATAACATTTTTCGATAGCTGCTTGTACCGCTAAATTACCAGTTGTTTCATCGTCCTTTGCAATAGTTTACGATAGGTACTTTTATGTTCATCATGCATGTTAATTTGTGTGAAACAAACGTGTGCCTTTTACTTTTGTGATTTAAACAAAAACGATGTCTTGAACATTACCCCAATGAACGAAAATAAACGTGTGCCTTTTACTTTTGTGATTTAAACAAAAACGATGTCTAGAATATTACCCCAATGAACGAAAGTTTACGTTAGACTCGTCCCATCCTAGTACTATAGCTCCATTGATTTGCACGCAGCAAGCGGACCGCAGGGCACTAGCATGACTCAAACAGATATTTACGTATGGATATATAGTGCGTGCATGAATTATGTATTGCTATATGAAACACTCAAAACACACACGTGTGCGCGCCTACACTGTCTGTTTACTGTATGTATAGGTAAAGCATGGTAGGATGGTGTGAATGCTGCACTGAAATACTGCAGCAATTTTCGGGTTTTTTCAGTGACATCGGTGTGTGTCTGCGTGAGTGATCTTCCGTGTTGTGACAAAGCAGACTCTTTATGAGTAATGTGAACTGATTTCAGAAATAATGTGTATTTCGCAGGTTTTTAGTGACTGTTAGCATAGGAATACACAGGCTTTGCGAGATATACGATCGTTGAGTTGTGGATGGAGAGGTTCACGTGCAGACTGTACAATTAGACTTAAAATATTTAGGAGCCAACCGGGCCCCTTTCCCTGTAGAAGTTACGGGCCCGAGGGATTTTCTAGGAGCATCGGGCCCACGGGCCCCCGTTATTTCGAGCCCTGTATATGTGTGTGTACATACCTAACCATAGCATTGAATATGTTGAAACTGAACAATGTTCTCTTAAGCTTAGGTGCCCCGGCCCTATGGGCTGGGGTTGTAGAATTTGCCCATGGTATTCCCTGCCTGTCGTACAGTAAGAGGCGACTAAAGGGGTGGACTTGCATTGTGCGGTTTGAACTGTTTTTGAAACCAAACTTGAACCGTATTTATCTAGTTGACACTATATAATAACACATTCATGTTGGTGTGTCGTTAAATCTCATCTAACTAACTAGGCCTAATATACAGCCGTATAGGCTAACAAATCTTTAGCATAGGCTTACTGCACAATGGTGTGAACATCCTAGGCCTAGGGTGTATGATACCTAACGTTAGTCCTCGAACAGGACTCTATGCTACGTACACAATGTTTTACTCCGCACTAGACGGAGTAGGTTCTACCGTTAACGCAGTACACGGTCCTGTTCAAGGACTAAATGATACCTGTCATGACTCTCCATAATGCCATGGATACCAGGACAAGCAAAGCATATAGGCCTGCTCAGCTCATGACCTTACTTTACAACCCACCACACACACTGTTGCTGACCTTTGTCTTTGAACTACAGGCACTTGAACTAGTACTAAAGTCCAGGGGTTTGCTGATCTAGTAGTACTGGGCCTATATAATATAGTGTACAGTAATCTGTACCTGTGCCAGGGTTTCTTTCTTTAGCTTCCTCTGCTGACAAGTTAGCATGCACAGGATTCAGCACATGATTCGCCATTCAGCACAGGATTCAGTACAGGATTTGAAGCTATCACAGATTTCTACCAGATTCGCATTGCATTGAACAGCATACAGGTTTCAACAGTCAGCAAAGGATTCGCCCTAGCATTCGGCAACAGGACTTGAAGCTAGCACAGGAATATGGCACGCCAGAAGTATGGAACGCGAAGAGGGCACGGATATTTTGTTGTTTAAACTTAGATTGTTGTCTAAAATCACATTCCCTAAACTTGTCTGGACTTCCCATTCATGCTGGTTGAGACGGTTGCCATGAGAACTTGAACAGGTTTCCGATTTCCATTTTAAGGAAGAGCTTTCACCCTTGTCATGAAGTGCAAAACAGCATGCAGTGCACAGTAGTTGTAGTTGTACGTCCTCGTATTCGTACATATCCTGGCGCTTAGTTTTTCCCCAGGACAAATGGGGGCAATTTCATTTTCTTTTAACTTAACCCTACCCTTAATCCTAACGTGAGCACCATTTCTCATTTTTCATGATTTCAATGGAAATTTCCGAAAATCGCCCCCATTCGTCCTGGATAAAACCCGCTATCGGGGCTAGCTATGATTTGTTCTTCTGCGCACAAGGTACGTTAACTGTGAGGTTGATCCTGTGCGGACACTAGTTGCATAAATTACTTTATCTTAGGTATTGTTCAACAGCGCCCCTACTTCCATACAGCAACCTAAATTTAAACAACATGAGTTTTAGACGTCACACTTATTTCAGAAAAAAACATCAGTTTAGACAACGTGATCGAGTTTAGACGGCTTAAATTTAGACAAAGTGAGTGTAGAAAACAACTTAAATTTAGACATAGTGAGTTTAGACGACAACTTTAAACAACGTGAGTATAGACAACAACTTAAATTTAGACAACGAAATAAGTGTAGACAATGTGAATTTAGACAACAACCTAAGTTCAGACAACAAAATATCCGTGCCCTTTTCGCGTTACATATTGCGCGCGTCTTTCCCACCCGCTTTACAACAACCTACGTTTAGACAACATGAGTTTTAGACGTCCACCTAATCATTACGCGTTCGTAATGGTTACAGTGTTTCTTGATCTTGATTTGAATCCACACAAATCACCCAGGAGCTCGGGCTTGACGTGTGGTCCTTCTTCGCCGGAATAAGATGTGGGTCTCCAGTAACTGCTACCAGGCCACTGAGGCCAGCAAGCTGGGTTTCACAGGATTTACCTCGTCTGAAGCCATGCTGTTTATCACTTAATATAGAAAAGTTGTCAAAGTGAGCTAGGATCGATGTTACTAACAATAATGTGATCAAGTTACTTACAGACAATGCTGGTAAGAGAGACAGGGCGATAATTTGAAGGTAGAGATCTATCACGGCTTTTTGAAAACAGGTGACACATTTGCTGTGGGCCAATCCTGGGGTATATGGTACCGGTAATGGTAGACTTCTGGAAAATCTTCTGTAAGATTGGAGCAATGACATGAGGAGCAGTTTTTCAAAATCTTAACTGGTATATTGTCCGGACCAGTAGCTCTGTGGACTTTTAGTTCCCTCAGCAGTTTCTCAATTCCAGAAATGGTAATAACAATATCAGGCATGGTAGCAAATGGTCTTCCATATGGTATTGGCATTTCATGTAGGTTTTCCTTTGTAAATACTGAACAGAATTGAGCATTAAGAACATCAGCCTTTTCAGCCTCATGTACAAATTCACTGAAAAAGTGTAAACCATACTGACAACGTCAGTTTTGACAACAACTTAAATTTATAGACAAAGTGAGTTTAGACACCAACTTAAGTTTAGAAAACGCGAGTTTGGACAACAACTTAAATTTAGACAACGTAAGTTTGGACAACAACTTAAATTTAGACAAACTGATATAGCCTACGAACTGAAATGCGAACTGAAATACGAAGTGAATGCGAACTGAAATGCGAACTGAAATGCGAACTGAAATGTGAACTGAAATGCAAACTGAAATACGAACTGAAATACAAACTGAAATACGAAGTGAAATACGAAATGAAATACGAACTGAGATGCAACATGAGTTTGTACAACAACTTAAATTTAGAGTAGTATATAGGGGGTAGGGTAACCCCCCACGGAGCTTTTTTTTAGCTTGTTACCCCGCCCCCCCCCCCCCCCCCCCCCCCCCCCCCCCCCCCCCCCCCCCCACGGAGCTTTCTTTTGAGCTTGTTATCCCCCCCCCCTCGGAGCTTGATGCTCATCATGTCAGAGCTAAGTGAGAGCTTGATGATCAGGTTGGTAGGAGATAGTCAATGAGCTTGAAGTTGGGTCAGTGAGCTGGTATACGTATAGGAGCTTGAAGAAAGAGCTTGATAGGATTTAGAGCGTCTTTGTGGTAGGAAGAAGAGACCTTTTTTTTTCTTTTTTTTTTTTTGTAATTGAAGAGCTTGATGAGTGGCGGGTAAGCGCATAAAAGGAGGTGAGAGTTTGAATCAAAGAAAAGGGAAGGAGGTGAGCCTGGATTAAAAAAGGGAGCTTAACTGGATGTGTGTCGGTTCTTTGTGGAACTGTTAATGAGTCTTATTGTGGTCATGAGGTATGTGGGTAGTTCTTTGTGGGGCTGCGCTATAAATGAGTAATGAATCTCTTTGTATGAAGGAAGGAGTGGCTCTAATTTCTGACGTATTGTGTGACCCATGTGTGAGATTAACTTCTAACAAGTTGTTACATGTCTCTCTCTCTCTCTCTTTTTTTTTTGCTGGTTCTTTGCGTAAGTGATGGACCTCCTGTTCCCTTTTTGGTAATAAAGATGAGTATTTAGCTGTTTCTTTGTAAAACATTTTGGATCGAAGATCGAGGAGGATGGCTAAGAATTTCTTTATTTTCCTCTTTTATATTTAGGTCTATATCCTTTGCTCATTCACTTAGTGCTGTAATGTGGTTAAGCATTAAACTTGTGATTTGTTAGGGCAGATCGTTTTCATTCAGGAGAGTACGGGAAATATTTTTTTTTCTCATCTTTAATTTCTACCAGGCCTAGTCTTCAATACATCTTTGAAGACTTTGTGAAACATTTCTTTTCCTTTTTTATTTCACTTCAGAAGAAAAGTCAAACGAACTATAAATGAAAAAACCTTAACAGGCATAAAAGGTCCCATTTTTGTAGGTAAAAAACGTTGAGTTCAGTGAATCAGTTTTATTCTACTTTCACAGATAAAGAACATTCCATTTTCCAGCATAATAACTGATTCTTGGCAGATACACAGTGTAAGAATTTGTAGATAAATATTCCCGGGTTTGACGCGTAGGCCAGGATCCCGACGTTTGATTCGGATGATCGGTTCAGTCTCGTATAGTAATTCCCTTCAATATCAATCACATGATTGACCAGTTTACTGTGTGGCTTACTTGGGACGTACATACAGATGAGCTATAAAATAGGTGAACCTGTGTCGTAACAGGAAGGACTGAGAAATGATTTCGTATGTTATTCTTTGCTTTTTAAACTTCATTAATCGGAAGAAGTTTGTCATTTAAATATGTCCTGAGGGGGTTATTTTGTAAGAAGGGGGTGCCTTAAGAATACTGCAGGTCACTTAGGTTTATGTAAAGAGGTAGAGTATGTATTGAAAAATTATAGGGAATACGCTAGTGTCTGTCTCGCTTGTTACCAGCCGCTTATAGTTGTAGGCTAATTGATCGGGAATCAAGAACGCTGAGTCAGTAAAATATTTTTTTTTTTTGGCGAACTAATACGTCACTCTTAGCTGAACATTGCTTAATAGACATACTGTCATTTATTCACTCTGAGTAATCTATGAGGTATACTATTTTCCCTCAGACCGGCTCTGAAAACAATTGAAGAAAAAATGAAATGGAGTTATCCCTTGTTAGTCCAGTAGAAAAACGAAATAAAAACTTGATCTTATAAAAAGGAAAAGAAGAAACGAGAAATATCATTTGAGGCTTTAATAGTTTTTATTTCATCCCATTGCAAATTTTTCCAGTAACGATAACAATCCGTTTTACTCAACCAAACAAAAGTCGATAATTGTCATTTATTCCATGATTGAAAGTATTAAAAATCTTAGTAGTCGGGTTCATGAACAGTTTACACCAGACTAGTTGTATATATCAAACAGCGTTGTTTCGGATGGAACATGATCACATACAGCTTGAACGAAAGTCATTTCTTAAGTAGGATATAAAACCTGCCCACACCTTTGGACACCTAGAGATCTTACCCCTATTGCGTTATTATTAAAACTTTCCAGTCCCCCTCTCCATGATTTCAAAGAGTTAGATAACGTTTTTGACAGATATGTCTAGTCATACAAGTCCGACAAAATGAAAAGAGTAATATAAAGTCTTAAATGCAAGTGGGTAACTGGACCACAGGTCAAGCCCGTGGAAATGTTTGTTTTGAACACCAAATAGGGAGGGGGTTCCCTTTTTGAATGCAACGACTCAAAACTCGATGTTATTATGTCAAATCCCTTCATTGATGATGTCTGTCGTGCTTGGTCCGTTTTAATGATCTTCCTATTGATGAAAATATGTGTTCTAATCAGTATGTCCTTAACTTCTCACATTGAAGTAGCCTGGTCATATTATCTATCCTGATGTCTTGAAAAGGAGAAAAGCCCTTTTGGCCAGCAACTTCTTTGTTGTAAATGGTATTAATTTGTCACAAAGTATGAAACTTTTCCTTTAACTTTTGTATTATGGAATAACGTCTGCCGGCTATCCCAAGGATCTAAAAATGACTAAGTTTCAAGTGGACCTATGATAATTTATTATGACTTAAAAATATTCTGAAGAGTGCCTGTATTTCTAAGGTTATCCTATAACCATTTAATGAATGACCCCATTTTACAGCCAAAAGCCATATCTACTGGTGAGGGAGAGAGCAATTCTAAAATACAGTAATTCCAATTCAAATGCATACACAGAAAAAAATATATGGCTTTCAAGTACACACATTTTATCGGTATCTTATCACAGCTTTCAACATTCATTCATCTTTCAGTAGTCATCAGTGAAACCATTGTCAGTTGCCATGGTGCTTCTACATTTGACAAGGGGGAGTACGGTTAGCATTTCTTCTCATTCGTTACGCTGGGTTCTTGCTTTAAAGTCACACATACTCATTTGTTCCTGCTCCGACTGCAATCTTTCCCCGCTGTATCTGCTCCGGGTTGACAAGCGTCGGTACGAATTTATGTTTACTTCTGTGCTCCGGAGTACTTTTTATCACTTCCCATTCTGCTCCAGTTACTACGAAACACATACTACTCTACTTTGCCTGCTATTCTTCACTGCTCTTTTGCTAAGAGTACTCTCCGATCTTCGATCCAAAATGTTTCACAAAGAAACAGCTAAATACTCATCTTTATTACCAAAAAGGGAACAGGAGGTCCATCACTTACGCAAAGAACCAGCAAAAAAAAAAAAAGAGAGAGAGAGACATGTAACAACTTGTTAATCTCACACATGGGTCACACAATACATCAGAAATTAAAGCCACTCCTTCCTTCATACAAAGAGATTCATTACTCATTTATAGCGCAGCCCCACAAAGAACTACCCACATACTCTCTAAATTCCGTGGAGTGAAAAACCACTCTTTTTTCACTCTAACCTGGATTGAAATTAGGGATGACTCCAACAAGAGTGAAAACCACTCTGAAGTTAGAGTGAAAAATATGGCTCTTTGCCTCGAGTAACTATTCACTCTAAATTAGATGGGATTGTCAATCCTTCTTTGGAGTGAAAAGCTACGTTAATGATGCGGGAAAATGTAATGCTTGATATATTGAAAGGCAGCAAAAAAGGCATACAGAGACCAAAATTATATTATTTCCTTCCAATTTATTCTGTTCTGGCTAGAAACTGAGCCATAAAACCTCATCTAACTCCAATTTATCCTTGGATTTAACAAAAGAAATGTTCAAAAGGCAGAAGTTTGCACATGAGATCACTGGATGTGATCTGAATATATAAAGTAGAACAGACAAAGGAGATGGATGGGGGGTGGGGTATGAAGAAACTGCCCCCACCCCTCCACTTTTAGGCTTCAGGAGGTTTGGCAGCTTGAATGCTATTTAGAAGTATGGTATCTTGTCATTCATTGGAACAATATCACAAATCTGTAGACCAAGGCCAATAGGTGAACTACAATATCAGGATAATTTGACACTAAGATATCATGTTTAAAAAACAACCAGTTAAATTACACTTGCCCTCACCCACCATGCCATACACAAAGGCTTCAGCTGTTCCATAACATGAACATCCTGTACGACACATGCTGCACCAATGCACTTATAAAAAAGCAATTTACAATGATAGTTCTTGTAAAATTGAAAAACCTGATCGAAAATTGGAATAAACTTTAGTAAATATGGATGAAATTCGGATAAAATAGCAAGAATTGCCTGCTCCAAGAAAAGCCCTAAATGGATGGAAATGTTACTTGAATCTAGACATATTGGTTGGCAAGTAAATGCTTAAACATCTCCGTACAAAATGTGGAATTAGTATAAAAAGAAGAATTTTACATGGCAATATTTATACGCTGAGAACAAGTTTGGTAGCATAACTTTGGCAACATAATGACCAGCCTAAAAGTGTGTAAATGTACTTGAAAACAGGATTTGAAAAAACTTCATTTCATTCCTCAACATATGCTTTAACCACTCCAGTTCCTCCCCACCCCCATATCCCCAAAGTTTCTGGGCAGGGAGCAGCAATTGACAAACAGTGTCAATCCATCAACTGTGTATGAGGTAACAAAAGTTCAGTAAAATGATAAATCTTGTTAGTGTAAAATAGCATATTTAGAACTTTCCTTCATCTAAAGTGACAGTATTGGCATATTTTTCAGGAGAAGACTTTTTCGTAGGTAGGTCACACTTGTTTGGGGGTACTGGTTGCTTGCCCTTCTCATGGGGTTAAGGAGCAACACCATAGCCCTTGTAATACTTAAAAAGTATGGAAGTAAATCTGAAATAAACTTTAGTATTAAATAGAAATGAGATTCAGATATTATGGCATTATGGCAAACTTTTTGCTCAAAAGAAAGCCCTCAATGGAAAGAAATGTTTCAAATTTAGACAAACTGGTTAGCAAGTGTTTGCTTACAACCTCAACTAAGAAAGAATAAGTATAACAAAAAGTATAACACAAGAATAATTTACATGCCAACTTCTTTACACAGAGACCCCCTTTCTGAAGCAATTCTAGCAGCATAACTTGGAAAAATGGCTATTACTCTAGAAAGTCTAGTTTTGATAATTGGCAATCATACAAGCACTTTGAAGAACATTTATGAACATATAACACATATTGATAACATAGATTCTGCACTAATATAAGAAACATTTCAAAACAGTTTTGAAACATTGAAAAGAATCTCGTCAGAAAATTGAAATTAAAGTTTAGTAAAATAAAGATGAGACTCACATATATTGGCAAGAACTGCAGTATTTGCTTAAAAAACCTTGAATGGCCAGAAAGTAATTTGAATCTAGAACTCAAAATAACCAAAAACCTTAATGGATAAACAGTTTTTTTTAATCTAAGCATACTGGGTGGCAAGTGGTTGCTTTAAAGGAAATATTGCATCCATCAGACTTTTTGTACAACCTATCCTTTTGTACTTCTACATACCATCGGGTACCATTCGAAAAGAGAGGTAACTGGAAAAAAATTCAAGCCAGTGAGCACTAATTAACACATCATTAACTTTTCTGTAACAACTGGCAAATTTGTTCACCCAAACAAATATGCATGCAAAATCACACCTTCACCCGATTTGAAATCAACCAATCAAATCATTTCAATCATGCTATGTCAGACGATAACAAGCACCTACAGCATGTAAAAAATGTTTGTAAACAACAAACTACTGAGAATTATTACTACACTGTAATGAACTACAGTTTGTACACTAAGGGGGTCTTTATCACCTCCCTGGTATTCTGTCCACAAAGTTAAAGTTACTGTAATTCGAATTGTAGCCCTTGGGCCTTAGCAGGTTGCTTTGCTTTCAAAACAACAGGATGTAAAAAAGATTGTTGGTGCTTCAGTAAGTGCTACTATCTGTTTAGAGCTTCAGACCTAGTAGAAAATGAAAATTTTACGACCCTGTGACGCCACTTGTCAAAAAATTATGTACTAGTCTTAAGCAGGTAAAGGACCACATTCCTTCCATCCTGTGATGACTAACTTACACTTTGTGAGATGTGGTAGCTTGTTGTGATCATGAAGCACACTGGCAGAGTAAGCAAGGTAACGAGTGTAAATATGACCCTATGTAACCACTCATCCTAAATGAATAAGCAAAAGTACGAACATTGCATGTGGGCAAGGTTTATCGTTTGATAATGAGCCACTTCCATGAGGAAATTTTTGCTTTTTCTGTCCATCTTTTGTGAGATTATTGTTGATCTGCTGCAATTTATTTGTGACTCATGTTTGGAAGCTAGGGAAGAGACCACAATGAAACTACATTGGTGCCACTTTGCGATATTTTTCAAATGCAATATTTCCCTTTAAACCTTGTTCTAACAAAGATAATAGTTGGATTTAAAGTGCATTTTACACGGCCACGTCTTCATATATTGAAACTTTCTTCGAAAGAATTCTGGTACAATAACTTTTGCAACACAGATTTACTCCAGAGAAGTCTACTTTTGATGATTGACAAGCATACATCGTCCAATGTATCCACAAGTCTTATTCCAGACGTTGGTACAATGTATCTGACAGGGAGATGTGGAGGACATATTTCAATCCATTTTACATGTGTTTCTAAAGCCCTCTCCTCCAGATATGGTTAAAGCATGTAGTATGTGAATAACTCCATTGCCAAAACATTTATTGCAGTGGCAAATGTTCCCACTTGAGGTTTAGCATTTTTCTTTTGCATCACCCCATACACTTCACAAGCAAGGAACTCCCAAAATTGTGACATTGCCAAGGGAAACTCCACATTAAAAAAATTGTACACCTTAAACAGGGCATCAATGGCAGTGATAGTTGCCTGTCCATACAAACTTGTTAGCTTTCTTCTCAGGCCCAAGTCCCAGTAGAAATGGTTGTTTATACCTCGTATCTTTCTTTTTGGCAGCTTGTGCGACGTCAGTGGAAATCTAAACGAAAGAACCAGTGAAAGTTGTGGAATGTTACTGCACAAAGGAATACAACCTACATCACTAAATACCTCCTTAACACTGGTCAGACTGGTGTTCAGCAAAATACATATCTCTGACCCCCACCCCTCCGGATTACTAGAGAGAATATTATACCCAGGGATGTCATTACGCCAGGCGGTGCTGGACAGCCCCGCCCGGGACTAGTGAATTGCGCCTGCCACTCATGTTAAAATAAAAAACATTCCACCCAGCACTTTTTCCCAATAATGGTACTATAATTTTATGATTTTTGAAAGAAATTTGGATGTAAAATTAACCTCAGAATGAGAAGGCCAATTGGAGCGTTAATTTAGAGTGCAGAAAAATATCCACACCTTTTCTAAATCCGAGGACGGTGGTCATTAAAGGGTCACTGTCAAGAATTACCCGGAACTAAGTTTGGCCTAATGAAACCCTGATTATACCCATACATACACCAAAGGTCACATGGTACTCATATTGAAAGAATGTACCATCTGGGCAGAAGAATACCCCAAGCAAGCAGAGACTTTCACTTATCTAATCATCAAGGCTTTAACTGAAGGGGGTCCAGGTCTCCAGGAACTGCTTGGACTGCCTGACCCCCTGTAAAACTCAGTGGAATCCTGGCTTGCTACATTAGTTAAGCACATTTCACTGCAATTACTTTTACTGATATGCATTAATCCTTTGTACTCCATTAGCTCACCACCATGCTGAAAGCCATACAACTACCTATCCAATTATCTGTGATATGATTTAAGTCCAGAATGGGCTTCACTGACATACTGTATCTTCTACCTAATACCCACATTCTAGTGGATGGCTCAACATTTTAATCGAACTTCTTAACTTCTTAATGTTTAGGTGAGAGGGTGAATATATCAAAAACTATTTCCAGATTATGGGCAAAACTCCATGGGTCCAATTTTTCAGAAGATTGTGTCCATAAGAAAATTACTTTGGAAAGTTTGAATCACAAAAAGGAGTTAAGTGTCATTTATACAAGCGAATATTACACAACTGTCACCATTAAAAAGAGGCAAGAAAACCTACAGTACAGTACTTACAGGTACGGTCTGTATTGAAAACTTTATGGCTTCAGCCTGGCTTGCTGCCACAGACTGCGAGTTCTTGGAGCTGCATCTGTATTTTAGGATATGCCCCAGAAAAATTCCAGCACGCAGGTTCCCTTCAAAAAAAAAATATCATTTGACCAGTGAAATAAGTTATTCGACATACCCCCTTTAAGAAGGATATGTAGAGTAATTATATTGTGATATGCCAAGATTAAAAGATGCTTCTTCATCAAGAATCTCCAAATATAGAAAATTTTACCTTTGCCAAATTTTTATAGGAAGCCTTTCACTACCTCAGTTCCAGATATATCATGATTTTGACTTTTCCTGATGGTAGCACAACAAAAAGCTATAATAGACCATCACATCAACTAATGTGAATCGCACTATCTACAAAGCCACAAATTAACACATTTATGCAAATACATCATAAGAAATTCATATCTAAATCACTGAATGGCTAACTACAACTTTGTTTGAGCAATGAGTGTTATTACTTTTATGGTTTTAAAGTAGGCCTATTTCTAAAAATAATGGCATTAGATTTTATATGAGAGTAAGAAAGCATTTCTTATCACAAAATCAACAAAATCCCTTGGTTTCAGAATCTATAATCCTCGATACTTACCTCTCATTTACATTTGTAACCCGTACTGTACTTACCCACAGTAAGACCTGGCAACTTTGATAGCACAGTAGACAGGAGGCCTCTCTCCAGATGGGACCCTATCATTCCTTTACTTGCTGGTCTGGCATGCCTGGAGATTTCTTTCATAAAATCTGTGTAAATGTCTGGTGACTTGGCAAGTAAGGAATGGCAGGGTACCCTCAGAGGAGAGGGTTCTTCCTACTCCCTCTAATGGGTGCAGAAAGAGTACGTGTTTAGCACCATTAACATCACCTTTGCACTTTATTAAAATACCTTAACTTTCCAGTACCAACATAGCATCTGGGTCTGCCATACCAGCAAGCAAAGAAATGATAGGGTGCCCTCTGAGGAGGGAGGGCTGCCTACTACTATGCTATCAAAGTTGCCATGTTTTACACCAGGTAAATTAGAGTTACAAATGTAATGACGGGTGACTTACGGTAGATTGAGATCAATCATTCAACATAGTCACTTTTAATGACTTTATATAGATAGGAAACAACTCCAACAAAGATTGGGATATAAACTATTAACATGCAGTGGATGTAAAACCCCTGTTACAGTACACGACAGGCAATGGAAGAACACAAAAGAAACTAAGAAAATCAAGGATTTTGCAAATTAATGCTGCTTGAAGGAAGCAACAAGGGTAAAACATGGCCATACTTACAATCCCCATTTGCAGATGTATGCAGTCTGTATTCTAACGACAGTCTTCTTTGAAGTGTGGTCAGATGTTTACCATTCTCAAACCTGCAAAGCATAGAGTCCTTTCCTTGAGGATGATTTTTGCACACATTTCTTGCAGGATTTCTGAAATGAGGTATTTACAGCAGATTGCATAACGACTTGTTCAATAAAATAGATACATGGTCTGAGCTGTAAATATTGACCTTTGAACAGACCACATTTGTCATACCTGAACAGTACTGCAGGCTTATGGACCACTTGAACAAGCTATGTACACTGCACAGAAGACCAGTTATACTAGAGTATTATTGTTTGAAGGTAAATACTCATCACCCAAATATATAACTTGACACCCCAAATATTGGTGAGTGCACTTTGACTGTCATAAAATGCAGGTAAACTCATACTTTGCTTTCAAGTATAAGCACTCTGATTGGTCAATGACAGTGCAGGCCAGTGAAATGTGGCGTGTATTGTAGTGTAGCATACATTACACAACAGACACAGAGTGCTAAGATTAAGAAATGGTATCAAATTGAAGTACAGTAACAGTGAAAAGTAAACTAAACATCACTGGACCTCTTGGTCTTTGTTAGTTAAGTTAAATGTTGGCAGTGAAATGAGGAGGCAGTGCAACTTTGGTACTCACACTTGCAAGATCATTACCTGTACGTAGCCAATGATAAACATTTTAAAACTTTTT
This sequence comes from Holothuria leucospilota, assembly GCA_029531755.1. Taxonomy (NCBI): domain Eukaryota; kingdom Metazoa; phylum Echinodermata; class Holothuroidea; order Aspidochirotida; family Holothuriidae; genus Holothuria; species Holothuria leucospilota. The sequence goes on from CM055961.1 coordinate 85,726,305, forward strand.
CTAGGGTCCTGTTCATATATACTACAACATGTATTGTTTCTGTGCAAATTATGAATGTATGTAAGTATGCATATTTTATTTCATTTATTTTATTTTGTATATATATACAAAATAAAATAATAAATGAAATAACACATAGTATATATACTGTATCTAAAAGAGTTTACCAATGCATGAGCTACAGTATTATTAACAACAAGCCACTGATTTCAGCATTTGCCACAGTACTTAAGATCACCCAGGATCCACCAATACCAGTACAGTTACCCACTCTTTAGTGTTGTATGCCACCATTCTGTTACATATTGAGACAATGTACAACTACTGTACATTGTGTGAAACGTACTTGTTTCATACTACTGTAGTTACAGATGGGCCACTGCTGGTGCTGGATTCTCAACTCAGTTGTGGTGAGGGGACTACCACTTGATGACTTGGTAGATTGCCTGCTTCTAATGGAGCTCCAGGTGGAGACTCTTCATTCCAGCTGGAATCCAGTACAGGCTGATCCATCTGAAATAACAGTGTAAATAAATGCATTATTACCACTCTTGTAAAAAAGTAGAGGCATTACAGAGACAATAAATGTTCACAGAAATAAAAACAACCACACATCTAACATGATAATACAAACATACAGATTTCATTCCCCAGAGGATGGGAGAGGGGAGCTAGAGAAACAACTTTCACTGATACTTTTTCCATCCAAACATGCCTGACAAACTTTGCCCTGTAAAAGAGAAAAACAATTTTGACTATGAACCACCACATGCTATAGTTGATGGGACCGGGCTCACTCATTGAAACAATATTATGTTAAAAGCACTAAAAGAAGTTTTGACCACATTAAAACAGGTTAACATTCACCATTTTTATAGCCATTTTCACTTGAATTTGGAATGAATGCATTGCTAACATAGGCTTTCATGTAAGCTAAGTACAGCATGAAGGTATGTAAATGAAGAGCTAGTTTTCTGGTCTCACCATCAACACCATGCATTCATTTACAGCAAATATATCCCATTGCATATACCGTACGGAGACTACTGTATAAAATAGTATGGCTTCTATTTCTTTTCAGGAAAAACCCTAATTGTGAAACCACATTCAGTTGCAGAGGGCCTTATTATGATACCCAAAGTCTGTATGCAAAATGAAGGAAACCTACAGTATGCTATCAAATTGGCTTGTAAACTCAGAATCGCACATAAAAGATATTCCGCATAACCTACACAATGTGTGCTTTCTAGTATGGGGCTAGTCTAGGCCCTATTCAAAACTGTAATGGGTTAGCTTACATACAGTATGTTCTAAAAAGAAAACAATACCAAAACCACAGTGCAGAGGCACCATGGGCCAGATTATAGCCCTATAGGCCAACACCAACAAAATTTGCACCAAACTTCAATGACTTCAAAGTAAGAGACTATGCCAGTAACCCAAAGAGCTATCAATGCAGCCTTCCTCAATTAATAGACCAAATTGTGATTGGCAACGGAAACAAGAAGAAATATATGTCCATCATGCGTGAAGATGAAGTTTCACGAAGACAGTTACTTTCCACCCCTGTTACTCTCAGCACCTAAAACATGTTGTTTTCCACCCCTGGGTGTTTGGGAGCAGAAAATACCATTTTGAAGGGCAAAAAGTAAAGGCCTACAATGAAATACCTACAGGGTACCAGTTGAAGACTTCATAAACTCAAACTGATATTTTCTTATCATTGAACGTCTCTTCAGTTTGCATCAATACTGATGTCTTTTACACAATAATCTGTAGGCCTAGTCAGTACCTAGTACTTGGCACAGGCCTATGCTGACTTCTCTCTCTAGCATTGGTGAGTCCATGAATCGCTGAATACAGTACTTAAATACACATTTGTTTTTTAGATGTACTGTAGTGGCGAAGAATAACTTGCAGGACAAATCTTAATCACTGGCTTAGGCCAAGGGAATGAAAGTCAAAGAATACCGTCCACTGCCCAAATGCGCTGAAACATGCTGCTGAAAATTTTCATTATTTGAAAAAAAAATCATTATTTAAAAAAAAAATCTGTCAAAACATTTTACTTTGAATTTCATCCAGAACTCACAATTAAAATGCTTTCAGGCTGAAAATAAAGACTTCATTTGTCATCCGTTGCCTCACAAATACACAGCTCAATTTTAAACCATTCTCAGCCATGTAGGCCACAGTGCATTCCATGTTAGGCTCACGCCGAAGTTACGCCAAGGAAAACAATAGAAAACAAAGGCTAAGGAAAATCCAAACTCCACGCCAAAGATCTTCAGATCACAGTGCATGGAATGTACCCTGGCATAGGGCCTAGGCCTGCATGGATTCAGTAAATTGCAAATGTAACTTGTTTTGAATCGCGTATGTACCACAACGTAGTCAGTCCTTTCGCCTATATTGACCAGTGTTGCAAAACAATGGGTAGTGAAAAAAAGCCTCTTGTGTTTTCTAAAATCATCCAGACAGTTTTCTATGACTTTCATTCCCTCGGCCTTAATTCCTTACAATTACATGTTGCTGTTTCCCTGCAACTGTTGTTGTTATTTTTAGTAAAAAATCAAAACACCTTCGACTTCTCTCTCAGCAAATGACCACTGAACAACTGTTTTGCCTTTCAAAATCTTACAAGGGGCATTTATTAGGCCTAACGTTAGAGTGGGCGCATTTGAGAATATACCTGTACGATATAGGATACAGTTAAGCCTAGGGGCCTACAGTACAATATCCAGTGTGCATTCTTAATTGAACCACAGGCCTAGGCCTAGGGGCAGTTAGTCTTTTAGTGTCACTGGTATAGGACAAAAACCCCCAAAATTCATATTTAGGCCTACTTCAAATCAGAAACATATCAGATATGCTACTGTAAGCCTAGCCTCCGCCTAGGCTGGGCCTGGGCCACAGGTAGGCCTAGCCTAACGCTATACAACACAGTAACTTACAGGTCTATAGCCTGGGTATAGGTAACGTTAGGCCACTGAAGAAGGTTAGAGAACTGCACGAGGACTAGCCTACTTACTTAGCTAGGCCTTCACAATTTTATCAAAATACTAAGTGCAATTACTAACGTAAGTAGGCCTAGGCCTATACTAACGTTAGAGCACTTAATAAAGCTAGAACCAATAAATGAGAATGACGTGCTAGTTAGTAGTTAGCATGCACATTATTGTTGTTGGTAAGAGTTGGATTAACGAACTTGGCGTAGCCTACCTTCAAACAAAGGCAAAAGATCACCAAACTCTTCTTCTCCTAAACAAATTAGGGCGCTTAGACCAGAAGGCATGACTTCTCACAAACGTTAAATGACGAACAGGATCGTAACACCACTAAAAAGTGCAAAGATTGACTGATTTGATGTGAGCACCTTACCCCGTTGTACTTGTCGGTAAGGCTGTGCAGTATGCTCCCAGTACTAGACTATAACGAGTACAGCAGTATAGCTATAGCATATACGTACACTGTACTGACTGTACTGCATTGTGTAATCGTATATCGCGCCGGATTTTATCGGCAGGAAGCAAATGAAATATTTATGTTAATCAGTCACATGACAAGAAATACACAGCGTTATTGGAGGATCATTTTCACTCGAACAGGGATCTGTTTAGTCAGTGGCAATATTCACTCCAAAATATAGAATTCATGGCATATCGGCTCCAATTGGAGCCAAAATATTTCGGCTCTACATTTAGAGTGGAATTTTCACTCTAAGGAATTTAGAGAGTACCTCATGACCACAATAAGACTCATTAACAGTTCCACAAAGAACCGACACACATCCAGTTAAGCTCCCTTTTTTAATGCAGGCTCACCTCCTTCCCCTTTTCTTTGATTCAAGCTCTCACCTCCTTTTATGCGCTTACCCGCCACTCATCAAGCTCTTCAATTACAAAAAAAAAAAAAGAAAAAAAAAGGTCTCTTCTTCCTACCACAAAGACGCTCTAAATCCTATCAAGCTCTTTCTTCAAGCTCCTATACGTATACCAGCTCACTGACCCAACTTCAAGCTCACCGACTATCTCCTACCAACCTGATCATCAAGCTCTCACTTAGCTCTGACATGATGAGCATCAAGCTCCGAGGGGGGTGGTTAACAAGCTCAAAAAAAGCTCCGTGGGGGGTTACCCTACCCCCTATATACTACTATTTAGACAACGAAATAAGTTTGGACAACTTAAATTTAGACAACGAAATAAGTTTAGACAATGTGAATTTAGACAACAACCTAAATTTAGACAACAAAATATCCGTGTCCTTTTGGCGTTCCATACACAGGATTCGCTCGGCATTAAGCTCAGGATTCACCTGACGTTTTCACAAAGGCCTACAAAAGACATACTTCGATAACACTGGTAACCTAAATGCCAGCCAATGAATGGACCATGTTCAGTACCAGTTTTTAGATGGAAGGATCAGGAAGCTTAACTCCTGGCTCAGGGTGAGGAAAAGGTCAGGCGCAGAAAGAGTGACGATTAAGATCAATTTAGGAGTACCGTTCTGCTACGTGGCATGGTGCCAAAAACTTAAAGCATGGCGAGGTGGAATGAAAAATGACTACACCAGTATTGCCATACGCTCAGTACGTAAATACGTCACCTAGAGCAGCATCGCTGCAGTCGCTCAACCCTTCTAATGTTATGACCTGCTCAATCTTTAATTTTGAACACAATCATGGTCTATATTCTCCACTTACCTGAACTCATGTTGGGCTAACCAAATACTTCACCTAGCAGGTGGACCGTGTCATGGATAAACCTATACAGCCAGTTCATACCTTAAGAGTGCTGCCCATAAGAATAGGGATCAGAAACTGGAGTCATAGTACCCAAACGCGACCAGTTTGTGTAGGGCAGTGGCTATCAAATGTCGTCTTCCCTCCCCAGCCTCACCCCACCCCTTATAAAATTGAAGAGCAATAACCAAGTACTAGATAAAAATAGCACCATCCACTTAAGTTTAAAGACATACTCCAGTGGTATTCCAGATGGCCGGTCTCAGATGAAATGTTTCAATCCATGTTCTCTAAACCCTATATGGCAAAAGACTGGTTGCTTTCATGAAAAGATACTCATCAAAGTCACAGAATGTTATGCCATGTGGGAACACTGCCTCAGGTTCCTTATGTTGTTTTTATATATATATATATATAATTGACTGTTCTGTTTTTCCTTGAAATTTGATACTGTTGGAATGTTTGATTATGTCTTTCCACATAGATCTAGTATATTATGTAGGGCATAGCAAACAAATGTAAAATTCAATGCTTTGTCTAATTGTTGAGCTGCAGTGAACAGTACAGATTTCCCATAATAAATTGATTTGTAGATAAAAATGCATTTCTTTGAAAATTAGTATCTTCCAAATGCTTCATGCAACAGAGATATGGGCTTTACCTCCTTAAACAGGAAAATTTTCTACATTTTTTGAAGTTGTCAAAGGTAGTTCCTGGCAAATCCCTTTAAAAATGCTGCTGCTGTAAGTTATGCTGATTGTTGTACTTTATAAATTATTTCCAAGCATTGATTCCTTAACTGGCCCAGGGCCTTAAAAGAACAAAGCTGAAATCTCTTCACTCAAACATTCTTAGACTACCCCGCCAGCTAAACCAGGAAAACAGGTGATGAGCCAAATATAACATGTCCTGAACAAACAATGACCCCTTTGTATGCAATGTCCTCACACAGCAAGGACAGCTGTGTAACAGATACTTAAACTGCTCTGCCACAATGGTACTGCATTAACTGTGTATACACTGGACATTGGCAACTTTGAGAAATACTATCAATACCTAAGAGTAGCAGTTAAAACAAAATAACTGGACACTTGTCTCATGCAGGCTTTTGCCTTCAGGCTGCTCATTTGAGTTGATGAGCATGCCCCTCCAGATAAAGATAATTTAAGCTCAGTATGGTACCATAAAATATATAACTGCATTATCTAAGCAGGGAGTTGTCAACTGACAACTCCCTGATCTTAGGAGTGAGACTCTAGAAGGAATGGACAACCAGGAAAATGAACAGGAAAATGAACAAAATGGCCAAAAATGACCACTTTTCTTTGTCCAATCATGTAGCTACGCGATACATGTATTGCCATCATCATAAGGCACCTTCATTGCAAATTTCACAAAAATCGACAAACAATTGCAGATGATGAAAGCTTTTGAAGAGAGAGAGACAGACATTTCTACCCCACAGTACCACATAAGCTCTACCCACTTCGTGGGTTGAGCTAACAATGGTTGGGTAGGGTACGGGTCTCTTTCCAGAGGACCGGGAGATGCGCAAGGCGGGAGTCATCCCACCCCCTCCCTCTACGTTGGGGAAATTTTCCAATTTTATCTGCAAGTCCTATCGATACACTTGGTATAATAAACTATGTAATCCCCAGACGGTTATATTTGCCCCGACTATTTACTTGATCATGTTCTCAAGAAGAGCATGCAGGTTCTTCAATATTTAACCCAAACTTTTCAATTTTTTTCTAAGATCCTAACATTTTCAAATTTTCTTCGATGAAAACGCAAAAAGTTCCTTTCTTCAAAAACACCCCAGGTTTTCTTTTTTGTCAATTAAACTCCGTCTGCGAGCCTAACATGTTGACGTCGCTAAGCGTAGACTTTCATCGCCCTTCCGACAACCTGTCGCCGTTGTCGGGGCTTGGGTTGCTGATACCTAATCAGTGGGGGCGTCGATATAGTCAGCCTGCCGGTGCACTTTTCAGGTTTTTACCGTACTTTACTCTTGCACCATCATTGACATTGCTTCCAAATAATATGATTTAACAGTGTTATTTTTGGTCCCAGAAATGCCCAAACAACAGTCATTGTCTGTACTATATTCTAATGAGAAGAGTCATCTTTTGTGATCTAGGAGGTAAGTTAAGCCCAAACTTGTCTGCACGCTATATGCACTTCTGTAAGGTGGAGCTTCGCTTACGGCCATTGCTTCACAACCGGGCGTAGTAATAAGTGTGTAAAATACACGGAGTAACTTTAATTTACCCTCCCAGTACAAGAAAGATGTTGAGAGCGCCAAAATAATTGTCGCCAAAACAGCCATGTTCCCCTCCTAGATAACTATCAACATCAGCAATAAAAATAGTCTATATGAAGAACCCAAAATAGCTCACACAAACTGTTTCTCAAAACATTTGAAAAGAGCCTTCTGCATAAAATAAATTAAAACTGTAAATGTCCTGTTGGGAATGGCTTTGAGTACTGGACATGGACGGCTCTAAGAAATTTTGTTTGGGGGGGGGGGGCAAACTCGTGTCCGTATTCAGGGAGGTTCGGAAGACCCCCCCCCCCGCGATATTAATGGTCAGCTCCGGATAGTACAATAGCCTCAATAGGAGTATGCATAGGCTTAGGGGCCCAAGTTGATGGGGGGGGGGGGGAGGGCTGTAACGATCTGCCCGAAAAATAGGACAAAAATTTCCGCGCGGGTTCAAAATGTTAATGTACATATCATATAGGCATGCATCCGTTATCACACCGCATGCCAATTACATACAGTAATTTGCCACGTTACTACCTATTCCATATTGGTTATAATTCTGGGGGAAGTCGTTACAATAATGATGACAATAAACAATGGTGTAGCCAAGATTTCTCTCATTGGGGTGGGGCAGGCACTAGCCTATGTTGTGTGATCGCCGGCCTGGGGGTGGGGTGTAAGGGGAGGGGTGTCCCCCTCCCCTTTGAAAATTTTTTGAAAACTTAGGTGTCCATACATGCAATCTGGTGCCACATATGCTACCTTTGAAGTAAAATTTTGTGTTTTATTTTAGGTACTAAACAAATCGGCGTCAGTGACGGGGACATGGCCTAATGGCTTCTCAAATACACCACTGATAATCATAATATATAAGTTTAACCATTAAAAAACACTGGTGAATTAATATATAGGTGATGGTGCAATCCAAATCAGAACTATATTTTAATTACCAAGGAAGTTTTTTAAGGTATCGATTTCCGTAAAGCAACATTATTGCATTATTTTTCTTTCAGTAGGTGCCCAAAAAATTCTCAGAATGTTGCCCGAATTTTCACAAAAATATTTTGTTGGGGAGCTGGCCCCCCAGCCCCCCCCCCCCACCTCCTATGCCTATGGGAGTATGGTCATTATTATATATTACAGCTATGCCCCATGTAGTTTTCAAAAGCTCTTCGAAAACCATTTCAGGCAGTTAGTCATGAGCTGACTACTTTAAAAATAAACACAACCATATCAACCGATCGCTACCGTATTACCATAGGGGTGGAGTAAGAGGCAGGTGGAATGGGCAAGGCGGCTTGATCCATTTGTATAAAATAAGCCCCACCTTTAAATATTTTATTGTTTCTTTCATTGTGTCACAATATGTTTCAGCTTTGCCAAGAAGCCATACAATGTTGGTTTTCTGGATTGTTTTCTTAAACTAAAGAAAATTTCGAGCATGAAGACACTTGAAAACGATGAAATGATAGCACTAGTATTTTGGATCTCAGTCGGTACCGTTCCGAAAGGAATTTTTTAAAGGGGGAGGGGAATTTCCCTGACTCAGAACGACGTCTCATCCTATATGCAAATAGCTAGGCCACTAGTCAAAAGTCTTTTCACACTGAGCTTAGATTGACTGTTTGGTGTGTTTATTTTAAATCAATTGAAACGGTATACTTTAGCGCAGAGGTGGAGAACCTTTTGCTTATAACAGGCCATTTGACAGTCATAAGACCGCTCGTGGGCCAACGGCGCTGTCAATTTGGTCAAGGGAAGGGAAACCTCTCCTTCTATGGGAAACACAATACTTTTAGACTACATGCCCGTTACAACTTTTTGTAGGCAGATACCTATGCTAATTTGGCCAGGTGACACCCTGGCAAAACTGCTTTTAGTCGTGGATGATAATACGGCTAATGGGTTGTGTATCTAACGACCCCGAAAGCTCTGAAGTGTCTGCCAGACTATGGACATTTAACTCCAGCATATTACCAATACACTCTGTAAATGACATTATGATGCCTAAGCTAATCAGATTACAAATATCACAGCATGATCATTTGTTTTTATAACCTTAGCTCGCACTAACGGCAGGTCCATTTGTGATGTCTGAAGTATACATATTAGCAAACAAGCAACTGAGAAAACGTGAGGGAAGCGCGTCCAAAAAAATGTCGTTTTGAAAGCACTTTGTTAATGTTTAACCTTCGCATTGCATTGGAAAGTTAATCACTTCTTTAATTTTAAGCCCACTCAAGGAAAAGGGAGTGCCTAACCCATCTCGAATTACATGTTTTTTTTATTATTTTTATTTTTGAAAATTGAAGTCCATGCTTTGCAAACTTTTTTTTTGGGGGGGGGGGGGCAAGTGCCCCTATGGCGAGTCGCTAATGGTACTGGACGCATATTTAATGAGCAGCTTCCTTTTGCTTTCCTTCAAGTGACCACTTTCAAAGTCACTTGGGCATGATAACCGGCTCTCTTACTCCGTAAATGCAGAGTAGTCATCTGAGTCTGCATTATAATACATTAGGAAGGCCTCTTACTGTAATTTCTTGATTCCTAAATTCCAGGAAATCACATGTAATAAAGTTTACTTCAATTTTCCTTGAAAATGGTACTCTAGAGGGCCAGGCAGACTATCCGTTTTGATCATTTCCAACAATGAACTTAATTACTGGCTATTGCAAAGCGGTCACCTAGTGATATGCAATTTCAGGAAAAATTATGGTTCTTTGTGTTATCTTGACTTCCAGATGCCAAAACTTTACATCTAACTGCAGTGAATATGACGCTAGAATCCTATACCAAGTTTTAGCCAGCAACCGATAGACCACAAATTATACAATTATATAGGTCATCTCAAGTGCTCTTGGTCCCACAGGGTAAGAACTTCAGGCTAAGCCAGCTAAGTACAACATTTCAAGGTCAACAGGTCACACCAAATTAATGTGCAGAGTGCAGCAGCTAGTATACGCTCAAGTTTACTAGGCATCGCAAATCTGTCAGTGTCACTTAAGGATGCCACAACAGGGAGGATACTTTGGCCAGGTATCATATAAATCTGCCATTTTGTGGTTCAATATTGATTGGAAAATATTTCCGGACAATTGTACTCAATTGCCCGGAAATTTTGGCTAAAAATTGCAGTACTGATTCTAGCGGCATGAATAATTTCCCACATTTCATTTCCTCATTAAGGGTTTCTTACCTTTAGCTTTAGCAAATTTAATATTTACCCTCACAAAGTTTTACATAAAACCTGAATCTAGAACTGACAAAAACATGAAAATAAAGTCACTTATAATGATTGCCTTTATACTAGAATGTCAAAGAAAGGGATATTGAAAATCGAAGCACGTTTTAACAGAAATACTTGGGGAAGAGGAATCGAAAAACAGGTTTGTACCAGGTGAGGAAATCTAAAAAAGAAACTTAAAAAGCCATGACCGAGACCGTGTTGAGGCATAGGGTATTTACCTAACGCCCCTACCTGCCATTCTCACTCCCTCTGATCGAATTCTCTAGCTCCGCCACTGCACCTTATCACCGGCAAGATTTGTCTTCCTTTCCACTAGTGCCCACTGAGACGTTAGGGAAGATGGGTCTATACTGCTCTTTCCCAACCATGCTCAGGATACTGCCATTTAACGTCCACATCTGACGGTGACGGGTTTGTCGTCCGTCCTAGAAAACCGTTTGTTAATCACCGGCAATTTAAACCCCACTAGCATCATAACCATGCAGCAGCCATGCTGAACGAGCAAACATTGGAGTGACCGCAATGTTTTCGGGTAATTCCACCAAGATATGATATAGGTACAGTGGCGGATCCAGGGGGGGTCGCCGGCGTCCGGACCCCCCTCAAATTTTCCAATGTGCCCTTTTTCAAAAAATGTTTTTTTTTTTTCACACTAGCAAAAAAAAAACGAGACAGTTTCACAGGTAATGACAGTGTTGTCCAATTCCGAGGAGATTTTGGTTACCCCCAACCAGTATCGATCAATCCACTCGTAAAAGTCTAGCCATGTATCGCAGAAACTTTCGGCAATATATTTGACTACGGTAACCTATATTGGCCGCCCCGAAACCCGAACAGTGTAATCGTTTTACAGAGAATGTGACTACGGTATGTCTGCGTGACAATCAGGCATTCTAATCACTTTACTCTTGGAACCACGTGTGGCGTGCTTGGGCATTCAGAGTAATACAAAACACACAGATATTACGTCATACTCACTAGCGATATGCAACGTATTACTATTGGGTTTTAATATTGATCCCAAAAGGTCACTGCTAGTCTTTTGGTCTTACAAAATAATGATCTGTTCACACTCCCTAAACGCTACATCTACGAAACCTTCCCTCCACCCTCTAGTATGCATCCTCTCGTTAACAAGAGAGAGTCGGTAAATATGTTTCGCTATGATATTTATAGTCTGGAATTACTCTCTTCTTTTACAGTGTTTCCCTAGTGATGGGAATGAAAAGCCAGTCTTAGGTAAAGTCCACAGCCAAGAGTTGACCAGAAGTCACAATAGACAAATCGGTGTTTGTTTCATTTTAAAATTACTATATAAAATCACCACCAGGTCAAATAACGCAGTGTCAGTCGGTTCAATTTTTGACATCTTTGGACCGATGACCGGTCTGCTGTCGCAAATGAAAAGCAAACATTCGACTTTAGTCATCTTTTCTGACAGAGTGTTTTTGACAGTCGCGCCGCAACTATATAGGGAACACAACATACAGTATTTTAACCTCCTCCCCCAGTCGAGATAGCGGTAGCGCCAGGTGGGGGAAGGGTTCATGCCCCGTCGGGGAAAGTTAGCCCCCTATCGGAGAAGTTTTACAGTTTCGTAGGGGAGTCTTAGTCGAAAGTACGCAGTCCCTGACGACAACTAATCGACGGTTTACCTGTTCTTTGCTCTCAAGAGGATAATTTCTGTAATAAGAACCCAAAATTTTCGGCGCGCTACGCGCGCTGTAGAGTCACTCTAGTTTTTCAATAGTTCCATTCCACATAGCAGGATAGCACAAGTCCTGTCCACCTTAACAGATAACATATGGGCAGAATACATAGTTTATGTAAAGGTCGTAACTTTCATCCCATATCGCAAAGCCTAGTTGGTGTTCTCTTGTGTGTGTCATGCGGTATAGTCAGTTCAGGTGAGCGACTTACGGAGCAAAGTTTGGCTTTTTCATCGTGTAGTCCAGGTGGTTTCGATACAATGTATGTTACACCCGATACGGTCTACAAACCTTACAGTTCTTTTTTCGTTTCGTCATATGTTTTATGTGTAAGCCTATCAAAAAATTTCGCCCGCTTCGCGCGCTTTTCAATTTCACGATCCAGATTCAAAGAACACTAACAGTGAGCAACTCGGATCATAGGGTATTAAGTGATATAATGCAAAATATGCCTGCAATTGCATGGGATAATGAGGCTCCCACATTTGCCCTTCTCATTATACCCTCGAAATAGGGAATGTCGGAACTTGGGGTAGCTGGCATGGTCCTGGCCCCTGTTGGAAAAAATTCTGCCACCACCCATGGTCAGTTTACATATTTTGGCTTTCATAAGGGTAATTTCTGGGATAAAACCCAAAATTTTCGTACGCTTTGTCCACTATTCCTCAGTTCAGTTATTCTTATAGCTAAATATAGTACAAACCCTTTCCACCTTTTCAAGTTAATAAGTAGAATACATGGATTTATGTAAATGTCGGGAATTGGATCTCATTTCGCTAAACCTGGTTAACGTTCACTTGTGTCTGTCGCACGGTACGTCTAGTGACTCGAGGAGGGAAGTACAATAAAGTTATGCCCCGATAGGGCCCAACTGTCCGCTCAATTGTTCTATATAAGCTTTAAATTAGTACAAATTCTTATAAGTGTAGGCTTACCCAAAAAATTTTCGCGCGCTTCGCGCGCTTTGCAATTTCACCGTTTAGATTCCAGGTTTTGATTCCAGTTTTTGCATGTCTCTTGGTTTGTCCTTTCTTTGTCAATATGCGGTAAGTTGTGTAATCGCTGACGTTTATGGGAACCAAAATTTAAAAAAAAAATGAATGTGCCCTTTTTATGTTGGACCCCCCCCCCTCAGAAAAGACCCTAGATCCGCCCCTGTAGGTACCTCTCTCAAATGCCATTCAGCAGCACATTCACACCATCCGGCCAAATCCTGCCATTGCACTTTTCTTCCTCGTTTTCCTCTACCCCAGTCGAGGCTGCTAGTGTAGTTGGTTTGGGGGCTATTCAGATCAACTTTGCGGCATATCTCTACTCAGTGCAACTTACGGATATTCATTCATGCCATCACAATGTACAATGGCTAAATATTTAATGGAAATATCAATTAATGCCAGTCAAAATGACTCAAAGAAATACACTGCAAACAACTATAACATTTCAAAAGTTTCTTCGTAATTTTAACACTTTTCACAAAAATACTTTGCCAACATACACAATTTTAAAGAACATTTGATAAAAAGTCTGAAAGACAATGCACATATCACAAACGTTTGTCCTGGCGACTACAACCTTCAAAGAAACTTCTCGTATGGGCCCTAACATGACAACGGAAAGTAATTTCCACAAACGTTAGGTACAGCACCATTCAAACAGAACTACCGCCAACAATTCAAATCAAACTGTAAGGGTCAAGGTTTTACGACTACTTCAAAAATGCCCTAAAACTCAAATCATGTTCAAATTAATGAATATGATTGATTCACTAAAACTTAATTCTGACAACACACTGACCATATTTCAGCCAAATTTATGGTGCAAGTACATAAGAAGAGACGGCCCCATGCGGCCTGTGAGCCCGTGCACGATCCCAGCACTGTAGCTCAGATGAAGCTTTTCAGATGAACTAAGCCATACCTGAGAAATTCCTTGTCAAAAGGAAATATTTTCCCAGTATGTACTGTGGTTTCAAACAATTTTTCATCACGAGGTTGTTCTGTCTTCACTTGGGACAAAATGTGTGAGATCAATGGCCATTGATTAGAGATCTATGTCATGCTATCATGACCGAGTTCAGCGGCTTTTTATTAGTTTAGATTTGGACATGGTAGTACTAGCAAGATGTAAAACCCAGGTCGGTTCCCTGCTTAGCACACTATGCTTTAGGCTTACACAGTTTGTGATATGGTTATCTTGAATGACCTTTGACCTCCACCAAAACACATATGGAGCACAAACGTACCAAGTGCAGTGTGAGATTCATTAGCATTTTTCCCATTGGGTGTTAAGTTTTTCCAAGTTGTACACAAATTGAGATGGTAACCTCAGTAACTTTTGACATTCTCCAAAAACAAATGTTTCTTACACTGAAGTACAGGGCCTACCCTTCTGATAAAATTGTGTTTATAAGTTTTTCACACGTTTGTCATAAAAGGTCTTTGATGACTAACAAACCCATATGTTTCCTTCTTCACAATATGGTACACCCACATAGTAAGTGTGAAATTCATTAGGTTTCCTTCTTGTAATATGGTGTACATAATATTCACTGTTTGACGTCTGGTGACCTTCGACCTTTACCAAAAACTGAAGTGCAGAGGTTTTTGTAATCAACATGGGGCATCCACAAGCAAAGCATTATTTCTCTCAAAGTTACCCTTTAAGAGGTATGTGCTTACAAGCACCAATGTACTTACAAGCACTTAACCATGCTGCAAAAATGACCATTGGCCACAAATGATTACTCAATGAGGGGCACCTACATGTTAAGAATGAGTGCAGACGACCTTTCATCTCCCGTAAAAATCAATTGTCATTTTAATTAATACCAGGTTATCCTCCAGGTAGAGTATTATAAGAATTAAATTCCTCAAAGTTATCTTTCATGAGATACTGTGTTTGCATGCCTCAAGGTTTCAGTTTGACCTTGATATCTTATTACCTGTACGATATCACCCCCTGCGGGTACGGGGATTTAGAATAGACCCGCTGCTTTCCCAGCATGTCGTAAGAGGCGACTAACAGGGACGACTTGTTTGCCGTGAGTCGCGACCCGTGTCGGTGGAGGAGAGGGTCCTGGTGGTTGAGTGAAGGCTATAACTGCGGTTTGGTCCTAGCAACACACCACTTTGGCCTCAAATTCGCCTAGTCGGGAGGTTGAATTGGCCTGGTTCAACCAATCGGCTGGTGGTGTCATGCCCTGAGATCTCCACTTGACTGCTTTTCAATTTTCGCTTATTAACATAGCACCAACTTATCATGTACCCGTCACCAAGTGGACCTTGCTTATGTGTATCAGAAGTGGTTTTCTCAGAAGGCGGCTGCTTAATCAGGTCAATCGGGGTTATAGATTCATTTAATGGCCTTGAGTATATCACTGGTGTATCCCTGGCATCGGTTCGTGATGTACTTTTCCACTTACCTTTGATGTCCCCTTGTTGGGCTCCATGGTGGGTGGGGAGCACCGGTGATGAATTTCTTTTTTTTTTGCTATGGATTCCCCAAACTCAACAAAACTTGCAAATAAACGTTTCAGGAGTGACTCCGGGTCCAGCTCCGATCCGGAAGCCACTCCTAACTGGCCTAGGTTTCTCGTTGTGTCAAGTGGTGGTGATGAGAGTGCCCTCGCAAACCTTTCACCCTTCGCCGTGAACAAGGGCATCGAGGGTGTTGTTGGCACTCCAAAATCAATTAAACGACTGCGATCAGGAGACCTTCTTGTGGAAGTCAGTCGTTCTGCCCAAGCAAACAACTTACTCAGAACAAAGACGTTGGTTAATGCCGCAGTCCGGGTGACCCCTCACAGGTCACTTAACAGCTCGAAAGGTGTCATTAGATGCCTGGACATCAAGAACTGCTCGGATGAGGAGATTCTTGATGGCCTGGCATCGCAACAAGTCAGCCACATTCACCGTATCTCAGTGCTAAGGGAGGGTGTCAGGAAGCCCACTGGCACCTTTATCCTTACCTTCAACACCCCGAAACTCCCGAAAACACTGAAAATTGGATACCTGCAGGTCAAGGTTGAGATCTACACCCCAACCCTATTCGCTGCTTCAACTGTCAAAGATATGGTCACTTTAAGACTAGTTGTAATAGACCAGCAACCTGTGGAAAATGTGGCGAGGAAGGCCATTCCGGTGACACCTGTGAGGGATCACCCCGGTGTGTTAACTGCGAGGGCTGTCACCCTTCCAGTACCAAAACGTGTCCGAAGTGGGTTCAGGAAAAACAAATACAGAAAATCAAGGCCTCCAGCAACATTTCCTACAAAGAGGCTAAGGAAACTTTCCTCTCACAGGAATCTCAGCTGAAGAACTATGCTGGAGCTGTGAAAACAGCTAAAGTCTGTATTTCCACACAAACAGATATGACCTGGCCCATGGGCAGTAGCTTCCCTAAACCCACTGCGGATACGTTTATTAAACCATCAAATCCAGCTCCAACAACCAAGACAATACACACGATGACAGCACCACCAACATCACAGAAATCTACACCCCCACAAAAGAAACCTGTACCACCACCAAAACCGACCAAAAATCAACAGAAACAACAAAAGGCAGAACCAACAGCGAGGAATACACCTAGAGTGAAAATACAGACAAAAGTGAGCAAGGGGTCGGATGACCCTGTTCAACTGTTTAATAAATTTGGAGCTTTAGAGGGGAGAGAGGGGGAAGAAGAGGAGCTGATGGAGCTCAGTGGCCAGAACCTTCGGTCTGGCAAGGGGGGCTCCGCCAGCTCCTCTAAGAAGCCGCAGATTTCCAAAGGATGACCCCCGGGAAACCTGCGGCTATAATACAATGGAATTGCAGAGGACTTAGACCGAATTACGAGGAGATCAAGTGCTTTGTAGCAGACTGGTCTCCCTTAGTGATGTGCCTGCAGGAGACTTTTCTTCGGGACACAGACAATCTCTCATTTAAAGGGTATGATATGTATAACAAAACGGTTGTATCCCCGGTTGACAATAGAGCAATTGGGGGATCATCCATATTAGTTAAAAAAACAGTCCCACACTCCACTATCCATCTGAACACTAACTTGCAAGCTGTGGCCATTCGAGCTACACTTCACCGCACCATCACTATGTGCTCAGTGTACATCCCACCGAGATATAGCCTGAAACGTGATGACCTGGAGGTGCTAGTTAACCAGCTGCCCGCCCCATTTCTACTCCTGGGTGATTTTAATGCACACAGTGACATGTGGGGCTGTAATTGCACCAACCAGATAGGTGGATTGATTGAATCAGTTATAGGTGCCTCGGATCTATGCCTTTTGAATGATGGGTCTTGTACCTACATTCATCCAGCCTCTGGATCTCGTTCGGCAATTGATCTTTCAATCTGTTCTCCGGCAATTTTGATGGACCTCCAGTGGAGAGTCCATGATGACCAATGTGGAAGTGACCACTACCCCCTTTTGATGGATATTGTCCACCCAATGCCCGAAGAGAGAGTCCCCAGGTGGCAACTCCAAAAGGCCGACTGGCCCGAATTTAGCCATCTTTGCCAAAATGAGATCGTCAGGGATGCTTTTGATGGTGTTGAAGACCAAATCACCCATTTTACACAACTTTTGGTAAATATTGCTACAAAGACGATCCCCAAGTCCTCTGCAAGTCCACGTAGTAAACACAAGCCGTGGTTCAACACGGATTGTGAAGAAGCGATCAAAGATCGCAAAAAGGCCCTTAATATTTTTAAGAAGTACCCAGATAGTGTTAATCTTAGTAATTACCTAAATGCCCGTGCCAAAGCACGGCGCATCATTAAATCAAGCAAACGGGAATCATGGAAACAGTACATATCTAAACTTAATTCTAATACTCCTGTCAAAAAAGCATGGGACATGGTTAGGAAAATCAGTGGAAAGCAGATCAGCTCACCAATGCAGAGTCTTTACATCGAAGCGAACGAGCCACCCCTCCATATAAGATGGAAAAAGTTGTCCCTCCAGTTTGCCCTCAAACTGAGGAGTCATAGACACAACCCGACCTTTGAGACGGCCTTCAACCATACGTTTAGTGACATATATATGAAGAAACCATCAGCTATCCCTCCATTTGCTATTCGCGTTGGTGGAGCTTTTTCACAGGTGTGTACCAACCCCGACTCCGTAGCACAGCTTACCTTCTCAATCACTCCCCCCTGGAAGTTAGTCCAACCAGTTATTGACCTTAGTTTGAGACAGCATCCAAAGAACACAACGAATGAACTGGTATACCGTGCCAGCTTTAATGAACTTAGAAATAAGTACCATCGTTATCATGCAATCTATACCGATGGTTCCAAAGCCACGAACAGGGTGGCAGCCACAGCAACAGGCCGAGATGTATTCTTGCAAGTCAGATTGCCGGATGCCGGATCAATATTTACCGCCGAACTCAAGGCACTTAAGATGGCATTCGAGCTGATCGAAACCTCGCACGACCGCCAGTTTATTGTGTTCACAGACTCACTCTCCAGCCTTTTAGCTCTTCAAGGCCATGACCAAAATCACCCTTGTGTAATAGCTCTCCGTGAACTCTACTCCAATTTGGTGAGACTGCAGAAGTCAGTTGTGCTCGCGTGGGTTCCGAGTCACGTGGGCATACACGGAAATGAAAAGGTAGACACGTTAGCTAAAGAAGCCCTACAGATGGACGTTACCAACCTCCACCTACCCCACACTGATTATCGTCCTAACATCAACGGCTATATAAAATCAAAATGGCAGGAACTGTGGGACTCTTTCCCTGAGAACAAATTATACCAGGTCAAACCAACGGTCAGGACTGTGGGTAATGCAACCCCCAGAAAACGGAGAGATGATTTGGTACTGACTAGGGCTCGCATCGGGCACACTAACCTAACCAATGTTTATTTGCTACACGGGGATGAAAGACCATATTGTATCCCCTGTGATTGTGATGTCACCGTCAGTCACATTCTCGTCGACTGCTATGAATACTCCCATATTCGTCAGAAGTATTACACTGTGCCACACCTGAAGACATTGTTCGAGCACATAGATCCGTCTCTCATTTTGGACTTTCTCAAAGAAAGTAA
Organism: Holothuria leucospilota; assembly: GCA_029531755.1. Taxonomy (NCBI): domain Eukaryota; kingdom Metazoa; phylum Echinodermata; class Holothuroidea; order Aspidochirotida; family Holothuriidae; genus Holothuria; species Holothuria leucospilota. The sequence continues at coordinate 85,745,326 of CM055961.1, forward strand.
CCTTTACAGGAAGTTTTGACATGACTCCCGCGTTTGATCTTGTCTAGACTTTAAGGGTTTTTCCCAACAGTTTCTCTTTAGTTTTACCGTTTTTATCTTGCTGACACTACATAACACATTTGTGTTGATGTGTCGTTAAGTCCCATCTAACTAACTAACTAACTAACCTGTACGATATCCCTCATTATATAACACCTTATTTATTTCTCTACATTTGATTGGAGGATTGATGGTCACATGCCATGGGTGATTCAGCACTATCATCACGGTCGTGTGTTATCCATCGTGCAATAGTCTAGTATAACACACGGTCAGGCAATATCTAGTATAACACACGGCTGTGACGTCACAATCACTGCGCGTACGTACAAACTATGCCGCAACTGAATAAATCAACGCAGCTTTGGGGATCGCACATTGCATACCGTACGTAGTAGACGCGTAGCTAGCAAACTACAAACCATGGAGCTACCGCACGGACAAACGCCAAAACACAACTTTAACCAACGACTAGATAAAGGTAACGTTAGATAGTTATGAGGTGTTATATAAAACAAATAATGAATGTTTTTCATTCGTGCGACAGAATGAATAATTTCAATCGTTGAAAGATTTAACGTTCTATTCAACTCGGCTTCGCCTTGTTGAATAGAACGTTCAATCTTTCAACTCATGAAATAATTCATACTATCCCACTCATAAACATTCATTGTTTGTATAGCATTACTTGTACCCTTCTTCAAACTGCATGTTTAAAAGCAAGTATCACATACATTTGCACACCAATGACATCACCATCACATACTTTCATTCTATCAGGAATCAATATTAACTAGCTGACTATAAGTGCAGCATACGAAGAAGTATAATATTCCAACTTCCAGGTCAAGGTTTCTTTTATACAGTATACAACAGCTAGCTATCCCCTACCCACCACTAGTTTCTATCTCCTCCCTTAGACACTCCCCCCTGAATGGTCTATCCCATAACAATATGAAAGACCTTAACGGTACATATTACATAGATTTGATGTACAAGAAGAAATCAGAATGATAAGCATGTTGTCCAAAGTATCACTTTGATGAACTTCTAAATACAAAAATCTTTTGTAGCCTTAAAGGTACATTTCTAGCCTTAAGAAATTACAGGAATATATTTCACAGTTTGGTAAATGCATCTCATTCATCCAAATCTCCTCTTTATGGCTAGCTACTACTGAGATGAAAGAAAAAAAAACTTAAATTTCTCCTCTTAAATTTGAAAACTTCCATTGCACAATGATTTGTGATGTCCTTTTTGTACAGCTCACATAACTTGCTTTTGTTTCCTTTTGAAATTAAACTATTTACGTAACCTTGGACAAATTAATGTTTTCTTGCATAAGGCTGTTGTAAAGAAAAGGCTTGCATGGTCAAATCATTAAATAACAATAAGTGGGTGGTAATGTTACAGCACAATGTGCAGAGTCATTTTTTAAGAAAAAAAAGAAAAACAAAGACTGTGTACAAGAGTGACATCACAAGTTATTGAACAATCTACCATTTCAAATTGGGTATTAAATAAACTTCAACATTACGTATCTCTGCACAAAAATGTTCTATAAAGTAGGCTTTCACTGTAAACAGATTATTATATCGATACCGGTTTAAACCGGTTTAGATTCTGTATGATTATTGCATGAGAAGAAAATCAAAAAATCGAAAAAATCAAAATAATCGTAAAAATCAAAGTAATCATTAAATAATTGAAAAAAATCGTGGAGAGAGGGTATATTAATCATCTCTTAGACCAAAAAACTAAAGATTTTGTGACAGTTTGTAAGGCTAGACTGGGCCCCAATTTGGCGCTCATGTACAGGTCATATACAGTACACACTGTTTGGTGACGCTGCATTCGGCACAATTGGTTACTTTTAACAAGTAAAGTATGTGGAGAAAAAAAACCGATTATAATCAAACTTCAACTATTAAGGGTCCGATTATATCGATTGTCTTTTCTGGAAATATCGTGAAAGCCTACTATGAGGATGGGAGGTAGGACACAAGAGATACTTTTCACACACTGTACCATATATTTTTGAAATTTTAGACTTCAGGTACACTTAAGAATATTCCATTCATAAAATGATGAAACAGTTTGAAACAGCAAAAGTTCACTTAACAATTAATTAAACACTGCTGCTCTTCCCGATGATACTTCTGAACATCAGTGGTTCCAAAATTGTTTTGAATACCCATAAACAGCATCAACATATATTGGTTCATGTCGACATACCAAGCTATGCTGGTATCTTACATTTATCATCAAAACTGTGTCTTGAAAGACTCCTCGTCTGTATGAGTCAATTCATGTTTTTTATGCTCACTTTTTCTGACAAAAGAATTTTCACAAAAATGAAAATTGAAAGGTTTCTCACCTACATGAGTTCTTTCATGCTTTTTACGCTTATGTTTCTTGTAAAATAGCAGCTCACAAAAGTGGCACTTCAAAGTTTTCTTGCCTGTATGTGTGCTTTCATGCCTTTTGTAGTCATATTTTTTGATAAATGTTTTTTCACAAAAAAGACACCTAAACAGTTTCTCAGCTATATGCGTTTTTTCATGTGCTTTAAATCGTTGTTTTCCACTGTAAGACTTATCACAATACTGACATTTGAAACGGTTCTTGCCTGTGTGAGCCATCTCATGTCTGTTACAATCTTGCTTCCATATAAATGACTTCTCACAAAACTGGCATTTGAACAGTTTCTCACCTGTATGAGTCATTTCATGTCTTTTACATCGACGTTCTCGGATGAAACACTTATCACAAAAATGACACTTAAATGGTTTCTCTCCCGTGTGAGTCATTTCATGCATTCTGCATCGCTGTTGACGGATGAAGGACTTCTCGCAAAATTGACACTTGAAGGGCCTCTCACTTGCATGAGTCAATACATGTTCTTCGTGGTGCTGCTTTTGGATAAAAGACTTCTCACAAAATTGACACTTGAATGGTTTGTGACCAGTATGAGTCATGTCATGCCTTTTAAGGTCTTGCTTCCAGATAAATGACTTCTCACAATGCTGACACTTGAAGGGTTTCTCACCCGTATGAGTCATTTCATGCCTTTTACAGTTGTACTTCTCGATGAATGACTTCTCACAAAACTGACACTTAAAAGGTTTTTCACCAGTATGTATCATTTCATGTCTTTTACGTTCATAACTTCCCTCCCCACCCCCCCCCCCCCCCACCCTCCCCCCCCCCCACCCCCCCCCCCCCCCACCCCCCCCCCCCCCCACCCCCCCCCCACCCAGCACGCCCCTCCCCCCCAACCCCCACCCCCCCCACCCCCCCCACCCCGCCCCCCCACCCCACCCACCCCCCCACCCCCCCCCCCCCCCACCCCCCCCCCACACTCGGACGGGTACGGATGAGTCCCCCCCCCCCCCCACACACAAACAAACTATAAAGAAAGATATTATTTCGGGAGATATTATTTCGTTGTGCAACTAATAAGCATTTTTCCCTGTTGGCAAACGCCGCTGCCCGCCGCACTGCCCCTGCACTGCCCCCTCAGTTGCCCTGAAAATACAAGTGGCAGTGCCCTGAAATAAGCATTTCCCCTGCTCTGGGAGGGCTGCAGCCCCCAGACCCCCCCCCCCTCGTACGCCTATGTATTTATATATCTTGCCCCTAAAATATTTCTCCCGCTGGAAGCTATGTCGACACTCGCCCCTCAGCAAGCACCTTACTTGTTGAGTACGGACCTTACTAGGCACCTTACATGATTATGCTACGGACCTTACTAGGCAGGTGCTTTTTTTAAATTTGAGGAGGGGCTGGGAGTAACTTAGTAAAGAGAATTTTTATCTGCAGAGCGAAATTATAGAAATTTTTTGAGCCTGGTCCCTAAACCCTACGCCCTTAGGCACTGTTAAATCGTCCAAGCATTCTGCATTCCTCCCAAAGTTCAAAACAAGATTTGCATCCTTGGCCGTCTCTTGAAAGTCCAAGATGCAGGAATTTGACAACTAACTCCACATTGCCTCAATGCTTGCATAATGAAAACCATCACCGAAAACGTGTGGTTTCCTTAACTTTAACTAACAATCTACAGTTTTGGGATTCGTGCCCTTGGTAATGTCAAGTAAAATAGTTGATATCAAGCTAATCGAGGCTAATCGCCACTTAAAATGACTCTCTTCGAGATTCCACTTAGGGGAATTTTCTTTGGGAATTTAAGCAGTCAGGTGTTGACAGTTTAGGCCCATTTACTCTGCGTTCCCACGCAATCAATTCAATGTGCTGTCAGATTATTGACACTGTTAGTTTTGATGTAGTCCATCTAGTGACCCCTCAGTGTCTAGCTCCAAAGAGGTCGTTTGTGTGAGTCCTACTTCTTGCAAACTTTTCTCATTGGTCCTTTGTTGGGCATGTGCAAGACTTTGTCCAATTAGGATTCCCCATCCCATAGTTTCCAGACAACACTGTCTAGAAACCACTTTTAGGAAACACCCTTTCTGGACAGAATAGAACCGACACTCAGAGAGAGAGGACTAAATTAATAATACGTACAGTCCCGCGGCTTTTGCCGCTGGGCTAAGCCCGCTAGCTTTGTCAGCTAAGGCTTTTCATAGTTCCTGGACTTTGGAATAATTTTTAGAGGAACTGAACTTTAGTTGTAAGGAAGGAAACTTAGAATATTTCATCTTATACTCAACATCATGTAGTGGAGCCAAATCGTATTGTCTCTTCAGCTGGTCAGACAAAGGATTTCTCTCTGACTCTGAATAAACTAGTTAACCGTCGAAACCTTGTTCGAGTCGTCTTTTCCTGGATATTTTCTTGTTCCGTTCGCTACACCCCCTAGCCTTCACAATGTGATTGGCCCAACCAAAGCCTACGCGACAGTAACAAAGCAGGAATTATAAATTAATGAATTCTAAAGTGAACACCTTTTGACAGTCTGACCAAACACACCAAGCAGCTTCCTTAGACTCAGCACAGTACTTGTTATCTATATTTATTTCATAGGCCGGGCCTAGCGATAGGCGGGTAAACTTCAGGGATTCGTTTGAAAATATTTGCTTGAGTGGTTTCATGCACTTTCGTACGTATGGTTGCACAGTACACACCTCATCATCTCAGGGTAGCATAACAGACACTACAATGACGTCACTGTAGGCGGGGTATACTGGTAGGTGGATTATACCTGTAGGAAACCTTTTTCCTCCGATGGGCCGTTCTGATAGTCATAATCCAATACATAGCGGGCCGCAGATAGCGAGGGCGCAACAAGCTTTCTCCGTAGGGCTCACTACAGGCCAAGGGGCCCAAACTGGCACTGGTAGGGTCTAGGGGGAAAGCCCCGGAAAAGGAACTGGGCCAAAGCCTCCGGAAGCTACTGAGTTTGTACAAATTTGGAGGCAATAAAATATTCATCCACTGTCTTTAATGGATCTAATCCCAGTTGAATGTGCAAGACTATTCAGACCAGGACGGTATCACAATATATGACCATTTGTCTTTTTATTTGCGTACGAAGTAATAACGAACGAAAAGTGCGTGCGAAGCGCGCCCGAAAAAAAACCCACCAAGTTCTATTTTCAAAATGAATTTTTTTACCCCTATCTGGACAGCTCTCTTTACAGAAATTCTTGCTAAACCTTGGAAAATATCATAACCAAAAACGGCATTCTTTGAGTGCTATTCCATAGGAAACTGACAAACTTTGTCAAACATATGACAAGTAATCAAAGATTATTGGTATAAAAGACATTTCCTCGGGCATTTTCGTCTTCCACCCCCCCCCCCCCCTTACAAAAGAAAAGACATATTTCATGAAAAAGATTAAGAAACATGGAATACAGAAATCCATTTTGAAATTACAATTAGTTGTTAAACGCGTACTTTGAAACCAAATTTATTTATTTTTTCACTAATTGCAAAATTATCCACTTTTAACTTTTAATTCACTCCTCGTAGGTCGGACAGTTCTACCCCTCTACAGTTGTCTTCCACGCAGAACATCCGTTGCCACTAGACGAACAAACATTCTCTGCACCTGGTTTTGTCCGTAACGAAACAGTGGTCATGTTATATTGTGCATACTAGCGTTTTAGCACTTACGGTTTTCACAGCAGTGGTACGTGAAATATCCGGAAAGTGGATAAGCGGGATAACTGAAATAATTAATGGGCACCTTGGGCTGAGAGCAGGATACAAGCGCACGATGCGGGGCGGGTGCATATATAATTCGGGCAAAATTAGTGGACCCTCCGGGCAAAATGACACATCCAGGAAATTGAATTATGCCCTCTTTGCGGGCAGAATTTGGGCAACTTGGTCCAAAACTTTAAATTCGGGGAAAAAAATTATCCCTGCCCTCTCTGGCAGAAATATTGACCCCTGGACGGGGTCTAGGATAAGCGATGGGCACCTTAGGCTAGATTATTATCAATTACTTTTTCAAGTGTACCCAAGTACATTCATGAATTGCCATTGGGCCCGGTAAAATTGTCTCGCGTGCTGCATAAGGCCCATGGGCCGAAGATTTCCCACCACTCGTTACAACATGAAGATGTCTAACGTTATACTTATATTATTGTAATCCGAGTCCCTTTACTTTTTTGTAAGCTTGAATTTGCGGTCCGCTGCCTGTGCCCTAGGGTACCGAAAATGTATCTCGTTCCCGTTCCTTCTTTTCACATGTTGATGGGGATTACTTTTATTTTTGTTCTTTAAACCGTGAAAAACGACGACACAGAATCTTTCTTGAAACTCATAAAATTACGATTCAACGGTAGGAAAGTAATTGGGTCGCTGTTTCAGGAAATTTTAGTTGGATTTGTGGAAACACTCTACTGACAACAAGTAGACATATGAGACAGCGGTTTCACGAATCACATTCCTGGGGAATCATTACTTCAAAATCACCCTGCCAATTTGTAAAGCTCATCCGACATTTTTCGCAGACTTTTCGAAATAAGAGTTAGTAAGTTCTAAACCTGTCATTAAAGTAAACTTTTGATGGTATTCTTATCGAGATCACAGGCCTACAGACGTTCTCAGCATTGTATGTATTGTAATAGGCCTAGGCCTATAGCATACTTACTGTAGGCCTACCTAGACTAGAGCTACAATCCTGGACAAAAATGATGGGACACTTTGGCACAAATGTAGCAAAATACTTCGACAAGTTCGCGGTCTTCAAAAATTCCCCCCCCCCCCTTGATCAATGTTGTTCCAATCCAAAGATATTCCGAATTTAAAGAAATTCAACATTGAACGGGGGAGCAGGGGTGCTGTCCCATGTATTTTTGTCCAGGATTGTCTGAACTACTACACAAATGTATGGGAGCATACGAATATACGTTGCAGCAGAGAAATGTTCATAAATTGTAGGACAAATTAGAGAGCTATGATCGAAAATGAAGATAATGAGTAATTAAAGATTGCAGTCAATTGTTAATTTGGAAATCGAGGAAACTTGGATTTAAGTTGGGAAGGTGGAATTTGACAGTAATGGAGGTATAAATTTGCCTATTTAAGAAGTTGCGTTAGGACGTTTATTAAGGAGGACCATGTAAAAAAGGTATATCCATCAATTGTTTTCATGCTATTGTTCAGGGGGGGGGGGGGGCGGGAAGTGGTGTAGGGGCCGACAATTCAGTTGTTTTGTACACTTGCTTACTCATTACAGCCTAATATAACCAAATGTCTGCCTTTAGTTGAAGATTTTACACAGCATACAATATTTCATAGTTATGGACAAGTACAACTTTTTCTCACCGGAACCGAAAGCTCACATGAAATTTCAAAGGGACGCGTTCGAAAATAATATCAAAGTGCAGAAGTTCTTAGCTTTTCGTCGAGTTATTAGAACTACAGTACTATCCAAAAGTAACTGGAGAACGTAGAGCGCGCTCTAATCCGAAAATACGCTCTGTTTGCGGGGAGACAATACCCCCGCAACTCACGCGGGCGATGTTCTTTTCATAGGGCAGCAGGCACCATTCACATTGCATTCCCATTGTACTGCGCATTATTCTGGGTGAATGCAACGGAAACCCAAATTACCGTTATGTGCTGTGCAGATAAGCCTTCCAGTGTTTCTATTCATGTACGGTTAATTGGAAGGTTCTACGTGAACTCGGAGACATTTGAAAGGAGAAATGCTACAATCTCGTGACAAATAAAACCGTCCAGCTAGCATGCACAAAGTTTCCGTGTAGTCAATTGCAAAAGTTCTTGTAAAAATACTTAATCTCAGCCCGAAAGTCCGTTCAAGCAAAGTGCCAAATTTCCCGAGCGGCGATTTTCGTTAAGCTTTGTAGCGTGAGAACTAGTAAAAGTAGCGTACTGACCGATGTGCAGGCAACTCTTAAAAATGTCGCAATGCATCCACAGAATTGCGCAATATCTCCGTATGTCTTTACAGAAGAGTGTTGCATGCCGCGGCATGTATTCATATGTTACAGGCAGCACTGTAGTATATACCAGCGAGTACACACGTATATCGATGGGCTGCAGAAACACGAACATCGTAGTTCATTCCAGTAGGCTAAGTTCGCGAATCAAACCGTTCACTTCGCTCATCTTTGTCGTTAAGCAGATGTTACATTATCCGTGTTTCGGATTTCAATTGTTAATTAGTAAAAACATTTATGTGCCTTGTGAGGACAAAAACAGGGGACTTAAAAATTCAGTCACATCGGGTCGTTGACAATCTTGGCACCAGTATGCATGCCCTAGGCTACAACGTAATACAAACCTAGTGTACTGTAGCAGTGTAGGCTTGAAATGTTATCGTTAAACGTTAGCCAATCGTAAGTGTATTACGTACCTACGTACCTGGTCCACCAGGAACTTGGCCTAGTAAGGCACGAAGTCCCGAGTGGCCCGGTTGGTTAATGGGGCAGATAGCTTCCTTAAGCTAGTAGTATGCCCCCCAAGCTTTTTATATGCAGTCTATGCCTGAGTTGTTAATCCCAACGATGCCTAACTTCGTAAAGAGCATAGGCTAAAGGCTTGTTATGCTATAGAATTACCTCGTACAGGTTAATCTTATCTAAGAGAAATAAATCGACTAACTGTAAGGTTATGAAAAGTTTCAAGGCCTAGGCCTATACAACTGCAGGCCTGATGTTTAAGAAAATTTTCAGGTTCTCCATTAGACAACCTTGAGCTAAATTTTGGTTGTCGGAAAATATTTTTTTGGTGGTCCGAATGAACATGACAACCAAAAGATGATCAGTTGTATTTCATGTGGTTGCCATAGCAAAGAATCGTTTATTTTAAATTCTGTATGCCTTCCACCAATAACTTTTTTTTTTGTTTCAGTGATGAATGACAGTCCAAACTGTTGTGTCATTACCACTTTTTTATGACCCACATTGTTGCTGATGTAGTGAACTATTCATTTACACATAACATTTACTTGTGCATCGGACAAGCTCAAAGAGAGAAAGTGGTTAGCTGATGCAATTTTTACTCATCCGGGATGATAGGACAGGTGTTAAATTTCAGCCCTGATCTGTGATGGGGAGCAGATGATATTGCATAAAGATGCCAGTGAAAAGTGGTTGAATGCCTGTTTACTTGAATGTTTCCTTTGGGTTTGGATAAATATGAACCACAGGCAGTATGGAAATTTTTATAGGGGGGGGGGGGGGGGAATCTGAAAATCTCCACTTCACTTTCCCTCTCCTGTTTTTGAATTGTATTAATCCTGTTGCAAGGCTGGGACAGCAGGTAGAGTTTATTCACACAATATCTTGTAATAGTCAAACCTTTTATAGTCTGTGAATAGTGGCATACTCAGGATTTCTCTCAAGGGTGGGCCGCAGTATGTTGTACGATCGCCGGCCTGGGGGAGGGGTCTAAGGGGTTCCCCCTTCCCTACATGAAATTTTTGAAAAGCTAGTTGTCCTGACATGCAATCTGGTGCCTCATATGCTACCTTTCGAAGTAAAATTTGTGATAAAATTCTTACCTACTTTTAGGAACTGAAAAAAAGGATCCCTGGGTTTGGGGGGGGGGAATAAGGGAAGGTGTCCCCCTCCAACCCTTTGAAAATTTTTGAAAAATTGGGTGTCCTTACATGCAATCTGGTGCCACATATGCTATCTTTAGAAGTAAAATTTGTGTTAAGATACATATTTTTAGGAACTAAAAAAAGAATCGCTCACATTGGGGAGGGGTCTAAGTGGAGGGGTGTCTGCCCCCTACCCTTTGACAATTTTTGAAAATTGATTGTCCTCACAGGTCCCCCTCCCCTTTGAAATTTTTTGAAAAATCAGGTGTCCTTTCATTCTATCTGGTGCCACATATGCTACTTTACCTTAAGAATCGAAGTAAAATTTGTGTTAAAAAATACATGTTTTTAGGAACTAAAAAAAAAAAAATGGCATCTGTGATGGGGGTTGGCATCTGTGAGGGGGGTCATGGCCTAATCCCCCTCCTGCGTACACCACTGTCTGTGCACATAATCCAAACAGACTGCAGGGGCTTTGGCTAGAATACCTAGTAACAGTCAACAGTGAGTTTATTGCATTCCAGCATCTTAGTAGTCCACTGATAGAGTAAGTGACAAAGTCATGGCCATGGAAAGCTTGCCTGTGAATGCAACAATACTGAGTAGCAGCCACAACAAAGGGGGATAATTTTGAATAGCAGCTTAAAGTACAATAGGATGTCTTGCACAAGTGTTGTCTGTTTATGTACAGAATACTCAAAGGATAAACTGTCTTCTTCCTGCAGGTGTTGAGTATTGACTTCCAAGCTAACTTTGTTATTGATTTTGCTGCTGCTTGTTTGGTTATTGATGCAGGTATTCATAGTAACACCTTTGCATGCATCATCTTCCAAATAATAAACATGAAGTTCATTTTTTAATAATTAACATTCATCATGAAACTAACTTTTTACTTTTTAATTGTTATTTTGATTAACAAAGCATTTATGCTATTTGTTGAGTGTTGTCTTTATTTACATTGAATGATTATGTGAACTGGGTAGTTTGTTCACATTTGTGTTAGCTGTTCTTGTCAATCACAAACGTGAGCCAGGCTCTGGTGCTTGTTACAAAGACAATTACGACCTCCCCTTAATAGTTTGGCCCAATCAGGACACAGAAATGGCAACCACCACTATGCTCAGAAAAAGGTCATTTCCAATGGCCATCAATTTTCCTAGAGGACAGTGAAACTGAAACTCTTTAACTTTCCTACTGACTATATAAAAATGTTTAGGGTAATTGGAAGCTTTGGTTTAAAATCCCAGTTAAAACACTGATACAACATTGAGTCCAATGTTGCAAAACAAAGTGGCAGAGCCAGGAAGACCGACCGTTAAATAAATGGTGGGAAAGATGAATCGGGTCCTTTCACAGTAAAAAGCTGCCTACAATCGAAAAATCTTGGGACGAACACGGTGGGACCTGTTCTATTCAGCCAGTCTAGATCGGGACCACTGTCGGGTGAGTCAGTTCAATCAAAGTTTGTCCCTTCGCCCCTGGCTCTTTGCCAGAGAGTCAGGGTACTTAGGGAAAAAAAATCTTTGGACGAACACAGAAGGAGAGTGTGGAATGTCTTGCCAATTGACCCTTTAAAACAGAACACTTAATGAAAGGACTTGGTCCAGTTTCCTAGATGTTACTTAAAATTTAAATTAGGTAGAGGTTTGACTTCTAACTCTGCACATTGAGGGGGTATTGTAGGTGTTGAACCCTTCCTTCCCCTTAGCTATGTCACTTTATCTTGCCCAACATCCTTTGTGATTACTTTCAAATGATGGCAGATGTCATGCATTTCCTAAGTGAGAAGTTCAATTGAAAGTGAAGACTGAACAAGATGTGTAAGTTTGCCAGGTAAGTAAACAAAGGGAATGCTGACTACTCACCAAAACACTTAACATCAAATGCTTGTCTGAATCTTGCCAAGATTGAGTGGTTAAATCTTGTAATCCTCATAGGGGTCATCCATCGATTGTCATTCATAAGCAGAGGCGGCACCACAGGGGTGGCAGGGCAGGCATTTGCCGCCCCTATGGCTTTTGGCTCAAAAAATAATGAAGTTAGCCCAGCCATTAAAGGTATTGACTACAAACGAAGGGCGCACCTACGTGTACTATACCCCCAAAAGGTTAAGAAGTGCCACCACTTAGGCTCAAAGCCACGCATACCCAAATATCTAAGAACAAGGCATTTGAAAGCAAGCTTGAGAAGCACAGGGATGTTATTTTGCGTACATTCGCATCAATCCCGGCGTTTGTTTCCCGACCGTCTTTTCCCCTATCAGAGGACACTAAATCTAAAAGATTTACTTGTGCAATCAAGTTTTACTGCAGAGTCGGACGAAACAGGAGGGTACGACGATACTTTATTGCATGCGCTCATAGCTGCATTTTAAATCTCATGACGAACCTAGCCAATGTTTGAAAGGCTACTACTGATGAAGTTCCGCCGTATAGAGCAAGAGAACAGAAACCGGTCTAGTTGGTTTTCAAAAACCACCCAAATGTCAATTTGAGAACGACTCATATTCCTCCAAAAGAGTGGAATTTTAAGCTTTTGCTTATATCATGTTATAACATGATCGGGTACTATTCCCTAAAAAACTCAACAGTTCACCGACTTGGTAGCGTCAGATAGTGAACCGCCTACCCCCCACTTCACAGCAAAACTAAAATTTGGACGAGCACATGTAAAAACCACATGTTGCGTTCGGCGGACGTTTGCGCCAGATAGGCTATACTGTTGTTTTTTTCCGGCAGATCGCGAATGTCGTAGGTCCTTAGACTAGCCTACAGTACAAGCGTAATATTGCTAGTCGTTGCGAAACCACTTGCGAATGTTTTAATAGTTTGTAGTCGATCCCAGCGAACATTTCGCGTCACATTTTCAGTTTTGCATTTAAATTTTTGTCTGTAAATCGCTCATGCCGTGCTCGTAGTTTTAAAAATTAACATTGGCCAGTTACGAGCGTTATCTGCAGCGGCACGTCATTTCTTCCAGCCTATACCTGCGTTAACCAGCCCAGATGAAGGGTCTTTTTCATTTAGCAACCGGCCCAAAACTCAAGCGGCGCGGACAGTGATGGCGATAGCCGCAACGGCCAGTCTACCTATGTCCAGACATGCGTTTTATCACAATTTCATGTTTCTAAAAATCAAACTATTTTTGACAGGAATGCCTTTGGAACGTGAGAAAAAAAAGTCTTTTTCTATATACTCAAATATATTCGAGCTACAGTGCACACATGTACACATTTTTATTTTCTGTACCGACTTTTACTTCAAATTTACTTGCCGGGAAGTATATGATTTCCACTTTACGTGTGTAGGGCACGGCTGGGTGACTTTGAATACACAAGCGAGGCGTTCAAATCGATGATCGATCCACCTGTTATTGTCTAGGCATACTTCTTTGTTATAAACACTAATTCCTTTAGCCAGATGGTTGCACAACAATAGGCAGCTATGGCTACTAAAACCACAGAACGTAACGGTAATTTCTCGCGACTTTTGCAAGGAGCGCGCTCTGCAGGACAAAGGATTTCTTGCACTCATCCTACTGTGGATTACGGGGAACTGGAGCGCGTATCGGTAGTTACTTTTGGATAGTACTGTATTACGATAATACCCTGTTAAATCATTGATAACATTATTGCATAAACGCCAGAGCGATTGGATTCTATCATTCCGTCAAAAGGAGGGGGACAAAGTAATAATTCCAGGAATTTGAGACTAAGGAAGAGGGCGCCCTCGTGCAATGGCTATTTCAGAACTATGGTAAACTACATGATCTACCTTATCTTACAGCATATTTTATCTCTAAGGATGACGTCATAAAGATGCAAAGATGGAGTATGTATAGATGATATCACTGTACTTTTTATGGGTATAAAGTAATTCTTAAAATGTAGTTTACTCGTTATTTGCCACGGTCAACCGTAAAATTGCTGTAAATATTTCTTTTGCATTAAGCCCCTTCCCAAAAGAGTGCGGTCGACCGTCAGTCCCATTTAAACAGTGTGTAGGTCAACGGTAGACCGTCGTCAGGTCAATGGTAGACCGTCCGAAATGATGTCGCTATATCAAATTATTAGCCGCGGCAAGGGGTGTACAAGTGACAGTCCTTTGAAAATGAAAATGGGCTTTGTGTATGTAGTATATTCTTTTTCAGTGTTTGTAATATGATATCAGGGCCGGGTGTAACTTTGTGGGGGCCCTGGGCACAAAATATTGTGGGGGCTCCTTCGACTTTAATTCTCCACAAGACTACAAGGGCGCAAGTCATGAAAGGAAGGCAAAGGTTGTGGTCCTACCCCAAAAATACAATAACATAATTTTGTGGGGACCCCTTTTTGTGGGGCCCCTGGGCACATGCCCCACTGGCTCATACTTAAATCCGGCTTGATATGATATTATGTTATTCTCAATTAAAGAAGTCACATTCCGTTTCCAACTATCATCTTAAATTCGGGGATGTGCACACCGCTACAAAAAAATCGAATCTCACCTGTGTTCATGTACCCTAAATATAACTGACCAATGCTCCTATGGACGTGTATGGTAGCTCAGACAATCCTGGACAAAAATGATGGGACACTTTGGCGCAAATGTAGCAAAATACTTCGACAAGTTCGCGGTCTTCAAAAATCCCCCCCCCCCTTGATCAATGTTGTTCCAATCCAAAGATATTCCGCATTTAAAGAAATTTAACATTGAACGGGGGAGCAGGGGTGCTGTCCCATGTATTTTTGTCCAGGATTGTAGGCTACAGTATATACTACATAATATAGGCTAGGCTATTACCCGTCTGGAAAACATGTACAGTGTAGGTTACGCTGAAGATCTTCGGCGTGGCATTCAAGAAGTCACGCCTAATTACTGGCGTATTTTATCAGTCAAAAACCAGTTTTATACTTTGGCGTAGTCACAAAGTGCCGGTGCAAATCTTTTGCGTATAATTTTTTTCGTAATAACTCCGACCTAAATTATCGGCGGGCATATGGGGCTAGCCTAAGCTTGTTACAGTAGAGGCTACTAGGCCCACAGACATTTGGAGCATTATATATAGCCTACATACATACACACTATACTATATATATATATATATTAACAAGGTAGGACGGCTTCAACGGTCGCTACGCGGCAGTTGCTATCTAGGCCTATCCATTCGGTCTCTCTCACAGAACGCAAAGGCTAGGCCCAGTGCATGCAAGTTAAAGCACAGCAGAAGGCAAGTCCACTTTGCAGATGTGGACTTCGTCCTTCGCCAATCACAAGGCACATCAGTACAGTGTTGTGAATCGCAGCTGCTGCATGGCGACCGATGAAGCGTCCTATCTTTCCTGTGACTAGGCCTAGCCTAAGGCCTAACTTTTATTTTATAAAATTTTATGTTAGCCTAAGTCTGCTGTTTCACTAGCCGTTGAGCAGTGCTGTGTGTTTCCGTTACACACCTCCATCCAGACTGGAAAGTTTGCCTTGTGCGTGCAATATCTGGCCCGCGCAGCGTGCCTGGGTGCATTCCATGCACTCCAATCTGAAGATCTTTGGCGTGGAGTTGGCATTTTTCTTATGTTTTCTATTGTTTTTCATGGCGTAACTTTGGCGTGGGCCTGACATGGAATGCACTGTGGGCAGCTTGCTGTGCTGTTTGGCACCTGGCTGCTCAAAACATTGCTGGTCATACTCATAGATCTGGCTGCACATGCGATGCAAATTGGCCACAGCTGCGATGCTATGAGGCAAAAAGTAGGCCTACATACCTCAAAAGCTAACACAAAACCTGGTGGAAAGACCTGACCAGAAACATCTGTCCATGCAGAGGTCTGCGAATCTGGCCCATGGCCTCAGGTCGGATGAAAAATAACAAGTTACTTGCCCGCACAAAATGCAAACTTTCCAGTCTGGGCCTCCAACATAGCCCTTGTGCACAGTGTACAAATTTTCACAAAATCCCCTTGCTACAATGTCTGGGGACCTCTCATTCTCTCAAATAATATTTCCTCACCAAACTTTGTCCATCAACTCCCTGTATGTTACATGCAGATGGTACTCTTACCCCTCCCCTTCCCTCAAGCCCACTACAGTTATAATCAATTCCGGTCAGCTGTTGTCCAGATGGAGTAAGGCTATTAGGCCAAGTAAAAAAAAACCAGTTAATCGTCCGGACTTTCAAAAAATGGAGCATGCGAGATGTTTTTATTTTTTATTTTTAATTCAAAATGGCCTCCTGTTTCTGTGAAAAGGCACTGTTGTAGCTCCGTGATGCACAGAGACAACACACACATCCTACATACACAATATAATGATCACTTGGAGACAATAAAGATGATTTTATGTCCTTCAATTTACAGAACTTGATATTATTTTGTACGGTAACTTATCATTTGCAAATTTCTTATGTAAAATGTAAAACTACAAGATGTAATTTTCAGAAATAAAAAATAAAAACAAAATTGATGCAGCAGCAAAAAAGATGCAGGCAGGGACGATCAACTGTTTTGTTTTCTTTACTTTGCCTTATTGAAAGGATGACAGATTGTGACTTTTATGGTTTGTTTAGTGCCCATCCATTATCATTTACAGAATCTTAAATGCAACATTCTGATACCCACAAGTTTGCAAATACCCCAGAGCTCCTTTCCTCCTGGACCCCCCACTGGGACATAACTCAGCTTTGGACCCCATGATGTTGGAGGATCACTTCATGTTCCTGCACCTTTGGTGCTATATTGGTGTTTCAACCTGAACTTTCTCCTCTCCACAAAGTCATATCTACAGTGTATGCTGAAGTTTCCCTTGGATGTTGCCCCCATACTGTAAACTTGCTTGCTGTGGGAGGTAGCTCGGGCAGGACCTTTCTTAGGGAACACTTGGTACTGAAATTGTGTCAATTAATTTGAAACTCAAGAAAGTGAAAGAAGCATGTAGAAAATATTTTCAAAAGCAAGGAATGACTAAGCCTCTTGGTTTTGTGGTTATTAAAATTGTTTTCTGAAGTGCAATTACCACAGTACTAATTCAGAAATGTACATAGTGGCAGTTTGCTTTGGCCTAGTTCAGGGAACATGATATACATATGGTTAGAACTGGTCCTGAGGATCTGTGGGCTAGGCCTACATAGGCTGGTCCTCAGTAATTTTCCCAAGACACAGTTTTTACTATGACCTATGGAGAAAGAATGGTGATCACCTCTCCAAATGATGGTCAAAATTGTTTTTCTTTGTACTGTAAATTTAGGACCAAAAATCCAAATTTGCAAAGTAAATTTTCTTTTTCAAATCAATTGCAGTTGTATTTAATCACTGAAAACTTCTGCAAAGAGTAAAAAATTTGAAATAAATTCATCAACCTTTTTGCACCATAGAATTTACAGTGTGGTGGGCAAACTTTGTTGGCATCATTGTGCTAATGACCATGTTGTTGCATTACATGGAATGCCTGCAAATAGGCATCTTGCAGTGTGGATGCATACAGTATGTACAGTATAGGAACTACAGAGATTGAATCTTCCATTGAGTGTCAGAATGTTAGAGTATGCCATGATGTAGAGGTCTGAAGGCTGAATGGTTGGTAACCTTCAGTTACTGTCCCTTCTGACTTCTGAGGTTATAACTCCATTTGATATGTTAACAAACTACCCCGTTTGGTTTTCAGGACTTAAGAAAAACTATGCTTCTAGATAGAGTATTCTGACAGTTCCTTCAAATTTAAAGGGGCATATTGAGTTGATATCGATAACTGAACAAGGGTGTTGAAGGGTACTACCACATGACAATGATTCTTATTAGCATAATTAGTCAAGTTTTACATCCAGTAGTTATGCATAAAGTTAAAATTTTGATTTTTTTGATATCCTGGCTTGTAACGGTTTTGCGCATAATTTGAAAAAGTGTCTGGTCACGAATTTTTGAAAACCGAATTGAATTGTTTATTACTCACTTATGAAACATTTATTTGTATGCAAGATGTGGGGATTGTTTAAGTTTGACTATTTGATATTAGTACTGTATATGAAGAAAACTTAACAGGTTTGGCAAAATTTGGTGAATTTCATGAACCAACTCAGTGTGCCCCGCTTTAAAGGGAGAATGCAGTCACCCCAATAAAGAATTGTATATTAGACTATCCTATTTCCTGAATGGATCTTGAGAATCATGTGACAGTATTTTTCTCACTCAATTGTAAAAGTTACAAGAAGCAACTGCTTGGTTTACCTTTAATATGCAATATTTATGTCCTAAAATATTACGAAAGATACTTGGAAGAGATATAAGAAATTTTTGACATTTAGCTATTGTTTCAAAATAAGTTTGGGGCGACTGCTTTTGACCTTTTAGGCAGTTTCACTAAAATTTGTCTTGAACCCTAAATGTGTCTTATTTTTAGTCAGGTAATGCTTAATACTGCCCTCTTTTTTCCTTCACCCTGTAGAGTTTGATCGTTCAGGTAACAAGGTCCTCTAGTTGGCATGGAGAAGTTTGAGTACCCACAGGCAAGAAGAGATGAAAGTATTGTAGATGACTACCATGGCACAAAGGTACAGTAAGCATGTAATATTGAAGGAGCTGTTGGGAAACGGGTGGGGAGAAGTCTATGGACCTGATCAGGAATGGTTACTCCTGTTGTAGCACTAGTTATTCTTATTCAGAATTGGGTATGGTTGTGGGTATGAGGAAGGGGAGATGTAGGAGGGAGAAGGTAGTCAGGGGAAGGATCTTCTCAAGTCTTTTTTAGGTAAACAGTGTTTTATCATTCTTTACGTACTCCTTTTTTCTGTATTGTTCTTCCCTGTGTGTGTGTGTGTGTGTGTGGGGGGGGGGGGTGTTGTGCTGTTTGTTTATTGTTCTTCCCTGTGTTTGTGTGTGGGGAGGGGGGGGAGTGGTTTTGTATTGAGAGTGCGGATTTGTGTTACCTGTGTCCCAAGTTGGTTAAACACTCCACTGGTGCAGTGTACAATAATGTGCACTACAATGCCACTATTCGTGAAAGAAGGTCAAGTTGTAAAGAGCGTCTTTGTTTCCATTGCTTTGTATTGTGTTGTAATATACTGTTTGCAGGTTCCTGACCCTTATGCTTGGTTAGAAGACCCAGATGGGGAAGAGACAAAAGCCTTTGTGGAAGCACAGAATAAAATCACCATGCCATACTTGGAGAAGTGTGCCTACAGAGACATTTACAAGAAGAGGTACATGTGAATTCTTATGTTTATCATGTATATATAGATATATGCAAAAGTAGGATTATGCATCTATGTTGGGAATGGATGTAACTTCTGTCAATCTAGCTACAATTCCTGTCAACTGGTATCAAGAACAATTACCAGACAAATATCCCCACCCCCAGACAATTCCCACCCATAGGATTTCTTCCACACAAGCCCCCCTTGACATTTGCCACTGCACAATATCCCCTCTGACAGTTTCCACCCCAGTCAATTCCCACCCAGATAACTCACCCCACCAGAAAGTTTCCAGTTGCCCTGGGTGGGATTTTTTCTGGGTAAAATTATCTGGAGGGGAATTGTCTATTTTGGGAAGTGGGGAACTGGTCACCATTGGGGATAACAAACTTATCATACCCATTATGGTTCCCCGAAGGGCAACAAAGTGTCCCTTGAACATGTGCAACTTGGCATTGAGGATTTTGTACACTTGGATCGGGCAAGTCTATCTATGTGTCTATATGCAGGCAGTTAGACTTAAAAAGCACCTAGCCCTACAGACAAGTACTGAAAAAGAAATTTGTCAAAGCGTGCAACAGAAAGTTGCAATTTTTTGAAAGGAAGTTGATGTTACATGGTTGGTGCAACATAATTTTTATGACAGTAACATATTTTTAGCTTTTGATGATTTCAGTTTTGGCATTAAAGAGGAACCTTGCTGGTTGCATGTTTTCTGTTTTTATTATATCAGGCTTACAGAGATGTGGGACTATCCTAAATATGGTTGTCCATTCAAGAGGGGACCTCGGTACTTCTACCACTTCAACACAGGACTACAGAACCAGAGGTGAGTATAAGTTGATTGTCACATCTTGGTCACAAGTAGGGTGAGCAGTTTTTGCCATTTGCCACAGGCAGTTTTTGGTTTTTACTGGTAAATACCGTCCTGGTAAAAACAGGTTTTTGCCGAAAAATGGAAAAAATGAAAAAAAAAAAAACTTTTTCTGCTACATGGAATAAAATGATTTTAAAAACTGAGGGTGGAAGTACATGTACATCTAGATTTTAAATCATTTTATGCAACAATTTAAACCACTTTGGAGTCTGGATGTGATTATGTTAGTGATTTTTACATGTTGTTTTCCGAATTTTGCGCAATTTAAGTCTAGAATTTTTTGAGCTGGTCTTGCAAAACCATGCACATTTGTCTTGGGGAATGCCACATTTTTGGTGGGAATTTATTAGAAAAAATTGGTCTTCATGTCAGGTTTTGGGCAATATCAGGTTTTGTTCTTTTAGTAACCTTAATGAGGAAAAATTTTCAAACTGTTTATGGTTTTACAGTATGGTGCAGTTCATTACCAGATTTCTCATTATTTAGAAATATTTCTTCCCTAATGTGGAAACTTTTTGTATGTGCTTGATTTTTGGCTTTAATGGGGTAGGCCTGGGTGACTCCAACTTTTTTGGAGTCAGGTACCAGCAGGCCTGTAGACCCTATGCATATGATGTCATAGAAGACAAAGTGCTCCCTCATTTGGAAGAAAAGCCCACATCATTGCAAGTAACACCAGTAAATGCAGACAGCCAATTTGTCAACCAGTGGTATATGTGCGTAAGCCTACTACGCACGCTTGCGAAATCTATGCTGTTCGTTCACGTGCACTTCAATGTTTCCCTCCAAACTGACTTTGCGTGACACCAATGCATAAGGTCCATTAGCCATGACTCTGAAGGACTTGCAACTCCTACCATGATGTCATAACTGATGGTAGGACATAATACAGGGATGTAAGTTTTCCGTATTAATACGGAATTCCGTATTTTTAAAAAATCGACTGAGGTCTCCGTATTTCTCCGTATTCCTGCCAAATTTTTGCCGACTGGAAATACGGAAACTAATCTGAAAATATTGGAGGAAGTTTTGTTGAAGTCCAAACAGAAAAATACATTAAAATAACAGCAAACTTAACGGTGTTTCTCTATTACTACATCACGTAAAATGAATATCTGTACCGCTCACGCCTATACCAGTTCGATCACTCCGTACTGTGCTGTACGTTGTGGCATGGCAAATTGCCGCAAGTAACTTGCGGCTCGCCTACCCCGCGGAGCGAACTCTGCTCAGCTCCTCAGCTTCCCTAACGAATGCGATGTGACTGAAGAAGGAATATGCCGTAGAGTCTGCTACGTAGGCAACGGCTCGCCCAGCCCGTGTCCGTTTCTAAAAAAACTAAACCCGTACGTACTCCATTGCACAAGCCATGTAGGATATACTGTACTAGCACTACCTTAAAAGTCGCGCGCGTGCTGGCTTCGTGTACGTACGTACGTACGTGTACAATATCGGCGTGCTAGTGTTAAATCAATAAATATCACTGACGTAGCTAGCTGCTTCATTGCCGTTTCGCATTGTATTGGACGATACAAATGCGGTTGCTTCGAGGTGAGAGATAGAAATTTCAGTGATAAATGCTCAAAGAAGGATGTTTATGATCGTTCTTAAAGTATGTTTTAGTTGGACCGTGGAACTGGCTCCTTGGACTTGGCTACCATCTTAAGATGTGGTACTTTGGTAGCTTACTACAGTACTATGTTAGGATACTGTGCACTTAGGAGGCTACGCGCACACATGTATTACACTACAGTATAAACGAATTTACGTGCTGTAAGCTCCTTGTGTTTGTTCTTGTTGGCCTATTAAGGAAGGAACAATGGAACTCGACAGAACAGCAGACATTAAGAAGATTGATCAAGGGATCAAGAATAAATGGAACTGGAAGTGGACAGAATTAATTTTATTTTTATATTTAACAAAATTACATGTTACATTTGACAGTCTAAGTGAACCAAAAATACCATGAAAGTGGTATTCTCTGGGGTGTAACTGTACTTCAGATAATGAATTTACAGTGCACCATTTTGCATCTCAGCTCCCTCCTGACAGCAAAAATTTTCAAAAGGGGAGGGGGACCCCTCCCCTTATACTCCACCCCCAGGATGGCGTTCAGCCGTACAACCTACTACAGTACTGTGATCGTTTAACTCCCGTAGAATTTTTTCTACGATCGCGGAAAACCGCGCAAGTTCGCACAATTTCGCACAAATTCACACAAAATCGCACACGCAGATTTCAACGAAATTCCGTACAAATCAACGCATACAAATATCGCACACATGACCACAAGAATTTGTGGTCAATGAAGCAGAGAATGGAATGTTTACTGATAAAGTGAAAGGTTAGAATTTTCGAAGCCGTTTCACAAAAAGGATCGCCGGCAACAGACATAATATTTTGGTACACTGTGGGCAACTTTGAACAAGCCGTTGAAATAAAGTTTGCAAAGCTTAAGGGAGATAAAGGTGTTGCAGCTCTGTATTATTGATATATATCACAGTTGTATTAAACGCTTGTCGGTATTGACGGGGGACTAAAGAAAAACAATACCATGCAGCTGAGCAATGTGAATCAAATACTGCTACAAAAGAAATTCGTCAGTTGACAGCTGCGGTGAGGAATGAAGTGCGATAAGGCCTCCACTGCAAAGCCTCTGGAGTCTGAAAGCTTACGTTAACGAATGATGCAAGTGTCTCGATCGGCGAACGCCAAGAATGGGAATAGGAAGCATTGTTTTTGAAATTTTCCATAGTAATTGTGCTACAGCATATATCTTTTCATACTTTATTATCTATGAAATAGTTTCATTACCGATATAAAATTATCACATAGAACAGACAACAGAGTAGCTATGCAGGCTACTTTTAAGTTCCTTTCAACGAAAGTTGATGAAGCTTACTATGGCGACTTCTACAGCATAGACGAGCAATCGCATGCATTGTACAGATGAAAAAAATCACTGTAATTTAACAATTAACATTATTTTGATTGTTATTAATCGGATACTTTTGGCGGAGAGGGGGAGGTTTGTATGCATTTCAGGGGATAATAGGATGGCAAACTGAATTTTATGTCGGGGTTCCAGTACAGCCGGGAGTAAACGAGAGAAACGTGAAAGGAGTTTATCAGCGAGTTTAACCTACTGAAAATGTAATCTGAAGCAAATTAAGAAATTTCTGTTCAACTTCACCCTTTTGTCCATCAAACGAAGTTTCTTTTCATTCGTAACAAATTGGGACAATGCCGCATGAAACTGCGAATAGGACGATGGTTAATCAATAACGGTAATTAGCTATACAAGTTGCCGATTTAGTCAGGTTTCTGTCGGGGGACCCGCCCCCGGCCCGTACGGCCATGGCCTCGCCGCCTTTTCGTTTTCATTTCACACAGATGTTGCGATGGTTATGGATCCCATTTTGACTAGACCCCTAACCTTTGGCACCTTTCTAACCAACCTCCCTATACTTTACCCGCTACGACGCAACTGCTAAAATTTTGAATCTTACCTACTGTGGACAAAACTTTTGAAGTCCCAGTCCTTGGGGAAAAACATTAATCCAATTATAGTCCATTCAGTGAGAGAATGAAGATGGAAAATTCGGCAATCAATTTTCGAGACTTCGCCTCTGAATCTCTGACTCAGGGCCCTACAGCGGAGTGCAATACAGTATTGCCGAGATCTCCCTAAATTTCACCCGCGGCGTACTGTGCTAACATGATCCGAATTTTAACCCGGCCCTTGGGAAACCGTACCTGCATTGTCATTTTACTGGCACACGCTGTATACGCTACAGGCGCCGGCCTGCTGTCTAGTCATGTTCATTCACACATGGGCCTAATACTCAACTGCGTTATGTGCAAATACCATATGCTGCATGCTGTTATTATGAGGGCCGCTGCAAATGCAGGGAATGCAGCTGCTTTTTACGTGAAATATCCAATCGCAGCTCTGGGTTTAACACTCATTCATTCACAAGCGGCCAGCGCCCATTTGTGCGTAACCTTTTTTGGAAGTCGTATGCCCAATTAGTCCCCGTACGTTTACGTGACGTCACACATATCGCCCGGGATTTTTTTTTCAACCTTCGACAGCCAGCGCCATCTTGAGATTTACACATAAGCGATATTTCGTCCGATACGAAACTTTTACCGAATACTTTTCTCAAGAGCAGACTTATTCTACACCCATGAAAGAGATAAGGTACAAAATTTAACTCGTAATAGTTGATTTTGCTGAAAATCTGCATGCTGAATTTTGGCCCATGACAGCTGGTTCGTAATTACGTACGTAGAGCGGCGCGTTACCCAGGCCAGGATATGCAATTTACTTCGTTTAGGTTGACTGTACTGTACTACAGGCCTACACGCTGAAGTGACAGTACGATCGTAAATAGACAGTGAAGTCAGACAGTGCTGTATGTTTTCAAGAGGTGGGTGTAGCCTAGTAGGGCGGGATTTAACAGTTATGATGGTTTAACGGTGATTGGTAGCAGCCAATGGAAATTTTACACGCATCAAGTCTGTGAAAAAAAAGGGGGGAAGTCCAATGGACCGTCACTAGCAAAGCAATGCAGAGAGCGTTGCATGCAAATAAGTTGGGCCCATTGCCAGTGGCCTGGGAATTCTCGAATCGAAGGTTTCTCATGGAATTGAAGTGACATACAGTACTGCTACCGTTAGTTTGCATTCGCTATGTAGTAACGAGATACAGGTAGCCAGGAAGCGTAAAGCGAATAGTGGTAGTGTGCTGCATTGGGCTATAAAATGTAAGGCTGTAACAATGATGGGCTGAAAAATATGACAGTGAAAATGGGTTCGCAGTTTCATTTATGCGGGCCTAGCGGATTATCTATTAAAAGGTCATTCACCATCGTATTGCCGCCGAAAATTGTATTGCGGTTGTCTGAGCGGAAAAGGTATGGAAACATGCATCCATGGACGTTAAAAAGATTGCTGCACCTTGCCATTCTATATGCCCTGAAGATGAGAATTAATACACAGAGGAAAGCTCCGCTCATTTCACAAACTAGGAAATAAATAGGATATATATTCAAAGAATGGAACGGTTCGGGACGGCTGATTAGGCTTTCCGAGGTAAGAGAAAATTTCTGCAAAGATGAAATTAGGCTAACACTGGATTGCAAATGTGGGGGGCAACTATTACAAACAGGCCTTCATCCAACACGAAAATATGTATGATGTTCTGAGAAGGGGTGGGTGGGGAATCCAGCCCCTTCCCAACGGGAAGGGGCCAAACCTATTTCATTGGAGGATTTGGTTGAAAAATCGGGTCATACCTTAGGTAATGCAGACTTTTTTCAAGCAGAAAACGGTTGTGCCGCCTTCCCCCGAAAATAATGCAAAATACCTACCCCTTGCTGATGACTGTCATCTAATCAAGTTTTCGACGGCACACTTCTTATAGATTTAAACTTGACCAATATTACTTCATGTCTTTTAATAACAAGCAAGTTACGAAAGGTGATATATTAGCACAATACACTGTTGCACAGTTGGATTATGAACATGCTTGGCGGTACGTCAAAAACGGTGCCCCAACCAAAAAATAAAAATTTTCGGTTGTAGTTACTTCTACTTACCAAACTTTGAAATATACTTTAAAACGCATATAAAAATTAATGTTTCGCCTTTGATGATTCTGTTACGGCGTACACTGTATACATAACGAATGGTGCACCAGTGTTTGCAATGAACGCACGTTTTGCCCGTTCATCTGAAGTGTATGAAAGCTTATCCTGCTACATAAGCAACTGCAACGTTAAGTGATTGATCGGTACTTTTCCATATCAACAGTTTACATTTTAAACTCGCGTTCGATTATTGAACGACTGTTTGATTTTTAAGAGACCTTGTCAACGATTTTGCGCGATTTTGTACGGTGAAAAACTGACCGCAAAAACCGCAAATAATTGTACGAATTTTCCACGAACCTTTGCGGTCGAATTTTTGTACGATTTTTGAAATCGCGCAAAATTGCAGAAATTCGAACAACTTCACATAAAATCGCGCAAATTCGAAGAAATTTGATTCTTCGATATTGTACGGGAGTTAAACGATCACAGTACTGTATTTTCAGTATTTTTTTTTACCCTGCACTTACACCCCTGATAATACCACATCAGTAATAAATTGTTAGTTAGTAGCCTACCAGTGTGTCTATGTACACCAGTGTAATAGCTTCACACTACAGGCTTCTCAACTGCTGAGGTACCTAACTGACATTGTCAGAGAACCATTGTACAAAGGGAGCACTTAATGATTGTGAAGAAAAAAAAGACCAAAAAAGCCAGTTGTGGTATTATACTGCATTAAAACCTGTGAATTAAACAAATGTGGAATTACAAAATATGAGTTTTGTGAATATTTTTGACTGTATTGAAAGTTACCCTTTAGTAGTGATTCTAGGGAAAGTGGAGTTGGTACTCGACTCCTGGCCAGGAGTTCCCAACTCTGGAGTCAGGTAAAACCCACCAAAGCCTTCTATGCATTTATGATGTTTTGTGAGATTGTGTGTGTGTGTTAGCATGTGGTGTGTGTGGGTATGTGTTTGTGATGCTTACCTTGTTTACATGATATCTTAAAATAGGGAGAATGGATAGCTTTCATCCATAGTGTAGAGTGTTGTATGAAGTAGATGAAACCTGTGGTTATGGTCAAAGGTCACCTGAAGTCACCAGAAGACAAGTACCGAAAACCTTGTTTACTTGCTATCTCACTAGATACAAAGTATTAATAGTTTTCAGTTGCATGTGGAAATAGGCTATATTTTGTAGGGCTCAAAGTTCATTTGAAGGAATGAGACATCAAACACCAAACTTTTTGTTTACACTATATCTCAAGTTAGGGATCATAGATATGTTTCATACTTGGTATACATGTTGAAGCATCACATTGGTTGATCCAAGGCCTGTACTGAACCATGAAGTCCAAGCTATTTCCAGTGAAAAGTTGACATCCCGTGCAATGAAGTCATTGAAATCGTGAAGCATTTTGTAATTCTGGGTAGAATTCTGGCACCTGATTATTGTTTCTAATTGTTTTTTCTTGTTTCAGTGTATTATATGTTCAAGATTCACTAGACGCTGAAGCCAGGGTATTCATTGACCCTAATAAGCTCTCTGAAGATGGGACCGTGGCCATGACTCGCACTTCCTTTACTGAGGATGGAGAGTATTGTGCCTACATGCTGAGTGCGAGTGGTTCTGACTGGAATACCATTAAGGTATTGTAATAAAATGTCTCACACATTCACTCACTCTTTATGACAGCTTACAATGACTATCTTGTATGCATTTCATCAAAGTTTGAAGCTCATGCATCCAGTTTACCCTGTTTAGCACTTCCAATTTATCCCTTCTAATGCTTCCAATTTACCTTGTTACCTTGTCTAGCACTTTTAGTTTACCCTGTCTAGCACTTTTAGTTTACCCTGTTTAACACTTCCAATTTACTGTGTTCTATCACTTCCAATTTACTCTGTCTTGCACTCCCACTTTGATTTTTCTTATTTAAAGTGTCTATGCCACGTGTAAATTAACGGTTTAAACCCTTTGGTATCTTTAGGAATACGTTTCCTACAACGAAAATCAACCATTCTGTTTGTTTACAACTTGTTTTTCCACTGGAAAATTGAGAAAAAGTACACCCTCTTCCAGCCTTGAAAAGTTAGTCTTCCCGAAAATTTTCAAAATCTTGTTACGTCATGTGACGTCACTTTAGGAACTGATCGTTGTTTTCTGTGGTATCCTTCGGACATTTGAGTACAGTTGTTGTTTTGCATTCCATTTATGTACCGGTTACCGAAGGTCCAATACAATGTACAAACCTGCAGTGGGTGTTTGTGTATGAAAAAGTTGTAAATTTTGGGAAGTGTCTATCCACTTTTCTCGTGGCTTACTTAACAATTGTTTACTAGTCAATTTAAATCAATGGCATTTCACGCAAGGTTTTTGGTCTGGTGGCTTGTCATGATAAGTATGTCGCTGCAATGTGAAACAAACTTCAACAACGCACCAGCATAGGTTTACAGCATTGAAGTGGTCTACAGTACACAACATAATTGATACTACACAATCACCAGCACTGTTTTCGTAGGTTAGTTAAGGTAACCATGTGAAAATCATAGTTTAATGCTTTCCTTTGGAATGACGGAATCTGAAGCAGGGAGTTGCCATCTAATGGCAACTCCCTGATACACGGAACCAGGAATGTTGGACTGTCTGGTAAAGTGAGTTTTCTTGGATTTGAAATCAGAAAGGCGGAAAAGGCGAAGATACTGAACGAAGACGTCAAGCTGTGGTGCAGATGGGAGTGAGTGTATAATTCATTACGGCGCACTAGAACAGTATCGGATTGTTGAGGGAGCTGTTTAGGTGAGAGTGAAAGTTACAACAACAACCACAACAATTTCGCGAGCATGAGAAGCATTTGGAGCAATTGCAAGCAGGCAATTGCAAGGGACCTTTAGCTTGCAAAAAGTTTTGATGTTAGGCAGTCACAAAAATAATGAAACTTTAGGTGACCTTCGTGGCATAAGTGTCAGTGGAAAAATCGTGGAACTCGCGGCCTTTTTTTTGAGACAAGATCTGCCGCGTAGATCACGATCGGAGTTATCATCGGGACACAGTATTTTTTCGCTGGCTGCTGCCAGGCCACCTCACTGTACGTTATTTACTCGCCGGACCGAAGGACCGAAACAGTACGCACGTGCCAGTGTTTTGCGTTTTTCGTTCTTCTTCGTTTTGTATTTATGGAAATCACAAGAGTACTTTGTTAATCTTATTACTTAATAAGTCCCTACTGCGTCGCCTCAAAAAAGTCCTCCACAGGGATCCGACACCCCCCCCCGCTCGACCCCCGGCCAAACAGACCAGGAACTTATATAAGTTATCAAATCAAGACTTTATGTTTTTTTTTTGCCCGCGCGAATTTTACATCGTCATCGATTACCTATCTGCTCACACTTATCAACACATCAGGACCTATGCTGTATGCCGAGTAGTGTTCGGTATGAAGGAGGGCTGGTGGTGTTCTCAAAAATGACGCTCACATTATTGTGTTGGCTTGAAATCTCATTATTTCAACAGTCTATTTTTTTTGGTGACAATTTTTTGAAACATATAAATTTTCTTTTTAAATGCCATCAGGGCTGTGAAAAACACGAGTAAACGGTCCTCACAAAGGTGGATGACAAACAGTTTTGGGGAAAGAGCTTTTTTTGTGTTACATGTTAGGCGAAAGTAGTCTCCCGTTACACTCCAATTTACGTGTCATGGGCCACTTTTAAGTGCTGTTCTACATCTATGCAGTAGAACCTTACAATAGCAGATAATTACAAAGAGTTGTGGGTGTGAAGGGCCAGCTATTAGTGTGAAAGGGTTATGTACGGGGCATACATGTGCATTGGTGTTCTGTTGGACGCTGTAGCTCATTGTAACCCAAAATATATTCAAGAAAGGAAATCCTTAATAGTTTCATTACTTTGTTTGTGGGATGTCCTATATTGAGAGAAAGCAAAACCTATTGTTCTTGGGTGGAGAACAGAGAATGGTCATGTGAGGGTCATGCTCTATAAACTTTGTATACAGTAATGTATGTGAACATATCTCAAAAAACTGGAAGACATGGAGGACTTGGTGTCATTATGTAGCATGTAGAAGAAAGCATTATGTAAAAAGAGGAAGTTCTTCTTGTGTATTTTAGTGGGGTCAAAAGGGTCATCATAGTCACAGGTGGTTTTAAAACTCTGACTGAAAACCTACATACACATGATATCTCCAAGGTAGGAAGACTGTGTACTTTTGTATACTTAGGCAACGGAAAATGGTGTTACCAGTATTGTTTGGTAGAGAGTCCCATGCCCTGCACTTATGGTAAGAGTTCATGGAGGTTTCTGAGTATTAATGTGAGGGTTTCTAGCTCGGAAAAAAAACTTGTTGTAACCCCTTCTCGGATGTTTCATGCTTGGACGGCAATAAAAATTTTATGAAGGTTGATGTATGTTGTCCATATTGAAGAAAGTGTTGTATGTTTTGTGTTTTTGTTGGTGCAAGGTTCATTTCGAAGGGGATTATGAATTCATGGACATTGGTTCCAAAAATAGTGGTTCCGATACATGTGCAGTGGTAAGGAGCTTACTGTAGTTATTGGTGTAAGCTGGAAGTGTGTAGTGAAATGATTAATTGAAACCTCTTGCTTTTTTTGCATTTGGTTCTTTTTTTGTGACATATTGGGTTGTTGCCCTTCTCAAAGCTGGTCACCTTTGTCCTGAAAGTCTTGAATTTCCATAACTAAAAAAGTAGGAGCCTGTCAGTAGTCATTTTCTTTTACTTCTAGGGCAGTCATTTTACAGCCTTCCTCACTGTTGAGATGGTAAACCCAGTAACTTTTGACATTCTCCAAAAACAAATGTTTCTTACACTGAAGTACAGGGTCTACCCTTCTGATAAAATTGTGTTTATAAGGTTTTCACAAGTTTGTCCTTTGGTGACCATAAAATGTCTTTGATGACTAACAAACCCATATGTTTCCTTCTTCACAATATGGTACACCCACATAGTAAGTGTAAAATTCATTAGGTTCCTTTCTTGTAATTTGGTCCACAGGGTTTCTGCCAAAGGGGGGAAAGGGTGGATTTGTCCCCCTTTCCAGATGAAGGTGGGTAAAATCCCCCCCCCCTTTTCATTTCCATAAAAATTAAAAAAAAAACTGTCCATACCTTGGTTTCTTACTTAAGAAGAGGGCACCTTTGCAGCAATGTCTGGACTTTCATAAGTAAATGGCCTTGAAGCAAGCTTTTGTCTCCCTGAACCCACTTGTAACTTTAGCCAGGGACAGCATCAGTTTGGACTAGGGGTTTAGGAGCAATTAATCCCCCCTTTTTTGCATTTCTGGCGGAATCCCTGATGGTGTACATAATATTCACTGTTTGACATCTGGTGACCTTCGACCTTTACCAAAAACTGTAGTGCAGAGGTTTTGGAATCAACATGGGGCATCCACAAGCAAAGCATTATTTCTCTCAAAGTTACCCTTTAAGAGGTATGTACTTACAAGCACCAATGTACTTACAAGCACTTAACCATGCTTCAAAAATGACCATTGGCCACAAATGATTACTCAATGAGGGGCACCTACATGTTAAGAATGAGTGCAGACGACCTTTCATCTCCCGTAAAAATCAATTGTCATTTTAATTAATACCAGGTTATCCTTCAGGTAGAATATTATAAGAATTAAATTCCTCAAAGTTATCTTTTGTGAGATACTGTGTTTGTATGCCTCAAAGTTTCAGTTTGACCTTGATATCTTATTACCTGTATGATATCCCTCAACATTACTTGTACCCTTCTTCAAACTGCATGTTTAAAAGCAAGTATCACATACATTTGCACACCAATGACATCACCGTCACATACTTTCATTCTGTTAGGAATCAATATTGACTGATTATAAGTGCAGTATACAAAGAAGTATAATATTCCAACTTCCAGGTCAAGGTTTCTTTTATACAGTATACAACAGCTAGCTATCCCCTACCCACCACTAGTTTCTATCTCCTCCCTTAGACACTCCCCCCTGAATGGTCTATACCATAACAATATGAAAGACCTTAACGGTACATATTACATAGATTTGATGTACAAGAAGAAATCAGAATGATAAGCATGTTGTCCAAAGTATCACTTTGATGACCTCTAAACACAAAAATCTTTTGTAGCCTCAAAGTACCTTAAGGCTAGAAATTACAGGAATATATTTCACAGTTTGGTAAATGCATCTCATTCATCCAAATCTCCTCTTTATGGCCAGCTACTACTGAGATGAAAAAAATCAAAAACTTTAATTTCTCCTCTCAAATTTGAAAACTTCCATTGCACAATGATTTGTGATGTCCTTTTTGTACAGCTCACATAACTTGCTTTTGTTTCCTTTTGATATTAAACTATTTACTTATGTAACCTTGGACAAATTAATGTTTTCTTGCATAAGGCTGTTGAAAGGAAAAGGCTTGCATGGTCATGTCATTCAATAACAATAAGTGGGTGGTTATGTTACAGCACAATGTGCAGAGTCACAAAAAAGACTGTGTACAAGAGTGACATCACAAGTTATTGAACAATCTACCATTTCAAATTGGGTATTAAATAAACTTCAACATTATGTATTTCTGCACAAAAATGTTCTACGAAGTAGGCTTTCACAGTAAACCCATTATTATATTGATACCGGTTTAAAGTGGTTTAGATTCTGTATGACTATTGCATGAGAAGAAAATCAAAAAATGGAAAAAATCAAATTAATCTTAAAAATCAAAGTAATCATTAAATAATTAAAAAAAATCGTGGAGAGAGGGTATATAAATCAACTCTTAGACCAAAAAACTAAAGATTTTGTGACAGTTTGTAAGACTAGATTTGGCCCCACTTTGATGCTCATATACAGGTCATATACAGTACACACTGTTTGGTGATGCTGCATTCAGCGCAATGGGTTACTTTTAACAAATAAAGTATGTGGAGGAAGTATGTGGAGAAAAAAACGATCATAATCGAATTTCAATTATTAAGGGTCCCATTATATCAATTGTCTTTTCTGGAAATATCGTGAAAGCCTACTATGAGGATGGAAGGTAGGACACAAGAAATACTTTTCACACACTGTATCATATATTTTTGAAATTTTAGACTTCAGGTACACTTAAGAATATTCCATTCATAAAATGCTTAAACAGTTTGAAACAGCAAAAGTTCACTAAACAATTAATTAAACACTGGTGCTCTTCCCAATGATACTTCTGAACATCATTGGTTCCAAATTATTTTGAATACCCATAAACAACATCAACATATATTGGTTCATGTCCACATACCAAGCTATGCTGGTATATCAATACATTTATCATCAAAACTGTGTCTTGAAAGACTCCTCGTCTGTATGAGTCAATTCATGTTTTTTACGCTCACTTTTTCTGACAAAAGAATTTTCACAAAAATGACAATTGAAAGGTTTCTCACCTACATGAGTTCTTTCATGCTTTTTACGCTTATGTTTCTTGTAAAACAGCAGCTCACAAAAGTGGCACTTCAAAGTTTTCTTGCCTGTATGTGTGCTTTCATGTCTTTTGTAGTCATGTTTTTTGATAAATGTTTTTTCACAAAAAGGACACCTAAACAGTTTCTCAGCTATATGCATTTTTTCATGTGCTTTAAATCGTTGTTTTCCACTGTAAGACTTATCACAATACTGACATTTGAAACGGTTCTTGCCTGTGTGAGCCATCTCATGTCTGTTACAATCTTGCTTCCATGTAAATGACTTCTCACAAAACTGGCACTTGAAAGGTGTCTCACCTGTATGAGTCATTTCATGTCTTTTACATTGACGTTCTTGGATAAAACACTTATCACAAAAATGACACTTAAATGGTTTCTCTCCCGTGTGAGTCATTTCATGCATTTTGCATCGCTGTTGACGGATGAAGGACTTCTCGCAAAATTGACACTTGAAGGGTCTCTCACTTGCATGAGTCAATACATGTTCTTCGTGGTGCTGCTTTCGGATGAAAGACTTCTCACAAAACTGACACTTGAATGGTTTGTGACCAGTATGAGTCATGTCATGCCTTTTAAGGTCTTGCTTCCAGATAAATGACTTCTCACAATGCTGACACTTGAAGGGTTTCCCAACCGTATGAGTCATTTCATGCATTTTACAGTTGTACTTCTTGATGAATGACTTCTCACAAAACTGGCACTTAAAAGGTTTCTCACCAGTATGTATCATTTCATGTTTTTTACGTTCATAACTTCCCTGAAATGACTTTTCACAAAAGTGACACTTAAAGTGTTTCTCACCAGCATGGGCCTTTTTATGTCTTTTACAGTCGCTTTTGCTATTAAATGAAATGCCACAAAACCTGCATTCAGAAATTTTATCACAAATATCCTCTTTATCAACAGTGCAAGTCTTTTCATGGTTTTCACATTTTTTCTTCCAGAGGAAGGCCTGCTCACAAAATTTACACTGGTAAGGTCTCTGACCGGTATGTGTCATTTCATGAAGACTACAAGCCGTTTTTGATCTGAAAACTGTCTCACAGAATTTACATTGGTAGGATTTTTCATGAGTACCAAATCTTTTTTGTACTACATAGTGCTTGGATAAATCTGCTGTAGTGCTATTAGCATTACCATTTTTAACCTGTACCTCTCCTTTTATACTTGATACCTTACACTCAATCCCTCTCTGCCTCCCACTTGCAAAACTGTTCCATATTGCAAGGGAACTCTTCACCTGACAACAAGGATAATCATTTCTAATTATCTCACAGGGAGATGCACTTGGATTAGTCTTTTCTGATAATTTTCCAGCAAGGAATGTTGAATGAGCAACATTGACATCCATCTGCTGACTTTGAGGATGAGACACATCACAACCTTGACACAGAAAGAAATTGACAAAATATCAAACAGTTGCACAAAGTATCAAACTTTACTTTTGTTGAACAATTCATTATCTACATTGCCCCACTTACCTTTATAATCTCAGCAGTTCAAGGCATAATCTACGGTCTACTGTACATCACAGAGTCAAATCTAATAGCAAGTATTTCTCAAATTAATTCTGTGGCAAGAAGTTCAAGCTTAGCTTACAAAACCATCCTTACAACAAATTCAGGCCTTGAAGGATAGTTGTTTTACAGTGCTAAGCTACTACAAATACGGGAGAAGCTTTTATGGCTTATGAACTACTGTACAACTGCATATCAGGTGCATAGATTTACTACAAGATAACTAAAAAGCTGGCCTTATTAACATTTTTAGTGGGGACATAGGGTTACATCAGAGAGTCTCTATTTGTGACTCTTAAGGCTTTGAATTAAAGTGCAACAGTTTGTAGTCCGGCCCTCTGTACAGTAGGATAAGGTGGTATTGTAAAATTTTGGTCGGGGGGGGGGGGAATTTTTCCAGGGGGAGCTTTGCCCTTGGCTATGGACTTGAATAAAATCTCAACTACTCTGGAAGAGGAAAATGTTAGAATGCATTGTACATTCAAAAACAGGAATACTTCCAACAAATATATGGCTATGAGAGAACAGTACAACTGCACCAAGTTTTTTAATGCCTGCAAAATTGCTATGTGTAATAATTGCATGTGCCAATTGCATTAAAACTTGTTGCAATTTTGTGTGTTGCTAAGGAAAATTGAAGTACAGTAACTTAATTTCAGCTTCAGGAGTGTGCAATAATTTAATGATGATACATCGTGATAGGGAAAGAGATGCATAAATTGTCCATTCTTTTTAAAGCAACTTCTTGACCTTTGATTCTCTTATATGAATGCTTGAACACTGCAAGGTGGAGCACATCATGAATAAACATGAACTATGAATGCAAATTTGTGATGTGGAAAGAGGGACTCATGGGGTATGTGTTATGTTATCCTTGGATTGTTTAACCTTCATTCTGAGGACATTTATATCGGTGGCATGCCCTGAGGGGCTATTTGGAAGTAGCTATTGACTACACTGAAAATGTCCACATTAAATGTCAGACTAGAAACTAGCTGGTCAGTAATTTAAGATAATTTATAAAGGATTAACAAAAGAAAAACAAACCCGTGCAACACCCCACATCACAATTTGTGCATAGCAAATGAGAAATCACAAAAACGGTTTAACTTTGAAGAGGTATATATCTTGAGAAGAATAAAAGATATTCAAGTAACTTCAATGGTTTTTTCATGAGGGAATCCTAACCTATCATTTTGCAGTAAAACAACTGATTTTTGTTGTATGTTTACAGACCTTTGAGCTACTTTGACAAAGAATACATGGAATGAGGGGCCTGGGGAGCTTGGATGACAGTCCAATGACCAAGAATGAGAATGATCATTACACCCCTGGCTTGTTATTCTTTGACCATTAATCAAAAAGAGAGGCTAACATTTCTCCATGTTCATCTACAGTACAGGATTCTTCATAAGCCTACTTTTGCTTTTCTTTTTTTTCAGGAACACTGACAGACATTGCAACTGTGTAGGTATTAGAAGAAGGGTTCAAGGAAAACTTTAAGCCTGATTTGTAAAAAGTACCTCCATCCATCTGTTCTGTTCAAACTTTCATTCAGCTAATGTCATTCTCAAGAAGCTATTGTCATTATACTTGTTGAACAAATTAAATTTTAAAGCAAGCATGCATGAAGTCACCTCTTCACATTGATCTGCAATGCTTCACTTTGTTTCCCAATCTTATCTACTGTACTTTTTGACCATCAAACAGGTAAGGATATGAGTATACCCATGAGGATTGTGGACTTTTAAAAAAGATAAATTTGTTAAATTTCTCCCATTACTGCAGCATGAGATTTTGAAGGAGAAACTTGGTCATAAAGGCTTAAGAATAACTTGACAGTGCTGATGTGGGAAATGATTTCACATCTGATTGGGCCCCAATTTACTTTGAGCAGAGAATTTGGTAATTTCATCTGCTACTTTCAAGAACCACACATGGGAACTGAAAGCAAATTTCACCTGGACACTTATATTCAGTATATACAGGTTCTCTTTTGAACATGAAATGTAAATTTTTGCTACATCCGTGCAGGTTTGTTCACGCTTGTGACATCTCCCAGTTTAACTCTTCTGATACCTGGGAAACATCAATGTTTATAGTGGTTCTAATTACATATCACATCTTCATCAGTATATACAAACCTGCATCCTCCAGATCCACATCTTCTGTTTTAGCAATGACATAAATATCATCCTCTCCTTTTTCTTCTCCAGCCAAGACCTCATCATCATCTTGATGCACAGTCACTTGCCATGTAACACCATCTCCCCCTTTTGTTAAATAACAAATTAAATACATGTAAAGTTAATGTTAAGGTACAAAAACTTGATGAAGAACACAATACTGTGAAAACACACTCCAAGGCACTGTGCAAATAAAACCTCATTCAAACACTTTTCTAAAAATATCCAGTACATGTTTTGCTTATTCCAATTTGATATGTTATGATACTAAATGTTCACAGATTGACTCATAGTTTTCCAAAAATGCACAAAAACAATGCACCACTAGAAATTTACAGTATAATGAAACTGACATTCCCGACATTAAAAATTAATCTGGCCACCTCTGTGATTGCTGTCAAGGGGTAAATACAGTTTTTAAAATATGATTTAATCCTTCTTAAAAGAGCAGATTTGTCTGCTATCTGTTACCAAACTTATACCACATCATTTTTACCTGAGCACTTCCCTTATATTTAGGTAAGGATATACCGTACTTCAAACAAGCGTTACCATTTGCTAAATGCACTGTAATCACTTAAATAGGTGGTAGAGTATTCTTTTATGACAGTTAACACAGAGCATTATCCCTTTCAGCAGAATTTTCCATCCCAGAACAATCCAGACAGTACTTTGGTCACAGAATTACTCCCATTAAAATTCTATTTTCTAGCAAACACAACTTCTGACCTGCATCTTCTCCAAAGATTTCATGTCTTCCTGGTATGATGATTTCTTCACTAGATTTTGCTTCCCAGGTGGGAACATCTGTAGGCTCTACCTTGGTGGACATTGTATTCATATTCATAGAATAGAGTTTCTGAGAAGGAACCAAAAGGAAACTTTCCAAAGCATTGAGGTAGTTACGGTATGACTCTAATGAACATAAATTAATTATAGCAGTTTTATCTTTTTATTCAATGTTTTGTTATCCTTTCCTGTCAAGGCACAGTACTGTACTTATGAGAAGTTTGAAGCTGTGACAGACAGGCACTGTTCTCTGTTCTGATGCCCCTTTGTTCTATCATCTCTACATTCAGAAAGTCTACATGAAGGTCAGTGTTCGTAGAAGGGTTACACTATGTTAGGGTTAAAGGAAGGGTTAAACCAAAAGTTTAATTTTCATAAGTAAAAGAGAAATTAAATCTACACAATTTGGTGAAACTTCCATTCACATCAGACATGTAGTACTCAAGATATCAGCAAAAGAAGTTACCACATTTGTGACCCAAAGTGAGCTTGAGGCAAGTAGGGGTTATATCACTTTCTCACATTGATGAGAAATGTGTTTCCTTTGTTCTTTCAGTCTGTTGTGCTGACCATAAAAGTTAATAGGGATAGGAGTTCCCTACAGGGAAAATGAAGTTTGTAAAATTCCCATCCCTCTCATGCATTCACATTCCCATAACATGGGATTATAGAGGAGAAAATTGGTTGTACGGTTAAAAGAAAAACAAAAAAGAGTGTTCATTAATGCGAGGTTATGATGTCATATGTGGTTTCTTCAAGTTCACTTTGTGCTGAAAAGTGACAAATTTACCTGCTAATATCTTGAGAACCACACATCAGATTTCAATGTATAAATTTCACCAGAATGCCTTGATTAAGTACCCCTTTAAAATATCAAACCTTGATTTGAGCTTAGACCCTTCTTTTAAGATTTTGTGATAGGATTACAGTATGTATAGGTTTCGGAACATAGAGAAGTCAGGACATAGAGGTGTAACTGTAACAGAAAGGTGCTTCTGACTTACAGTATATATTTTTGAAGAAGGGTAACACCAGCATTAATTAGGAGTCCCCACACTAAAGGGAATCCCAACCCCCCTTACAGGTATGAAATCATTACCACTACATGTTCATCTACAGCAACAGCTACAAATTATGCAATGATGGTTTAATGCCTACTCTAACGATGAGTACTGTACACCCTTAAACCAACAATACAGTATATTCAAACAGCTGTGGTAATGTCCACTAAAGGGATACCAATCATCAAATAATGAACAAGCCCTACACAAACTGATTCTGTTGTGACACTTCATTGTTTTAAGACCTGTGAAGGAATACAAAAGAAAACATTTAGAGCTCAAAAATATAAATTTTGTGCATGTTCTCCACATTACTGTTAATTCCCAAGGAGTCGCCATTCCTGGGACAGTGAAGTCTTGGTTCCCAGCCAGATGTCGCAGTTCTGAAGTAGAACAGAGTAGCCTGCCCAGGCTGAGATGTTGATACAGGCAAAAAATTCAGTGGATTAAGTACCGTATTTGTGAGGAATTGCAGAGTGTGTTGAGGTGTTGGCAAACATCTCAGAAGCAGACAATATGCTCCTGGAGATTGGAAGAAGTTGAATTTGGAATAAACAGGTGTTGCTCTGTATGCCGATGTAATTTGCAGAAGGCAAATTTGTGCAGTTGGAGGACGAGCTAGTGCTGATCCAAATTCAAAATGAGTATCTATACAGTAGTCCCATCAACAGACAGGACCATAGCATTCTCTCCAGGATTCAAAATGCACAGCTGACTAGAATATTAATTACATGCTGACTTGGATATTAAAGTGTAAGAAAAGTACATTTGAAAAGACCTTTTTCCTTCTGGGCAAAATTACATCTGTATCGTATGCATTGTGATCTTTGTAGTAACATGACTGCAGTTGAAAACTTGTCACATGAACAGAAACAAACATACAGTATGGATACTGCTTGTGTCACAAACAAACACTAGCTGTTTAAAACTTCTTGCCTTAATGCTGATGCAAAATGTTGCCAAAATAGCCTATGTTTAAGTCAAATTCTGCACACTCATCGCCTAGTTGCTAAGATACAGTAACAGCTCAGAATACACTATACCAAGCAAAATAATTATTACAGGCAATTTCACCATACGTAAGAATGTAACACCTGTAGGAATACAGGATGTGAATACCAAACCATCAAAAGATTGACTTGAGTTTCCTTTTTGACATATAAAAATTTCCAAACTATAATCCTTGACAATGGTATTTACTATTTTACTTGCATCAACAGATTTATACAGCCAGCAACTCCTGTATTCAATGGGAGTTACTGTATTTGCTAAAACTGTGTGAACTTTTAAATGGCTAGCATGCACATTTGTTTGGGGGGAAAATAGGACTTAAATGATCTCTCATTCTGAGATCTTATTCAATACAACCATTTCCTTACTTCTTAAAGTTGGTTTTCCAAACAGACAGAAATCCACTCCTAGCTACTGAGGCACTACTCCAAAGGAAGTCTACCCTTATAGTAAGTTAAGGCTACCTCACACTGCACTGACTAGACAGCAAT
Organism: Holothuria leucospilota; assembly: GCA_029531755.1. Lineage (NCBI taxonomy): Eukaryota > Metazoa > Echinodermata > Holothuroidea > Aspidochirotida > Holothuriidae > Holothuria > Holothuria leucospilota. Next base: position 85,785,517 of record CM055961.1, read on the forward strand.
GCAACAAGACTCCTTGCGACTACTCGTCAAAAGTTAGTCTTAAAGTGGCCATGACACGTAAAATGGAGTAACGGGAGACTAATTTAGCCTAAAGTACACAAAAAGCTCTTTCTAAAACTGTTTTCATCACCCTTACAGCCTTGAGCATTAAAAAGAAATTAATGTTTCAAAAAATTGCACCAAAAAATAGACTGTTGAAAATGAGATTTCAAGCCAACACAATAATGACGTCATTTTAGGAACACCATCCTCCGCATACCGAACCTGGCGTACAGCATAGCCTATACATACGTAAGAGATAGTAATGATTGTAATTCGTGGCATGTCTTGAATTCGAACTTTATTCTGTCTGTTTGGAGAGTGGTGTCGGTCTGTTATATTTTGGGGCTGCAATAGGCTATTACTAATAATTACAAAAACTCTTGATTCATAACCGAAAAACGAAAAAACTCGGCAGTATACTGTTCGGTTCGGTCTGCGTACAGTGAGTGGACTGGCAGCAGCCAGCGAATAATACTGTGCACACGCAATCATAGCCTAGGCTACTAGTTCCACGATTTCCACTGACACTTGCACGAAAGTAACCTAAAGTTCATATTTTGACTGCCTACATAAAACTTTCCAAGCTAAAGTCCCTTTCAATTGCTCCAAATACTTCTCGTGCTCGAATTGTTGTAGTGTTGTACTTTTACCTCACCTTACAGTCTCAAATCGATACGGTCCTGTGCGCCGTAACGAATTACTCACCCCATCTGCACCACTGATGTCTTGTTCAGTATCGCCTTCGCCTTTCTGATTTCAAATCCAAGAAAACTCACTTTACCGACAGTCCACTGACCATTCCTGTCCGATCAGGGAGTTGCCATTAGAGGACAACTCCCTGGCTCAGATCCGCCATTCCAAAGAAAGTATTAAATTTGATTTCACATGGTACCTACTACGAAACAGTGCTGGTGATGCATTGTGTAGTAACAGGTATGTTGTGTACTGTACCCATGGAAGTAGTACTTCCATGCTGTACCTATGCTGTTGTGTTGTGAACGTTTGTACATGCAGCTACTTATCATGACACCAAGACGAAAAACCTGCGTGAAATGCATTTAATTGACTGAAACAAGTGGTAAGCATGAGAAAAGGGATAACAATTCCAAAATTTACAACTTTTCAAGCAGGTTTTACATTGTATCGACCTTGGTAACCGGTACAATGGAATGCAAACACTGTATCAAATGTCCGAAGGATACCACGCCAAACAACGATCAGTTCCTAAAGTGACGTCACATGACGTAACAAGATTTTGAGAATTTTTGGAAAGACCGTACTTTTCAGGGCTGGAAGAGGGTGTATTTTTTCTCAATTTTCGAGCGGAAAAACAAGTTGTAAACAAACAGAATGGTTGATTTTCGTTGTAGGAAACGTATTCCTAAAGATACAAAAGGGTTTAAACCGTTAATTTACACGTGGCATAGCCACTTTAACGAGTTTGAGACGGGTCATGTTTCAGTCAGGTCACATGCTAGCCACACATTGAACCAACCAGACTCACATTAAACTGATCTATAATCAAAATAAAATGACTGACAAATCTCAGAGTGAAAGAGGGAGTAGGCGGTTCACTATTTGACGTTACCAAGTCGGTGAACTCTTATATTTTTAGGGAAAATACTGTACCTGATCCACTCATCTGGAGGAGTTTGAGCCATTCTCAAATTGGTGGAGCATTTCCATCTTGAACTTCATAAATAATCATATTATTTCCGAACATAATTAGCACAGCTGGCTGAGCTTGCTGAACGAACCAGCGCGATCATGTTCTTTGCACGAACGATCATTCATGACATGCAGTACTGTACGTGCATTGTATGTACAGTACTGTATTGTACGCAATCGTACGAGCGTGAACAAGACTACCATGCTTGTCCTCTTATACATAAAGTATTGGAGCAGCTTTCGATATCGAAGTTTCTCCTTTCATAATTACGAAGAAACTTTGGTATTTTCGGTGGGTACGTATTAGGATGAATGGCAAGCGATTTAAGGCAAGTTAAATATTCAACGTTACACTATTTTATGGAGCATGCAGGAATAAACTGTACATATGGGTACAAATTTTCACATTACGGCATTACGGAGCTAGAAATTCTTAGCAGACACATATTACGTATTCATAGCAACATCACAAGGCACACTGCAGTATACACTGTATGTGTTACGTTTGTGCTCAACGCTACATACGTGTGGTCTACCGTAGGCCTGTGTGACACTGTATACCTTGTGAATTAACCGGAAATGCACAGCCCTAGTTGACAATATATTACCAACCATATTTCAAAAATGTTCAGTGTTTGCGACGTTGTACTAGGTTAAATGCAAAGTTGGTCTATAGGTGTCCAAAGGGTGTGACTGCTTCCTCCCCCCCCCCCCCCCCATATAGCCTAGGGCTTGAATTAATTTTTACAAGGTTATGGTCTTTCTTCTTGAAAGAAATTTATTGCTTCCTTTTTTCTGTGGAACTTCAGTGGTATTTTTCAAGTGGAGTCAGGGTCAGCCTCCAAAAATAAGCTTGCATTGCAAGCAATCACATTGGTTGTTACTAATTAGGCCTACAGTAGCCTAGTAGCCTAGGTCTATAGCTGTAGTGTAAAAGACATCAAGATGACAAATGACATTTTGAAAATAAGAGGCACATCTGATCATATGGCTCACAATATAGTGACCCCGAGTGCTCCCACACAATGGGGCCCACAAATGCCATTGCCTGGGAGATACTGTCTAAGCGTTAGGCCTAACCTAAAACCAGAACTGTGAGAATGCCCTCTAGCCTTGGCCACAGGCGCCCCTTACGTTGTAAATATAGTACACCATATACTATGTATTATAGACGGAAAGGTATGTCACAAATTCCTAGCTTGAACAAACAACTTAAGTTTCTGGCATAATTACTGCACTTTTCTTGCCAAATTTGTCGTGTCAAGACTTTTGGTCATAATGTACCTCAGGGCAGTTGTTTTTCCAGAATAATTTCACGTGGCGTTGTCTGAAAGACGAAATTTTGATGGAGTAACACTTTGAGGATGGTAGCTGCTTATAGGAGAGCATTCAGCACTTCCACACTATAAAAAAAAACACTCCTAAAATATTCTAGAAAGTTCTCTTAACTTTCAAGATTACTTCCCAAATTGGTCAATTATGTTTTGCTTTCATTATTACAAACCTTACAGATACATATTAGCATTAATATGCAAGATTTTTGAACATAGAAATTCATAAAATTTGAAAACTTTTTGAAAAGTGGAAGGGCTAGCATTTTCTACAGGCATTTGTGGCAGGTGAACTGTAGCTGTTTCACAGTCTTCAACTGCCACAAATGCTCACAGAAAATGCTAGCAATTCCACTTTCAATGTTCAAAAATCATTTATATTGATGCTAATATGTATCTACAAGATTTGTAATGATGAAAATGAAACATAATTGACAACACTACCTAAACTTAGCCCGGCTATACATGAGTGTATATTATGGAAGCAATGTAAAATGTACGTAACGATGTATGATAAACTTGACTGCCTGAAGAACTTGGTGGCCGGAAATTCTGAAAGTACATGACCTTTTCAATGTTGTATTTTGAAGGCAAAAGTATGATTTTATTTATAGTGTTTGCACTGAAGTAAGTATAGAATGAGTCAATGAGTCTGCATTGACATAATTTTTACCAATTATATATTTCAAAGAAGTTTAGTGTTTTGGCGAAGTTGATGCAAACTTGACAGGACCCATAGGCTTGCCTGAAGTATTTTCCTGCCTCATGTCAGGGACGTAGCTATTGGGGCCCTAGGGGCCCGACCCCCAATGTTTGCTAGCCCCTCCCTTCCACCTCCGTGTCCTACTAAGATTTGTAAGAATAAAGGACAGCGATCAATGCCCTCATCCCCCCCCCTATTTGATAGTAGGCCTCCCCTAAAAATTTCATCCTAGCTACGCTCCTGCCTCAGCTCAAATGGGCATCAACAGATGAGGGACGGAGTTTGAAAGTAGAGGGGAATATTCGTCGCCCACTCTGCCACTTTTCTTTCCCGGCAGATGGAATCCTGTATGTAAAAATAAGAGGCACATCTGATAATTTCATTATCTCTGACAAAACAGCCTAACTTAACATATAATTGGCATTTTTTTTTGGGGGGGGGGGCAATGTGTTTGTATTATATTACTATACGTGTGATTTACATACCAATTTGCTGCAGTACTAACCTATTTGCTAAACAACTGAACTTCAGTCTTCTCGGTTGATTTGTACTACATGGATAGCCAGGCTAAGTTTAGGTAGCGCCGTGCTAGCCGGGCTCATAGAAATAAAAGTAAGGGAGAATGCTGACACAATGCATCCATGCATGTTTAACCGGTGAAGCCACAAAAATTGTGAGGGATCTTTTGTTGTACGGCAAAAGACCAGTTGATTGGTGTGTCTCCGTATGCACAGTGTGCATTCTTCTGCAAAAGGTATAGCTTATTTTATCCGTTTTTCGAAAGATTAGGAGTAATTTTCACAACAGAAATAAGTCATGGTGCCTTAAGTATTTTGTTTTATTCTCACTTGAAAACTTGCAGTTTCTTTGCCAATACTTGGGGCAAAAGCAATGATGTGATATTTGTATTACACGCAGGTGCTCTGTTGCTGTACAGCCTAGCCAAATCAATGGCTTCAGTCCAGATCATCAGCCGTCATTCTCACTTACTTTAATTTCTATGGCCGGGCTACAATTAGTAGGACAGCCTAGACCAGGGGTGCCCAGACTTTTTTGATCCAACTTCCAAGATCTACTTTTCAAGTTGCCACCCTCCCGAGATCTACAAAACATACACTGCCATGCAGTTACACATAAAAAACTTTATTTTTTCGTTTTCTCCTTCACCACTCGAGGTCGATTTGGGATCAGTCCGCAGTTTACCAGTAGACTGTGATCAACTGGTAGGGCACTCCTGGCCTAACTTTAGACCCTACTGTAGTCTAGGCCTAATTGGTATTTGTTCAAAGGTCAAATTTGTTTGTAGCCTAGGCCTATAACATTAATGTTACAGTGTACATGCGAGTGTCATTTTTGGCCGTAGGCCTATTACTACAGTAGGTTTACTAAACAATTGCAGCTGTGTTGATTTGTACGTGGTACATGGATACCCGGGCTATGTTTAGTATGGGCGACGCCGGCCACAATTACAGTAGTTTGACTGTACAGTAGGTGTACAATAAAGCAACCATTACTAACACAAGTTACGGTATATAAGCTATACGTACACAGGTTACAGCAACTTTACTAGGCCTGACTTTAATGCATATGAACGAGAGTATGAGGTCCACAGATGCAGAGACCGTACATCTTGAAGTACAATAAGGATCATGTCCCCAAGAATGCCTGGTGTTCTATTTGAGCATGGATTTTATCGAAACGGCACGGAGTCGTTGTCGATCTCGCCTCCGAAGAACTCCGGGACTATATGGAAGTTCCACCTGAAGTTGAAGTTAGATGGATATTCTGCCAGCTGAATATTTTTCTGAAGTTAGCAGGACACTGAGATTTTGACATCTCGAAGGGATGGCGCTCTTTGAGAAGAACTGCCAGAGACGTACGTCTCTTACGATTGCCTATTAAAGTTGCACGTTTGACTCCACCAGAAGTGTTGTGCAGTATTTATCCAGATCCAGATCCAGTTGTTACTATTTTATTTTTATTTGTTTAAACTTCAAGTTGCCCCTGGACTCCATCCGTTTAAACGTATAGTGGCCTGACGAGATCGACGGGAGGAATAGCCCGATACATTAAAATTATTTGGAATGTTTGCATTTGATGATGCATTATGAACCAAAATATATCCTTCCTGAGACTTAATTTTTCACCCAGAAATATGATTTTATGAACCAAAATATATCCTTCCTGAGACTTAATTTTTCACCCAGAGATATGCCAAAACCTCCGAGGTTCAGTGGGCTTGCCCCCTGGACCACCACCTGGGCTTTGCCCCTGGACCCACCAGGGGCCCTAGGGCGGGGACCTGGACCCCAACCGCTAAGGCTCGCGCTTCGCGCTTGATTTCGCGCTACGCGCTAAATTTTTTTTTGCCCCCAACTAGAGCACACAAAACCTATTTCTTTTCGTAGCAAATTTTCTAAGAGTATTATCAATGATTATTAAGAATTTTTCCCCTTAATTGTTCTCCCCTTTGGGTAGGGTGGGGGTCGTCGTTTCTTGGGGGTGGGTGCTGTCCTCGGTGGTGGTGCGGGGTTTCTGGGACTGTTACTGCAATATTAATTTGTACGTTTTGGGGGTAGGGGTGGGGTTCTTCTTAGTTTCTGCATTCCTATTTTTTCTTGCGTTATGATATTATATTTGTTTATTTTAGGGAGTGCTCTCTCCACAAGTCCTCTAGCTTTTAGTTGCACTTCCTTTCACTTCTCATTATATTGTAATTATGTTAAGTTGAAATTGTTACTGCACTTGAATTGGAGAAACAAATGAAAAGAAAAATTTTAATTTTTTTTTCAAAACATGGGCGTGGGCTCCGTGCCACACTTGAAACAGTACTACAATGGTCTTTTCATACAAAATTTGGAAACTTACCCGTGTATAGGGAATCACAATTATCAATATTTTTAGAGTTCTTGGCGTGAGCTCTATAGAAGTAGTCTTGCTGCTGTCCATAGGAAAATTTGTGAAATTGCCTCTTATATTACTCTCTGTAGGATAGCTGGCTTGAACAAAGTACTATTTCCAAAACTGTTGTGCTCCCTTGCACTGTTCACTTTCCCCACCAACTACCACCATTCTCATCAAATTAACCGACAGTTACTATCTTAAAGTTGCAATCTTATGAAGAATATGTCATCAGCATTTCAAATGACCACCTAGGGTTTACGCAGGATTTTCTCAAGAAATACTGTCCAGAATGGCCGCAAAAGCCATCATACATAAGAAAAATTCTCGAGGAGAACCCTCAGTCCGCATCCCCTGGCTTTATATCTTTAGAGCTTGGGGGTTAAAAGGCTTCGCCGACCACACCTTACGAAGATGCAGCCTCCAGCTTCCCTGCATGGCATTTTTAATACCGACGCCCATTGCCATTCCTCTGAAAGAACTACCACTTCTCTGTAAAAACTACCCATAACGGCATTAAAGTATTATAAACTTGTCACCATCAATTAAACTGCCATCGTTGTTATAAAGTAATATTAACCTGTAATTTGGAAACTAATTTCACAATAGTAAAAAAAAACTCTGGAAGGTTTCATTGTCCCAGACTAGGGGCGGATAATCCGATATCTGAAAGTGGGGGTAAACCTGGGAGGAATACTTAATGGCGCCGAAATCTCCGGGGAATCGCAAAGCCTCTTGAAGGCGTGGGGTATAGGGGCCGCCATAGGACCCCTAGTAAGGGTCCAGGGAACGTCCCCGTGGGGTCCAGGAGGCACCGCCTCATGAAGCCCCGAAGTGTTTAAAAAAAATTAAACAATTGGAATGAAGCATTTGGTTATCTTTTAACTTACCGAATGTGCACTAAACACATCACAAAAATCAAATTTTGACCATTTTAATTAAAAGTAGCATCACTCAGAATAATAGGTCATTTTTATGATAAAGTGAGTTTAGCTTGGGGGTATAGGAAGAGTTTGTAAGAAGCTTCGAAACACCCAAAATGTTCTATAGGATGCCAAATAAACAATATTTGAAACGTACTGAATGTGCGCCAATAAAGCGTCCCCAAGACGAAATGAGGGTCATTTAAAGGGTACCTTTAAAGGTCAGAAGCAGTCGCCCCAAACTTATTTTGAAAACGATAGCACAAATTTCTTCTTATTTCTCTTCCAATTAAGTATCTTTCATGATATTTGAGAACATAAATATTGCATATTCAAGGTAAATCAAGCAGTTGCTCCTTGTAAATTTTACAATTGAGTGAGAAAAATACTGTCACATGATTCTCAAGAGCCATTCAGGAAATAGGATAGTCTACTATACAATTCTTTTATAGGGTGACTGTTTTGTCCCGTTAAGTCTGAAATTCCAAATATATGTTACAAAGCTTGCGAAATGAACTCAAACGGTCCAATTCCATCTTCACAGGATATTGCTGAGCTGAGATATAAAATGATGAGGGTTTATTCATTCAATTTAAAATGGTAGATTGCGCAATAATTTGTGATGTCATTCTTGTACTACTCACATTACATTCTTTGTTTTCTTTTGTTTTTCCGAAGCAGGGGTGGTCCCAGGATTTTTCCGACAGGGGGCCAAGCTCCCACGGGGGGCAGCAACCCCATGCCCCGACAAAGGTGATGAATTGTTAAAAGGACGACAAACGTAAAATTTTCGGCGCCCAAAACGCGGCAAAAAAATTTGATTATCTTTTGCGAAAATTTGGAAAGTTGGAGGTGTTATTGAAGAAAATTTGAAAAATTTTGGATTTTGTCAAGGAAAAGTTAAAATTTGGGGTCTTCATTGAAGAATCTGCCCTTCCTATGAGCAAAATCCAGCAGGTCGTCGGGGCGACTGAAGGTCGTTGGGATTACATATTATATTTAGTACGGATTAAGCTCCCCGACGAAAATAGAAAATTTTCTCCTGGGGGCGGGCATACCCCCTTCCCCCGCTATCGCCACCCCTGTTCCGAAGGGCACTTTACCTTGTGCCAAAATGTGATGACTTTCTTACTGTAGTAGGATGACTTGACAATACAAGCCCTTCATGAGAAGTTGATCCCACAGAAGACACAGTCGTACAATCCCATAAAATACCCGTCATCCTAAAATCTATCTAGTCATAAAGCAGAGCTCATAAACGAGGTGTTCCCTAGCTGCACCCACTCCCTCACTTGACTGAGTTTTATTGACCTTACAGATCGTTTTATACAAATATACAATTTTATTTACCAAGTTGTTGCTAACCACAGAATTCTGTGGTGTTAACTCTCTTGACGGCAGGGAGTAAGTTTAATAGCTGTCGAACAGCTGTCGCTCAGCTGTCAAGCTATTGTGATTTATTGCTTACTTTTCTTCTATCATTTTTAACGTTCTGGGGGCTTAAATTTGACAAAAATCACATTGAGGAAGGTGTAAATTTTCCATAGAATCTGATTTTTAGAATAATATTATTGACAAATGTGTACTTTTGAAGAAAACCCTGTGTCATAATACAGCCACTACCAGTCAACCTTGAGAAAGTCCATAAAATAAAGTGGCATTGAAAGGCATATCTCCCAATTCGTTGCCAAACTTTCCCTATTCATTGCCAACTCTCACGACTGTCAGTTCTGTGGAATCATCTTGGCATGTTATTGTACAAAATACTTTGCAAGAAAACACAAAGTGTTTCAAGGTCATGTGAAATATTTTAATTTCAAAGGAAACAAAAACAGGTAGATCTGATGTGAGTTATATAGGAAGGACATTACAAATTATTGCTCAACGGACTGTTTCAAATTAAGCGAGTTTATTTCAACGTATTATATCTCAGCAACGGAACAAGCTATGTCAATGGAATTGGATGAAAGATTCATTTTCCAACCTCTAAAATATATTTTCTTGTAATTCTAGACTTGAGGTACATTTTACGACATTCAATTGTAACCTATTTGTTTTATGATCTGATATACCAAGATTAGTAATTAAGCAAATAAATTGTATCCTATTTCATTCGACTACATCCCTTTAAGCCTCATATGTTACGTATATGTGGACCTTGGATGATAAGTTGCATGTACCGCTGGACTTACTGAAGTCATTTAAATCTACTGGGGTCCGGGGTGAATTATTTAGTCGCCGTGGCTTTTACTATGCAAAGAGAATGATCTTAAGTTAACTGTCTCAGGGTCCACCACTGGACCCCTGTTCTTCATAGTGTAGTGTCGCGATTGTGTCCCCAGACAGAAACATACTCATTTAATTTTTGTCAGTCGGCGGTACGTCTGTCCAAGCCGCTTTAAATGGAATCTCATTGGTGTTGCCATTGGGGCCCATGTACAAAGGGCCTTACTCGAGGCTTCTGGCGCGAGTACCTTTCAGGTTTTAACGAAACTAATAGGCAAGGCATTATTGCCTGCTTTTCCCATTCGACTTTCACTCTAAGGTCAACTCAATACGGTATTTCGGAATCACCTACAGCGCAGGCGTAGTGACATTTGAAATAAGGTCAAGTGAGGGGTTTTCACTGTTTCAGCAGTGTTTTGTATTTCTACCTTCATGGAAATCTCCTTTTCATAAAAAGAACCTTAGTGCATTCCAGAAGCTTTAAAAATGGTTTCAAAGGTTAAAAGAAGTTTCAGAAATAAAAAGTCTTTCTGAAAACGTGCAAAAATTGAAATATTTTCTAAAATGAATCGAACTTAGTGTCTATTTCAGGACATTTTCTTTAAATACATGGAATTGTCAGCAGACATATGTGGAATGTCTTCTGCATAGCTACCGAAGCGTACGTACTCTTTCTCGCACGTACCTCTAGTGCACGGCATGTACGTACGTATGTCTGTTATAAGCGTACTAGTATACGGCAGTTATTAACTATACAGCCCACATATCATGCACACATATCATGCAGACTGACTAGCCGGTGTGGGTCGGGTGACGCTAGAGAACTTCATGAAGTATAGCCTACACAAGGTTAGTGAAGGGAAATCGTAGATTATTTTCTTTACCATTTTTTTCGAGTGATCATTATCACACGCATTTCTTCTATTCTAAACTGGTAGGCCTAACGGTAGCGTTTCGAGTTCGGACATTTTCAGTGTGGCAAACACTAACGTTAACGTTAGAGCGAAGCTAGTTTAAGTCCCCGTTTCCTCGACTCGCCATTAAGAAATTAAATGTGTAGATACATCATCATCTTTCATAAATCTCAATAGCCTAGATTTTGTGAGCCTAACTCATGACAACCTTCCCTAAACTGCGTCGATAACGTGATCAATCTGAGTACTGCTGTGAGGCTTATGAGTCGAGTAGCAGCTAGCTACCTGTCTCTGCACAATAACGCTTTGTACGTGCACAATCATACAATTATGTGTACAGTATATAAACACTATGCGTATCTCGTACCTACATGGGTCCTCGAGTGGCAGAGTGGTCTATTCCAGCTGCTGTGCACCAATGTGTTTCACATGTGCGTGGGTTCGAATCCCGCTCGATGTACGTGGGTTTTTCTCCGGGTACTCCGGCTTTCCTCCCACTTGGCATAGGCTTGCTTCTAAAATCGGTTGCCCAGCCGACGAAGTCGGTTGCGCGCCGGACTGAAGCGCCTTCGGGTGGACCAGTTAACTAGCCGACTTTGCTTTGCTCGTACCTACATGTACGTACATGTAATTTTTGAATGTTTACATCCCGCCATCAGCCGAGTGTCTGCGTAGCGGCTCTCATTGGCTGTGTATATGCTCTAGCTACACAGTGACGGTGGCAAAAAGTTCGTCCGTTCCCTGCAGGTTCCCCTCATTTGACCTTTGACCTTCGCTACTTGCGTTCATTCCGAAATACCGTATTGTTGTGCATAAACGGACCTTGGTTGAATTAAAGCCAGGAACACATGTCACAAAGTCAATTAAAATCAACTAGGGACCGGGGGTGTTCTTCACATTTAAAGTAATGGAAAACTCAAACTAGCAGCTTGGAAACGATCGAAAATAAAATTTTGCATCTATCTGTGGGTCCCCATTCTAGACAGTGACGTAATTGTGTGTCATACATATATCGGTATAGTGAGTGGGTTTCTGCTCAAGCTGCTTTGAATGAAATGTACTATATTCATAACCGGGCAGTGCTGCCTTCGTAGGCCCCAATGCGAATTAAAGGGTCACAATCCCGTCCTCACTCTGCATATTATTCTCATAGTGATGCGATTAGTAATACTTTATCACATACCCCATTCACCGCTTTCCCTAAAAAATCCAGTTGAAACGTACAAGTGGACCCTAAATAATAAATTGCACGTTCCATTGACCTTTCCGAAGTCAATAAAAGTAAATTGGGATTCGCAGAGCGTACACAATACGGAGATGAATTATTCAAGAGTCACGAGGCATTATTATGCGATGGAAATGCCACAGAGTGATTATTCGTACCACCGTCTATCTTTCGAATCCCATTCTCGACATTAGTGCAATTGTGTCAGATAGTATGGGTGATTTAACTACTCAAGCCACTGAATGAAATGAGCATTACCCCGCCGGGCTGCCATTTGAGAACCATATTTAAAGGATCACAGTCGGGGACTTTCGGTCGATTATGTTTCTTGCATATACACATATGTATATGTATATATAATATATATATATATATATATATATATATATATATATATATATATATATATAGGTCGAAGAGTAATTGGTTAATACCAATTACTCTTCGACCTACACATTCTAACTTCGATCTACCAATCACGACTTATATAATATATATATATATATATATATATATATATATATATATATATATATATATATATATATATATATATATATATATATATATATATATATATATATACCAATTCCAAATGGTCTCACTGGCCCTTCTAGATTTAGTTATCAAGCATTAATTAAAAACAAAAACAAAGCAAGTGGGACCTATTGGGATTCCAATGAAAAGGGATGCATTATCTAATCATTGCAGCTTTTATTATTCTAAGAATTTTAAGATTTTTAAAGTATTCTGCAAAGATCTTACATCTAGATTTCAATTATCTCAAACTGACTGTCAATGTCTCTGCCAAAAATGAGTTTATAAGAATGGCCACAAAAATTCATGATGATCATAATCACCCGTTACATAGTTATCTCAAAAGCCTCAGTGTGCAATCAAAGAAAAACCTAAGAAATTCATTCATTTTACCTAAGTACAGAATAACTTTATTCAAGAATTCCTTTGTCTACAGAGCCGCCCTTTTTAATCAATCCAAAACATTAAACGATTTGTTGTAGACTTTTAGACTCTTAGATTTTTAAGGTTTTAATGTGAACTAACTTTCTGTACATATATTGTCTTATCATTGTATTTTTTAATTTTATTTTATTACTCCTTTTTAAAAATATTTTATATATTTATACTGGAATAAATAAATTGAAATTGAAATTGAAATTGAAATTCTATAGAAAAGATCAAACGAGAATATTTACACTGTCCATCTTTGGGCTCTTTGACGCAATTGCGTCAGACAGAGGTATAAAGTGGGTGACTTGTCTGTTCGATCTGCTTTGAAACAAAAATGAGTTTCCGTAGGGGCTCATCTACGAAGACCAAAGTCATGGCCTCTCTTTGTGCATGAAATTCTTATTATAGCGCGATTAGTAACCCTAACATTATAACCTACGTACATTTTCCTCCTACTTTCCCTTTAAAATTCGTTTGCGTTGTATTTATTGCTTATATATTTTAAAGTGCATGCAGGCTGAACTTCTAGATAAATGATTGATCAAATTAAGCTAGGGTCACTCAAGGTGTTCACTCGAAAGGAAATGTATCAATCGCGGGTTTAAAGATGCAATAGAAATGGTCGAAAATGATTTCATCAGTCTGCCCTGATTAATATAAAATCTAGCTCACGGCACGTTGATGCCTTCGGAGGCTATGACACCAATGGCGAAGGTCTTTCCCTCTCGTTTAAAGGTTGTGTGACATGTCACCAAAAAGAGCTGTTTTACTTGTCAGTTAAAGAATGAAGTCCTCCAATCAAAGATCCGTTGGAATTATTTCAATATCTTTTACCGTTCTCAAAATACACGTCTTCAAAGTTTGATGGTTTCTGTAGAAACTAATTGCCTATGCAAAAATAATGATGTGGAGTGTTGCACAGTGTGAAGATTTCTTTTGTTAACCCTATATAAATTATCTCTTAATTACTGATCATAAAGATTACAGTTTGGTGAGTAACATCAATATTTTTCAAGGAAAAAAATTTAACTTTTATAATAAACCCCTCGGGAATAACAATGCTACCAGTGTCCTTGAGATTAAGGTTGAAAAAACAAAGGCTAACATGTTCCATATACGGTATGTCCCTCTTTGGATGTCACATATTTGCATATTTAGCTCATGTTTATTCATGATACAAGTGTGAAATAGAAATTTACCTGTAAAATGGTCAATATTTGATGGATTTAATGGAAATTGTGGCTATTTTCTGGATTTTTAATGCTTTTTACATCAAATATCCAACTATGTTATTTTCATGTCACACGACCTTTAAGAACAGTCCATGTCTCCCTCCGTCTCGGGTAACAGCGATACATTAGCCTATTACACATTTTTTTCCATTCTGCTTTCCTTGAAAGTAAACGCTTGTTGGAGCTTGGATGTTGCAGTGCACCTGCTGTTTTTTTTTATCGCCGAGAATGATTGGCGTAGCCGAACAATTCGTGGGAGCGGGAACGCGGCAGACGAGAAATTTGGTACTTCCTAACAAACTTTATATGATACAGGCGCGTAGCGAAGGGGCAGCTCCTTGAACATATATTTTGTGTTTTCTTAATGGTTTTTTGATAATATTGCTAGTAACTTAAAATGAAAAAAATGTTTAGATGCAACTTACAAGGTCTGGGAAGTGTCATTTCCAGCGCCGATCGGGGGGCATTTTAGGGAAAATTTTCCTGTAAGCTTCTCTCCAACCTATGATGGCGCTACTTTCTGATAGTTTGCCTACAGGCTGCGCCCCAAGCTCCTTGGCAAATTCCTGGCTACGCGCCTGATGATATTCATGTTAATATCCAGGCAAACAAGTAGATTCTCCCCTCCCTCTCCTCTCCTCCCCCTTCCTCCCCTTCCTCCCCTTCCTCCCCCTTCCTCCCCCTTCCTCCCCCTTCCTCCCCCTTCCTCCCCCTTCCTCCCCTTCCTCCCCCTTCCTCCCCCTTCCTCCCCCTTCCTCCCCCTCCTCTTCCACCTCCTCCTCCTCATCTCCACATCTCCACATCCCCATCAATTGTGAAAGAAGTTCCGTAAGTTTAATTAATGTGGGACCTATATAAAGGTCATGAAAGCGAAGGGACTTCACGAACACTCCTACTGAAAGAGCGCCTTGTAATTTTTCGCTTCCAGTCAGGCAAAAATTGCTGTAAGCTGAATGTCTTGCTAACTTCAAGAAACTTACGATGCCTGCAGAATATCCTGCTAACTTCAAGTGGGTACTAACAACAGGGTACATGTCACGCTACATAGTACCTGACAGTAGGCAACAATAAACAGAAGGACCTGAACAACATGATCAAACGCAAGTCGGTCGGAGAATGAAATGAGTATTATCAGCAGGTGAAACTGGTGAAGACAGTTGATGGACAAAGTATGGTGAGAAAACATTGTAACTGTAAGTCCTGAATTTATCTTAAAAAGAGGATTTAGCCTAAGCAAGCGATCCTGTTTTTTTTTTTTTTTTTCAAAATTCTAATTTCCACCAGTACCAAGCAAAATGCTGAGTTATGGAATGTTCATACCATGCATGTAGGCTATGCTACTGTAATTCACTAGGCCTATAAACTTTTTCACCCAGGCCCAGGTAAATATGATTCCACCACGGTTAAAATGTGTATCAGAATTCATCAAATTGCACCGTAAATTCACCCTGTTGAAAATTCTGAATGCTGTTTTGGCTGCTTCCATAAGACAAGAAAAGCACCATGGTGAAAAGTCTAACCAGAAACCACTCTTGGCTGCTGACTTAATTAGGTTGACAGTTGTGGTTAACTCCATGGCCTAAAACAGTACTTGTTTCCATCATATGTTTACACCCTCTATTGAACACACTGAAATTTTGAGGCTGATAGCTCAAGCAGTTCCGCAGTAATGGCCTTCTTAAAAGTATTGCACAATACCATATTTTCATGCCAAATGTTGCTTTTGTGATTTTTCATGACTTTGGATGCTGATAACTTTTCACAGGAAAATGGTATAAGGTCCAAATTTGATGTATGTGATATCTGGTGGTCACATAATTATAAGCTGGTTTCAGATCAGCAGTAGCTGGCTTAATTTTGGATATGTGGGCCCCCCAAAATGCAGTTTTTCACTTTCAGAAGCGCAATTTTTTTCCATTTTGGGGGCCACCTGGTCCCGCTACCAATGGTCCAGAGGGCCTTAATGTTATACCTCAGTATTATTTGATCACTTGACTACAGTATAAGCATGGGGAAGCATTACCACATTGATATATAAGCAAAGATTTGGCAAAGGTCTAAACTTCGACCCAAGGACAATTTTCCAAAAAATGGGCCCTCTTTCGGAGAGGTCGTTGAACCCTTGGACAATTATCCACAGATTCGAAATTTTCATCAAGAAAGGAGACCAATCTGATCTTAATGCTCACAAAATCTCATATAGTTTATGTACCTCCTTCATGGTCAGGTAAGATGATGAATATGGCCCTTTTGGCCCATTCCAAGGAGGTACTGCGGGCCCTATGGCACGACATCACACAGTGTAAACATTTCATTACATATATATTTGTTTGCACTCATAGCAAGAAATCATGTGAAAAATCAGAACAACTTTGAGTTTCCTGTGCCTTGTACTTTTTGAGTTCTTAACCCTTGAAGTTGGATAGCGAGACCATCTGTTGGCTGGAAGTCTTTCAGCCTGTCATGGGACACCATATTCAAGGGCCCATATCTTTTCAACTAAACATGTTACAACCTTTAGGCAAAGTACCAATTCATTATGAATGCCCCAGACTCCAAAGATTAAGTTAGGAGGTGGATACCAAGGCTGCAGAGTTTTAAGAAATATTCATTTGAAAAATGCATTTCTCATGCTGGTACAGTATTGACTATGGTATGCTTAGTATGTACAATACCATGTACATACGGTATAAATGCAGTATGGTACTCACCAAGTGCAACTTTTACTGAACATTGGTATAGAAGCTGTACAACTAATTTAACTTTTTAACTTTATGCAGCTTTTAACTTTAACTTTATGCAGCAACATTATGGGGGAAAATCATCAAAAACAGAGATGTTCACCTGGGAACTTTACTGAAAATTTGTTGATTTGGCATGGAATGACCCAAAGGCATTTCCAGGCCGAGCTGTGACCTTTGACCCGGATATTTTTCAGCGCCATGCAAGTTAGTTAGTTAGTTAGATGGAGTTTTACGGCCCAGTTTCCAACCTATTGGTTCAAGTCGAGCCGGCACTGTTTTTACATGAAATGTGTTGATAAGTGCCCATATAAACATGAAATACTTAGAGCTCATTGGGGCAATGTTGGCGCATGCATTTTGCGTACATCTTGTGAAACGCAATTTTGCCCAAAATAGCAGAAATTGTTTGCCGGTATGACCTTTGACCTTTCTTTTAAGTTCATGCGCCAACATGGTCCCAATAGTTTTTCAACTGATTTCTGGTAACAAACACAAAACTAAAGCAAACATGAAAAATTTTTGATGGAATGTTGATGGCGCAGGTGTTTATTAGAGCAAGAAAATGGCACAATGTGCCGTTCTGCACAAAATATGCTTGAAATATTGATGCATTGAGAATTTTCAAAAATTTTTATCTCAACCAATTGCAGAGGTCCCATGCTTCTTTCTTCATTTATTATTAGGGGTGGATTGTCTCTGCAACTTGCAGTCATTCTAATCCAATTGTGCCGTTGGCGCGTGTACTTACGGAGGTGCGAAAACGCGACAAAAATGAAAATTTCGACTTTTGACCTCTCTTATCTCCATGCGCCAACAAGATCCCATAAACTTTTTACTTGAAATTGATTAAGGGCTTTGAGTTCTCTCATGTAAAGTTGTTTACTCCATGGGTACTTGTTGGCGCATCAAGTTATGACGTCTTGAAAATAGCTCGAGGGCGCTGTTCGTCAAGGGTTCGGATCAATTTAACGCAACGCGCCAACGGGATCCCAAAAGTATTTTTTCGTTTATGCTATGTACCCCATAAGAGGTTTCAAAATATGTTTTCCTTTTGTTGGGATGTGCTTGGCGCACATATTTACGCTTATGGGGATCATGTGCACTATTTATCTGAATTTTTGGGCATTCAATTTCAATATTTTTTTACAACCACCCCCAAAATGAGGGTGATCTAATAATCTGGTTTTGTTATATTGGTATGATGGTGCTTCTCTGCATTTTCTTAGAAGGTGATCTGAGGACCCATGTATCACAAGATGGTACATTCTTACAGGCACAGACTGTTAATTGGAACACTAGTTCAGAGGTTTATCATAGTTGGCACCATCATTGAGAGCATAGAAACCTATTGAGGACAACTAAATATTTCCCAAAGTGTAAAGTCACAACTCCCCTCAGGCACTATACACCCAGTTAAAAAGAACAACTGAATATTTCTCAATATTGTAGAATCATTTGCTCTAACAAGCTTTTTAAAAAGATGACATCATTTGAAATCAAAGTCACCTCACATTGAGATCAAATTTTGCAACAAATCGGGGTGTCATCTCCTACTCTTGCCTTGCACCAACCAAAACTGGAAAAAATGTTTGACTTGATCCTTGTAGCTATACCAAGTTTTAGCATGGAAGCACAGTTTTAGTAACATCTACTGTAAATCATAAATAACAATTAAGTAGTTCACTCAAAGATTTGCCTCATTGCTCATGGTCCCTCAGAGTAAACAACAAGCCAGCTTAAAATACCTCTTCAGGGTCAACAGGTCACACCAAATTCCTGAGTACAGTAGGGAGGACATTACTGTATGTACCTCAGGCCAAGTCCTGTGATAACCACATTGCTACTAGCCCACTACTCTATTCAGTTTGTATGGAATAGAAAAATCTTGCCAAATGAATGAGATTTTGTGTGCAATACTAGATCTGTATTACAGTATCTTAGTATTACAGTATGTGGTGCTTCTGGCAGTGTAATGACAGCTGGAAGATTAACTTTGAAAGGGAGTTGTTTACAGCCTCTGTTTGTTAAAGTGTACCTAAAGTCTAGAATTTTAAGAATATATATTTCAGAGGTTGCAAAATAAATCTTATTCATCCAACTCCCATTGTCATAGCTTGTTCCATTGCTGAGATATTAAATGTTGAAATTTATTCACTTAAATCCAAATAGTGCATTGCACAATAATTTGTGACATTCTTGTTGTACAACTCACATTAACTGCTTTGTTTCCTTTTGAAATTGAAAATGTTTATATGACCTTGAACACTTCCTGTTTGCTTGCATATCATGTTGAGCAGAGAGGGCTTGTATAGTCAAGTCACCCCATAACAGTAAGAACTTGATCACTTTTTGACACAAGGTGCAAAAGCTTTCGGAAAAACAAAGAAATACAAAGAGTGTAATTTGAGTAGTACAACAATGACATCACAAATTATTGTGCAATCTGCAATTTTAATGCGAGTGAATAAACTTCAAAATTTTATATTTCAGCTTAGGAATGTCCTGTGAAGATGGGAGTTGGACTATTTGCATTTATTTTTCAAGCTTTGTAATATATTTTTGAAATTTCAGACTTTAGGTACACTTTAAGTTATGGAACTGAGAATTGTGATGGAAACGTTTTCAGGGTTCTCCACTGGTCTGTTTTCTGTCCGGGGGCTCTTGTGATCGCCGTTCTGAGGGAGGGGTCTAAGAGGACCCCACTCCCCTTTGTGAAAATTTTGGCAATTTAGGAGGGCTTAGATCGCAAATGGTGCAATCTACGGCCTTGTTCTTAGCCTTCCCTATGTGTTCAAATCTGAGGATTTTGTGGTCATTTTTTTTTTTTGCAAATTGCATTATCTTTGACTTTACTTGCAGATCTGAAGGTCCAGTTTCCACTTGGACGTATTCAAGAATGAAGCAGTTCACTTTAATGGAAATTTCGGGTTAAAATCGGGAAACCTAGAGGACAGTTCAATTGAATGGTTTCGTTTAGTGTATGAGTTTGATAGTAACGAATTCTCACTGTGGAAACATATGAAAGAAATGCAATAGCGTAAGTGCATATTGAATGATACAAGAGCCCAGGTGCAAGTGAGTTGGGTTTGCATCCCCGATGTTTTATTATACATTGCTTGTCATGAGTATTTGAAATCAAATATAAAAGGCAGTCAAATGACTAAGTTGTGGTGTTTGTGATTGAGTGTACAGACAACTTCTTGACCGGGCGGGTCAATTTTCTGTGCGGGCGGCAAAGTTTTGTCCGGGCGCAAAAGTAGTGTGGCAGATTTTGTACTGGCAGAGCCCCCGGACAAAACAGCTAGTGGAGAACACTGCGTTTTGTCAAGGGGATATAAAGAAATTATGAAACATCTGGATTTTGAACATCAAGATTTTACTTACCACATGTTGGAATATTACAGTAGGTACATTTATATGCTACAGTTTTTTTGGGGGGTGGGGTGGGGGTGGGGGAGGAGGTTGGGGACAGCATTTATACTTTTAGCTGGCATTGATTGGTTGATTTTTCTGCAGTTATGATTTAAGGAGGAAAAATTAAGTTGCATGTGGAAAAGTAAAGCGCTGCAATACTTTTAACCTCAAGTACATGACAAAAATCACATTTTTCTTCATAGACTGATCAGCTTTACTGTATCTAGACAAGAAGCATCCCTTATCTCTACTTAAAACGTATTATAAGCATGAAGCAATTTTATGCAGTTGGTATTTCATTGCTTGCCAATTTGCAGTAAATATTACTTCATCACAGATGTCTCCACATCTTTGTAGAAATTAAAAATATATTTAAGAAAATATAGTAAATGTAGTTGATACAAACTTTGTCCACATCACACAGTATCTCCCTTACCTAAAAATAGTAATATTTTAACAAAAAAATAGTATTAGTAGCAGACAATTGCTTGAACTCATGTAAACACCATGAGAGCTATGTCAGCAGACACTGACTCCTTTTACAGAGGGGTGATATACAATGAGACATGCTTGCTACAGTATCACTGGATATCAACCATTCTCCACATATTTGGAGAAGGGGTGACACAGGGGAAGGACCATGGAACGCGTGTGTTTATAAGTGGTTGAATACTTGAATGTATTAAATTCCAGCATGTGATATCTCTGTGTTCTAAAACCTCTGAAAACAATATTTATTGAAGTCTGAGGTTTAAACTTAAATACCTCCATGCTCAATAAGAGGTGCTTCTATCAAACTTAACCACATCACTGCCACATTACAGCATGTAAATTGTCTTTGAGTAATGCATACTTCCAGCAGGGGATCTCCCTGCTTTCCACAAGCCCTTGAACTGTTGTATTTACAAGATCAGCTCTCACACAGAGAGCAAAACTTGCACTGTTATCTATCAATTTCAGTGTTTCAAGCAAGCAACCATGATACCCAAGTGACCTTTGGGGGCAAATGTGGTCATTTTGTTTGTTGAGGCTATCACTAAATCAAGGTCATAATTCACAAGGGGATTTTTCACCTTCTTTTGACCGTGTTTAGATTGTAAGTTGTCTTTTTAGGTGATTTCAAATTCCACTGTGGTTTATTTTTCACAATGGTGCTTTTCTCCAGTTTGTTTCATAAAAGGGTGGTTTTTCTCACCACAAAAATTCACGCAACGGAAAAGGAAAACGGTGAAAGTGTTCATAGTTATATGGCCTATAATGTAGTGTTTCTCAGACTCACATTACGTGATATCACCCTTACTCAAGTCGTCCACCACTGAACAGTACAAAACCTGACCTTCTAAGGGAAAAGTTGGGATTCTACATTACGTTCGCACCAACAGATTATAGCCTAAAACTTGGAAAAATCAATAAAAATATGATAAAACCTGATAAGTGTCCCAAAGGCTATAACCTGTAGGTGCGAACATCAAGTAAAATCCCGACTTTCCCCCCAGAAGATCGGGTTTTGCACTGTTCAGTGAAAGGCCATTTCAGTAAGGGCAATATCACGTAATGAATAATGATTACTGGAGGTAATGCATACGAAAGGAGCATGGGAACTGGGTACAAACAACCAGGGCCATGACATGCCAAGATGTTGTGCCTGCTATATAGCATAGGCCTATGTACAAATTACTAGGCCTAGGCCAACGTACTGTATAGATACAATGTGCATACCAGTGTTTATGCTAGGGCTCAGAAACTTTAGGGAATTTCCCCCTTCCAAATTTCTTTGGGTGGGATTTCAAATTCGGGGGGGGGATTACCACAAATGATAAATCAGCAACATGAGTGTTGGCCTCAAGGTCTGTCGGGAATTTCCCGCAGACACCAGTCTGCATTCCATGCACTTCAATTTGAAGATCTTCGGTGTGGAGCGGGCATTTTCCTTATGTTTGCTATTGTTTTTCTTGGCGTAACTTTGGCGTGGGCCTGACATGGAATGCACGTTGGTGCAGACAATTACTTTTGTTGCAGGACTTGGAAAGTCAGTGCAGGAATCACACAATCGCCCACCTTAGCGTGAACACTGGTGCATATGGTAAGGGGACTGGATTTTAGCAGTACCCCAGAATCCGTTCACTTGATATTTCTGTTTCAAATCACATATTCAGTTCACGAAAATACACATGCAAACTGGAGACACGCTTAAATGTTCAAAAAATGCAACAGATAAAATTCTACAAGGACACAATGAGTCAGACAGCCTGTGTATTGAAGAAACAATGTAGTGGGTCTACATTGGCTCAAACTGCTAGGCCTGGCCAGTAAGTTATGAAAACTACTGTACAGTAATTAAGGGCAAATGACGTCAGGCAATCTGGACTGACGACACTCCTTGTATACTGCAGCAGAGCAAAGGGGCACTTCCATGCCACCAGATGAAATAAAATTACAGTACTTATAAAAAATATGTCACAAGGATGCAGGCAAACGTAAGTTACCCTAAGGCCTACTGTACTGTAATTTACAAAAGTGGGTTTTAAGTTGAAGACTAGAGCAGTGGAAATTGTTGGGATTGCATGTTGTACAGTATTTACATGCCAAGTAGGGTTGGGCTTTACCAAGAAATTTTGGTACAGGTACTGCTGGTAATGCAGAACCGAACAGTACTACTGTAGCTGTGCACCTCTTGGTTCCGAGAGTCAGGAGATGTATTTTGACATGAACCCCAAACATGCCACCCTTTCAGGAAGGGCTTTGACTGTGACACAAAACATCAGAAAAGCTGACATGCTGGAATTACATCTGAGCAATTCTCTGTTGGATGGAAGTAACATCTGAAGAAAAGAGTAGGCTACATGCACAGTCACCCACAAATCCACACAGCACTTTCTGTGGTACATATTGTTTCTTCCTGGCATTTTTATGGCTTTGGTCAGGTCCAAACTTAAAAACCAGTCAGGCAAAAATAATCTCATAATTGGGCTGGCCAGTGAGCTGAGCAAACAATTGTCAACCCAAGGAAATACTTTCAGGAGATTTTTGCACTTCAGTGATCACCTGTTGTATTATTGGCTATTCAGATCACTCACATGTGACTGTTTTTAATTAGTCTAGTGGATTGTTGATCTATGGTCAGTACAAAGGGAGCAAAAGTTTTGTATCATAGTTTACTGGACAAGTTGTACCCTACAGTATGTACTGTAGAAATCATGCTGTATCTGTTAGAACACATAGAGCATTAAAATCACTTTGAAATAAAAATCCATCACCATATCAGGATGCACATAATTACGATGTGTGTGAGAATACGCCTATGTATTTAGCAAACACATGTGCTGTATTCTATACTAAACTGAACTTTTCAAGTTTCGGTCAATTCATATTTAGGCAGCGCTGACATACCCACAGTAAGGAAGTTGTCTTTCAAAAACCTTTGCTGCTATATTCCAGGAGAAGCTGGTAAAAATGTAATAGATTTCTTTATATTCTGACTGTTTTCATTCAAATGGTTCTGTATATTCAGTGAAGTCATGGTTGGGTTATTTTCTTTCAACAATCTTTCACACTTGGAGGTCGTAAGTGTGAATAGGTTACAAAGCTGCATTGTACCAGGGAGTTGCTAATAGCGACTCCCTATACAAACTGTACTTGTGTGTCTGTGAATTCATGCCGTACAGCAGACTTAAATCATTGCACAAAGTACACGCAAGGGATCAGAAGTTCATTGGAACTATAACTATGGGAGTACAGTATAAACAATACAGAAGTAGTGCCAGTGCTAACTTAGCCCATTGTTTATACTGCTGGTTCCCATGATTCCTTTGGTACATTTAGCAGCGATTAAAGTCTGCATATATTATGCGATGCTGAGCATGGCATACACCTGTGTCCGGGATACAACCTACCTGTACAAACCATATGATACAGTACAATGTTAGTTTGTGAGAGGAGCTTGACGTGGCTTGGTTTTAAGTTTAGACACTTACAGTTACTATTCACATCCCTGAAGTGTGGCATCATAAAAATCTATATTTCATCACCAAAATTGCCATAACGTCACACCCATGGTTTAACCATTTAGAGCACAGAGCAGGGTCCTAGAACAGGGTTCCTGAGACCCTTGTATTTAGTGCAGTGAAGTATCCACATGTTTTTCTTTGTTTAAACTCACCATTGTGCATAGACTGTACTACAGGACGGTCCCTGTACAGTTGGGAGTGGGTACTGTAGCTGTCCTTCACTGTACATCATACTGCAACTGTGAGTTTTCCAACCCTTGTGAAATTTATTTGGAAGCTGTGATTCTTGTATGATTTTTAAAGGGAGAATGCAGTCACCCCAATAAAGAATTGTATAGTAGACTATCCTATTTCCTGAATGGATCTTGAGAATCATGTGACAGTATTTTTCCCACTCAATTGTAAAATTTGCAAGGAGCAACTGCTTGGTTTACCTTGAGTATACAATATCTATGTCCAAAAATATTATGAAAGATACTTGGAAGAGGAATAAGAAGAAATTTGTGACATTTAGCTATTGTTTCAAAATAAGTTTGGGGCGACTGCTTTTGACCTTTAAGGATGTAACCCAGACATATGCATATCGGTCCTTCTGTAAATTAGGGTACCAATAGGTTGACATGAGGTCAAAATTTAGAAATCATCTTCAATAATATTAATTGAAATTTATACTCATGATAGAGTAGTATGAGCATTTATAAAAAGATACAAATAATTTTACAAACAGCATTGTGTATGCATGAGGGAACTTTTTCAAACGTACTGTACAGTATGTTCATGCCAGTAAA
Source organism: Holothuria leucospilota (assembly GCA_029531755.1). Lineage (NCBI taxonomy): Eukaryota > Metazoa > Echinodermata > Holothuroidea > Aspidochirotida > Holothuriidae > Holothuria > Holothuria leucospilota. Next base: position 85,810,604 of record CM055961.1, read on the forward strand.
TTGACCAACATACAGTAACAGTGACACCAAAGCAGTCTTTAAAGGTCAGGAGCAGTGGCCCCAAACTTATTTTGAAACAATAGCTAAATGTCACAAATTTCTTCTTATTTCACCTCCAAGTATCTTTCATGATATTTTAGGACATAAATATTGCATTTTCAAGTTGAATCAAGCAGTTGCTCCTTGTAAATTTTACAATTGAGTAAGAAAAATACTGTCACATGAATCTCAAGAGCCGTTCAGGAAATAAGATAGTCTACTATACAATTCTTTTTTGGGGTGACTGCATTCTCCCTTTAAGCTCCTCTTAGAAGAATGAACGTAATGAATGGTTAAAAATTCACAGTTGAGTGTGATTTAAGACCCTTGTAAAAAGAACATAGAAATAGTTTGAAAGAATTTTCCAAAACTTAAAGGGCAATTCTCAGCATCCCAGACAGTTTCAATTCTCCCAACTATGCAGCTCGTTGCTCCTCCCATAATTGTATAAAGCTCCTCCTTGTGCAGACACAAACCTATTTTATTGCTTAAGGCCATGTCCTGGTAAGCATACAAGGCTGTAATGTGTAATCCAAGAGCTCGATCTCTCTACATTGTGTGAAATGTGAGCTACTCTGCATCTTTTGAATTTTCAAACTTTGATGGCAATCAAAGAGCAGTCATCAACTGAGAATTTTTGATACCCCCACACTAAAAATATACTTTAGGGTGATGAGTGTCTGTCTTTAAGAAAAAGGCAGTTCCTTTTTCACAACACTTTCAAATGTCTAAAGGTCCACTCTTTTACATATTTTGTACAATATTGACTGTTTTTAACCAGTATATTGGTATTCAGCTATTCAAATTTTCCTCCTTGACACCCTTAGATTGTTAGATTTGCCATTTGTTATCTTACAGTATTTGCCATCTCTTTATGGACATGTGATATTTGCAAGATAGAGTATTCACTTCATTCAGACTGCTGTGTGTAAAAGGGACACCAAGACTTAGTGTCCCCATTACAGTACACCTAACATGTAAGTTGTCAGTGCAATATAAACCACTGTTTGCTATAATAAGATACTGTACTACCAAAAACCCCGGTTTCAATGAATCTTGTTGTTCATACATTGAGAATGACCAACATAACCATGGCAGCATGGGGACATCAAAATTTAATCAAATGTCCATCAACAAGAAATAGTTGGTTCAAAATACATGGGATCATGTTTTCTGGTAGCATTGATATGGAAGACGGGGTGAGTTGATTTCAGTTTCAAAGGTACAGTAGGATATTTGTGTAAAATACAGTAGCTTACTCATGGCACATCATGACAGAAAACTAGTGGTACATTTATTTTTGTGTGGAGTAAAAAAGAAGTACAGTACTGATTATTTTAGCAAAACCCACTAATAATAACTCACACAAATAACTTCGGTCTTTTTATTACCGGTATTGTCAGTACCAGTACTTGCATGAATACCGGTTTACTGTCCAACCCTAATTCCAAGGCTTTTAGACAAAAAGTGGAATTCCTCCACTGGAGAGGGGCAGAGGATGGGGCTGCCTTCCCAGTGGGAAAATATGAACCCTTTTACCCCACCTGGCATCATCATTGTAGATTGCCTCCGTCTCCCCACTCCTGTTTCACTGGGATTAAGCTCGTGTTATACGGCCATACCCCCATTCACAACTCCCTTTAGCCCATAGGCCTATACCTCCATACCACCATGATTTGCCTTAGGCCAGGCTTTAGACTGCTGGAAGGAAGCACCTGCAATCAAAACAAAAAAGACTTGTTGAGTGCACTTCCTAACCACAGTAGAAGTTTACAGTACTAGCCTGCACCGTATTTAGAGATTGAGGTGATGCTATAGTGCCTTAGCCCCCTGTGGGCTGGGGGTTGTAGAATATGCCCACGGTATTTCCCGCCTGTCGTAAGAGGCGACTAAAGGGAAGGACTTGGACCATATTTAAACTTGTTGACACTATATAACCTTTTGTGTTGGTGTGTCGTTAAATCTCATCTAACTACTGTAACTAGCTATAGCTCCTTAAAAGAAGGCCTGCAGTATCTCTTCATAATAAACATCTACTCAGTGTGGCCAATAGTTCTTCCAAGGCAACAGGATGCCTGGCAAGTTAGAATTTGTGAAGGAAACTGAGTTGACAAGCCCCCTCCCTTATCCCCCAAACCCCCATACCATACAGTATATGGTACTGACTGTTTTAATTACCGAATCACTAAATTGATGGTCTTAGTTAATTGTGCTGATGGTTTCAATTAATTCTCAGTTGAAGCTGAGCTCGCTCTAATAGTTCCAGTTGGCCTAGGTTCAAGTTGGCTGGGGTAAGGGTCTTTCCAGGTCTGAGTTGGCCCGGGTCCAAGTTGGTGTGGGGTTTTGGGCTTAGTTGGCATTGTATGATTTACCTTGGCAGTATGCACAGACACATTCTCATGTGTAGGCAACCCTGTGCTTTGCGCCTCTAGCCTAGTGTCATTCTAACACTGGTACGTACAGTATACAATTGGACTAAAGCTAACAATAAATCTCAGAAGCTAAGTGTGAAGAATTACTGCTGCATGAAAGGCAGAACTGGTCCCATACCCCTTGGAAACAGATGTACAATAATTCCATTGATAAAGTTTCCAGTCATGACAATATGCCCTACAAGATTCTTATGCTTTGCATGCAGCATACTGCAAGAAAGTGAAGTACTGTATCAATATTCCTTCCTCATTTCCGAATCTCTACACAAATGTGTAAATTGCATTTCATGTTTTCATCTAAAATTTCATATGGGAGCATGACAGAATTTTACTGTGGACTGTGGCAAATGCTCCCACAGAGCTGTGCCCAGCTCTTCTGGTAGACAGGAAATTCCCATACAGCTGTATGTTAGTATTTAAAAATCACTTATAAAGTTCATCAATTGTTCTTTGTTTTCATATAGAAACCTGAAATAATGTCATCCATCAAACAGGAGCCAGAAGATAACCTCTTTTGTGATGGGGAACCAATAGTCCGGGGCATTAAAGATGAACGGATTGTGGAAGATACAGGTATATATATATTTTTTTTGTTTTCAGATAAATGTTATTATTTCACAATGAAAGGCCTGCTCACAAAAAACTGCAATTTTAGTACTCTGTGAGAGTTCATTTGATACCTGCCAGTGGCAGAGTTGGTACCTTCTATTGGTTGAGGGAAGTGTGAATAGTTTTAAGGAGGAAATGGTGGTGGAGATCATTTCGGAGGCTAATTGAGTTTCAGGTTACAGTACGCGCAAGGATATCGGTCTGGTTGTGACCATAGTCTTTCTAACATGCATGGCTTCTGTAGGGAAGGAAATGGAAAAATGACCAGGAATGATGAGCTCTGTGTTGCTTTATTTTTTAGGGAAGAGTGATGCTTATTAGGAGACAAGAGAAAAGTTTGTGTAAATTGCTGGTTTATCATGGGGGAAATAATACATTGTAGTCTGCACTTCAATAAGTTCATCAGGTTTCCTTCAATAAAACATCAAACTCTAAAAGACATGAACAGACTCATACTGGTGAGAAACCCTACAAATTTCCATTTCGTGATAAATCATTTATCCAAAAACATCACCATAAAACATATACTGTAGAATGACTCATACCGGGGAAAACCCTTCAGGTGTCATTTCTGTGAGAAGTCATTCACCAGTAAATGGACATGTAAAAGACATATAACCCATAAGGGTGATAAACCCTTCACATGCCTGTGCTGTGAGAAGTCATTTCCTAATAAACTCGGTTGTAAAACATATTAAATGACATATTCAGGTGAGAAACCCCTCAAGTGTGGGTTTTGTAAGGAGCTATTCATGCAGAAAAAAGACTGTGAACAGCATGAAATGACACATATACGAGTGAAACCCTGTCAGTGTTAGTTTTGCGGAAAGCTGATAATTTGGGAAGACCAGTACAGAAGCCTTGAAAGCAGGGCTGGAATTGAGGGTGAAGGAGGGCATTACCATTTGGCCTTGGTCATTCATGAATTTTGGAGGGCACCAAGGCCATCAGGTAAGGCACCAAGGCCAAATGTTCTTGTATGGCAGGGCACCGAGACAAAATCTGAAATCAATTGATAACAGTAAAATGGACCTTGTTCATACATTATGTGATAGGAAACCACTAGATTCCAGACCACTCAGACTGTACAGCTGTATTGCCTGTAAAAATGGACGCCTCTATGTGATAATAACAAAGTGACTTAGTAAGGGTACATGACAGGTACAAAAACAAGCAAGTCGAGTTTGACTAGTCCACACACCTCCTGAATGTTGATGGGTCATCTGATAAAGTCTCATTGGTGGTGGGATTGGGGCCCTGCTTGAAAGGATTCATACAGGTGAAAAGCCTTTGAAGTGTCAATTTTGTGAAAGGTCATTTAAATCTATATGAAAATCATTTTAGACCACTTAAATTCACTCATGCAGGAAGGAAGCCCTTCACGTGTCAGTTTTGTGAGAAGTCATTCATCAGTCAACAACATTGAAATGCATACTCCTCAGATCATTCAGATAGGTGGAAAACTATACAGGTCTTGTGAGAAGTCATTCACTAATAACTTTAAAGGGAAAATGCAGTCCCCCCCATCCCCATTTGAATTAGTGTACTGTATTCCATCATCCTAATTCAGGAACAGTTCCTTTCAATCATGTGACAATATTTTTGTTACTTATTTGTTAATACATGCAGAATAATTCCTTGGTTTACCTTCAATATTCAATGTTTTTATACAGAAATATAATGCAAAATACTTGTGAACAAAATAAGAGGAGATCTGTAAGATTTCAGCATACAGTATTCTTGAAAATAAACTTGGGGTGACTGCTTTCTCCCATAAACTGCAGAAGATATGCATTTACTTGTACTGATGAAAAGCCTTTCAAATTTCAGTTTTGTGAGAAGTCTTTCACCAGTAAAAGGAACTGTAAAATACAAAAAAGGCTCATACAGGGGAGAACCCCTTTTGTGAGAAATCATTCACCAATAGGCCAAACTGCAAAACATATGAAATGATTCACACAGGGGAGAAACCTTATCAGTGTTGTTTTTGGGAGAAGTTGTTCAGCAGGAAACATCGTTGTAAAATACATGAACAGACTCACACAGGTGAGAGACCTTACAAGTGTTCATTTTGTGAAAAGTCTTTCACCTATTGGCTAAACAGTAAAAGGCATGATATGATGCATGCTGGCATTACAAGTATTTCCCATTACTCTTTCTTCCCTAATGTGACAGGCGCAGCTCGAGGGATTAAGATGAGAAACCTTATTAATTTGTTTGCTAAGTGGTTTCCTTATCACAACCATTCCCACTAGTTCAGGAGGCTGTACCATTCTAGCCATGCCTAACTGTTCAAAGTGTCATGCATGAGTGACTTTCAACAGTAGAAGGTATCAGGAGTCAAGATGAGGTTCATGCCTGTCAGGAAGTGGAGCTACAGTACACAGTATATTGGCTATTAAAGAGAACTAGTTGTGGTTGAAGTTTTTGTCTTTACCAGGAATCTAGATCATCTCATACTTTAGGGTGAAGATAAGTACTCCACATTAATGTCATGACCCCAATAGTGTTTTTGTTGAAGGTGCCAGGTCATTTTTTGTTCCCAGATGTCAACTTGTAAAACTTTGCATCATAATATCACAGGGAGTGTACCTGTGAGGGATCTTTCCCCTAGCATGTAGGAGTTCGACAATGAATTTAGGAAGCATATCATATTTGATGGTGGTCAAAGGTCATTCAGGTCACCATCTGTCAAATGGAGAAGTCATAAACATGTCATTCAGTAAGGATAACTTTGAGGTACAGTACCTCATACTTTGCACAAAGATACTCCACATTAAGTTGAAGAACCCTATGGTGTTTGGTGGAGGTCAAAGGTTATTTGAGGTCACTGGGGGTCAAATTGAGAACACTTTGTGAGCATGTCACTCAAGAAGGCTAACTTTAAGGGATTGCATACCTCACATGAAGATATATGCACTACATCAAGTTCAAGACCCCTATATAGTGTTTGGTAAAGAACTTAGGTCATTTGGGGTCAAAAGAGTTTAAAGTGTAAAAAACCTAAACATAATACATTTCATGATGTACAGAAGTATATGTCAAGGTCTTTCAGCTGCTACTTCCAGAACTGCCTGACACTTCCCAGCACCACCCTGCACAGCCTGGCCCTGTACTGCACCTACACTACTATTTTAGCCAGGATTCATGGACTGGACATTCAAGTTGTTTACTCTATACACGCATGTCAGTGGTTTCCTTTTTATCTCTGTCAGAAACTTACAATGTGTTGTCCATCAAACAAGAGCCTGAAGATATGTCCATTAGTGAAGGGAAAGGATCTCGAACAATTGTCAACCCAGAAGTTAAGCAGGAGGAAATTATGGAAACTACAGGTAAAGTAGTTAATATAACTATTAAATGGAACATTAAGTTACCACAATTAAAAGAAAACAAAAATGCTGGAATTGAAATGTTATTTTATGAAAAGTATCCTTCCAAAGGGCAGGGTTCACTAGATCGAAGGTTGGCTTTACTGAAGCTTTACTAGACTGAAGATCCCAACTCTAAACTTGATCCTAACCCTAATCAATGAGAATTGAGGTTTCCTAACTGAAACCTCAATCCTATCCAACAATAATCCCAAGCCTACTTCTAAACCTTATGTATCCAACCCAAATACTAAGGTGGTTCCCTATTTCTAAGTAGATTTTCATCCAAGGTGATCTTCGGTCTAGCAAACCTTCGATCTAGTAAACCTTCGGTCTAATAGGCATCCTCCCTTCCAACAAAAAAAGTCATGGCCTCCTTCAGTAGGGAGTGGATGTGGGGTTAAGAAAGTTACAAACATTAATTTCTGTATCAATTATTGTTTCCATTTTTCTCTCTTAGAAACTTACAGTGGATTGTCCATCAAACAAGAGTATGAATATATTCCCATTGGTGAAGGGGAAGGATCTGAAACAATCATGAATGCAGGAATTAAGCAAGAAGAAATTGTGAATGATGGAGGTAGACCGGTTTAGAATATAATGGTTTAATTGTGACCTTCATTTTTACTTCCTTTCTTATGATATATGAATTAGGAACACAATGATGAAATTTGTTTCTTGAAGGAAGAGTGTTGTGCCAAGGACAAAAGGAGTATCTTCTTGGTGATAAAATGTAATTGTGCCAGCAATTATCAGAATCATCTTATTTGTATTGTTGGTGAGACCAAGGCGTTAGCTAACAATGCGTCTTGATGTCTTTGAGATAGCCTTGTCATAATGACACTGCCAGTTTTATGCAGGGTGGCCACTTAGACATCCAAACAATTTCTAATGGGTGGCTCTAAGAAATTTTGTTTGGGGGGGGGGGCAAACTCAAGTCTGTATTCAGAGAGGTTTGGAAGACCCCCCCGCAATATTAATGGTCAGCTCCGGATAGTACAACAGGAGTACGGTTATTATTATGTATTACAGCGATGCCCCATTTATAGTTTTCAAAAGCTCTTCAAAAACCATTTCAGACAGTCAGTCATGAGCTGACTACTTTAAAAATAAAAATACAACCCTATCAGTTGATCGCTACTCCATACGGGGGGAGTAAAAGGCAGGTGAAATGGGCAAAGCGGCTTGATCCATTCGTATAAAATGAGCCCCACCTTTGAATATTTTGTTATTTCTTTCATTGTGTCACAATATGTATCAGCTTTGCCATGAAGCCATAAAATGTTGGTTTTCTGGATTGTTTCCTTAAACTTACAAAAATGTTGAGCACTGAAGAAGATACCTGAAAAACGATGAAATGATAGCACTATGTTGGATTTCAGTATCGTTACAAAACGAAATTTTTAAGGGGGGGGGGGAATTCCCCTAACTCAGAACGACGTCTCATCCTATATACAAATAGCAAGGCCAAAAGCCTCACCACACTGAGCTTAGATTGACTGTTTGGTGTGTTTATTTTAAATCAACTGAAACAGTATACTTTAGCACAGAGGTGGAAAACCTTTTGCTAACAACATGCCATTTGACAGTCATAAGATGGCTCGTGGGCCAACAACGCTGTCAATTTGGATAAGGTCAGGGAAACCTCTCCTTCTATGGAAAACACAATACGTCTAGGCTACATGCCCATTACAACTGTTTGTAGACAGATACCTATACTAATCTGGCCGGGTGACACCCGGGCAAAACTGCTTTTAGTCGTGGATGATAATCAACACGGCTAATGGGTTATTTATCTAATGACCCCGAAAGCTCTGAAGTGTCTGCAAAACTATGGACATTTAATCCAGCATAACTGTTACCCTCTGTAAATGACATTATGATGCCTAAGCTAAGCAGATTTCACATATCACAGCGTGATCATTTGTTTTGGTTACCTTACCTTGTACTAATGGTAGGTCCATTTTTATGTCTGAAGTAGCAAACAAGCAAGCAAGCAACTAAGAAAATGTGCTCAACGCGCCAAAGAAATGTTGTTTTGAATTGCACTTTATTAATGTTTAACCTTCGCATTGCATTGGAAAATTATTCACTTCTTTAATTTTAAACTGAAACAAAGAAAAGGGAGGGCCTAACCCATCTTGAATTACATGTTTTATTTATTTATTAATTTTTTTTTGTTGAAAATTGAAGACCATGCTTTGCAAACTTTTGGTGGGGGGCAAGTGCCCCCCATGCCCCTATGGCGAGCCCCTAATGTTTCTAATCTAAGTATGGCCTTCCAAATTGAGTATAATTCTGACATTGTTTGGCTTAGACATGATTCAAGGCTCACCAATGTCACCAAAACTACCTCAATAAAGGTGTAACATAAATATTTCGAAATGGGGAACCACTATTACAAGTCTAGTCAAAACATATGGCTCCATCTGCAGTGCCAATTGGGGGTGGGGATGGGATTTCATACACAAGTGACTCTTTCAATTGTGGACCCTGGCAAAGGCCTTAAGTGAGACCACAGTTTATACAAAACAATTGTGTGTCTGTGTGAGTAATGTACCCATGATTTTTTCCTCTTTTCGTCTTGCAGAAACTTACCATGTGCAGTCCATCAAAGGAGGGCCTGAAGATGAAACTGTTTTTGAAGGTGAAAGGTTTGAGCCTACCACCAATTCAGAAGTCAAGCAGAAATTAATTGTAGAGGATGAAGGTAGATATATTTTACTTCTTTTCAAGTGTACACCTAAGGTGTAAATTTCAAAAATATGTTTTATAAAGTTGAAAAGTCAATTTCTGTGGTCTCACTACCATCCTCAGAATGGAACCATGCATGGCTGACCCATGATATAGAGTCTGAAGGTTAAGAGGTTGGTCCATTTAGTCTTAAGTGACCCTTCTGGGCAGGTACTGTAGCTCCTTCAGGGATCAACCCAAAGGTGCAATGTTAGGAAACATGGACGGTGCAATGTTAGGAAACATGGACAGTGCACATACAAGGGATTTGGATTAAAGGTGTGAATAGACCACACCAGACCAAATTGTTAAAAGTAAGGTTGTTTTGGGGTGCTGTTTGTGATTTTGGACCAAAATATTTAGGCTTTTTGATGTTGTTTCGGTCCTGGGTGGGTTGTCCATTTGAGACCCTAACCAAGAAAAACCAGAAATCACTGGCTCAAGTGTTGTGGACTTAACATCTTTTTGATTCCTTGTCTCAGGCAAAAGGAATCAATGCAGTCACCATGGTATGTGTGTGTGTGTGTTTGGGATGCTTGGCTTGTACACACAATATCTCAAGATAGAAATAATGGACACTTTTTCATACTTGGTGAATGGATATATCATCTTGAGAGGAAGAACCCAATTGTTTTTCATGGTGGTCAGAGGTCATGTCAGGTCAACAGAGGTCAAAAAGCAAAAACCTTGTAAACACGATATCTCAAGGTACAGATATAGTGTTTACAAGGTTTTGACCTTTTGACGACTGGTGACCCCAAATGACCTTTGACCTCCACCAAAAACAATAAGGATCATCTACTCAATATGAGCAATCCACATGGTAATTATGACTTCCCTCACATTTATCCTTCTGGAGATACCCTGTTTACAAGCAATTTCCAGCATATTTACCATTCGACCTCTTGTGACCCCAAATGACCTCTCACCTCCAAAAAGAATGGGGATCATGTACTCAATATGGGCAAGCTACCTGCCAAGTTTGAGGTCCCTCGGAGTTACCCTTCTTGTGATAGTGTTTACAAGGTTTTGACCTTTCGACCTCTTGCGACCCCAAATGACCTTTGACCGCCATTAAACAGGGTCACTTACACACACATAGATACGCACACACATACACCAACATCACCTTCACATAGATTCCTTGCCTGCCTTTGGCAAGGAATCAAAAACAATATGGTTCTTTCTTTCAATATGATAAATCCAAATATCAAGTATGAAAAGTATCCATCATTCCTATCAGTTTATCTTCTGACTTTAAAGCACCAATGTGCCAAGTATGCAAAGTATACATACTTTCTACCTTGATATAATGTTTACAAGGTTTGGGCTTTTTGACTTCTAGTGACCTGACATGACCTCTGACGTCTACCAAAAACTATAGCATCCTCCTACCAAGGTGATAAATCTGTAAACTAAGTATGAAAATTATCCATCATTTCCATCTTGACACATTATGTTTACAAGCAATTCCCAAGGTTTTCAAAGTTTTACTGTATGTCACCTCAGACAATCTTTGAACTCTACCAAAAAACAATAGCCAGCATCTTCTGACTATAAAGCACCTACATGCCAAGTATGGAAAGCATACATACTTTCTAACTTGAAATATCATGTTTACAAGGTTTTTGCTTTTTGACTTCTGGTAACCCGACATGACCTCTGACCTTCACCAAAAGCAATAGGTTCTTGCTATCAATATGACAAATCTATAAACTAAATATGAAAAGTATCCATCATTCCTACCTTGAGATCTCGTGTTTACAAGCAACTTCCAATTTTACTCCCTGTGACCTCAGATAAACTTTGAGCTCTATCAAAAACAACAGGCACCATCTTCTGAATATAAAGTAATCACATGCTAAGTATAGAAGGTATCCATCCTTTCTAATCTCAAGAAGGGTAACTGAGCAATCTCATACTTAGCATGTGGATTTTCCGTATTGATAGAAGATCCTTATTGTTTTGGGGTGGAGGTCAAAGGTCATTTGGGTCACTAAAGGTCAGAAGGTTAAATTCTTGTAAACATGAATCTCCAGAAGGATAAATGTGAGGGATGTCATACTTACCATGTGGATAGTCCCTATTGAATAGATGATCCCTGTTGTTTTCGGTGGAGGTCAAAGGTCATTCGGGTCACCAGTGGTTAAAAGGTCAAAACCTTGTAGACACGATATCTCAAGAAGGTTAACTCAAGAACTCAAGAAGGATAAATGTGATGGATTTCATATGTAGCATGTGGATTGCCCATATGTAGTAGATGATCCCTATAATTTTGGTGGAGGTCAAAGGTCATTTGGGGTCACCAGATGTCAAAAGGTCAAAACCTTGTAAACATGATATCTCAAGAAGGTTAACTGATGGATGTCACACTTGACATGTGGATTGTTTGTATTAAGTAGATGATCCCTATTATTTTTCATGAAGATCAAAGGTCATTTGAGGTCACAAAAGTTCCATACCCTAATAAACATGATATTTTAAGGAGGGAAGCTATGAGGGATCTCATACTTGGCTTGTGGTTTGTTTATATTTAGCATGTAGGTCATTTTGGGTCACAAGATTTCAAAAGCTTTTGACTTTATTAACATGATATCTCAAGTAGGATAAATGTGAGGGATCCCATGCTTGTCATGTGGGTGATTCATGTTTGTTACAATATATCCATATGGCAAGGAATCACTAAGCCTTTTGGCTTTCTGGTTGGATGTGTAATGGTCAGAAAATGAACCCCATTCTTTTTGATAGAGATCATAGGTTGCACAAGGTCTCCCTAGGTGAAACAGCAAAAACCTTGGAAATTGCTAGTAAAAGGAATAGCTCAAGATGCAAAGATTGATATATTTAACATCCTTTTGTCAAGGAATCACTAAGCCTTTGGGCTTTCTGGTTTTGTGGAACAAAGTCCCATCCCCCCTAACCAAAATTGTAACTAGTCCCTTGGTACTGCAAGAAGCTCTGTAATAGGTCCACATGAAATCCTCCACTAAATTGCTGTCTGTTTTGTACTTTCATGCAAAAGACCCCATCCCCATATATCAACTAAAAGCCCCTTACATATCCTTCTATAAAACTTAACCTCTGTTTCTTAGGTTTGTTCAAGGTGTACTTGTAGCTTTGATGGCTTAGGAGGTTGAAGCTTAGTCTAGGGTGGGTCTAGGTTATTAGGAAACTAGTAATTGGGTGGTAAAGATATCAAAATCCACACCAACTCAGACCTTTTGTATGGATTTGTTTAAGTGAGTACAAGAATTTTGATACTGTGGTTGTGGATCAAAAGTCATTTGTAGAAACCTAAGGCCAAACAAGCACGACATTTCAAAATGTGATTGTATACTTTGGAAAATTTTGTATTATTGGACTAAACTTGCTTGGTCAATAAACTACCAGTAGGAGCTGTTTATGGTGAAAAAGCTGAATGAAATCAAGTGCAATTAAATCTCCTGGTTTGGATTGGACACAGATTTGCTCACCTTTTGTTCCTGTTACTGAAATGTGATTATTTTGCTCTCCTTAAGTTGGAATTTATCGTTACCAGTCATTTAGGGTATGTTTTGAAATCCATAGTCTGAAAGTACACCCACAGCTTCTTGCTGTTAATCAATGTCAGTGAATTGAGTTTTGTCACTTTTCTTTGGAGTTTCTAGTAAGAGCTGTTGCCTTCTCTCTTGCTCCAGCTCAGGATATCATTGAAATTGTAGATTTAATTGAAAAATTGTGATTGTTACAGTGAAAAAATGAACTTATTTTTAATTTTCTTTCATTTCGAAGTTTGTCACGTTTACAATATTTTTCCTTAAGGTGGTCAGATGCACTCATCTAGTCCTCAACCAATGTCTTCATTCTTTGATAAAAGTCAGTGGAACAGTGGTGCTGTAAGTTTGAATTGTTTTGGGATGCAGAAAAATAGTAGCTGCATTGTAAGAAAGGAAAAATCACTCCCTGGAACTGAGTTTTTAAAGAACAGAATGGAAGATCAGTGTGAGCTGTCTGAGAGTTCGGAAAGAGAGTTCGGAGAACCAGAAAGTATCTGCAGCATTGAAAAACCATTTCAGTCAGAGTTGGGTAAGTTTCAGTCCCATAGGAAAACTATGGCGAATCAGCATGGAATGATACATGCTGCTAAGAAACAGTACCAGTGTCAGTACTGTCATAAGTCGTTTTGCCAGAAAATTCAGTGGAAGAGACATGAGTTGAAGCATGCAGATGAGAAACCTTTGCAGTGTCAATTTTGTGAGAAGGCATATATGCTGAAAAAGAATCATGAGAAACATGAAATGACTCATAATGGACAAAAACTGTTCAAGTGTCAGTTTTGTAGTAAGTCATTTACCCAGAAAAAACACCAGAAGAGGCATGAGATTACCCATACAGGTGAAAAACCCTACAAGTGCAAGTTTTGTGGGAAAGGATTCACCTGGAGTCAGGTATGCAAAAGACATGAAATGACTCATACAGGTGAGAAACCATTCAAATGTCGGTTTTGTGAGAAGGTGTTCAACAGGAAACTTTACTGTAAAAAACATGAAGAAACTCATAAAACTTGCAAGCCTTCTAAGTGTCAGTTTTGTGAGAAATATTCTTGTAGAAGACATAAACTGAATCATCATACTGGTGGGAAGCCTTTCAAGTGTCAGTTCTGTGAGGCATCATTTAACAGGAAAGAGCACTGTAAAAAACATGAAGAAATTCATTCAGGTGGCAAATCTTTCAAGTGTCAGTTTTGTGGAAAGTCATTTAGCCATAAAGCTGACCATAAAAGACATGAGAGGATTCATACAGGAGAGAAACCCTTCAAGTGTCACTTTTGCAAGCAGAAATTTACCACAAAGCAATGTTGCAAAAGACATGAATCATGTCATACAGGTGATAAGCCCTTCAAGTGTCAGTTTTGTGAGAAGTCATTTGTAGCAAAACAGGATCACCAAAGACATGAAGTGACTCATACAGGTGAGAAACCCTTCAAGTGTCAGTTTTGTGCGAAGTCATTTGTCCAGAAACGTGACTGTCTGGGACATGAAATGACTCATACAGGTGACAAACCTTTTAAGTGTCAGTTTTGTGAGAAGTCTTATACACAGAAATATATATGTAAAAGACATGAAAAAACTCATAGTGGTCACAAGGTCTTTAAATGTCAGTTTTGTGAGAAGTCATTTGTGAAAAATAGTGACTGCAAATTACATGAAATAACCCACACAGGTGACAAATGTTTCAAGTGCCATTTTTGTGAAAAGTTTTTTTCACTGAATTATGTACGCCGAAGGCATGAGAAGACTCATACAGGAGAAAAAAAAGGCTACAAGTGTAAGTTTTGTGAAAAAGCATTCACCTGGCAAACATGGTGTAGGAGACATGAAATGACCCATACAGGTGAGAAGCCCTTCAAGTGTCAGTTTTGTGAGAAGTCATTTACTCAAAATTCAAACTGTACCTCCCATGAAAGAACTCACACCAAATGAGAAATGGTTCCATTTTCAGTTTTAGGAAAAACTCGTTCAGTGTCAAAAGGAATTGGAGGCATTTGTCCTGAAGTAAAACTGTAAAAATATGAACTGACCTTCACAGGTAAGAAACCTTTAAGTATCAGATTTGTATTAAGAAGTCATTTGTAAAAAAATGTGATTGTGAACGACAGGATTTGGCTCGTGCAGGTGACAAACGTTTTTAGTGTCAGTTCTGTGAAAAGTTATTCTAGCAAAAATGTATATGGCACAGATATTGGAGGACTCATTCTAGTTAAAAACCTTAAAAGTGTCAACTTTGTTAGAAAGTGTAACTGGAATCATATTATGTAAAATAAATGCAGTGACTGTTATGTCCTAAAAGAGCATTAGAACTTGGTAGTCAGCATGAATAGCTGTAGTTCACTCTCAAGCAGCTTTATCTCCTCTATCTTTATTTGGCGAGCCTTTGTCTTAAGGCATGTGTTTTGCACACATTACACAACAGAATGTAGTACCTAACATGAGATTAACTTGCATAACATGAAGAGGTACAAAGACATTAAATGCACATACAAGATATCGTAAGGTGTTGGATTCATCACTCCCTCCCTTGTAGCTAATGACCTTATAGCAAATCAACAGTCAACATTTTCCTTGACTGACTACATTGAAAAGTAGTTGACTGAAAACAACTCAGTTTAAAGAATCAAAGCATCAATCACTCATATAAAAATATTAACTGCACCTGATCCCACATTTCCAGAATAGTATTGTAAAACAACGACTGTCAAAAATCTCTCCAATACTTACCCTCGAGTGCAACCACAGTATGAAACTACAACTTTCATAGTATTTCCTACACTACAATATGCAATGCCCGATGAATGCATGTCTGTTTATATAATCAGTAAGCCAGCCTCTTAGGGGGTCAAATGATTCTTCCTGATTTACTGACCTTAACTAAAGAAGTGGAATCTGGGCCAGCTTGGGAGGAGTTCTCCTTGGGATTTCTGCTTGCCTTGTTGAAGGGGATGGAGGTGGTATTGGGTTGAGGTTCTGACTGTGTTAGTTCACAAGGTTTATAGCCTCTTTCAACCTGGTTCTCCAGTTTAGGAAGCCCAGTACTGGGGTTGTTATCCTGGTTTCATTCAGTATGAGATGATCTGAATTGATGAACTTTCAATTGTTTCCTGGAATTGTAAGTAGGTAGGTACCTGGACCGTTGATCGAGAGTGTGGGCCCTAGAATCCATTGTTCCCTTCCCCCTCTTGTATTTCGTACCCTCACTGGTTGAGTAAGATCAAATTTTCTCACAGTGGGAACCGTGGGATCCTTACCATCTCTGTGCTGCTTAGCAGCAGTTTGCCTCTTTTCCACCTTCCTTTGTAAGCAAGGCTTCATTAAAGAGAGCTTAGTCTTGGGTCATGGTTTGAAAAAACTCAGAGGGAGTATTCCCTGTTGTGGAGTCCAGTTGTTCCCTTGGGAAAACAATACACTAGAAACTGTGTGAAACAATGCCTTTACACTTCTTTACAC
The DNA here is from genome assembly GCA_029531755.1 of Holothuria leucospilota. Lineage (NCBI taxonomy): Eukaryota > Metazoa > Echinodermata > Holothuroidea > Aspidochirotida > Holothuriidae > Holothuria > Holothuria leucospilota. The sequence goes on from CM055961.1 coordinate 85,826,771, forward strand.
TTGACTTACTAAATGCATTCTTAAAGGTCAGAACATTGCATTCAGCCAGACTGTTACTTGCAGGATGATAAAGTGCAGATAACATGTGTTCCACATCGTTTGACTTAAGATATGCCTTAAATTCATCTGAGGTAAATAGCTGAACAGCAAAGGAGGTAACATGCAAACAATGACCTTAAAGCATTTATGGTGGCTAAGCTAGTAATACTACACATAGGAAGTATTTGGAGTCCTTTGAACAACTGTCTACTACAAGCCAAAAAGTTTGGCCTTTGATCTCGATGTAATCGATGGGAATTCTTTGTCAAGGCCGAGTGGCCCATGAACCTGAATACACTGTGTGCATTTTCGTAACTTCTCAATGTCCTTATGACCGACTGCAGTGGTCAAGTGGTTAGAGCATCTGACTTGCAGCCGGAAGGTCTAGGGTTCAAATCCTGGCCGGGTCATACCAAAGACTTTAAAAGTGGAACCTACTGCCTTTGTGCTTGGTGCTCAGCATAAACAATGGAGTAGGGAAAACAAGCCAGTGAGCCACAACTGGAAAAAAGGCCGTGGTCGTCTCGACTTGAACCAGTTGGTTGGAAACTGGGACGTTAAACCTCATCTAACCTAACCTAACCTTATCAATGCTTGACCACCAGACGTGAGACGGCATGAGAGCTTCATCCTACTCATGCCTGGATGACCCTCGTGTAGCTCTTTCAGGAGAGCTTCTTGCACTTTTGTGGGAATGATTACCCTTCTTCCTCACAGAAGACATTCGTCCTCTAGAGACAATTCGTCTCTTCGCACGAAGTGTGGCTGCAAATTTGGATTATCAGTATGGTCATGCCAACCGTAGAGTGTTAATTTGTACACTTTAGCCAAAATTGGATCACGGTAAGTACCAGTTGCAATTTCAGAAGCCGTGATGGGAACATCGTCCACTCTAGGTGGACCATTTGAGTTGTTTTACGAGCTGGTGATAACATCAGAACTGATATGTGACCCCCGCATTTCATGTGACTGGGCAAGCTTTGATTTTGCCTTCTTTAACATTAGATGACTTTCTTTAGCCCTCTGCAATACTTTGAACAGTCTTCCAACATGCTCTTTCATGTCTTTGGTCCTAATGAAAATGTCATGAACGATTACCTTAATATTTAGGATACCCTCACAAATTTGGTTTACAAGTCTTTGAAACACCCCAGTTGCTGAAAGTTAATCTGCAAAATTGATAAAATTGTCATATGACCCAGGCATGTTGAACTTTACGTAGTGTCTACCCCTGTCACTGACCTGCGAAAATGCTTGACCTGCATCTAGTGCTGTAAACATAGTTGCATAAGGTAATTGTGTAGCTACATTGTCTACAGAGGGTAGTGCTCCCCTTTCATAGCCTTATGCAGCTGTTTAGGATCAATGCATAGTGGTACATCACCATTTGTTTTCCCTACAATCATCATACCATTAAACCAGTCGGTCAGTTCTGAGACCTTCGTTATTACCCCAAGTTTTCACATGCGATCAAGTTAATTTTTTCCTCATCTCTGAATGCATGTGCGATTCGTTTTGATGATTGAAAAATTGGTTGGACATTCCCATCAGTCTGAATGGGGTAATTTTCTTCTAGGGTTCCTAGCCCATTGGATGCTTCTCAGAAGCTCGCTATGATCTCTTCTGGTGTCCATTAACAGTGTTATTACCTACTGCATCAACTGAAAACAACCTTCTGATTAATTTCAGGGTGACTGAGACGTAGAAAGCCGTAATGTTGGCACTAGGTCCGTCTTCTTTGAAATTGCAGAAGGTATGTGGTACCTGGCCTCACTTAACACCAAGAGTTGCTGCTTCCTTAGCCCATTGTCCTGTGTGCCAGTCTAGTTCCATCTTGATCATTTTAGCTTCTCTTTCGACAGTATATCATAGATGGTCTTGGGCAAAATGTTTAATTCTGCTCCTTCCTCAAGTTTCAGCTTGACTGGTGCATCTGTAATGTGTAAGTCTATATGCCACCCATCACTGAGTGGCTTTTGCTCCTTCACCATAGAAATAAAAAATTCTTGGTCTGAGTCATTCCTTACTTCTCTCTTCAATATTGTTGACTGACTTGTGGTTTCTACCAGACGTAGTGAGTACGTACTTGTACCCATCGTTTTGCACAACTGCCTGTACTCGTACTCATGAGAATGTTTTTGTGCTCAATTCTCGTAGTCACAGATTTGGGGCTTTCTTCACTAGGGCCGATGTTAAATCTGTCGCTCGTACTCATGGAAAGGACGTACTTGTACTGGTACTCACAACTAGAGACGTGCTACTTGCACTCGTACTCATGAGAATTTATTCTTACTATAACTCTGGTTTCTACTGTCTCTCTTTGGGGATTTCTTTTTTGATCTGCACATTGATGCAGAGTGTCTTAACTTCCTTTGATCAAAGGCCTAAGGCAAAGACTCAAAGGCCTAAGGCAAAGACTCAAAGGCAAACACTTTCTTGGCCCATGCCTACGATCGCATTTCCCATGTCGAGAGTGTCATTCTCCTGGTCTGATTTGGCTTTGTTGATTCTGTTCATAATCTTATGATGGTATCAAGAAATCACAGAGAAGGTCAGACTCGCACGAGATTGCTTTTGCACCACAGTGACCACATGCAAGTTAGTAACAATTAATTCTCCTGCTAGTCGTTGATTCCTTGCATTAGATATGTGACGATCATGTGTCATATTTTTCTTTGGATTACAGTATTTTTCTTAGCAGCTGTAATATCAAAGCAGGGATTTGTTTTGTCTTCATCGTTGTCCCTTTGAATCGTGTTTTAGCTTTCGACAGTGTCTGGTATGAAGCAGTGTTATAGCCGGTACTTTTTGTCTTTCTTTTTGAGACCAGTCGTGACGGAATAAATTTAGTAGCTGAAATCTTCGGGAGTTTTCCGCTAGATTCCCACCATAATTTAATTGCAGTGGCAGGCTCTTTCCCTTTTACCCTTGCAGAACAGTAAAGTAAAACAAGAACTCCATAAGATTTTAGGAAAGTTTTTAAACCAAACAAACTTCCCAATGTACAGTACTCACAATTGGTGGACAATCTCCAGAGTGTGATTGCTACTCTGGTTCATACGGTAATCAGTTTTCTCATTACTGTGGACCGCTTTTGAATATGTGGCCGAAGGGCTCCACAAATGGAAGAAAAGGTTTCTCTGTCAATGCGGAAATTTTCTTTCCAGACTATGTCAGTGAAGTTAGGTAACATGTTTTCCCACACTGCCGAACTCCTCTGTTTCATCCAAAGACGCCGAAGCGAAGGTCGTTTCGTGTGTACCAAAGAGAGGGCTGTGGCGAGAACAAACGAACGTTGGCGTTTACGCCTACGCCTCTCTTGCATCAGTTTGGCAGTATTTTTTCTTTTTCTGATAAACCCTGATAGGGTGTTCCATGTCTTTCTCAACAGTCGAAAACCGAATTTAAGAAGGGTTAGAGAAGCCAATAATGTTCCTATAGAAAGGGATCGATGTTCAAATCCAAGTTTTGGCATCCACTCCAGTGAGCTAGTATTTTAATTTGCGTTAAGAGTGTAAAAAAGTTGAAAGTCAGCGGCCCGGTATAACTTGCGTAGTCATCAAGCATGGACCTGTACAGTGAGGATGTAGGATTACGAGGATGGTAATTTTCCTAGGACCATGCATGCACTGCGTCATAAATTGGTCAGGTTGGCAGGGTAAGTTCATTAATAAACGGAAAAGTGCGTATAACAAGTGAGTTATAAACAAAGAACCTTGTGTTCGGTAGAGAAGGACGTGTGACATTGTCAAAGCAACGTGGAAGTTCTGTCGATCTCAGGCCGGGTGTGCTATATACAACACAAACTGGTAGTTACAAGGGGATAGGTAGTTAACTATGACCACATGATGCTAATACTTGTCTGGCTTTTACGCCATCCTCATGATCAAAAGCTCATGGGGTATTAATGTGCCCCCTTATCCATAGAACTTTGGACCGCCCGAACGTAGTAGGCTTCCGAGTAATTTCCACTTTGTAAAAGTTACAATTTTAACATGATAATTATATTTTGGTTAAGCCATACAATCTCTTCTACTCTCTAGACATAAAGTCTATGTCTAGAACTAGTCCGACGTCAGCCTTTCGATAATGTCGGGAATTTGTTGCGGACAGCCCAGTTCGACGCTGTTAGTTTTTTGATAGACACATGGCTCAATATAAACTTATGTAGGCCTTCTTCCGGGTTATATGATAGACGACTGGGGTAAGACGTCCCCCCCCCTTAAGTTAATTAGGTCATAATTACTAAAAAAAAAAGCAAGTTTGATGTATTTTTACATCAGTGGAAATGCTAAGTAAAGAGGAATAATACCAACATACGGTGCTAAAGTTGCTTTGGCAGAAATAAAAATTAGCCAAACGTATTTTTCGGAAAGTGGGCTTCTTCCCCCGGCGCTGGCGCAAAGAGCCCACCCTGGGGCCTTTCACCCCATGTAACACTTTGTGTGGATATATGTATATTCTGTGGTTCTGACAATTTCTTGTTGTTAGAGGCAATAAGGTAAACATTAAAAAGTGAAATTTGCATAAAATTTATGAGGTAAATAGCATACTCTAAACTGTTGAATATAATAAGAAATATGTGTACATAATTGTTGAGTTGGCGAGAACGTCTTTGGCAAAATTGACTTTATTTTCTTCCTACTTCAAAAGCTATAAATACTTTTATTAGAAACACAACCGACACTAAACTGGTAAATGAATACAACATACATAGAATAAAAGCTCATTGCAACTGTGGCGGACAGGGGTGTAGATAGCAGAACAGTTAGGTCCAAAATTTGACACTGAATTTGTGTCAGTCATTTGAGTGTGCGTGTTGGAGGTGCGTGCTGCAACTAGTCTTCACTGTCATCTGAATCACAGTTCTGACAGATGTATCCCCCTTCGCCAGGTGTGCGTTCCTCGTGGTTATCATGACAGTCCAGCTGCCAGGGTTTTGTGGCTGTGGCGACCATGTGGGATTAGCACGTTTGTCCTTTACAGATTGCTTTGCAATCTGGCAGAAATGTCGCAGCCATTTCAAGAAGCTCTCTTCATCGGCCCAGCCACTCTCAGTGCAATGACCGATGGCTCCAGCTGGCCCGTTATTCATTAAGGTGTCCACAATGCCTTTTGGGATGGTGGGGAACCAGGCTTTATACCTTTTAGCCATGATTCCGTTCCAACGATGATATCAGGTTTAATATACTGTACTACAGTAGCAAATTCAGCAGTTTTGTCTACAATACTCCTACAGTTAACAGTTATCAATCTTAAATTTGATTTTTGTGGTACACAAAGATGACGATTTCTGATCTCTTCTCTGATAAGGTAGACTCACAATTTTGGGATGATGGGGAACCAGGCTTTAAACCTTTAAGCCATGATTCTGTTCCAGCGATGATATAAGGTTTAATAAACTGTACTTAGCAAATTCAGCAGCTTTGTCTACGATACTCCTACAGTTAACAGTCATCAATCTTAAAGGGAGAATGCAGTCACCCCAGTAAAGAATTGTATAGTAGACTATCCTATATCCTGAATGGCTCTTGAGAATCATGTGATAGTATTTTTCTCACTCAATTGTAAAATTTACAAGGAGCAACTGCTTGAATTACCTTGAATATGCAATATTTATGTTCTAACATATCATGAAAGATACTTGGTAGAGAAATAAGAAGAAATTTGTGACATTTAGCTATTGTTTCAAAATAAGTTTGGGGTGACTGCTTCTGACCTTTAAAGTTGATTTTTGTGGTAAACAAAGATGAAGATTTATGATTTCTTCTGTGATAAGGTAAACTCACAATTTTGGGATGGTGGGGAACCAGGCTTTATACCTTTTAGCCATGATTCCGTTCCAACGATGATGTCAGGTTTAATATACTGAACTACAGTAGCAAATTCAGCAGTTTTGTCTACGGTACTCCTACAGTTAACAGTCATCAATCTTAAATTTGATTTTTGTGGTAAACAAAGATGACGATTTCTGATTTCTTCTGTGATAAGGTTAACTCAGTGAGCTTTCTGGGAAAAATGAACATGGGAGGAATGTAAATTCCAACGGCATTGGTAGCGCAGATAACAGTGACGGCTTTTCCTCTTTCGTGGCTGGTCATTTTCCCTACTTCTAGTGTTCCCTTCGTGGAACTAATGTTCCCAGGCTTCCGAACATTTGACACCCCAGTCTCATCCATATTCTATATCCGCGCTACGCTGTACTCGTGGGTAGTCAGAACACCTCTGTGGACATCAAAAAACATCTGAACTTGTGGCCTGCTAAAGCCAACTGCTCTAGCAATGTTCATCGCTTCCATTGCCAGCTCTGGGTGTTGTGACTTGAAGCCGCTAAGCCAATCGTATCCAGCCGTTTTGTTGTCTATGTGGAAGCTATGTTTTATCCCCATTTGACTGGCAAAATCATAGGCTTGTCGGCGGACATCTTTCGTAGTTGGACCTAATAAAGCCGCCTCCATATCCTGAATCTTTGCCACAAGGTCAGCCTCATATGTCTTATTGATTCCTTGCCAAAGGCAGAAGGAATCTATGCGATGGTGATGTCGTGTGTGTGTGTGTATATAAGTGTGTGTGTGTGTGTATGTGTGTGTGATGCTTTGCTTGTAAACACGATATCTCAAGAAGGGTAACTATGACTGAGCTCATACTTGGTGTGTGGGTTAGTCATATTGAATAGATGATCCCTATTGTTTTTTATGGAGGTCAAAGGTCATTTGGGGTCACATAAGGTCAAAAGGTCAAAACCTTGTAAACGTGATACCTCAAGATGGGTAACTCCGAGGGATCTCATACTTGGCAGGTAGGTTGCCCATATTAAGTAGATAATCCTTATTCTTTTTGGTGGAGGTCAAAGGTCATCTGGGGTCACCAGAGGTCAAATAGTAAATACCCTGGAAATTGCTTGTAAACACGGTATCTCCAGAAGGATAAATGTGAGGGATCTCATACTTACCATGTTCATTGCCCATATTGAGTAGATGATCCCTATCGTTTTTGGTGGAGGTCAAAGGTCATTTGGGGTTACCAGTGGTCAAAAGGTCAAAACCTTGTAAACACTATATCTCAAGAAGGGTAACTTTGAGGGATCTCATACGTAGCATGTGGATTGTCCATATTGAGTAGATGATCCCTATTATTTTTGTTAGAGGTCAAAGGTCATTTGGGGTCATCAGAGGTCAAAACATTAAAACCTTGTAAACATGATATCTCCAGAAGGGTAACTGTGAGAGATCTCATAGTTAGCATGTGGATTACCCATATTGAGTAGATGATCCCTATTATTTTTGGTGGAGGTCAAAGGTCATGTAGGGTCACCACAGGTCAAAGGTCAAAACATTGTTCACATGATATCTCAAGAAGGGTAACTGTTAGGGATCTCATACTTAGCTTGTGTATTGCTCATATTGAGTAAATCATCTCTATAATTTTTGGTGCAGGTCAAAAGTCATTTCGGGTCACCAGAGGCCAAAAGGTCAAAACCTTGTAAACACTATATCTCAAGAAGGATAACTGTGAGGGATCTCACACTTGACATGTGGATGATCCCTACTATTTTTCGCGCAGGTCGAAGGTTATTTAAAGTCACAAAAGGTCAAGAGCTTGTAAACATGATATCTCAAGAAGGGTAACTATGAGGGATCACATACTTGGCCTGTGGATTGTTAATATTTAGCATGCCATGTAGGTCATTTTGGGTCGCAAGATTTCAAAAGCGTTTGACCGTATTAACATGATATCTCAAGTAGGATAGCTGTGAGGGATCTCATGCTTGTCATGTGGGTGATTCATGTTTGTTACAATATATCAATATGGCAAGGAATCACTAAGCCTTTTGGCCTTCTGGTTTGTATCTGGCCGAAATCTTCCCAAAACAACCGACCCTGGCTAATTAACAACATCTCCATCCCTATGTCGCCGAAGTAACCTTGGTGAAATACCATATGCCTTTGCGGTTGACTTTAAAGCGGCACCACCAGCGATAGCCGCAAGTGCCCTCTGTATTAAAGTCCTTTTGTGTATAGGAGGCTCTTTCTGTTTTACGTTTGTATGTACGCGGCATCTTGATAACTCAGTATATGAAGAAGAAATTTAAGGAGAAAGCCTATAACGATTATGTATTAATACATACTGTTTCTACAGGGCCTATGCTCTCGGGATAAATCGCCTCCTCCACTGGGGTAGAGAGCCGGGGGAAGGCATTTTACCCAAATGCACAGTAAGCCCTATACCCCAATGGGAACCATTTTTAGATTAGTGCGTTATGGCTGGTCTACGTGAGGAATACAAAACTAGCAATGGAAATCCTAGGTAATCCAAATAATTAGACACTGAAAAACACATGTATATTGTATGGTCCCCTGGGCCTGCTATGACACATATTCTAACCCCCAAATTTAAAGGAAATACCTTCAAAGTTTGTCATAAAACTTTCAGCAGTTCTTGTGAGACTCCTAAACCCGTGGAAGTCATGTGCGAGGAGTCTTCATCGATGAGGGCAGTAGGTAGCTATTATAACATCCCATTCAGCCGAAAGCGGAGGGAGGCTTTTTACCCCCGTCTACCTTGTACCTAAAACTGGAGTCTGACATCCTACTTGAAAGAGACATTGTAAGTAGTGGAGTATTTAGGGGGTGGGGCATTGGACCACCCCCCCCCCCTTACTGATGCCGATTTAATTATCTTCCTTTTTGTACCTAAAATACGTAAATTTTTAACACAAATTTTACTTCAAAGGTACGTGGCACGAGATTTCATATAAGTCACCTAATTTTCCAAAAATCAAAGGGAAAGAGCACACACCTCGCCCTTTCCACCCCTCCTCAGGCCGGCGATAAAATACTGCATTTCCCCCCCCCCCCGCCCCCTCGACATAAATCATGTTCACGTCACTGATTGTCAACATATTTCACAATTGGGTGTTTGTTTTTATCCGGGCCTAGCCTGATACGTTGTGCACATATAAATTAGAACAGGCTGGGTATAGATTGTACCAATGTTATGGTCATAAACAGAAAAAACATGGGGACGGGCAACATCTATAGATGTCACCATGCCCCGGTTTTACCACCGCATGAGCTCAAAATTCTCCCAGCAGTGTGGAGATTCAACCTGAGAGCCTCACTTCACGGCCCATGGTGGGGTCTCTGGGTAACGCCGCGGTGGGAGGGGGCGCTTTTACGAAATTGTCGGTATTAGACTGAATCTTTTACGCTTCTTCAAATTACGGTGGACGGGCACATAACAGGCCACAAAGTTTACACATTGACATTTTTCAGTTATAACATTGCTGCATCGAACCAGTGATATGATAACGTAAGATCCACTACTACACATTCAGCGACGCTTAGTCCTTCATTTTGGTTTACCCTCCCGGCGAAACGTTGCCCCCCCCCCCCAACCCATCCCACCCCGAAAACTGGCGACGCCACTAATGTTAGGAATTTCTTGTGGACAGTCCAGTTCGACGTTCGTTTATTGATAGAGACACGCAGTTAGAAAATATCGCTCTCAATATAAACTTTTGTAGACCTTTCGGGTTATACACGGTTTACAGTACAGATTCATTTGACATTTATCCTAATAATGTTCCTTTGATAAATGCAGTGGCTGTAAAAAAAAAATAGCACCAGTCCGACATCGACGAATGAATTGTACTGGCCATGGTTCGTGTGCTACAGTTGTAGCCTAGACCAGTGTTCATAGGTTTTCAGAAACATGTTTGTGCGTTAGAACCAACTTTCCCTCGCACTCCACGGGCGTGCTTGCTTGCTTTTCATTGCTGCAGTAGCCCGTACTTGTATTTCATTGGTAGTTTAGTTTATTGCTTACGTGCGGTGTGATTCTGGGTAAACCCTTTTGTAAACACGCAGGGTGACACGGATAAAACACGTGGGGGTTTCTTGTGGTTAAGTAGTTACGGCCGGGGTGCGTGTTTTTTTTTTTTTTTTCAGGACGAGTGGGGGTCATTTCATTTTTATACCTTAACCTTAATCTTAACCTGAGCATTATTTTTCATTGTCATGATTTAAATGGAAATTTCCGAAAATTGCCCCCATTGGTCCTATGGGAAAAAATCCGTGGCCGGGGCAACACCGCGAGTAGGTGGGAACGCGGTATTGGAGTGTTTTACTTTGCTGTACTTTCCTATAAAATTGGTACGAGATAATATTAGCATCAGCACCTGTGTTAATTTTAAATTCAACTGGTCTCCGGTTTACTCTAATGTGTACCTTCCATTCTTCTTAGTTTGTTGCTTTGACTGTGCAGTGTCCTAAAAAAGAACTCGTCTGATTCTTCTTTTTCGAGTGTATTGATATGCACGGTTAGCTGACCTTCTTGAGCAGCGCCGTGGTACTGAGTTTGCATTCTTTCCTCTTTTGTCATTCCATCGAGTACTTAATTTGACACACCGCTGCGAAGTGGTTTCGTTTATTACACATTCGACATAATTGTCCAATTGTAGGGCAGTTACCATTTGTTGCATTTACTTTGTGCAGTCGTATTTTTTCTTCTCTTTGTTGGGACTTTGTTTTCCAATGGCAGCAACTGTCCCTTGACCCTCGGTCAACGGTCAGTCATTTGTGTTTTTTAGTTAGTAACAAAATCCCGGATGCAACAGCTGCCTTAGTAAGTTTGGATACGGAAGAAGAGCACTTTGTGCTGAAAAAAAGAACAAAGATCGATCTACGCTTCATACAAATAAAAGAATTTTTCAAAATGTTAACAATTAAAATACGAAATATGGTAGAGCTTTCTTTTTGTCATAATGTTAGATTAAATTTAGGAAATTGTGTGTACTGATTGTAACTTTGCATTGTATGTTTTACATTTTATGTGTGAAAGTCTCACTATCGAACATTTGTTTAATTATAGTAGTGATTTCATTGTCACAGTGAGAGCTTTCAATTAAAATCCAGCAATAGGGCGTAATTTATGTAAATGTTTGTACGTATTTGTCAGGTGGATGGGATTTTTTTAAACTATTTTAAAAGACAAACTGGACCTCCAGTTTATGCTATCACACTATCACACTATCACACTATCACACTATCACACTATCGAACATTTGTTTAATTATAGTAGTGGTTTCATTGTCACAGTGAGAGCTTTCAAGTAAAATCCAGCAATAAGGCGAAATTTATGTAAATGTTTGTACGTATTTGTCAGGTGGATGGGATTTTTTAAACTATTTTAAAAGACAAACTGGACGTCCAGTTTATGCTGATGAGGTGACCTTCAAGCATGGTTTAGAACTATGATAGCGATTTTTTTAAATATTGATCGATGGAATGTTTTGTAAAAATCTTTACAGAACAGAAACTGGTTGTAATGACACTGAGTGTATTGTGACTGCATGTAACGAGCAATGCAAATTGATACCAGGAACTCAATAAAGAGACTTTTGAGAAGAAATAAAGTCATTTTCTGTTTTCACTTGTGCATTAGTGAAGGGTACATATACCAGGGGCAGATCCATGATTTCACAAAGAGTGTTGGGGGAGGAGGGAGCTAAAGCCTTAGGACAAAGTTTGCACCTTCGAGCTTCAAATGTATTTACATAACTCATGTACCTCGCAGGCGCGGATTCAGGATCTTGAGAAAGGGGGGCGCACACCCGTCGGCCAAAGGCCGACGAGCAAGCGCCGAAGGCGCGAAACTACTGCCGGGGGCTTGAGGGTCCTCCCACAAGAAAATTTGAATTCTAGATGCGCTTAGATGCGATTTCCCAGCATCTGGGAAGGATATTTTCCATATCTATTTGCTCATTTTTTCGGAGTATTTAAATCGTTGGTCATCGAAAAAAGGGGGACGTGCGCCGGGTGCGCCCCCACCTGCCTCGTTGAGTGTTTTGACTGATGCATAGATGCAAAGTATGTGAAAATGACTCACCAAGGATTTTAGGTCTCGCACGTAGAAGAATCTGAACCATAGGCGTCGATCCTGGGGGACAAGGGTGGTCAGACGTACGGTGATCCCCTCCCCACCCCTATTGGTCGAAGAAGCAATCATCGGAATACTCCCATATTATCGTTAAGAACTGAAGAGAGCACCAATCCAGGTTTTGTCCTAAACTAAGCAAAGTTTATGAAATAAAAGCCTCAAACTTTCGGTACGCGAAGTGTCTTTAACTTGTTTTCAGAATTCTGTCCCTTATACCTTTTCACGAGTGGGTTTTATATATAAAGACTCACAATGAAAACAAAACTAGCGATCGCTCTGTGGGTATGGTTTTATTTGTTGCTACCATAAACCCACCAAGAAAAAAAAACGTGAAACGAAGCAAAGAAAAAAACCTTTCAATACTGTCCTCACATATATAATATAAATAAAATCGATATTTGAAAAGAAAAAAGACCCTCGTTTTTCCACGTTTTTCGCTAATATTAGAAACACAACTTCGAACGTCTAAAACAATTGACTCACTTATTTTCTCCTCCGTATATTTGCTCTGTTTACACAATATGTTTTGCATATAATAACATATACATATTTACATTAATGTCGATTTGCAAAAACAAGCAAAGACTTTACTACTTTTGCAATACTTAAAGGGGAATTTTCGTCATCCCAGACGGTTCCAATTCTCCCAACTATGCATCTTCTAGCTCCTCCCGTAACTGTATGAAGCTCTTCCTTGTGCAGAAATAAACCTGTTTTATTGCTTAAGGCCATGTCCTGGTGAGCATACAAGGCTATAAAACGTAATAAACGCACTCTCTCTGCCTTGTGTGAAATGTGAGCTACTCTGCATCTTTCAAATTTTCAAACTTTGATGTCAAACAAAGAGCAGTCACCAACTGAGAATTTTGATACCCGCCCCCACACTAAAAATATACTTTGGGGTGATGACTCGTCTGTCTTTAAAAACTAACACAGCAAAACATCAAAGTAGTCGCTTGCAGTCCAAAATGGGTTGTAGATATACTCAATAAATATATACATAGCTCCTTATTATGTGCCTAACAGTGAGAGAGCTTTTTCGATCAGAAAAGCCAGTGAGCCACAAGTTGAAAAAAGGCCGTGGCCGGCCGCTAGTTTTTGGTTCCTTGCGTTAGCAAAAGGAACCTATGTAGTCAGCTTGGCGTGTGTGTGTGTGTGTGTGTGCGTGTGTGTGTGTGTGTGACACTTGCTTCGGTACGCTGTAACTCAACAAGGGAAAGTTGGACTAAACCGAAACTTGGTATATGGATCTGTCATAGTAAGAAGGTGTGCCCTATTGTTTTTGGTGGAGGTCAAAGGTCATGTGGGGTCACCAGGGGTCAAAGACCGAAAACCTTGTTTGCACGATATCTCAAGGTAGGAAGCTTGGATAAATTTCATACTTGGTATGTAGATGCATTATGGTGAGAAGATGAATGCTGTAGCTTTTGGTGGAGGTCAAAGGTCATCTGGGGTCACCAGCAGTCAAATACTGAAAACTTGTTGTTAAAACAATATCTCAAGGTAGGAAGCTTGGATAGATTTCATACTTGGTATGTGGATGACTTATGGTGAGAAGATGAATCCTTTAATTTTTGGTGGAGGTCAAAGGTCACTTAGGGTCACTGAGAGTCAAATACTGAAAACCTTGTTAATGCAATATCTCAAGGAAAAAATCTTGGATAGATTTCATACTTAGTACATAGATACACCATAGTTACACAAATTGTAACTGTATCCTGTCTGTTTTGATATCCCCTGAAGTGCCTGTAGGCTGTATTTCTTCAGAACAATTTATTTATGCTTGAATGTGTTAACACAAGATGTGCATTGTCTACAGAGCAGATTTTGTGAATCAACAGAAATACTGGTTCATTCAGTAGTTGGCTCAGTTTCATTACATTCAGCAAGGAACCACAGTGCCCATTGGGCTCTTGTTTTTTTTTTTTCGTAGGATGGCGATGCCGAAAAATCGGTTTTTCAAAAATTTTTAAATTTGTTTCAAAATCATAGTTAGGGTTAGAATTAAGGTTAGGGATTCGTGGACAAGGGATATTTGACCTGTTCTTTTAAAATCCGCCGTCAGAATAACAAAAAATTAGTCGAAAAGCTGTTTCTTTTTTTCGAATTAGGGGTGTGGCCAATCTCCAAGAATTTGATTCGTCCATTGCCATGATTCTTCCATTTCCATCCTACGAAAAAAAAAAAAACTCCCTGGCTGGCCCGACTTAAACCAATTGGTTAGAATCTGAGCCGTAAAACCTCATATAACTCTAACTCGATCAGAAAAGCCCAGGAAAATATTTAAAAGCTTCAAACAACTCACTTATTTTCACATTTCAAACTTCACAATTTTTTTTTTCTCTACTAGCAATTTTGAGCTTAAGTTCACTTACAACATCTGATTTGCATACAATTTCTTCATTAGGTAGTGCAATCCTTCTCTCCGAGTGGTCCCTGTATACATTGCACACAAAATGAACATTACACAAAGGCATTTTCAATACACAATATTCTCCGTTAGCCGTCGATTCTCTAGTCTTGGTCAAGACGTTTTAACATTTTTCTCTGCTGGGAAGCAATTCGAGGGCGCTCTATAAAATTGTCTTTTGCCCGGAGATTTGCTTCCGAAACAAGTAGTACAGATCAGGATTTCTGAACAATAGATGGAGGGCGCATGTACGATAGTCGCATACGTACGAACTACTAGGGTCTTGACCAAGACTATTCTCTTGAGTTCTCAACTTACTTAGTAGTGGCTACCCTGAAGTCATCAGACCTTTAATCAACCGCTTCAAACTTAAGGCAAAACTATGCAAAACCGTCAGTCCAAAACTTTTGCATAGCTGCATGATTCAGACCCAAAGTAACTTAAGACTAATCAATAAAATAAAATTAAAGTAAAATAAAATAAAATAAAATGAAATAAAATAAAATAAAATAAAATAAAATAAAATAAAATAAAATAAAATAAAATAAAATAAAATATACTTACAAATTATTAACCTTCTTGACTGGTCTTTCGAGTCCAAATATACGTAGTAGCCCATTGCTCATAAGATGTCTCTTCTAAAACGTTTGTTTTGACAGTCCTCTATGGGCATCCGCTTTGTCCCTTTAAGATTCTGTTTAGCCGAAGATGAAAACTGCTCTCTTTAGAAGAAGACAACTGTTCTGCTGTCTTTTACAGATTAAGGAGACTGTCCTGCTTTCTTTAGCGCAGGGGTGGGGGATCTTTTTCCTCGGAAGGGCCGTTTTGATATTCATAGTCCACTCCCGGGCGGGCAGCAGGCAGTGAGGGCGTAACAAGGTGTAGGCCAAGGTGCCAAAAACATGTCCTGGTGGGGTATAGGGGAAAGCGAAGGTGAGAAACTGGGGCGGACCCCCGGAGGCTCTAATGTTTGTGCAAATTTGTAGGCATTGAATGTGCAAGGCTACACCGACCAGACGTATCACAGTATGGCCAGTGGCGTCACAAGGGTTGTTTGCAGGGGGATCAAGTGACTCGACGTGTGCCCACAGAGCCCGGCCGGGGCCCGGACTACCTGTCTACTCAATCATCCCCTATGGGAACTCAGCACACTCTTATTTAAGGTCCAGCTGGCGGTGTCATTCTTGCAACAAAAGAACATGACCGCATCATACGTACCGCTCAATTTAAGTGCTCTTGCCGTCACGAATTAACAATTCCCGGAGGCGGAGGGGCGTGAAAAGTATACAAACTTTCATTTTCCTTTTCCTTCTCTTTCCATTTTATTTCTTATTCTTTGTTTTCATATCTTTTTAACATTTTTCGTTTTTGGTCAGCCTTCATTTTGCTCCCCTGGCCCGTGTAGGTAGAGGCGGCTGCCCCTCCCTGCCCCCCCCCCTATTACGCCACTGAGTATGACCATTATTACCTCTTCATTATGTATGAAGTAATAATGAATGAGCTCATGCGAAAAGTGTGTGCAAAGCGCGCTGAAAAAACTTTTGAAACCAACTTTATTCCTTCTTCAATTAACATTGCAAAATTTTCCACTTTTTAACGTTTACTTCACCCTTCAGATGGACAGTTCTAATATAAAAATATAAAAATGAGAACATATGTATTGCAGGCCCTTCTGGTGTTATTTATAGATTCATGTTAATTTATATTTTGTTCTTAAAACTGGGACAAGTATCCTGTAATCTTTTCTATTTTCGGGGGTATCAGCTTTTATAAGTGAAGACTGTAGTCATACCACTATCAACAACATCCCCCCCCCCCTTTCACACTAATTGATGGCTTTGCAGGGTAGTCAAAAGTAGCCGGTCCCCAGCGGTAAATCGTCGCCTACTCTTCATTGGATGTCAAAAATAATTTGATCCAACTTCTATTTGTTTTTTACTTTTTGTGTCAAATACAATCATTTTCACGAATTGATCATATGCTTTTATTTCTACATCTTTTGGTTTTAAAAATGCCACCCAAAAGAGGGATAACATTTCTTAAAACCCTGCCAAAAAATGCTAAAAATGAGCGATGTTTTCACATTTTTAACACACATGTCACCGCCGATATGTTGGCTGGTTGAAGAGAATGTATGTCACGTTCACACCATAGTCAGATAGTACTATGTTCACACTTCACGAGTCGGCTTACATAGTACCGAGGAGCTGCCTTCTTCAGCAGACTTATGCGCACAGTGCCATTGCTTCGAATCTAGAGATACTTAATTGGCTAACCAGCGAAACGTACAATTTAATGTTTAATCAGTTCATTGTTCTTTGTCCAGATTTATTACATATGTCGCTATCACAATAAAGATTAGGCCACGCACGCAGACAATCTTTAACACTCAAGTAAAGAATGCAGAGCTTGTTTGTAAAAGAGACAAACTTTCAGTTAAAATTTGAACCGCACGCAAGGGCGTCACAGTCGGGGGTGTTGGGGTGTCCTGCACCCCCAGAAATTTTCAAAGTATCCTGCGTCGGGAAAATTTTGCCAACAGTCGGGGACAAATTGCCTTTCTTTTGCAGTTCCCCGACTAGGAAATATCTTTTATTGGGGCTACAGAAATGTCAGGAACTTTTATGAGCACCGTGTTTTACTGACATGGAATCAATGTAGGGTGAAAATGTTGTTTTGCGTACATTAAACAGAAACGAAACCCAGTGGTGGCGCCCGGTGGGGAGCAGGGGGCCATGGCCCCCCGTCGGGAAAGGAAAGGCTGGCCCACGTGGGGGAAATTTTCCGGTTTCGTCGGGGAGCTTCTATGTATAAAATATGTAGTCCCCGACAGCGCCCAGTCGCCCCGACGATTTACTTAATTTTGGTCTAAATTTGGGCAAATTCTTCAATAAGACCCCCAAATTCTCCAATTTTCTTTTAAAATTTTAAAAACCAATTTTTTTTTCTCAAATTTTCCATGGAAAAAGCCCAAGTTTTTCATTTTTTTCCATTAAGAGCCCGAAATTTCGGCGGGCTTTGCGCGCCAAAATTTTTCTTCAAACTTCGTTTCGACAATATATCGCCCTCATCAAGGCTTCGGGTTGATGCCCCCGTCGGTGAGCTTGGCCCCCCCTGTCGGGCAAATCCTGGCGCCACCCCTGACGTAACCTTTCCCAAATTTAGACGTTACCTCTCCCAAATTTAACTGTATTGACAAAAGCCTTATTGGAATGTAACGCAACCCACCCTGACTGTTCGCCGTCGGGGATGAGCTGGCGGTATTAGTAGTCAGTTGCGTCGGGTCGCAGTCGAATTACACGTTAACCTACCGGCAATTCATTGTTGGATATATTCAAAAGTCTGTCTACAGTGTCTGCTGTACTTTATAAGTCACACAGTGGGGCGAGCACAGAGCCGTTGCCTGATTTTGCAAAAGCTTCTTTATTTATTCATAAAGTAATCGTATGGCCGTTAGTCGATCCTGGCTATTACGTATACGAAACCAAAGGGCAGGCTGCAAATTTTAAGGATTATTTAGGGGTATTCAGTGTTATTTGTACATAAATTGCTATGTAAAACGAAGGCAAACAACCAAAATGACCGTAAAAGGTGTTATTTTCCGCGCGCTTCGCCCGCAATTATCTTTTGTCCTTCCATAACATCACATCAAACAAAGGATAGTTGTTGCAAAAGCCCGACGACAGAAACTCTACCACCCTCCCCACCATCAATTCCAATGAATCTAAGAAATAAACCAGCGAGTCCGAATTACACTATTTTGAAAGAGAGAGACAGACTGAGATTTCCTGGTCCGTTTAGTGCGTATTCACTTTCATTTACAGACACTAAATACTTCATTCTGATGCACGCAATTGTGTAAACGTTCCAGGGCTTTGCCCCGGCTTGATCCCCTACAGAGGGACATTACTGAAATGGGCCCCAAGGAGACCAACAATGCCCCACTTTGAAGAGGATTTTATGCTCCTTCAATAGAAAAACTACGTCCTCTGGATACTACTTTCAAGTCGAAGTCCACTGCCTTACTTTTATAGCAGAAAAATGAAAACTGTTACGCTAAGGTAAAATTGACATTGCCAAACGTTAAACTGGTTTTCCCGATAGGTTTTTTTTTTTGCATGTTTGTTGTTTTTTTGTTGTTGTTGTTGTTGTTGTTGTTGTTGTTGTTGTTGTTGTTGTTGTTTTGTTTTGTTTTGTTTTTTGTTTTACTTTTTTTTCCTTTTTGTCCACCTGTTATATTTATAACTTCCATTGTGTACTTTTGTTTTGCAAAGGGTTACCTTCCAACGAGGGTTATGAGTAGAAGCGTAGTTAGGGGGACCACTAGGCCATGCCCTCTTCACCAGAGCTGTTGTCAAGTCCACCAAGCTCGAGGTCCAAGTCCAAGTCCGAGGGGCCCCCGCCCGTCCAAGTCCGAGTCCAATTTTCTCGAGTCCAAGTCCGAGCCCAAGTCCAAAATTGTAAAACAAGTAAAGTACAGGAGTTAATTGGGTAGCCTGTAGGCAAAGGGTACAGTAGGCTAGGTACAAAATCAGTAAAACTATAAAGGTAGGCCCACACTGTTACGTAGCATTAGCATACAGCATAAAGACCCCCTGTAATATAGTACTATATGACAAAACTACTGTGGCCACTTAGCCCATCCTTCCCAAATGCATCTAAGTGGACAGTTGGATACAGAAGCCAAAAACAAATTATATGAGAGTGGAAAATTCGCTACTGGTTTGGATTTCCATTTCCACTTTGGCCAGGAGTAAATATATAGCCTACTCCACAGTGCTGGTGATAAAGAGGATTGAATTATAGACGTACACGCAAGAACCATAAACACTGAAGCTTATGATATCCTTCACAGCAGGGGTCGGCAAAGGGGTCGCGACCCCTTTGTGGGTCGCGAAAATATTTCGGAGGGTCGCGAAAAGGATTCGGGAGAGAAAAAAATAATTGTCAATTTTTCATTTAAATAAAGCAATTATAGGAGTGATTCTAAGCTAAGAGCCAGTGATCTGACTCGTGTCGCGGGTACTTCACACGCGACTAATCGATTAGATGTTCTATTTCCCAGCAACCGCGTGTGCCATTATAATAGACTGAATTTGAGGTATTAAAACTATACGCTGCAAGAGTGAACTTAAAATGAAAAAGAAAAATCTCAGTGAAGATAGTATTTATTTTATTAACACTGCATAACCAAGTCAAATCAAACTCCTCTCACCGATCAGCCAATTTGAGGGCCACCAAGATTCCAGAGAAGAAAGTTGGGGCCACCGAGTAAAAAAGTTTGGAGACCCCTGCTTTACAGCCTAACCCAAGAAACACAATGTAAACTGTAGCCTGTTCAAGAGGAGCTTACTGTAGCAGGTCCTGCTATTGGATTCAGTGTCATACATTTGCCAATCCATCTAATCTAACGTGTTGCCCCCCCCCCACCCCCACCCCCACCCCCACCCCCCCCCCAAATCACAAAAAATGTTTATAGTTACCAGCAACATACCCCTCCCACCTCATTTCCACACACACACACACACACACACAGACAGACACACATACACATAAAAGAGCCAGCATTAATTAATCCATTTTGTTGTCTATCAAAGCGTTATCATAGTGTTGTATGCACATGCCTGCAATCGCTTCCTGGTGCCCTTCAATACTGTATCACAGACCAAATTAAAGTGGTTGTGAAGATGCTGATAAGGTACTGAGAAAACTTCCTAAAACTAAGATTTTCTCATGATACAGGTATCAGGCTCCTCTTACTCTCATACCTACAGTACGTAGGGCTATACTGCCATAATTACAGTGGGCTTTCTGTAGGCTATATCAATGAAAGGAAATTAGGCGGTTATGCATGATGAGTGTTGCTGCTTTTGGGAGAATTACGAAGAAAAAAGTGTGATCAAGAAAAAGGCTGGGCTTGATGGATTCGACTTCGAATCAAAGCCAAGGTCCGACCGAGTCCAGAGAGTCCGAGTTCAAGTCTAAGTCCGAGTCCAAAATAAAAAAAAAAACCGATTTAAGTCCGGTCTCAACCTCGAGTCCAAACTCGAGACCTCCAGCCCTGCCCTTCACCGATGCCAAGTTTATTTTTAGTACTTAAAATATGTAAATTTTTGAACGCAAATTTTACCAAAAAGGTAGCATATGCAGGCACGTAGCCACGGGGGACACGGGGGCACGTGCCCCCCCCCCCAATTTTTCAACCAAAGGTTTTGCACTGAAAGAGGAAAATTTTAGTACGAGACCAGCAGTCTTGGAATACAAATATCTGAAGAAAAATGTAAAATATTTTGCATCTAGAATCCTTGAAATAGGCACAATTTTCAAAGGGGAGGGGATGTCCAAGTCCGAGGGGCCCGAGTCCAATGTTCTCGAGTTCAAGTCCGATTCCAAGTCCAAAATTGTAAAACAAGTTAAGTACAGTAGTTAATAGAGTAGCCTGTAGGCAAAGGGTACAGTAGGCTTAGACCCCTCCCCCAGGCCGGAGAAACTTCAACATCGATGTGCCCCTCCCCCAAATTGGTTAACGTGACTACGGGCCTGAGCATATGAAGCACCAAATTGCATTCAAGGACACCAAGTTTTCAAAACACTTCCAAGGGGAGGGCGTGGGTGTGCCCTCCCCCAGGCCGGCGATCACAGAACACACTGCATCCCCCCCCCCCCCCCGTGAGAGAAATCCTGGCGACGCCGCTGCTTACTGAGTATGAATTAACCTTTCTTGACACAGTGGCAGTCATTTTTGTCATTTTTGTTGGGAATGTAACCCTTTATTGTCGCGAATTGCAAGCACCACCACCTCTGACCCCACGTATCAGTTGGGTAGTTTAAAAAGATGATTTCAACCATTTTTAAACCTTCGGTGATATTCTATAGCTTGTTAGTTAGTTAGATGAGGTTAACGTCCCAGTTTCCAACCAATTGGTTCAAGTCGAGACGACCACGGCCTTTTTTACAGTTGTGGCTCACTGGCTTGTTTTCCCTACCCCATTGCTTATGCTGAGCACCAAGCACAAAGGCAGTAGGTTCCATTTTTAAAGTCTTTGGTATGGCCCGGCCAGGATTTGAACCCTAGACCTTCCGGCTGCAAGTCGGATGCTCTAACCGCTTGGCCACTGCAGTCGGATATGCTATAGCATCTGTGATTATGTTCACGGATTTTTGACTCCCCAATTGAGGACATTTCAGTCCCAAAATTAACGGGTGGATTGCACATTTCAACTAGGGCCTACTGTTCTTTATATTCATGGAGTACACAGCGTGCATTCCAAGAGCAAAACCCTTCGTCGGACCAACCAAAAGAAAAAATCCGTAATGGTCAACAATGCCAAAAATATTCAAATCATATGTGTAAAAGACTCTCAAATGACATTTAGTAACATATTCGTACGACTTGCTTTGATGCTTTGAGAGGTTTTCCTTGCAGGGCATTCTCTTGCAGAGTAGCCTACGTAGCGCCTCTGTGGCTGCCGCCCCTTTTTAGGCTGCCGTTGTTTTTTCGCAGCGATGAGCTGAACGAAAAAACTTCGTCCGCTCCGCGGGGTACTTGCAGAGTGGCATTGCACTTTTGCCATTGCCTAACGTTTTATATGTATGTTTACAGGTATAGGTCTACACAACGAACATGACCTTCTCCTGAATTTCTGAAGAAATGATCATCTTCATCGTGAATTCTTACCGAGGAAAACACGGCCCACCGTTTTCTGACATTTTTGTATCCAAAGTGCTTCTTAATGTTTTGATTGCTCTTTGATGTGTTGTTAAGCAGAGCTTTCTCGTCAAAAGTTGATACATTAAAATAAATATTTCCATACAAATAAGTGTTACTAGAGAGTAACACAAAATCAACTATTGTAAATGCCAAGTTCATCCAAATCCAAAGGAGCTGAAGGAACCTGATCCAACACTAATTGCCTAAACGTCAATCATAAATGTGAACATAATCAAGGAAAGGGGGAAATTCAATTTGATTAGACACCCCCCCCCCCCCCATGAAACCTTTTAGAATACCAATGCCTTGAAACAGTCATTCACACTATGGAGTCGTGGCACAGTGTAATTTTATAATGGAGAGTTTCTATTTGATTGAAGGGGGTGGGATATCATAGAAACGTATGGAATAAATTTTTCCCTGTGATGCCCCCCCCCCCACACACACACAGATTTAGGATACAGAGATGTCTCGCTTTGGATTTTACACCACAATGGTTAGGTACTAAGTACGGAAGCCGAGAACATCGCGATGGTGTGAAATCGGACATGCTAGTTTTCCCACCCCTTTCTCCGGTAAACATGGGAAGGAGAAATCAAGATACGGCTTCTCCTTACCATTATCCACCGATAATATGGATTGGAGAAAACCAAAGTTAGTGAGGGGGTACTTCAAGAAAGGACCATTACACAGTGTCTATTTTCGAACACCCTGTCCATAAATGGACGGATTGACGCTATATAACTTTGGTTATATTACCAACGTGGGATGATCCCATCGTGGTACCGAGAAATCGTCTACGAGCGAGCTAGCTATGTTACTTAAATTGAAAAGAAGATCCGTGTCATGTGCGGGCGCGTCCATTTATGGACACTGTGTAATGGTCCTTTCTTGAAGTACCCCCTCACTACTGGTTGGTTTTTCTCCAGTCCACATTATCAGTGGATAATGGTACGGAGAAATCGTATCTTGTTTTGTCCTTCCCATGTTTACCGAAGAAAGGGGTGGGAAAACTGGCATGTCCGATTCACACCACCGCGATGTTCTCGGCTTCCGTAACTAAGGGAGTTCAGTATGGACTGTGCAGAGGCGTCGCCAGAGAATTCTGAATAGGAGGGGATGTGCGCAAATTTAAAGGGAAGAAAAACCGACAGAAATATGATGATGCAAATGTATGACTTATTTCAAGACCTTTGATTTGATGGCGCACTCGTTGAATTCATCTTACCCAGTATGGATTCCCGTCGTGAAAGTCTTTTTGCTAACTTGGATATACGGGGTCCAGGGCAATCCTTGTGGCGGACCTACTGTATACGTCGGGCCCAGAGGCAACGCCTATAGATGGAGACCAGGAGGCTAAACCCCGGAAATTTTGGATAATTTTCTAAATTATTTGTATAAAAAATGAAGCAGTTAACGATTTTCAAGGCGTTTAGTGGGCAAGTTGGGAAATTTGGTACTTCCGGTCGGATCATGCACAAGGTCAAGTGTACCATGACAACGGCAACCTGTTGAGCTCTGCGTACTCAGCATGCAACCCCCACGCTGGGACACCGTAAGCGTGGTACACTTCACCTTTGACTCATTACCATACTGCATATGCGTGGAAACATTTCCCAACACGTCTCAGTGGACAAGGAATAGACCACTGAAATCACGATTTGGATAATTTCTTGACTCGGACTTACAGCCGGTCGAGTTTTTGATGCAGACAATTGTGATGGTGGAGAGTGGATGATCCCAGGGGTTGTATGTGGCTTTGAAACAGTATTAGCCTATCACTCAAGTTGTCATACACTGGAAGTGGGCCTGACGATGGCAGGCAGCTCTAACCGATGAGCGCGAAGCGAGCCGAAAAAAATGTTGCATTTTCAGAACATTTTAAAATTACGTTATCTAATACATCGTACAGCAGACCTTTTAGCACAATACTTGGAAGTACCAGATTTAATTTGGTAAAGTGGGGGAGAACGCAATGTACAGAGGAAATGCCACCGCGTATGCTGCAACTGAAAACGAAACGAAACTGTTCGCAGACCACCACTTCAAAAGCAACTGGATGAAATCATATAGCAGAGGTGGCGGATTTCGGATGCAATTTGGGTGGTACTAAGATACTGAATCTGTGTGTCAGTTATTAATAAAAACTTTGAAAAGTGGCATCGAATACTTTTTTTTTTTTTTTGAGAAATTTTGAATCAAGTTTTAGTATGCCAGGGAGTCTTCCAGCTCCCTGAGTATGCTTGTATTTCGGTATCCCGTATAGCCTAATTATATGAGTGTACATACGGGATTCAGCATTTATACACTTTGCCTACTTTTAGGAATAGCGCCTTCGGTTCAAGTCAATTTGAGCAGGGAGTTTGCAACTCCCTGATTTTGAGGATGTTGTTTGTACGAGGAATAGGTCCAAGGTATGTACATGGGACCTCCCTGACAAGACTACAGTGTTAACAGTATTGGGGCAGCCACCCGTGAAGCTGCTAAGCTTATGCCCAGCCAACAACACAATAGCAGCAGTGTATATGCATTCTTTAGTAAAACTGGACGAATAGCCACTTAGGCCGCTCAGGGTTACCTTTTGTTTGCTTCGTTTTGTTTGCTTCGATCCGTATAGTTTAGTTATACATTCTTTGGGGCAACGCTGAGCGTTGTACCGTTACTTCCGCAAGGCGGTGTCCGACCCTGTAGTGCACAGCTCACTAGCATGCACTAGTGCACTATACCGGCATACGTAACGATTGCCTTCAATGTTAATCGTATTCTCAATACATCAAGTTGTAGTCAACGAAGTGAAGGCTGCAGTTTCAAGATTTCTCAGTGTATTACGACGTCTCTTGTACGCTTCATAGCCAGCTACTCACAGTCTGTAAGTGTTTTGTGTATTTTTCTCAAAGATTCGTGAGCTGAGTATTTATTGACGGGTTGTTTTCGCTTTCGTTCTTGAAGGGCTTGGTCGAGTTTTGTAATAGTGTGGAATTGCTAAGCAATGACCTATATCGTTAGTAGGCTACTCCATTTATTGTCACTGCATAAGGTGCAAGTCAGTGTTAACGTTAGGCTATTTGGTTATCGTAACTTTTCATTAAGGGCAGTAAACAACGTTCCCTATATGTGACGTGTACTAAATTTTGTTATTAGCGGTTTTAGGCTAGGTCAATGTTTGGTACCGCGTTAATTTGCCCTTTTTTACGGGGTTTAAAGGGGAACAGTTGTAGGCCTACAGCTCTCTAAGCAGGTACAACATTTAGAACACATTTTTCCAAGCATTGTGATACCAATAACAACTAGGCCTAGGCTAGGCCTATCTCAATGTCTAATTTAACACAAATTTTTCAAAAAAATTTCTGAAATTCACTAAATGCCACGCCGTAGGCAGTCATGATACTGTGTTATTACCCACAATGCAATGGAACTGTGATGTCACACCTGCACCTCACCGCGGGTTGTACAACAACTGCTTGTGTTAGTTTGTTCGCACACACACAGTATATAGCCTATTCATGGTAACGTGAAAACTATCTTAAGGGAAAATGCAGTCATCCCAATTTGAATTAGTGTAGTAGTCTATTTCATGAATGGCTCTTGAGAATCGTGTGACAATATTTTTCTCACTGAATCCTAACATTTATGGTAGGGTTGTTACGATATGACGATATCGGCCAAAAATATCGATATAAGATTTTGCTCCCGATATCGTTTGTGAAAATGCCCAAACGATATCGTGAAAATCCATGCATGCACCAGTTACTGCCACTACAAAGTTGTGTATCCCACTCAAGAAAGCTGTGGTTAAAAATAGGCCAATCTGGATGTCTAGAGAGGTACTTAGAGCAGCCAGGAAGAAACGTAAGTGCTGGCGTCGATATAGGGTCAGTAAGAATTCTGATGACTTTGCAGTCTACAAGAAGCAGGAACTCTTAGTTAAAAATTTGGTTATTGACACTAAAGCTAAGTTTGAAAAGCAATTGGCCAAGGAGGTTAAGGTAAATCCAAAATCTTTTCATGCCTATGTCAGGTCTAAGCAGAAGGTTAAGGAGGGTGTTGGGCCTCTCCAAGGTAATGAAGGCACACTAGTTACTGATCATCAGGATATGGCTAATTTGTTAAATGATTATTTCGTATCTGTTTTTACTAAGGAATCATCTGTTTTGGGGACTTGTAGGGATTCTGATAATTCTTCTTTAGTTAGTGATGTTGTCTTCTCTGAAGAGTTGGTTTGTAATAAGTTGAAGAGTTTAAAAGCTAGTAAAGCCCCTGGGCCTGATGGGATCCATCCTGCAATTCTCCATGAATGCTCCGAGATTTTGTCAGTTCCTCTTTGCATTATTTTTCAGAAGTTTCTGGATTCAAACTTTGTACCTGCTGACTGGCGGATTGCTAATGTTACTCCAATTTTCAAAAAGGGGGATCGGAGCTTGCCTTGCAATTATAGGCCGGTCAGTTTAACCAGTGTTGTGTGCAAAGTTATGGAATCTGTAATCAAGGATTGTTTGCTTAAATATCTTTTAGATAATGGGTTACTCAATCTGTCACAGCATGGTTTTTTACCGAGTAGATCTTGTGTTACTAATTTACTAAGCTTTCTTGAGGATGTTTCCTTATCTCTTGACTGTGGGCACAGTGTTGATGTCATTTACCTTGATTTTTCAAAAGCCTTTGATAAAGTTCCATTAGGTAGACTTATGGTTAAACTGCATAGGTTAGGCATCAAGGGCAGTTGTGCTGACTGGATAAATTCATGGCTCAATGGTAGATCTCAGAGAGTTGTTGTTAATGGTAATTTCTCTTCTTGGAAAGAAGTTACAAGTGGAGTTCCACAGGGTTCTGTTCTTGGTCCGCTTCTTTTCTTAATTTTCATCAATGATATTGATAGCTCTCTCACATCTAGTATTAGTAAGTTCGCTGAAGATACTAAGCTCTATAGGAAGGTTAGTGATAGGGATGATGCCTCATTACTGCAAAAAGACTTGGATAGGTTATTTTCATGGTCTCAGACTTGGCAAATGTCTTTTAATGCAGATAAGTGCAAAGTCCTTCACTTTGGTCCTAAAAATCACAGCTATGATTATAACATGAATGGTAGTATTCTGAGTGATGTGACTTTTGAGAAGGATCTGGGTGTAGTTATTACAGGTGATTTAAAGCCATCTAGACAGTGTGCAGCTGCTGCTGCTAGGGCTAATAGGGTGCTTGGATTGATCAAGAGGAATTTCAGTAGTTTTAGTAAAGAAATTGTACTAAATCTGTATAAGCAGTTGGTAAGACCCCACCTCGACTATGCAGCCCAGGCTTAGAGTCCCTTCTATGAAAAGGACAAGCTTCTTTTAGAGCAAGTTCAGAGGAGAGCCACTCGCCTTATACCCGAGGTGAGACACCTACCTTATCATGTTAGACTTAAGCATCTTGGGCTTACCACCCTGGAGTTGAGAAGGATTAGGGGGGACATGCTTCAGGTGTACAAATTTCTCTCTGAAAGGAATCCTTTGGCCTCTTGCAATTATTTAAAGGTTCAATGTAATTCTCGGGTTCGAGGCCATTGTAAGAAGCTAGTTAAGAATTTTGCAAGGCTCGACATTAGGAAGTTCAGCTTTTCTCATAGAGTTGTTAACGAGTGGAATAGTCTGCCTGAGTGGGTAGTTAACTCCACATCTGTGAACTGCTTTAAGGTTAACATTGACAAGTTCTTCCATAAGTGTGGTAGAATCTAATTGTGCTGGGCTCGTTTGGTGTTGCTTGGTTCTTTGTTTTCAGTTAAGGTTGTATGGACTTCAGGGCATCTTATGGGGCCTTAGCCCTCCTTTGCCCTTTAACCTGTTATGTTATGTTATGTTATGTTACATCCTCAACAACTTGATGAGCGGCCTGAAAATGTTTGTCACGTAGTTCACTTACTTTACTACCCACAAAAAACTGAGTGCAAATAGCAAAGAAGATTTAGTTGATAAACCTGCAAGATCGCACTGAAAATTGGCTGACCCACGGAAAAACACGTAAAAGTGCTGGTAGTACATGCAAAATCGCTGCATTGCATGTAGTAAAATGTCAACTAGCCTACAGTGGAAACTGTGCATCATATACCTTTTAAAAAGAAGGCCCTGTGCGCGTGCGAAAAACAGGTTTACAGTAGGCTACATTATTAGCAATTCTTTCCAACAACGTTGAAAACTTCTTATGCAGTAAAAATCGGCAGCCTGTGCGGCAGGCCGCACAGCGGCTATGGCTGCAGGCTTTAACGTTTAACGCAATGAAATAAATACAAAACTTCGTCCACTCCACAGTCACATGTACTCTACATCGTAGATACCTTCAATTAACCAATGAGAGTGAGGGTATTCTCTTTCATGTCCGAATTTGCAGGTTGCGTATTTTTGTAGCCATAATTTTGTCGGCGATAGCTTTGGAGCTCAGGCGTACCTTTTGTGTACCGTTAACTCAATGAAGTGGGCAAGGCTTACTTTGTGCTGTTTTGTACGGAAAGAAAGCCATTCCGATGGGCTGTGTGCACTGTTGCTTCAGTTTGCAGTTCTGAATGGCTCTGAGTCATACATCGCAATTAAAGTTTGAATTTCAAACTGGGAGAAATTAACTGTAGAAACGAACAGACTTGTGTCGCGCCGATTTTTTCACGGCGGGTTTTAAACTGTTTGCAATTTAATGCACTTGTCTTCATCAAAACTCACACATGTTAAAAATTACCCGATGGTGAAGCACAGCAGTAAACAACAGGGAATATACAAATGCATCGGCTTTTTTCTGTGCGCTTATACTTGGGTAAAAAGATTTTTTTTGTTGTAAAATTTGAACTTCGTCGCAAGGAATTAAATTCTGTTTGCTAGGCCTACTGTTTGCTACCGTGTACACTCTTAATATGATATAATTTGAGGGTGGTTCATACACATTTGGACCCGTCCAACTCCGTTCTGATTCTGATGCTGATCGCCTGATCACACAAACCTGCGACCTATTTAGCATTGCGTTAGTCCCAGTTGCGAAACTACTGCAGGCTGTTTTTCCTTTCAATATTTTAAGCCTCACTGCTGTAAGGAAGAATAAACAGAGCAATAGTATAACGATAGCAACGAGTCATTCTTACGCCGGTTGCTAAAGCAGTCTTTGTCACAAATTACGTCGGCATTGGGGATGGGGCCACTGCCATGTACAGTACTGCAGTTTTTGACATGGTACTTCACTGAGTAAACACAAAGGGGATCCGCGATATCGTTTGGGTATTGAAGGAAAATTTTCGCGATATCGATAACGAAAATTTCATATCGCAGCAACCCTAATTTATGGGGAGTAACTCATTGTTTACCTTGGATATGGAATCTTAGAGTCCTAAATTATCATGAAAGGTACTTGAAAGAGTAATAAGAACAAATTAGTGAAATTAGCTGTTTCAAAATAAGTTTGGGGGGACTGCTCTTGCCCTCTAATTAGTTCAAAAAATGGAAAGGTTAAATTTGCCATTAAAATCCAGAAATCTGTACATTTCTATCTAAAATCATCATGCAGCCATCTTCTAACTTGATAGGCCTACGTACGATTTTTAACCAGTTAAAAGGTTCGACAATTTCCTTCACCCTGCACTCGAAATCCATATTTTATAACTCTATATGGCATACCACACACGTGCATGGTAGTCTGAAGGGATTCGATCATATTTGTCAAAACATTTTAGATTTTTCTAAACTTTCAACAGCCAATCTGACAATAAAATTTGTAAAATTCAAAGTAAAATATTCCAACAACGCACAGATGCAGGCCTGATTTTTAAGAAAATTTTTAGGTTGTCCTTCGGACAACCTTTCAACCAGCTTTTGGTTGTCCGAAATAATTTTTGGTTGTCCGACTGAAAATGACAATAAAAAAGAGTGGAATATGTAATGTGTGTACTCATATCACATGGCTGACTACAGTGCACCGTGTAGTTAGTGTACAGTCATCGTCTGCGATTACGTAGTAAACAAAACTTTCATTCATAAACAGTTTTTACTAATCATATTTCCCGCCAAAGATGTCGTAAGTGCGCTGAACAGAACAGCACGAAATTTTCTTTAGGTCCCGTACACGCGCACACGTTGCAAGGTATAGCTACAGCTGCAGGCATGCAACAAGCGGGAAGAAGTTTCCTCTCCGACCGTTGGTCCCGGGCAAACGTTACCTGCAAAGTTGCCTGTCTGCACATGCACACGTGGCACATATACTTTTCACTCAGTGTTGGATTTTCGTAGTGTTTTTAAGCGAACGTCGAGTCATGATACTTCGATTCATTTATTTCGTTTTAACATCAACGATTGATAATTGTTCAATCAGCACAAAATTTCAATTCAACAATGTCCTAGTGAATTTTTAATGTCAACTTTAGCCAACATCTTTACGTGACGTGACAGATTCGTTACGAATCATGAGCGACAGGTTCGTTTGTCTGACTAGGCCAGGCTAGGTTAGGCTACGGTAGGATTAACATAGAGTTATACTATATGTGTCAGGATAGCCTGCAGGGCTTGTGCATCGGGATGTGGTGAGATCAAGAAGATAGTGCTTGCATGCTCTTGATGGTTAGCCACACAACCAAGTAAAGAACTAACGGTAGTTCAGTAGATTATCCGTATGTTTATAATTCATTG